>OX123189.2:33193377-33863994 GCA_944739405.2 Euclidia mi
GGCGGTGGGCCTCAATGCCGGCCTCCGCTAACATACTGGCCGCCGCGTCGGCCCCGACCCGCCGCCACGGAAAAGAAAAAAGTGCCTGTTGTCAAACGACATAATTTTTAATACTATTGTTATTGTATTTTATTGTATATAAGTTTTTAGTGTGTATATTAAGTTTTTATGTCGAATAACGGTGGCAAAAGTGGTGAGGAAACAGGTGCCAGTCAACCTGGCACATCGACTACTCTGGTGCGCTGCCCCATTTGTTCCCAGGCACGTTTCTTTAAAGGTGAGCGGGGCCTAAAAGTACATTTTGGTAAAATACACAAAAACCAGAATGTACTTTCTGGCCCCAATATATCAACACACAACACCACACAAAATATGCAAACAGTCCCAAATGAAATTCCTTTTTGGCAATATTTAAGTAAATTAAAAAATTCAATTCCGATCATCAAACGAATTCCCCGGGGTGCAAGGCCTTCAGTGGCCCAAAATCTGGCACACTGCGTAGGTCTTGTGGTCCGGGAGAATTCTTTGACGGCTTGGGAACAACTTCTCACCTTCCCTTATAGAATATTACAAGCACAAGAAGACCGGCTAACTAAAAAATCTCCTACAGCAAAAATTAAGGAAAATTGTACCTTTTCGGCATCCAAATTAAACTACAATTCATCTAAAATATATCGTAATAATTCTATCTACCACCACGTAGAAACAAAACTGAGGGAAGGTGATATTAGGGGAGCGTCCAGGCTCTTATTTAGTAGCGATGTGGTGGCGCCTTGCTCTGCCGACACACTCGCGAGTCTGCAGAGCAAGCATCCAGCGCCAGGGGATAACCTCTTTTTCCCTGATCCACCTAACATGGATTCTGATTTTCTCAGCATTACAGCCAAGGACGTGGTTGGTGCCGTTTGCTCCTTCCAAAGTGGTTCCGCTGGTGGTCTCGACGGCTTGACACCACAACATCTGAAGGATCTTGTGTGTTCAAGCGCCGGGGCGGCCGGCGACACGCTTTTGAGGGAGGTTACGGCCTTAATCAACCTAATGCTCTCCGGCAATGTGAACGGTGACATCGTCGATATTTTGTATGGCGCTAATTTATGTGCCTTACAGAAGAGAGACGGTGGCATTCGTCCCATTGCCGTTGGGAGTACATACAGGCGTATGGCAGCCAAGATATGCTGCCGACATTATAAATCTACTTTGGCAAGTAAATTTCAGCCCCTGCAGCTTGGCTTCGGTTCTAAGGGGGGCTGCGAGGCTGCCATACATGCCCTGTCTACGTACCTTGGCTGTAATGGAGGTGAGGTTATCCTGAAGGTTAATTTGAAAAATGCCTTTAACTCGGTGAACAGGGACACCTTGTTGACACAAGTTAAATTAGAAACACCCAAAATTTATAACTTTATTTGGCAGTGTTACAGACACCCTTCTAAATTAATATATAAAGAAAATCTTTTGGAATCCGCTGTTGGCTGTCAACAAGGTGACCCTCTTGGACCACTAATTTTCGGTTTGGCTATTCATCCAATCATCAACCAGTTAAATTCAAAATTTAATGTCTGGTACCTGGACGATGGAACCCTCGCGGGGCGGGTTGAGACAGTTTATAAAGATCTAGCACTCCTGAAATCAAAATTCTTGTCAATCGGTTTAGAACTCAACCCAAGCAAATGTGAAATTTTTATTAACAACAGTTTAGACAAATCTGCCAGACTGTCAAAATTCCAAAATCTGGCGCCGAATATTACCCACATAGAAAAAAGCTCTCTTCGCCTCCTTGGGTCCCCAATTTTAGACGAAGGTTTTGATTCATTTTTACATGAAAAAATTCAAAATTTTAGTGAAATTTCAGATAGATTACTCAAAATTAATATTCACTCGGCTTTCACTATTATTAGATATTGTCTTTTTGTGCCTAAATTTACACATGCTATTCGATCTTCACCATTTTGGAAAAACCCATCATCACTCTTTCAAATTGACAATATTATGAAAAATACCTTAAGCAAAATTCTAAATGTGGCCTTGAACGACCGAGTGTGGCTACAGGCGTCCTTACCTGTACGCCTGGGTGGCCTCGGCGTTCGCAAAATTTCCGATGTGAGCTTACCAGCATTCCTGTCCTCGGTCCACGGCACTGCAGAATTGACCAGGAAAATCTTAGCACCTACACTGGTTGATTCTGAGGTGCCGTGTGTGATCGATGCCGTGAATGCTTGGAGAATGGCTTGTCCAAACACCGAGTTACCCCGAGACTTATCCTCTCAGAGGCAGTGGGACGGGCCGCTTTGCAGCGCAGTACGAGAAAATCTCCTAAGTACATCGTCCAATGCTGCAGAGCGTGCCCGTTTGCTGGCTGTGGGAGAATGGGAATCGGGTCTCTGGCTTCAGGCACTGCCATCGTCCAACATAGGTACCATGTTGGACGATACCACTTTCCGCATCGCTGCTTGCCTCCGTTTGGGTGCGTCATGTGTTTCTCCGCATCGCTGTCACTGTGGGGAGGCTGTCGACAGCCTTGGTCACCATGGCTTATCATGCAGCAGGAGCGCAGGTCGTATATCACGACACGGCAATCTAAATGACATACTTCGCCGGGCTCTTGTCACCGCTGGCGTTCCAGCCCAACTTGAACCACAGGGGCTGGCACGTGACGATGGCAAAATACCGGATGGTATGTCTTTACTCCCATGGAAGTTGGGTAGGCCTTTGGTGTGGGACGCAACGTGTGTCGATACCCTCGCGCCATCTCATCTTCCTGGCACAGTGGGTTGTGCGGGCGCTGCTGCTGCTACAGCGGAGACCTTCAAACGGCGCAAATACGCAAACCTAGTAGGGGATTACGTATTTGAGCCGTTTGGAGTCGAAACGTTGGGGCCATGGGGTCCAAGTGCAAGATCTCTTTTTAAAGATCTCGCAAAGAGACTGGTTGACGCCTCGTGTGACCAGAAGGCTGGGTTGTACTTGGCCCAAAAATTTAGCATTGCCATTCAACGTGGCAATGCTGCCAGCGTTCTGGGCACGCTCCCGGTCGACGGCGATGTGGAGGACTTTTATGACGCCCTCTAAATTATTTTCTTTTTTCGTTTTGATTGTTTTGTATATACATATTTCGTAGGATAGTATTTTAACATTAGTAATGTTTAATAAAAAAAAAGGCAGCGATAGCCGAGTGGATATACCAACAGACTGCCATGCAGAGGGTATCGGGTTCGAATCCACGGCGCGCACCAATGACTTTTCGGAGTTATGTGCGTATTGAATTGTTAATTATCGCTTGTCCCGTGCCTCGGAGAGCACGTTAAGCCGTCGGTCCCGGTTGTCATGAAGATCTTTGACAGTCGTTACAGGGCGTCAGTACCTTCTAATTAAACTGACACTAGTCTAAACCATGGAATATCGCTATCCCTTCGGGTTGTGGAGGTCAGACAGGCAGTCGCTCCGTGGAAAAGCTAATATTCAGCCAAATCCGGTTAGACTAGTAAGCGGACCCCAGATTGAAACTGGGATAACGCTTAGAGAAAGAAGAATGTTTAATTAAATAGGTATTTAGTGATATCTAAATAATATTATGTACTTACCTACATTGTTATGAAAATGAATAAATATATCTTTGGGCCTAAATAAATACAGACGTGTTACGTAACTAGTAGTATGTGTACAAATCACAAAAGTTGGTATATTCATCACCCCTTTTGAACATTTTCATGCTAAAATCAGCTGCACTACACAAAAATATTTTAAATGTACCGTCAGTATGTTGGAACAAGCTCCATACAGTTTCCTAGTTCGAAATAAAAATGAGGAGTAATGCGTCACTTTGTGGCTTACTTCAGGGATGTCCCCTGAGTAATTTAGCGTGATTAATCATTCAAAAAAGGTTCTCATAAAAATATTTGTAGTATGCTTCCTGATGGAACCTTTTTACTGCCAATGTAGGTATATGATAAACAAAAAACATACGTTCGCAAATGGTACCACATTTTGTACTAATGCCACTGTATTTTATTTCTGTTCATTTTCCTATTTTTAGTTATTATTTAGTTATTTTTCCGACACAGGAAGTACAGCTGGATCGAGTCCGGATAAGTTATACTAGGGCCTGTTACGTTGCTGTGTATTTAAAAAGTTGTTTTTTTTTAAAGACATCTCCTGCATTAGGACTAAATCCTGTATCGCGGGGGACTTTACAAACATACAACTAACGGACACAATGAACACCCAGACTCGAATCAATAATTTATGGATCACACAAAGTGTTGTCTCGTGTGGGAATCGAACCCACAACACTCGGCGCAATGTCAAGCGGCGAGGCGGCCGCTTAAACCACTACGCCAACCGTGCAGTCTAAAAAAGTTGAGTTCTGCATTTCTTCTGAAGAGCTGATAAATAGTCGTTCCTAATCCTTTCGATTTTTAATGGTTAGTGACGGATTAGATTGTTAACCTAACATGACCACAGCCACTCAAATATCCCTAAAATATATGATGGTTTCCACTCACAATCAAATAGAAAAAGATCATAACTAAGGCACATTCCTATTATTTTTTCTCCACTAGTGAGGCAAGAACAGATGAATAAAACGCGTATCTAACGAGCCACTGTTTAGTATTTTCTTGGATTTACGCGAATGTTACACATTGAAATTAAACTACAGTTTACGGATTTTATCGCGTTATATTGGTTTCACTAGTTACATACATACATAGACTCACGCCTGTTTCCCCGAAGGCGTAGGCAGAGGCATATTAAACGCCCACTTTTCGCCAGTGTTTTGATCCCACGTAATAGGTGACGAGCCTATTGCCGCTTAACGGGATATTTTGTTTGCCAGAGCCTCGTCCGTTGATCGGCAGGTGCACCACTTGCAGGTGAGGTTGGCTTGGGGCCCTAAGTTCTTGGTGGGAACCCTATGCATCCTATAAACCTATGTTTCACTAGTTGTTGCATTTAAACCAAATGATCTAGAAACTACATTTTTATTACTAGCCGACGTTTCGAATTCTTTACAGTTTTCATGTTCACGGCAGACTGAGGTGATTTTTGTCTTAATTTCTTGAATGTATAAGTTATCTCAAAGTACCCGAACATTTTTTCAACTATTGGTGTTACTATTTACGCAGAATGAGCTCACAGTGTCCTCAGGTCTTCTGGTGACTTTGTCATTCTTGGGTTTCATTAGCCTTATGACAGGGTCCCAAGGTGGAGGAACATTACAATTTTATGTATGTGTTTATTGTACATATCCACATGTATGTATGTATGTATGTATGTATATATATATATATTTATATATATGTATGTATATATAATTAGTTTATGTATTTTATTTGTTATTCCTGTATGTATTAAGTTTATGCATTAAACTATTTAACTATTTATAATATACGTTTATGCAAGTATATCGTGTCCTACATAATTACTAGTTGTGACGTCACATCGCGCTCCTGCGCCGCAAGCCTCGGTACGAGTGACGCACAGCAATGGGCCGTTCCCTCGCGCCCCTCCGCGCCAGCCCTATAAATACAGCGGACAGGAGGCTTCGTCCCTTTCCTCCGGCCAGCACCACCGAGTTGAGTACTACGATCATCCGAAGACCTGTGAAGTGCCAACGTCGCCCACGCCCTGGATAATTGTCTCATCTGTTAATCTTAATTATCAGTTTAATTTATAACTAAAGCCATCGAATAACTGGAATTATGAGTTTAAACTTTCCTGGTGATATTTTTTATTTATTTCCCGTAAGTCAACCTAATTATCTCTCTTTAATTGCTCGGCGAGTGATCGATCCCGGCTACCCCGTGGAAATCAATCACTCGTGCGACATTGGCGCCCAATAGAATTTTTAATTATATTATATATATAATTTTTAAAACGTAAGTTGGTACTTTACAGGTGAGTGAAATAATTTCTTTTTCTCTTGTATATTTTTCTCCTGTGTGTGCATATATTCTGGTGTGGTGAATTGCGTACAGGTACGGTTTCTATCTATTTTTGTTGGCCATAAGCAATCTAACTGTGTAAATAACATAACGGTGATTTAATTAACGTCTGTCTAAAATCACGTTTCCACCGCGGGCAGCGTGTTGAGCCGCCAACCGGTTCTAACCGCTTAGCCGTTGAACTAACGAGCCACGTGTTCGCGAAAAAAATATTGTGATTCAACCTTTGAGTGACCTTTAAGAATTTTTTTCTTCCTTGACCAATCATCACACCATTGTATAATTTAGTGTATTTCAGCTTTTTTTAGCACGGTATTCGATTTTCTGGCGATATTTAATTTTTTTTTCTAGTGCCGGCGTAAATACTTAGATTTTCTATTATTGTTTTGTAATAATGGCTTACATTATAAATTTCTCATTATTAACTAAAGCGGAATTAGAATATGAGACCACAATACGCGGCGTTTCAAAGCCTGACGATCCCCGCAAACAAATCGCTAAACTTTCAGTTAAAACTCCCTCAGAGGATATATTATCTTCACCCTTCCCACCAGAGGAGGATGTGGCAGAAGTGAAAAAGTCGCTATTAAGATCAACTAAACACTTATCTATGTTGGAAGCAAACTATACTTCCGAGGTTCAACAGAAGGTCGAAACCGTGCTGCACCATTGTTTTCATCGACTGAATAGGGTGGATACCGGCAGTCTTGATATTAAAAAAATTGAGTCTGTGTGGAATAAATTTAATGACTTATATGCGAAATTACAATTAATCACGAGACGTAATTCGCGGTCGGATTGCTCAGTGGCAGAGGGAAACACTTCCTATAATTACGACCGTAAGCTTTTTTCGGAATTAGGTAAATTCAAATTTAACGGTAAATCATGTGTAAGATCCTTTATTGAAAAAATTGATGAATTTATGTCCTGTAGATCTATTCCTCACGACAAGATGTTGTCTTTCGCTTTTGAAATATTTTCGGGTGTCGCATTAGTTTGGTATCGTTCTGTTAAAAATAATGTAAAGACTTGGTTAGAACTTTGCGAACTTTTGAAACGAGATTTTAGTCCGCATAACTACGATTATCGGCTTATGACGGAGATTCGTCAGCGCTCACAGGGCGAAAACGAATCAATAACTATTTACGTGGCAATAATGCACGGTCTGTTTTCGCGACTTAGTTCTCCTATCGCTGATTCGGAGAAGTTAGAAATTTTGCTAAATAATATTAGACCTTGTTACACTAATTGTCTGCTCACTGCAAAGGTTGTTGATGTTGATAGTCTGGTCGAAGTTTGTCGTCTTTTCGAAAATTACCAAAGTCGCAGTAAGCAATTTTCTGAACCCCCTAAAGTTTCAAAGAATACTGTAGCACCTGATGTAGCGTATAATTATCCGTTTTCTAATTTTTCTTCAAACAAAAATGTTTACAATCATAATCACTTCAATAAATATAACTTTGTCGCTGATACATCTAGATACAAGTCTGTACCACAAGTTAACGCCGTATCGAGTACTTCTAATATAAATAATTTTTTTTGCGTGCGTTGTAGATGCAATTCGCACTCATTACGTAATTGCCGGCAACCACACTACCTAATCTGTTTTAAGTCCGGTACAAAGGGTTTCAAGGTGTCAGACTGCCCTAATTGTAAATCTAAGTCGACCCCTACAGTTTCAAAAAACTAGTTAACAAGGATTGTGGAAAATTAAATTATACAACTAATTGTAATAAAACAGAGTGGAATAATTGGTTGGACTTTTTATAAAAATTCTTTAGTAGCTATCATATATCCTCAATCCGTAATTCTAAAGTAGAATATTTACCTTACGTTACCCTAAAATTAAACGGAATACTTACCACTGGTCTTTTAGATTCTGGATCTTGCGTTACAATTTTAGGTAATAATTTGCATAACTTATTTTTGAAAGACGATGTTTTGGATAAATCGAAACCTTTAAGGTTAATAACAGCTGGCGGCGAACGATTTGAGTCTTTGGGATCGGTGTTTCTACTCTTTGAGATTCAGGATAAATTGATTAACTTAGAAGTTCATGTTGTACCTGGGATTCAAAATTCCCTTATCCTTGGCATGGATTTTTGGCGAAGCTTTGGCCTATTTCCTAACAAATTAGAGTCTGTTTTGATTGTGAACAAGTCTGACGCTCAAGTAATGGAGTTGCAGGCAGTTCCCCCTACACATCTTGTTTCTTATGATCATCTTACAGTCGACCAGAGAGCTACCGCTGACAACATTATTTCTAAATTTACCGATATTTCATACGAGAAGCGGGGTCTCGGTTGCACAAATATTATTTCTCATTCAATTGATACAGGTGATTGCCCCCCTATTCAGCAAAGATTTTATCGCATGTCTCCCGATAAACAAAGAATTTTAATAAAGCATTTTGACGACATGCTCTCAGAGGATGTTGTTGAACGATCTGAAAGCCCGTGGTCAAACCCTGTCATTTTGACCTCTAAGAAGAATGGTGAACTGCGTTTCTGTTTGGACAGTCGTAAATTAAATTCCGTTACAAAAAAAGATGCTTATAGCTTGCCTTATATTTCGGAAATTTTAGATAATCTGAGAGATGCTAAATACTTGTCTAGTTTAGATTTGTCTAAATCTTTTTGGCAAACATTAATTAAAGAAGAGGACCGTTGCAAAATAGCCTTTTATATTCCTACGCGTGGCACATTTCAATTCAAAAGAATGCCCTTCGGTCTTACGAATGCGCCAGCTACTCAACAACGATTAGTTGATATTTTATTTTATGGTCCAGAATTTGAAAATAAGGTTTTCTGTTTTATCGATGACATAATCTGTATCACTTCCAGTTTCAACGAGCATATTACTCTTTTATTACGCATTCTTGATAAACTAAAAAGCGCTAATTAACAATTAATCTCGAAAAATGACAATTTTTTAGAGATAAACTAAAATATTTAGGCTATGTTGTTGACTCTAGTGGATTGCATCCCGATCCGGATAAAGTAAATTCAATGAAAAATTATCCCACTCCTTCAAATAGAAAAGAAGTACGTCGTTTTTTAGGCGCAGCCTCGTGGTACAGGCGTTTTATACCGAATTTTAGCTCTATTGCTGCACCCTTAAATAAGTTAACATCTCAAAGTAAAAACGCACCTCCATTCTGTTGGACGACAAAGGCTAATGACGCGTTTAATAACCTAAAGAATTGTTTGATTTCCTCCTCGGTGTTGGCTTGTCCTGACTACTCGCAACCTTTTGAAATACACTCAGATGCTAGCGATTTTGGACTTGGCGCGATCCTCTGTCAAAGGTTAAATGGTGAGGAAAGAGTCATAGCGTACTATAGCAAATCACTCACTAAGCAAGAAAAAAATTACAGTGCCACAGAGCGCGAAGCCCTGGCTGTTCTATCTGCTATAGAACACTGGCGTTGTTATGTTGAAAATGGTAAAAAGTTTATTGTTTACACAGATCACGCTGCTTTGAAATGGTTCTTGACCTTAAATAACCCTACTGGCCGGTTAGCCAGATGGGGAGTTCGCTTATCTTCCTATAATTTCGAAATACGTCATCGTCGGGGTTCCGATAACGTTTTACCTGATTTTCTGTCTCGCTCTTTACCCGTTTCTGCTATTGCTAATGATATAAATATAGATATTAATTCTAATCAGAATTTACCAGTTTCTACTAATGATCCTTGGTATTTAAATATCTATACAGGCTGTTTAAGTTCTCCGACTTCCTTTGTTAACTATCAAGTAATAAACAATAAATTGTATTGTTTTAAAAAAACATTAAACCCTCTCACTAGAGAATTTCAATGGAAAGAGGTTATTCCGTGTGACCAAAGAAATGACATTCTAAGGGAGAATCATTCTTCGCCCACTGCTGGACATCTGGGTATTTTTAAGACATACAAACGCCTCGCACTTAATTACTTTTGGCCTGGTATGTACACTGATGTTGTCAAGTTCGTCAGTTCATGTGAACCTTGTATCACCCATAAACACCAAAATCACCCAAATTTAGGTCTAATGGGAAAACCCAAATCATGTCAAAAGCCCTTTCTGACGATTAGTATTGATTTGATTGGTCCATTGCCTCCCAGCAGGAAACAAAACACTTTTATATTTGTGGTCAGTTGTTGTTTCTCTAAATATTGTTTACTTTTCCCCATTAAACGGGCAACTGCAGAAGTGATAACAAAAATTCTTGAGGAAAATGTATTTTTGGTGCATGGAATTCCATCTACTATTGTTTTGGATAACGGTAAACAATTTATTAGCGCAACTTTCAAAAGTATGTTGTCAAAATATAAAATTCCAAATTGCATTTTACACCGTTGTATACTCCCCACGTTAACTCAGTTGAACGTTACAACAAAACCATTATGACAGCTATTTCAACTTTCATAGAATCTGATCATCGAATCTGGGACACTCTAATCACTAAAGTTCAATTCGCCCTTAACTGCGCAGTTAGTGAGGTTACTGGTTATTCTCCTAATTTCCTTGTTTTTGGTAGGGAGGTCATAACATGTGGTTCTCAGTATATTGATAAGGAATTTAATTTCGATATGGTGCTTGAACCACGGGACGGCTATGCCGAAACTTTAGGCTATTTATCTTCTATTTTCGAGAAGGTACATTCAGCTCTGTTGTCGGCCCACCAACGAAATTGTTCATCTTATAATCTTCGCCGTAAACAGGCAGAATTCAATGTCGGTGATATAGTTTGGCGCAGAACGTTTCTTCTTAGTGATAAGGATAAATACTTTAGCAAGAAATTGGCGCCTAAATTTATTAAATGTAAGATTGCCTCAAAAAAATCACCTCTAGTATACAAACTTAACGACATGGCTGGAAAACCTTTAGGCGATTGGCACATCAAGGATTTAAAGTTGATTAATTACAAAGAATAATAAAAGTATAAAAACAACAATAAGAATACCTTCTACCTATTCATTGTTTAATTTTTTCAAACGAACGTTTCTAATTTATATTACCGTTTATAGTAGTGCCTACTATAAATTGATATTTTTTGTGGTGGGTAGCAAGTATTTTTTTTCTCGTAAACAATACTATTTTTCAAATTGCTGCGCAATTGTGTACTCAAATGTTATGTTGAACATTGTTTTAAAAAATACTTACCATAAACTAAATATATTGTTTTTTTTTACCCTTTTGATCAGTGGTTAAAAGGTCGCTATTAGCTGAGCATACAAGTTCGATTCTCGCATGTGTATTTTCTTTCCGCAAATCTATTTGTTGAAATGCATCTTGATTGGCGTATTGTTTTTCGCCGTGCCTTGTTCTGAAGTTCTGTTGTTATTCTTAATTCTGTATAAATTCCATAATCAAATTGTTATTATAGGTACTTTATAAACGACCATGGTGATTAACCGTGCGTCGCGAGCTCGGAACAGTCGAATAGTACCTACCATTTAGATCGTACCTAGTTGTCGTTATGACGCACGCGCGTTCACTCAGCGACGCGCCGATAAATAAATGCCTAGCTAATGACTCACCATTGTTTACATTCAAAAGGTGGTTACTGTTCGTGTTCTAGTTATTAATTAGAGCAAAATATTTATTAATTTCTTTCCCTTGACATTGAGCGGTCCGGTCGTGTCTGCGGCTTGTATTATTTTTGTTCATCTTTACGAAAAATCTGTTGTTATACCTAACTATATTCAAAAAGTTTACTTATCTAGTGGCAAAGGCCGAACCCAAGATTTATAAGTCGTAGGGCTAGATCAAGTTTCTTATATCTACAAATCATTATTACCTAATAATTACCCTAAGCGCTTCTCCATAGATTGTTATCTTTAATATTAGGCTATTACACTGGCCTCGGCATTTACATGTAGGTATGTGTGATGAATTATGAATGATAAATGTTTATGTTCAAATTCAGACTGCCGTTGTACGCGTGAAGAATGCAAGCGTGGGTCATTATTATTTAGGTATCCTAATTAGCGTATAGGGTTGTCACTTGTTCAAGGTACTCTTGCCCTTGTTTTCTCTAATTTCAGGGAGTATCTTCAGGGCTGCTACGCCCGTTGGGATAGGGAATTTTCCTTAGGGAAAATCCCGGCCTAACGGGGGGGGTGTGTGACGTCACATCGCGCTCCTGCGCCGCGAGCCTCGCTACGAGTGACGCACAGCAATGGGCCGTTCCCTCGCGCCCCTCCGCGCCGGCCCTATAAATACAGCGGACAGGAGGCTTCGTCCCTTTCCTCCGGCCAGCACCACCGAGTTGAGTACTACGATCATCCGAAGACCTGTGAAGTGCCAACGTCGCCCACGCCCTGGATAATTGTCTCATCTGTTAATCTTAATTATCAGTTTAATTTATAACTAAAGCCATCGAATAACTGGAATTATAACGCGAGTTTAAACTTTCCTGGTGATATTTTTTATTTATTTCCCGTAAGTCAAACTAATTATCTCTCTTTAATTGCTCGGCGAGTGATCGATCCCGGCTACCCCGTGGAAATCAATCACTCGTGCGACATAGTACATTCCTATTACAATTTAAAATACTCCTACTTCTTCCTCTCTGCACCACTCGTAAGGTTGACTGGTAGATAATGCCCATGGCATTAAGTCCGCCTATGTACTTTGTGTATATGAAGTTTAAATAAATAAATAAATAAAACATTCCAACCGTCTTCCCTATTGAAATTAGGGTGTTTTTTAATTTCAATAGCCTCACGTATCATCCTTGGAAGAAAACGGTGTTCTTTTGCGAGTATCTTTGGTTCATCAAATCGCAGGTAGTGGTTGGGTCCTTGTTCCACATGTTCACACACAGCAGACTTTGTTGAGAGTTTATGTTTTATGTCAGCTATATGTTCTTTTAGTCGGATGCCTATGCTTCTCTTGGTTTGTCCAATGTTTGAGAGCCCACAGTCACAGTCTATTTTGTAGACACCGGCCTCTTGCAAGGGTAGCTGACACTTGACTGTTGGTAGAAATTGACATATCTTCGTTGGCGGCTTGTAGTAAGTTTTGATTGAAGCTCGCTTCAAGATGTAGCCAATTTTGTAGGTCACGCCCTGGATGTATGGGAGGACAGCAGGTTGTCTTTCTACTGTGGCTGGTTTTCCTTTCTTCAGGGATCTGTGACAGTGGCGCGGTCCAGGTCCAGGTGTTTCTTGTCACAGATCCCCCGGGCTCTCTGAAACAGAGACATTCCTATAGTAGCTAACTGTTTAGATGCTGGTGAGATTCACCGTTTAAGTACCTATTTGTATGGGTCTTTTTCCTTTACAAAGTGTGGCTTAAAGAGTTGTTTTTATTGCTGATAACAAGTACATCTAAGAAAGCTAAAGAATTGTTTGCCTCTAATTCCAGTGTGAATTGTATTTGAGTATTAATGGAATTAAGAGCCGCTTGTAGAACCTGGGTGTAATGGTGGCAGTCTGCAGGGCTCGTGCCTCGAAGTCCTCCATGAAGATGTCAGCGACAATTGGCGATACTGGAGAGCCCATTGCAACACCATCTACTTGTATGTAGTAGTTCTCGTCCCACAACAGATAGCCTGTTGTCAGGCAGTGTTTGAGTATCTCTGCATATTCTTCAGGCATGTTGTTTTCTGTCAGCGTCCTTCCAGTAATTTCTATACAGTCATGTACTGGTATGCATGTGAATAATGATTGTACATCAAAACTAACCATAGTTTCCTTATCAGAGAGATGTAGGTGTTTGATTTCACAGACAAAATTGTAGGAATCCTTCACATGCGCTCTCGTGGTACCTCTAAGCAGTGAGAGAATCTTCGCAATGTCTTGAGCCAGCCTGTAAGTTGGTGCGCCTATCTGACTAACTATCGGGCGCAGTGGAGCGTTTTCTTTGTGTATTTTTGATAGACCATACATTTGAGGAGGTTTTGCACACGATGGTATTAAATATTTCACGTCCAGATTAAGTTTTTCGGAGTATTTCTTGACTATATGACTCGTTTGCTTGAGTATTTTGTTAGTAGGGTCCGTCTTAACCATTTTATATGTACTTTCATGCGACAAAAGATTTTCCATTTTTTGTTTATAATCGGACGTGTCCATCACTACCGTTGCATTCCCTTTATCTGCTCGGAGTACTGTTAGTTCAGGTCTAGCCCGCAGGTTCTTCAGTGCGAAATATTTGGGTTTTGGCAGTTTCCTTGCCGGCACTTTCGATTGACGTAATACAGCAGAAACGTCTTGACGTATGGCCTCGAAATCTTCCTTACTCATATTGTTCTTGACTAGACAATCCTCAACGTTGCAAATAATGTTCTCATACGGTATTCTGGATGGAGTTATCGCATAATTTAAACCTCTGCTCAGTACTTTTTCAGTGTTTTGATCTAACGTATGTTTTCACAGATTGACAACTGTTTGTCTATGGTCAGACGGTAGCGTGTGATTGGTCCGTGCAAAAACGTTTTGTTTCGTATTTGATTTTTGTTATAATGTTTCAAATTTTCTTATTTTGTTACGTTTACACGCGTAATATTTTGATGTTTCTCTGTTATTTATTACATCGATGCATTTTTTTTAAATCAAATGGAGATATCAATCTGTATATTTCGTTAGACAAATTTTCAACATTCCTATTTATTCTGCTTAAGTCAGCGTGGTGTTCGTGTATCTTTTGTATGAGTAACTTTTGACTTGCCTGTTTTAAGATCTTAGCGCTCCCGCGTATGTCCTTCTTTGCTGATATTTTGCAGCATGTAGGAATGAGATCGTGATCCCGGGATCTCTTCGAGAAATTTAAGGATGTTATATATCTTGCGCGCTTGGTTTGTAGACCGGCGTATTTTTGTTGCTGTTGCCAGTCCGTACTGGTTAACATAGTATATTCTTGAATTTACGCGAATGTTACACATTGAAATTAAACTACAGTTTACGGATTTTATCGCGTTATATTGGTTTCACTAGTTGTTACATTTAAACCGAATGATCGAGAAACTACATTTTTATAACTAGCTGACGTTTCGAATTCTTTACAGGATTCATGTTCACGGCAGACTGAGGTGTTTTTTGTCTTCATTTCTTGAATGTATAATTTATCTCAAAGTACCCGAACATTTTTCAACTATTAGTGTTACTATTTACGCAGAATGAGCTCACAGTGTCCTCAGGTCTTCTGGTGACTTTGTCCTTCTTGGGTTTCGCCTTATAACAGGGTCCCAAGCTGGAGAAACATTCCGACCGTCTTTCCTATGGAAATTAGGGTGTTTTTTAATTTCAATAGCCTCACGTATCATCCTTGGAAGAAAACGGTGTTCTTTTGCGAGTATCTGGCTGCCGATGCGTGGAACTAAGATTAATTGAGTATCTTCTGTGACAGAGCGCGGATTGCTCACATTTGACTACCTTTTCTCATTTATATCAGCAGTCTTAACCTAAAATCCATCTCGTATTTTTTTTTTTTTTTACGGAGACGAGATTTATTACTTGTTGTTGTCGTAGTAATTTTGTGGTAATGTCTAGTCCTGTTCCTGGTATTATTAATCGGCATCGCGTCTAGAATTATGAATATGGGCTATACTTATTCCGTTTAAGGCAAATTGTGAACATTAGCCATACAAAAGTAAATTGCTAAATAACAAAATGTATTTGCTCAAATGCGTAATTTAGATTTATAATTTTTTGACATTTAATCAAATAATATTAAGCGGCAGAATCTGCCTTAAACTATTATAGCGATCAGAAAATTTTACATACAATACCCAATATGTAAATTTTTCTCAAAACCAATCCCACTGAATAAGGCATTTTACTCTACACAAAATCACTTCAAATAACTCAGGTTCAACAAATAACAGGACAGGACCCAAGGAAATACTCTATCTGCTTAGACCTGAGAAACAACATCATCGGTCAATGAAATCAAGAAAACTGCAACATAATATGCTGTAACGGGTTCTAGAATAAAACGCAGCAGAGGTTTTATGCGTTTAATGCCGAGTATTGTCTCACTTCCCTTGCACGAGTATGACCGACCAACAACACGACACTGGCCTGAACACTAAGGGCTGCAGTTTCCCACGCTGTTAGTAGTACGCGGTAGTGTGCAGGGCAAGCTGCTGGAAGGCCGCAGCCTTGCGCTACGCGCACGTAGCGGTGCAGATCCTCGCTAACTGTTGGTTCAGCTGGCAGGCTCCGGCGGTGTGTGTGCGATGAGCAGGGCAGGGCCAGACTCTTCGGCAGAGGTGACGCCGAAGACGATGCAGGGAAGTGTAGCGGTCTAGGGTAGCGTAGCCCGGAGCTTTAAGGTAGACCTGGAACCTGAAGGAACGCAGCATTAGGAAAGCCACAATCAATAGAGTCAGGCAGGCGGCGTCAGCCGGCCTTAGCCAGCAGGTAGAGAGATGGGCAGTACGCTAATGCAATAAATATAGTAACTTACCCACAGCTGGGACCAGGATACACGTACAACCTATACGGATAGAGTAGCGGTAGTAGGTCAGTATAGAGTAGCGGTGCCGGCCTCTCTGTCGGCCCCTTTATATACCGGGCCCTCCATCAGAGTTGGAGTCGCTACGTGACCATATATGGTCAGGCTTCGCGAGCGCGGACGATGGCCTTCTCAAATCTCTCTTAAATTCTTATAACCATAGTAAATCATAATTAACACAATTACTTACCAAAATCACTAAGGTTTATTTATAACATAAGAGCACGACTAATGTAGGCCTTCTTACTCTTTACCGAACAGAAAGAAAACTAGGTACATATTATTTGAACGGTTGCTTCAATAAATTGTCAAAAGGTATGTCCTCCTGAGGCTGATGATTTTATCACCTTCCAAACTTTCTTGAAACTTACGCTTACATAGATTTAGCAATTTTAGAAAAGTAAGTCCTGCACGATATACTGACATACTGTAAATAAAAGAGTTCAATTTGTTTTTGATATAAAATTGATCATTTGTTCATAAAAATAAATACAATGACAACTCAATAGCATAGAAGGTACATCCAATTAAGCATAAGCACTCACAAAAATAGTTACGATTGTTAATAAATTGTAGAAATCAAGCGGTTTTTATATAAAGTTTTATTGTTAATAGTGCAAGTACTTTACTTTTGTAACTGAAAATGATAGATTCTGGTGAAACCTCCTCAAGCAAATATTGTAAATAAATAAATAGCTTACATGTTGGCCAGGTCAAAGCGTTCGCTTAGCTATATATGTATGATGATACGAACAAAAGTGCAGTTTAGCTCAGAAATTTCAAGCGTGGTATGGCACTTATAAAGTTAAGTATTTATTAATTTTCCAGTCACATTCATAAGGAATCTACACTTACTCCAAGCAAAAAGTTGCCACGAAGCCAACTAAAATATACCCGAGAGTTATTCTGAAAATGATAACAAACTCCACCAACGTGAAATGTTGACGTCACAAATCATAGGCTCATATTTTTCTTGATTTAATTAGTTCAAGAGTTTCAAGTCTGCTTTAATTTGCAGACCGCCTGAGTTTTATTGCCGCGGTGTGTGCTTATGTAAGCTTATAGGATAACTTTTGTGAAGAAAAATGTTTTAATTAAAGCCAATGTTTCCCGAGAACGTTGTGAACTTAAACTCCAAGTAAAATGTCGAGGCGCTGGCGTAAAGAAAGCCGCCTTGACGGTGGTCAAATTCAATATAAAAGTTCGTAACATGAAAACTTAACGATATTTTATTGATGAAGACAAAATTCCGTTCAAAAGACCGAACAAGTTGGACCACAACTTTAATTGGCATTGTCGGGTCAATTTATTAAACGCTTTGGTACAAAGGCCTCATTACACACATTCTTACTTTTATAAACGTTCGTTCATTATTTCAAGTGCCTTGAAGGAGATTAAGATTCGTGTAAAGTAGTAAGTAATAGATAATGTTACAAGTAGAGAGTAAATTTTATGTGTCATGAAGATTTTCAGCGGTTATATCCCACATAATTGCAAGTAAGATAACAATGAATAGTAGGTAGATGTTGTAATCACGCAATACAAAAACAAGAAACATATGCAATTTTGATAGAACTGCCTAAACTTATTCTCTGAAATTTGTTTAGTGAGTAGCATCGTTTCAAGTCTTTCACTTTAGTGCGAGGATACATTTTGTAATCTAAACGTTACTTTCGAAACACAGTCCAAGTTTAATAAACATTGTACAGTGAATTACCAGCATCTAATTAAACGGGAAACAGACAAATGTATTTACTGTTTCAGTTGAATAAGACATTAAGAAACTAAAAGTAAAGGTAAGAAGTTTTTTAGTAAAAAAAATAAAACCATCAACTTTATAGCATAAATATAAATTACAAATCTACAAGTCTTCTATTACGTATTCAATGTTAAAAGATCCATTTTTCTCAGATTTGCATTATTGGTTTTATGAAAAGCGTTCGAATATATTCTCAATGTCACCTTAATTGCATCAATATTAATTTTAAACACGAAACTAAGCCGCCATATAAAATAAAGCTTATTTTATGAAAATTTGCTTAAATCGTTTATTATAATTTTTTTGCAAAGAATTTTATAATAAGAGATTTTATTTAAAGATATGTAGATAGTGTTATCCAATATAAAGAAAGAACAAGAAAGAAAAAATATTTATTTGTCACAGACACAGAAAAAAGTATTACGTATAAACGAAAACTACGCAACATATACATAGTATTTACATTAGTAATATATTGGATGGAGATTGAAGGCACTACCTTTGAATAGTTAGTTCAAATTCTTTAGACTTAGTATAGTTAAGTACAAAAAATATAATACTAAGCTACTCCTCTTTATTAACATTTAATCAGCGGACGCAAAGATCACCCAGACACGAAACACGGTGATCGTCGTCAACCAGTCAATAATAATTTTACAATAAAAGTAGTTTTATTTTCGTCTTCGGTGCATTACAATGGATATTTTGTTGGACTCCGCCGTTGGATAAATGTTTCGTAATATTCTATAGTATACATTATAAGGAAGCCTAATCCCGCTTCTTACGCTGCGGTATTCAACGGTTTGCATATGTTGCCGTACTTACCGTGATTTTACAGCCACGTATATAAAAGCCGCTTACCAACCGCTAAGCCACTGTATATTTTGTCACTCGCAGTATAAAACGATAATTAACTACATGAAGTCGGTTAAAAATAAAAAATATTTCTCGGATTTGATAATGGAATCTGCCTAATGGGACAGTCTGTTGTTATTGTTTTGTATTACTTCATTAAAGTACTTAAATTATTCTCGTTCAGCATTTTTTGGCGCGCCGCGCCGCCAAATTGGTCAGATTAGATTAGGAGTTTACTTATGACACAGGTATTTCTTTTTGTTTTTGTTTTTCATATGGCCGGCTTTTTTTTTTGTTTTTAATGTTCATTATATTACACTTTATAACAACGTCTTAAAACTAACGATTATAAGACGCGAGAGATTTCCACAATCAAGGACGGCATGTCTTAACAAAGCTGATTTGCCGTAACAAAATGTTCATGTGTTCAAAACGTGGCACGCAAACCATATAGTCTAGACTAGCACTTAAGTTTTAAAATAATGTAAATGTCTAAGTTATAATTTATACAATGCATTTGTAGCAGATCGGTAAAGTAAAGCTATATTGACAATCGTCACTTAAACGGCCAACCGATTGTTCTGGCAACAGATAGCTACCGTGTTTCGGAATCATATATAACCGTCGATTTTTGGGCGTCCGGTAAACCCCGACACCAGAGTTGGCGTCACATGAAAATAAGATTCAGTAATAAGTTCAAAACTTACGACGTCAATGATATGATGCAAAGAAACTCCGAAGGTGACAAGGAGTGGTTGCGAGGAGTTCTCCACAGGCCGTACTGACACATCGTACTTCTGCATCAGATGTCAAACCAGCCGGTACTCGTCATCACAACATAGTGCACCTGTAACAATAAAGTAAAAGGTAAAAAACACGTAAATAAGAAACAACAAAACACAGGACGTTGAAGTTCCACCTTTACCGCTTTGCGACCTATAAACTGCTATTCGCCGCCTCTCCGTTGGTAAGCGCTGACCCTTAAGAGTATCGTGTTCATATGTTTTTTCGTACGAACCCTAACCGCAACTTTACAGAGGACTCAAGCCCAGAACCTTCACACATAGGTAATAGAAGAAATCAAAATCTAAAACATAAAACAATATTTTAGATTTCGTTGCTGTTCTGTACTTACTTTGGATTAAACATTGATAAAGAACACATGTTTCTATATCTCCATTATTGTGAACATATTTTAATATCACATTACCGCATTCAATACGTATACGAAAACCCGATATTTTAAATATTTTATCTCAATAGAGATTCTCCGTAAAATATACATACATTCACATACATATCGTCACGCCTTTTATCCCCGAAGGGGTAGGCAGAGGTGTATTTCTACACCCACTTTTCGCCAGATATACTTTAGTCCCACGTAATAAGGGGCGAGCCTATTGCCGTACCGGGCACATTTCCAGACTCCGTGCTGCTACTGAGAAACCCAGTAACACTGCCCGACCCAGGAATCGAACCCGGGACCTCCCGATCCCACGCGCACATTTATGCCGTGAGACCAACGAGGCAGTCGTATAGGGTTTGATGTCGAGTTTTCCGTCTCTACGCAAAGATGGTATTTGCATCATGTTATCCCTTAGTCGCCTCTTACGACACCCACGGGAAGATAGGGGGTGGTGACATTTGTATTCTATGCCGTCAACCAAACGGCAAAATATATGTAAATAAATTCCTGGAGAAATGAGTCCCACGCTCACTGGCTAATACAGTTTTTTCCAAGTTTATTTCTTGGCTTTCATTCAATAAACTGCGGGCTTGACGCGATTTTTCTTTTATTATTATTGATTCTAGAGAAATATTATTGTATCGAAAAAGATAAGAACTACATACATACATACATACATACATAGAATCACGCCTGTTTCCCGGAGGGGTAGGCAGAGACTACGGAACGCCATTTGCAACGATCCTGACATATCTCTCTTGCTTCATTCAATCCCATCAGATTCCTCATACATGCTCTTCTGTTCAGGGTACTTCTTACCTGTCCTGTTTTTAGAATGTCTCCAATCTGGTCAGAGAACGTCCGCCTAGGTCTTCCCCTTCGTGCTGTCCCTTCCACACTTGCCTTATATATCTGCTTGGTCAGTCTCTTGTCATCCATCCTCTCCACGTGCTCAAACCATCTTAGCATACCTTTCTCGATGCTTGTCACTATATCTTCTTTTATCCCACAACACTCTCTTATCACACAATTCTTTATTCTGTCAGTCAGAGAAACACCACACATACTTCTCAGTGCTCTCATTTCTACAGCATTTATTCTACTTTCATGACTCTTCTGCCATACCCAACTATCACTACCATACATAAGAGTAGGTACTAACACCCCTCTATGCACAGCCAAACGTGACTTTTTGGACACGTTTTGGCTATTCATAAACGCCTTCAGAGCTCCATTCACTCTATTACCTGCATTAACTCTTCTTTCAATATCTTCTACATTCTTACCATCTCTTGTAAACAGCGTACCTAAATATGCAAACTCATTCACTTACTCCACTCGCTGTCCATCGATCATAATATTACAAGCCGTAACGCATTCCTCCTTTTCAAAAACCATAACTTTCGTTTTACTTACATTCACTTTCATTCCTTTCCTCTCTAACGCACCATGCATGATTGTTACCATCTCCTGCAACTCCTCCGCTGAAGACGCAAGCATAACCTGATCATCAGCATAAAGGAGGCATTTGACAAGTAAGTCATTCATCCTTAATCCACAATCACTATGTTTCAAATCTTGCAAACAACTGTTCATGAAGAGGTTGAACAGCCACGGTGACGCTACACATCCCTGTCTAACACCTGTGTTGATGGTAAACCAGTCAGTGTATGCCCCGTCTATCCTCACACAAGCTCTAGAATCCTCACAAAGGGATTTCAGAGCTCGTATGAGGCTGCTATTTTGTTACAAATCAATCTTTGAGTCAACGTCAGAAAAAACGGTTACCGAGTACTTTTATGCCTTTTCTATGAAAAAAATATGTGTAACAACATTTTTGCCAATAGCAATTGATATTTTACCAATAAACTGAAAGTGATCAATCAAAAGAAACATATCACATTTACAAACAACGACAGCGGTTGTCTAATGAAGAACTTTTAATAAATATTTCCATTTCTGTACAAACAATATTAGTAAAAGGTATGACAGAAATATATTTTTAAATAATTGAGCACGCACGACTAGACAATATAATCTGAGATGATTGATCGTGCGAAATTGTAACGACTGAAATCAATATCACAGCCCACCAGTAGCGCGATAAAATCTCTACAAACCTATAAACTTCTCCATTATGAAGTTTCTACTTCTGTGACATTTCACGTCAAACTTTCCAATGATTGACCACTGGCTTTCCCTGGAAACTTGTGCGGCTAGTTTGTGACAGAGAAATCTTCGTTGTATAATTGAATTATATACGACGGTTGACCTTCCAATACGTTCGTAACATTGTATTGCCAGGATGACGCGTTTGTTAAAAACGTCGCCCGGTACTATCGTTATGGACTCCTTTCAGACGAATAAAAATTCTGAACTATAACGAGGTAGCTCATTAATAAACAAATTAACCCAAACTATGATAGAAATCTGTAAAAGTAATTACATTGTTTACCGGTGGATAAAGAAAATCTTAAATTAAACTTAATAGGTAATAAATTAAACATAAACAAAACAACTACATATTATTATTTGTGTGCTAAGTATTCTTTTAACACAAAATAGAGCAACATGCGATATATCTTCTAAATTACCCCGTTGTCACATATCGGATATCAATTCGCGTAGGAGTTGTAAATGGCAACCCAGCGATCATGTCATAGCAAACTGCAGTATACGGTATCGATAATAGCATACTCCTCCCACGGCTCGTAATTTTGAACATAAATCACTGCATTTGTATTTATGTAGGCAGCATAAATACAAATGCAGCATTCATCATATTTGTTATTTCACTTTAAGTATATTAATTTGTACATATAAAAATCTTGCGTTACTGACTGGCTGGCGCACAACGCATAGCCGAAACCATTGGGCCCAAGAATTTGGGTGGCGTAAAGGAGCACTAAGAAGGGAAATTTCCACGGGATCGGGTCGCGGGTCGTAACGATTTAATAAAAAAATGTGTGGGCATTATTACTGCTCGCATCCTCTAGAAATGTTTATACATTTTAAACTATATTAATATATAGAGGCATTTGTTTTGTACGCCCACAGGTAACGAATCCTGTATTTTTAGAGCTTTACAGATTTTCAATCAATGGACACAAAGAACTCCCACGCTAGTCACAACAAATTGTTACCTACAAATGCTACAAATACCCTACGCAGTGCGGTCACTTAAAGTTCAGTTGTAACATGAATGTTCTCATTTTTTAACGTGAGAGATCTCAATACTTAACCGACCTTTTACATAAAATCTAATCTTAGTTTGTTAAAAAGTTAGTAATCATAATTCATAAATCCAATTCCATAAAATATATATTTTAAAAAATAAAGCGTTCTTACCGCGATACGTTATTTATTGATTTAATCGCTGGTGACAAATCGCTGCCTACCGCGAGGCAAAGGGAGAGAAGAGATAACGAGGAGGATAGTGACGGCGAAAGGAAATGTGATGGTGATTGTGACTCTGCTGCTTTCATTCACGTAACACTTTAGTAGAGATTCTTTATTCTTGCATGTTTCTGAGGAACGGTAGTACGTCACTAATCGTGCCGATCCATTTGTGTTGCACCAAATATGCCTCCACCACTATTCACTTATAGTTAATACCCATGGGACGTACTCATCGTTGTCCGGTAATAACATTATCTTCATGTGTATTAAGTACATTTTAAAGTAGACAAATAAATAAAGCCAGTTGTTCAATATCTTTGTCGTGTATCAAAACATTCCTACCTTAACTCAGCTATTTAATTTAAAGACTGGCTTGAATAGAAGTATTTGACCTTAATGAAAAGATCAAAGATGAACTTACTTTTATTTAAAACATTCCTTTCTAACAAATTTGATTATTAAATTGAAAAACAATAAGAAATAGGACATGTACCTACAATATACATATTTCAAAGAAGCTTAAATTTCTATCACCGTGGCATTTATCGCAATACAGCTTTTTGCAGTCCACAGTTGGACATATGCCTATCCTAATTTGAGCACTATGAGTCAATAAGAGAGTTTTTCCTACTATTCAACGCTCTCCAGAAGCTTTGGTATAGAGATTTATTTCGAGTTTTTCGTCTCGTCTCAAAGATACTGTTTTCTTCGTATATTTTCTTTAGTCATTTCTTGCGATACACACGTAATGAAATGGGGTAGGGACACTTTGTATTTTTAAATTCTAAATCACTCGGACGCCATCGATGCTTTATCATAAGTAACTCTGCTGAAAATATTGGAATATTTCCATTGTTGGTCAGCCTCGACCATCAACAATAAAGCATCTAGCCAACGAGCTATCCAGTCCAGAAAATATAACAATTTCTGTGTCGGGATCAGTGAAAAAAGTCAGTTTTACTAAAGAATTGAGCTGTACACTTTTAAATGGCTAATTTTTCTTATTGGTTGAACGAACCTAATTTATGTCTGAACTAGCAAAAAGTTTATTGAGCACAACAATTCATTTAATAAGTTTGTGTCGTTTAAACTCTATTATAATATACATATATGCTACTGTTACTTTTGCTTATTATGTTGGTTTATATCCATTTATTTTATGTCATCATTATTGTTCTAGCGTTAGCCCAAGCCCGCTTTCTAATCTTGCCAGATTTGGCAAAATGTTAGCTTTTCCACAGAGCCACTGCCTTCTGACTTACTATAGCGATATTTCAGTATGTACAAGAGTACTGACTCCCTATGACGACTGATCCATTTATCTTATGTAACATCTTGTAATAGTACCAAAGAAAACATAGCGATAAAAATAGCTTCACCGCCCAACAAACTTTAGGGCCCCAATATAAAGGTATGGATATTGAATTGGACGTCACTTACGAAAGATAATTCCATAATAAAAGTGGTTCATTCACTGCCATCTCCCTATAAATAGAAGATAGAGTAGGAACGGAACACACGAGGAAACAGCTTATTCATTTTTGAACTGATTTATTTTATACTTTAATTGTACGCCAATAATACATTTGATAATTAGCGTTCACAGAATGGAGTTATATGAAATTTGTTTATTTAAGCTCCAGACTCTCAGCAATTAATTACTGCGAATCAAGAAGCTCTTCTTTTAGGTTGTACGTGACAGAATACAAGGTAGGGGCTGTGTAAAATATACTTTTAGCTTAAGTTTTGATACAGTTGTAAGAAATTTACGTGCAGCACTTTATATAGAGCCACGAGTCGAGTGAATCATTTCCAATGTTACCATCTTAGATTTCTTGCGCCGAATTTGATGTATGTCATGTGTATATTTCATGTGTCTCCAACTTACCATGTACTTGCGTAGTATAGTATCTTTCGTATATAATTATGTTCTTTGTTGAATAGGTACCTACATCGCCTAAAAGAGCATTTTAATACTTTCTAAGTCAAAAGTTTCCTAGTAGAATAGTTTCCAAATGTGAGATATGTAAGAAAATAAATGTTGTAAGCTTTTTAGTCCAGTGTTTATGTAAATTTTGAGCAATATAATTATATTTATTATTTTTTGGTTATTGATGAAACTTATTGTAACAACATTCATAACATAACTTCACGCCTTTATTCCCGAAGGAATAGTCTGAGGTGGTTACAAACCCATACTTTGCAAGTTATGTTTCGGTCCCAATGTATTAGGGGGCGAGCCTATTGTCATCTACCGGGCACATTATTAAGCGAACGATTAGGGTAGTTTCCGGGGTCAAAATAATTAAATTTTATTTAGTCCGTATTTTAGATTATAAAAAAATATTGGACACGTATTTTTATTTTTTTCGATTTAATAAAAAATAACAAAGATATAGCTCATTAAAGTTACGTGTGACCTCACCCCGTGCGAAAAAATGCAGCACGGCGCACAGTGGGCTGAAAATCAACTTTCATAGACATAGGCTACTATATTTGTAACTGTCGGTGTTTATGCCGAATATTGCTTTTATTAGCTATTACTATACATAAAAAGGTTATCCGAGTTAACTCTATACAAAAACGAATGAATTATAATATTTTTCCGAAAAATTTGTATGGAACTAGTATGAAAAATCCGATTATGTCCGAAACTGCAAGGAAAACCGTTATATCCTTAGAGATGGTTATAGACCTAATTATTTATGATTTTTTGACATACTCCATATAACGGTTAGTGCTACGCAATTTTTTTTTTTAAATCATCGAAATATTTTTATTTATTTTTAAATACTAAACGATTCCTGTTAGTTAATTAGTTAAGAAACGCAGATTTTTTATCACACGTAATGTGACATAGTATCATGCCTGTATTCTCGAAGGAGTAGGCTACACCTAAACTTCGTCAGCTATGATTGATCCAGAAATTTATAAAAAAATTATAAAGAAAATCGTTTAACACTAAAATATTTCTTAAAACAAGTCAATTAATTCCATTACCAAAGTCTTTTAATGAGTCTGAATAAGTCATTAAGTGATTTGTAATGTCACGGAACGGAACTATGGACTACATCAGTCTCTTTCTGGTAAGCTAATTAGTTACGTTATGAGTTTTAAGAAATATTTTCTATTATTTTTCCATACGTTTTTGTGTAAAGTTTACTCGGATAACATTTTTATGTATAGTAATAGCTAATAGAAGCAATATCCGGCATAAAAACCGACACTTAAAAATTTTGTATCCTATGTCTATGAAAGTCCATTTTCAGCCCACTGTGCGGCGTGACGTTATACGTAACTTTAATGAGCTATATCTTGGTCATTTTTGGTTTAATTTACAAATAAATAATACGTATCGCTTATTTTTGAATAATCTAAAGGACGGACTTATAATTTTTTTTCCTCAACTAGCCTATTAACAATTTTAATATACACATAATTTCGAAAAGTCAGAGCTGCTTGCGCGGGGTGCGGGTACGATCCTGGGGATTGAACCCGAGAACATCGTCTCGGCAGTCCGTTACGTACACCACTAGGCTGTCGCCGCTTTTTGTAAGGTAACTTATTGTAAAGTTTCAATAATTCTTCGTATAGATGTTTGTTATATTGATAAAATGTCGTCATATTAACGATAAATTTTATTATTTATACATCGTTTATAAAAAAAAAATCTTTTGCAATACATTAAATTGATAATTGATAATTTTGCTATGCTACTTATTAACCTTCCCATTGCAGGGTCTCATAATCTATTTCTAAAGAGTAAATTCTTATACTTTGAAGTTCCTTAAGTAGGAAGTTGTCCCACGCGGTATTTTGCTAAAACACCCACTGAAGTGTGTTCTTGACCTCCGCAAATTTGATTTTTTATCTAAATACTCGTATTAACGAAAAATACATAGAGCACTTTATCGGCAATTTGGTTTGACATCATTGGGCGTCAACAAGATTATCTAAATTATTTACGTATAATATTATCGTGTCTTCATTGTCTTTGACGGAGACAAAAGTATTGGTCGTCTTAGTCTGCTCTCTGGTTACTTTTATTTTTTAATGTTTTATTTGAATGGGAGTTAACAATTACTAGTTTTATTGTTAACCCATACGTGAATCTAAGCTAAACGCTTATCGTAAAAAGTCGTCAACTCAAAGCTCCATCATTTTCGTCATCGATCCATTAACATTAGTGGTGATAATTATGTAGCTAAGAACCCCAGCAATTCGGTGGTATACCCTCGTGAGTCGAAATATAGTATCCTGAGATTACTTCCTCAATGGCACAGATGTCACAAGTTGTCAAAGTGCATGATGTGATTCGCATTAGGTGTATTTGAATAATTAACTTACCAGGAAGTACAGAGCTGGTATAACTGCCCTTGTAATGTTTGATTAATATAGGGCCAATACAATTCATAAGGAAATGAAAATACAGTTCGTAAATAAAGACCAATACTCGTGGATGCGTGTGCTGGCTTTGATGACTTTGCTCGAAAGGAATGCTAAAAAAAAGACAAATAAAAAGGCAATACGCAAGGTGCATTATGCCACATTTTGGGTATAATATCAAGTCAGAATTTCCGTGGTAAAGTTTTATATATTACGCTTCTTCTATACATCGAGGAGCGTCAAACAAAGCCAATTCATATGTGGTTCTAGGAATCGAATTATTGACAATTTTGAATCTGTTTTAATACTTACTAACTTACAAAAATAATTCCTAAAACATCTGCAAATTTACCACGAAAATTTCTCACATTTTTTATTATTCGCATCACGTGACGTATGCTTGAGAGGCACGTCAGGATGAGAATTCAATCCTTTCGGTCCAATTGACGCACCATTCATCAACACTAGCAATACTGTCACCGACAATATTTGCTGTGATTTTAATCCACGGTATAAGGTTGGTTCACCTTCAAGTCCCACTTGTTAAGATTCACAAATGTTGGTGACCGCAGCCCTGGCGGGAAAATATCTCGGTATTTTATAGAATACCGTCAGAGCTCGTATATTCCATTGCTGTTGCTGCAATCCGGGGAATGTAACTAAAATGTATGAAGACGGATATTAGAAGTCTTATACGGAATTTAATAAATTCCATATAACGTACATATTCAGATTTTAAATCTGGTCTATTTATACTGCATCGAATGCTAAAAAAATTTTTAATAGCTCAAAACAACAGCAATTTGTAAGATTCTCATCGTAACATGCTCAGCTAATTATTTGGTTAACTGTTTATTTATTCTTACAAACAAAACAAAGTAGAGTAACAATGTGAATTATAAAATGTGTTCGAACATATTAGGAGCGAAACCACGCTCTTAGGATTTATCGCCAATAATGGGTATTCCTAATAGTTATTCGTCAATACACACTTTCCAACTATAGCAGCGATAGCCGAGTGGATATACCAATAGACTGCTATGCAGAGGGTATCGGATTCGAATCGACGGCGCGCACCAACGACTTTTCGGAGTTATGTGCGTATTGAATTGTTAATTATCGCTTGTCCCGTGCCTCGGAGAGCACGTTAAGCCGTCGGTCCCGGTTGTCATGAAGATCGTTGACAGTCGTTACAGGGCGTCAGTACCTTCTAAATAAACTGACACTAGTCTAAACTATGGAATATCGCTATCCCTTCGGGTTTCGGAGGTCAGACAGGCAGTCGCTCCATGGAAAAGCTAATATTCAGCCAAATCCGGTTAGACTAGAAAGCGAACCCTAGATTGAAAACTGCGATAACGCTAAGAGGATGGTGACACACTTTCCAAGTATGAAATGGCAAAAACAGCATTTGTGACACTATATTACACTGCACCACTGATTTATGCCGTTATTTTTAGTTTATACAGAATGATTTGTCATTGCTCGTATTCCATTCTATGGGACCCGAAGGGAATACGAGCAGCTACAAATCATCACGTATATTTGTGTATACATATTATATATAATTTTATAGATTTATATTTAAGTTGGCCTTGTAATGTACTGAAAACATTATACTTTATTCACAAAGTTCAAAATGTCAAAAAATAACTCCTTTCTCATCCCGTTTTACTAAAGACATTACGTCTTTAGTAAAACGGGAAGCAGAAAAGAGTTTAATCTCTGAAGAAAATTTTGTTACAATAACGATAAAAAATTGTCTACGTGCTGCATTCAATTAGCCTTGCATAATGTAGATATAGACGAAGAAGATACTTTTAAAATGAGAATACTTTATACAATCTTAAACGGTTCAGTCTTGCGAACTTTATTTATGTTTTCGTGGATCTCATAGCTTTAAACCTTTCTCTCAAACCTACTGACATAGCACTCACAAGTCCCAGATGTTTGCATTTTCTATTATATGTTTTCTATATAGTATACTAGCTTTTGCCCGCGGCTTCGCTCACGTTAAATTCCGGGTAAAACAAAACTCCTTCATCGTTTGATAGTAATTTTCGTTTTAATTCTGTTCATAGGGACTAATAAGAAATATAACCGCAAAAAGTATTTAAAACATTTCTGTAAATAGTATTTTTAGAGTTCCGTAATCAAAAATGGCTAAACACGGAATCCTTATAGACGCGCTATGTCTGTCGGTCTATCCATATGTCACAGCCACTTTATGCCGAAACTATTCAGTTTACACATTTGAAAATTGGTAGGTAGATGTATACCGATAATCGCTTCACGACATTATAGAAAATAAAAATATTGAATATTAAGGGGCGCTCTTCATACATGGAACTGATGTGGAAAATGGGTCGTTAAAAATTACTTTGAGGTTCCTAAAGCCATTGTTTCTCAAAGTCAATAGTTTGAAATATATACGGTTCCAAATAGGTAAAATGGGTGTGTGTGTCCCTCTCACTTTTAAAGTAAGAGAATGACAAATCTAAAAAAAATATATGCTGTAGATCGTTACAAAAACTTCCAACGAAAATTGGTTTGAACGATATGTATATAGCCTTATCGTTTATACAAATACTATTAATAGTTAGTCGAAGATAATGGTTATGGTAAGTGGATACCTCCACTACGGAACCCTTCATGAGCGATTCTGACTCGCAATAGCAAATAGCTTTTATAATTCAAAGCTTTGGCGCATTAAGATTCCGCATTAACAGGACTGGAACACCAACCTTCAGTCTCAATTTGCGTGAAGGTACTCCTGATAATTGTAAGGAGTTCAGAAACTCTATAGAGTACGAAGTAACTTGGTCAGTATTCATGAGATTACTTACCGAAAGGTGCTCAACAACATCACTTTGCATACAGTCAAATGTCAAAGCCATGGTCCGATATATCTCTATACACACTTCCGCATTTATGAGAAGAGAATATTGGTTCAGCCGGTTAAGCGTGAAATCGGTACCTACATACATACACATTTTCGCATTTATACCTAATATTAGTAGGGCTTAGCCAAGGCTGTTACAATAATTATTAGGCTACTTATGTTTGATTAGTGTTAAGTTTCATGTGAGTGTGAGTTATTGTGTCTATATTATGCTAGTTTAGTACTTTTATATTATTATTAAAGAAACCTTATTAATTGACAACAACATAATAGACACACCAGCTCATATACCCATGAAAAATTCAATGCAGTTACTAAGTTTTTAAATTGTATAGAATCAAGACGAAGAAAAGAGTGGCCCGGAGTTTCTTGCCTGATTCTTCTCACGAGGCTCTACTTTCTGAACAGGCATTTCTTTTTCAATGCTCAACTATGTTAATATGCATTTAAAGTTATTTTTTTATTTTTTTATTTGTATGACCTTCTGACGTGTCCAAAAAATTTAAACATTTTTATGGAAATAAACTCATTTGAGTTTGAGTTTGATTAGTTTATATAAGTAAGCGAACGAAGTAATGACAGTGCACCATATCGCACTGCTATTACTAGAGTGTATCAACTCAAATTGAAGCTTTTTACAGAAATTATGAAAACAGAGTACTTTTTTTTGTTAATGATTGTAGAAAAGCGAACACTGTTTTAAGATTGGTGACAAAATGAAGTGGTTTCTATAATTATGAATAGTTTGAGGGTTATCGAGTTATTGCCAAAGTTGGAGTTAATACTGTATTGTAGGAAAAGTTTAAAAAATATATGAATTATTTTTAGTTGTGTAGTTATAAGTGATATATTTTGAATTTCTACAACTTAATGTGTCTCTTATTTGGATGATTTTCGTAAGCATGTTTTGAGTTGGTATATGTTTTATTAAAAGTAGATCTTTTATTTCAGACTAAGGTTAGGCTATAAATAAAAAAAAGAAGACATAGAAGTCAAACAATGTATTAAAAGCCAAAAAAAAACAAATTAAACCACAAAAAATAGCTATACAAATACTGTATATATATGGCACTTACAACAGCAAAAATTAACATTACCTATGTATTTTTTTAAATATTGAAGTGTCTTATTTATTTATCTTCTTAGGCAAAATAAATCAGTCATTTTACAAATATTCAATTATCTTATCAGTTTGAAAGTCATAGCTTCGTCTACGCTGTAATATTCTTCGACTGGAGAAAACTCTAAAAACTTCGTATTGAGTTTCGTTACAAGTAGGGCGTATCTTTGTGAACTTGTCTTGCGGATCAAGATCATCGTTGACATCGAAGTGACGAAATATAAAATGGAATCTATTCCTTGACATTGCTAAACAAATCAGCTCATTCTTGGTGTCAGGAGAGTTTTCCCAGAACATTCTCCTACGTGGAAGCCATGCATAACCACTGACTAATAAAATCCCAATGAAGCATTTCATTTCCTCAGTTATTATATCTCCTGTCATATTATTTTTGATAGCGTACTTATTACTCTCCGATACCAACAGTGAAATAATATCTTCATCAATAAAGTTTTCAAACCATTCAATTGGAGGTTTTTCTTGATAAGCTCCTTGAACTTCGGGCCAATCTATTGATGGTGAATTTAAATCTTTTTTTCTCCACGCGTAAGTTCTTCTGCGTTTAGATCGACTGGATGTAGGATCCTCTTCGACATTACTACTGGAAATATCTTGACTAAAGACTTCCGCAGGTTGAAGTAAAATGTTCCTTGGCAAGTTATTCATCGTTACATTGTCATTGTCTCCCGAGTCTTCATCAGTAGGGCAGTCTGGGTTCACGGGAGGTGGTTGAACACATATAACTACTTCTTTATTACCAACTTCATCGTCAGAAGCGATTTCCAACGCATCCAGGATCTCGTGCGCTGTTAACTGCATGGAACTAAAAATTAGCCATATTATACTACTGTCCTATGATAATATGACAATGTATAATGTGACAGTACTGACAGATATACGATAACACATGCGCAGCACTCAATGATTACAGCGCATGCGTTCTTAATGTCAATACCGTAGGTCTGTCCCTACAAATTTCGACCCTCTCTAAAATCCCTCACAGATTATTTTTTGTAACTACTTGTATCTTATGTGTTTTCCCTGGTTATGACCTACCTTCCCACTCATTTTCAGCCAAATCGGTTCAGCCGTTCTTGAGTTATTAATAGTGTAACTAAGACGACTTTCTTTTTTATATAAATTTGTAAGTTTCTTTACGATCAAAACCTATTACACTAATAGGTAAGCATCTATTTGAGTAAGTTTCCTGATATACTATTATTTTTTTATCTATTCATCTTCTACTTGCCCTATAGCGTAGCCGGCAACTTAATATTCTTTAGAAAATCCTCAGAAATACTACGAGCGGCGAATTTGTTCCTATATTGCATATTAGTGACCGTCAGCACAAACTTTTACTAATTCACCCTGTAAATGGTCAGAGACACAGATCTTTTCCCTTCAGCCAAATAAGAACAATAATTAGAGACTCCTAAAACAAAAACGATTTTGTGAAATAAAAGTATCAACTATTTCGTTTCGAACTTTAATAGCTAACTTTAAAACCTTTTAGACGAAGTTATCGACATCTTAATCGTTATATTAAAAACAAGTTGTTACAGCCTCGGTTCATTTGCACAAAAACATTTGTTACTTCTATTAAGTCACTGAAATATCTCAAAAAATTGAGATATGCATTCACATCCATGCTTATATTAATTTTTATTTGTAAAGTCCCTTGCGGTACACTATCATAGTAACACTTGGAACGAATTATTTTAAAAAGTAAGAACTGTTATTGAAATTGACGTGCAAGTTAGGGTTGTTCTATAGAGATAGGTAACGTGGCACAAGTAGATATTATAGATATATAGATTGGTATACGTCTCTGTAACGTGGAACAAATAGAATTTGCATTATAATTCTTTACTTGAAATATTTGTAATCTGCCCTAAATGTAGGCTATAAATAATTCAAAAATAAATTTGAAGTAAATCGAATTTATTGTCTCATTGACGTCCTTCGTGGTAACGATTTTAAAATTAGACATCAAGCTATGAAATGCATGTAAATAATATTGATAAAAATATGTCGGATCTGGTCATTAGCATAATTGTGAAACAAAGTGCAAAATATGCCTTTTGCCGCCGCCAGATGAAGTAATAAACCCGAACTACACGATGGTAATTTGGTAAGTCACATCACTAAGTTTTATAATCGTGGTCGAACGAGGCATATACAAAGTCTGAGAGTATGTCGTGTAACTGTGGTCGATTCATAGTGAGTTTGAAATGTGGTTATTGATTAAAAGCAAAATTTTTGCTTGCGAAGATGGTCATTTTAGTGTTTATTATAAACTCAGTATATCGTCTAAGGGTCTTTTAAATAATTTCAAACATGCGCAATTTTAAAAATACTTTTCTTAATAAATTTATTTATTCTGCCGTTACTGACTGAGTGTCAGTCAACGCATAGGTCCAACTATCAGGCGCAAGAAGCTAAGCTTTGGCATGTATGTTCCTTGGGAAGCATCAATCATCATCATGTCAGCCTAGAGACGTCCACTGTTGGACATAGGCCTCCCCCAAGGTTCTCCACACATACCGATTTTGAGCCGCCCGCATCCAACTGCTTCCCGCGATCTTAACCAGATCGTCGGTCCACCTTGCGGGAGGCCTACTCCTGCTGCGTCAATCATATCAATATCAAGCATCAATATCAGCACTGTTGGTTAAATATTCCCAATACACATAGAATTCTAGTTATAAAATATTTTCAAAATGTGTCTTCATTGGACGACCGTGCTTCCCCATCCCTTCAAGACAAATGCCTAAAGTCCTGCCACCCGCCGAGACAGTCACTGTATAAATTATACATGAAACAAACGAATCTAGGAAGTTAAGAGTGCCTAGGAAATATCATTGTTTCGTACTTAAACTCTCCAACGTATCAAGTTTGACAAAGGTAGAGTAATCTAGCTATTATTAAAATGTACCAACTATGAGATAGTGTTCGCACTCCTAAAGTGTTACTTAAGTGATTTATTGAACAATTAAACTTGCCGCGACACTACTGACAATGTTCAGTCGTTTGAATTAATTCTATTACCCTTGTTTAAACCGTATCCGACTAAGCATGGACATATTATTATTTGCCCACTTGCCGAGTTACATTGTATTAAATTAATTAAATTAGCTCCACGCACCTAATGTTGTACAAAGTTCAGTTGAAAGGAAAATTTTGAGCTAGAATCGGCGTATTATATTTCTACAGTTTATGAAAAGAATTGATATTCAATACTAAACTATCAATTATTTTCGCTTTGGTCATACAATGGTGATCCATTTTCCATTTTTACTTGAGTATGGGTTAATGCCAAATCAAAATTTCACTTGTATCTTCGTTACCGAATATGCTTCGGTCATAATAAATAAGCCCGGGTAAATCTAGATTAACTCCATATTATAGCATTACCAGTTACATTTACGAGCATACGCTTACTAAGCAAAGAAATAGTACCTACCTACCGTCTCAAAAGATTAAACAATAAATCTTTGCCGTTTGCTGTGACGTAATATAAAAGTGCTATCCCCCCATTGCTCTATCAACATCGACCGAACCCTAGATACCGTCCCTCCCAAAGGGACATTGTGTGTAACGCTAAAAATACGGCAAATACCTGGGAATAGCAAACGTTTTAAATACGAAGCACAGGCAGTGTGAGCGGTACAGCAAAAGTAGACAAGACACCGCTACATTCTGCCTTACAGTAGTGTAACAAAATAGAATCGGGTAAGTGTCTAATTCTATTTTTGTCAATCATAAAAATATATAGTCTTGAGTTTTTTTAGTCCATAGTCTTCACGTCTCCACGTACACGCAACATGTAAGTAATTCTGAGATAAGCAGAATTTGTACTTACTATAAAACTATTTACAAAGAAAAATACAAAAAGACCCATAGCATGGTTTGACGTCATTCTTTCCTATCACAATATTAATTACACAACGTTTCGCCGAATTGCTTCGCCTATTGGTGAATAGCTTAGAACTTTTTGAGTTTAGACAGGCAAGACGGTCGGGGGACCTCATTTTATAAAATTTACAATATTTCTTTGGTAAGTAGGAATTCATTTAATATATTTGCCGAATTTTCATATATTTTTCATAAGTACCTAACCTGACTCTATCAACAGCCTTGAACAGTCCACTGCTGGACTAGGCTTCTTCTTTGAAAGGAGGAATTGGCCTACTATACCACGCTGGCCAAACGGGTTGGTAGGTATAGGATTTGTATCAAGTTTTCCTTCTCTTACAGTGCTGTTCTCTGCCTAATATGCTCCCTCTGTCGGCTCTTACGACACCCACGGGTTGATATAGGGTGGTGACATTCCGTATTCTTAATCCGTCACCACACGGACCTAACCTGATTAATCCACTATATTTATCTTATACTAATATATAAAGCTGAAGAGTTTGTTTGTTTGTTTGGTTGAACGCGCTAATCTCAGCAACTACTGGTCCGATTTGAAAAAATATTTCAGTGTTAGATAGCCTATTTATCGAGGAAGGCTATAGGCTATATAACATCCCGCTATATAATATAAGTATTAACTATTGTATATTGTAATATAAGTATAAAATTTAATAACATAGTTATCCGTCAACTGTTGTTTATTTTCAATGTGTAACATTCGCGTAAAGCCAAGAAGATATTATTATGTACAAATATAATATTTGATTATTAGTTTCATAGATTACCTAAAAAAGTAATTTATTCAAAATACAAGTAAAGCTTAATCATTTCGAAACTAATGATAACACTTATTACAGTACTTTAAATATTATGTACAAAGATTGAACATGATGCCTTTCTCAACTTATAAATTTATCGTGCAGTTGCAATGATTCAGTATTCACCATTCCATTTCATACAAAGAAGCCAGTAGGGATAATCTTTCCTAATAGCACGACGTTAAATGTCGGGGACTTGTACATAATACTTCGCTGAGCAAACTTCGATAGCGTTCAGACCTTGGCATGAATGTTATTATTGGTTTTGCACTCTAGTCGCTCAACATATTATTATATAGTGTAAGAAATATAGAAGGTCACAGAGTAAATAGAAGGTCACTTGCCGTAGGACTAAATGGTTATTGTAAAAGAAGTTCAAGAATGAATTTAGTAACTAAGAGTTGAATGTTAGTAAGTTTTAAGAGACTTTTTCCTATACTGTTCAACATGACTGTTGCCGTTGAGTCAATTACGTATTTCCGGTTTCACCCTACAGTATTTAGTTAGTGATGCTTGTTTTTTTCATTTTTATATATCGTGGGTATAATGGAAGGACTGAATAACTCAAAATTTGCAAAATTTTCATTTTGCACTGAATGTTTTGAAATTTTTTCCGTGGGATTAGCTTGTGTCCCTTATTTCGTGTTGGTGAAGTCACACGTATCACTTAAAAAACAGAAAAATCCGTTTTGTAGTTTTGAGTTTACCACTTTCATATAGACAGATAGAACGGTGCTTTATTATGTATAGATAGGAATGTGCGACGCTTTTTCCTAAACCAGCCTTACTTTCAGCACACTCACAATCTCTAAACGCTTGAGTCTAGTGTTCATTTCAACTGTACCAAAATGTCGAACATTGTTAGTACAATCTCCACGCAGAACTACAATTTGTATGTTCCAAAAATAGATCAAAGTATTAGCGTTCTTGTATACAAGTCAAGTTTAATAGTTGCAGTACGATTTTAATCGGAAGTGGATTTAAACCTGAAACCCTCTGCATGACAGTCTCTTGGTATCTCCACTAGGCTATTGCTGCCTTAATTTGTAGTTTGAAATATACGAGCATATTCGAACATACTAGAGTTAATATTTGGAACGTTTATTCATAAAAATAAATTGAAGTTAGACTATTTCACCACGCCACTTTAAGCAAAGCTCTTTGCTTGAGAACTCTCATTTTGGTCACGTTCATGTTTATCATTACCGATAAAGTAAGTATCTAGTAAATAACTTTGCGCAAAAATACACATAACTAAGCTTACACATAACAGCAATATTGCACAGTGTTTAAAATGCCACTCATGTATTGTAAAGTCGAGGGCCGAGAGTTCAATATTTGAACGAAACAAAAAACAATAATAATTGAATAATTGTTTGAACCGCACATATTACAGCACATGTTCCATTAAGATTCCTATTTTTATTCGTAGTTTTAATCTTCAATATATTTATAAATAAATTGACATGTGGCTACCAGTATTTTATTAGTGAGGTTTTTTAATATCTCTTATGGGAAAAAATAGGAGTACCTACTTGACTTATTTTTTATATTAATTTTTTAACCAATCTTGTGTTGCAGCACTTCTAAACTTCTGAATACCTCTGAGCAGTGAATTCCACTTTACACTCTATTTTCATTCTAAACAGAGTATAATTTCATTATATAACTATTCAAGTAGATTATAACACTCTTAAATACTCCCAAGAGAAGATTTACTTTAACATAATATCAACTTAACTTGAATGTTTACGTCACAACTTACTTAAAATGTAATACAATATTCTAAACTACCAAACGAAATGTCTAACTTTTAATAATATACAAAGTTTCTTTGACTTTAAGCTTTTAAACAATGGCATGATAAATTATTTGTAATGAATACATTAAGTTTGTTGAAGCCGCGAAACCTTACCCAAGGCGGAATAGCAAGCTACCTTCATTACTTAAGTAGCTCTATTTAAAAACCAGTGACGATATTATATAGCAGACAGTTAATCAGTGCCAAAGTGTGCTGTAAGTTAATTACCTATGTCATGAATTTTGAAGGTCATGTCGCTTATGTCAGTGTAAGAAGACACCCTTTTGATTAGGGACTAAAATGTTATAAATTATAACGTCAGTAATAATATGTTGAAAACAGCTTATACATTTAAATAACATACAGGCTAGCAGCTTTTGTCGTGATAGCCGACAGACGTGCAAGCGGAGCCGTGTATAGAATCTAGTAGCAATATAATTTTATTGCTGCACTTTGGGTTATACAAATCAGAGCCTACTCTAATATAGAGTCCCGTTTATGATTTTTAGAGTACCTTTGTTTTATATACATCGCAACAGGAAGCCAACTCAATGACCGCAGAAAAATCAAACAAAACAAAAGTACTTAATATTTTACTTTAATGAAACGATAATCAAGACACAATAATCTTCTTAATATATAAAATTCTTGCGTTACTGACTGACTGACAGACACACTACAGCCGAAACTATTGGGCGCAGGAAGCTGAAATTTGGCATGTACGTTCCTTGGGGATCGTAGGGGTGCACTAAGAAGGGATTTCCCGAAATTCCCACGGGATCGGCCAAAACGGGGAAATTCATTAAAAATGCAGGCGTAGCTGCTGGGGTCCTGTAGTTGTATTATAGGAGCAACTGTTTCCATTTTTTGGTGAATGGTTTACTTCTGAATTCAAGTAGCGAGGCGAATATCTTACGGAGTTAAATGAGAAGTTTTAAAACGCTTTTCGCTTTTGATTAATGTTGTGTTCGCAAAGTTCGACGACGGTTACCAAAAATTTTTGGCGGAATTACCGTTTCGCTACGTTACTTTCAATGTGCCGGCTATTTTATATAAATTATGAACACAATTTTAGTACCTTTTGTGGTAATATATGTTTTTCTAAAACATCATCATCCTCCTCTTAGCGTTATCCCAGTTTCAATCTGGGGTCCGCTTTCTAGTCTAACCGGATTTAGCCGAATATTAGCTTTTCCGCGGAGCGACTGCCTGTCTGACCTCCGCAACCCGACGGGATAGCGATATTCCATGGTTTAGACTAGTGTCAGTTTATTTAGAAGGTACTGACGCCCTGTAACGACTGTCAAAGATCTTCATGACAACCGGGACCGACGGCTTAACGTGCCCTCCGAGGCACGGGACAAGCGATAATTAACAATTCAATACGCACATAACTCCGAAAAGTCATTGGTGCGCGCCGTGGATTCGAACCCGATACCTTCTGCATGGCAGTCTGTTGGTATATCCACTCGGCTATCGCTGCCTTTTTATATCCACTCGGCTATCGCTGCCTTTTTATAACCACTTGGCTATCGCTGCCTTTTCTAAACAACTGAAACAAAATTATAAGTAGGTAATATAAAAGAGGAAGGTCAAGGCAACGAAAGCCGAGTTGAGATACCAACGGACTGCCACGTAGAGGGTACCTATCGGGTTCGCATCCACGGCACGCACCACTGGCTTTTCGAAGTCATGTGCGTATTAAATTGCTAATTATCGCTTGCCTTATGCCTCGGAAAGCACGTTAACTCGTCCGTCCCGCCTGTCTTTAAAATTTTTGACGGTCGTTACGGGGAGTCAGTACTTGCCGTTAGCCTCAAATAAACTGAAACTGGTCTAAGCCACGAAATATGGCTGACCCTATTGGGTTGCAGAGGTCAGACGTCAGTTGCTCTGTAGAAAATCTCATATCCTGTCAAATCTGGTAATACTGGTAAGCGGACCCCGGACTCCAAGTCTTGGATGCAACTGGCGTAACGTTAGGACGATGATGATGATAAAAGAGGAAGGTCAAAACTAAATACGTAATTAAACAGAATAACTCAACCAAAATATAACAGATTACTTTATATTAGCTAAATGACCTGACTGGGGCCAAAGCACCCGTAAAAGTTTCAGTTATGACTATTGCCAATCGTTCCATTTTCAAACTTAACTATTAATATTAATATTCTACCACATACACACATCACCATCTGAACAGCGGGATAGCAGCCCTACGCTACTAACCCCACTGTACAAGGGGAGTGATTAAATGATAAGGGAATTAATCTAACTTGTTAACCTACACTATCCTAGAGTCGTAGCCTATCACCTATACCTAATATCCTATCCTAGTTATCCTAATCCTTATACCTATATGTATCCTAAACCTATCCTAACTTGCACCTAGCGTAAAATGCGTATAGGCTTGGTGCTCTGTGGTATTCTGTGATACAGACCAGCACTTATACGCACCTACTACTAAGCGCCTAACCTATGGCACGTACTATCGTGGTACTATTGTGGTATGCTGTGATACAGACCTACGATTCGTACGCGCCTAGAACCTAACCCTATTTGTCCCTAAAATTCCTATTAGATCCTAGCCCTACTATACGTATTTATATATACTTATATAGATAGGTGCGGGATATCTGCCACCGGAGACCTATGATGACAGACGGACTGTGGGTAGGACTTAGGTATGGTGGAAATGGTTTTCGGACGGCCAACTCGACAGACTCACCGAGCTGATCAGTACTGATGGCTAAAGGTGTCTTGGCCACCGTCAGAGGTATGGGAAGGGTATCGAGTCAAAGTCGGATTGAACTTTTGACTCGTTTATTTCGTATAATACATAATCTTATATACTAAATTTATCCTATGTACACATACACACTTTACGGTTGTGTGCTGTGTGTGAAAGGTGCCATCTCAGCGGTATGTACCTTACGTTATTTTTTCTTAATTTAATATAAATCACGAACAATCCGTGTTTCAGTAAATACTCACGTAGGATTATATCGCTGATATGGCATGTTCATGTGTGAACACCATCTAGTCCCAAACTAAGCAGAGCTTGTACTATGGGTACTAGATAATGGATAAACATACATATATATATTTTTATTTTTGTAAATACATACATATTATACAGTCATAGAAACACCCAGACCACGACAAACATCCATGTTCATGCACACAAAAGTTTGACTTGAGCGGGAATCGAACCCGCAGCCATCGGCGTAGCAGTCACACACACTCCCGCTGCGCCAACCGGTCGTCAAACTAGTTAAGCATTAAGAATTTTTTTTAAAATTACTTGATTATATGATTTCATTGATAGGTACAATGGATGCAGTTACTTAAAAGATCAGTGTCCAATGCTTGGTTAAAGGGGCCTCCTCTCTGGTAATGTTGTGCCGTGTGAAATATTTGATGTAGTCCACAAATTATTGTTTTGAATCGGGTGTTCTTTGTGTACAGTAGTATGTGGGAAAAGTCACCTGCGATATAGAATTTATACCTGGTGCGGGCTTTGCTCTTTTCGACATAAACTAGGTATATACACTATGTACATTGCCTTCTGGCTTTCAGAAAATAATTGAATCTCTTCATAAAAAGCTAGACAATATTCTGAAAATAGATAAAAAGCTAGCCGTCAGTCACGTTCCGGTCAATATGATGTTTATAGGCAGTAAACAGGTTATTGCCGGGAGGCCACCGTATATTACGTGTCTCTAACATATCTAATAAATATGACACGATGAAAGGATTTCTTTTTGACGTGCCGAGACAATTTTACTCCATATTCATATAACATAATATTCTACCCCAACCACACAACATCATCTAGTCCCAAACTAAGCAGAGCTTGTACTATGGGTATTATATAATGGATAACCATAAATATACGTATAATATAATTATTTGTATACTAGCTTTTGCCCGCGGCTTCGCTCACGTTAAATTCGGGGTAACACAAAACTCCTTCATCGTTCGATAGTAATTTTCGTTTTAATTCTGTTCATAGGGACTAAAAGAAATATAGCCGCAAGAAGTATTTAAAACATTTCTGTAAACAGTATTTTTAGAGTTCTTTAGTCAAAAATAGCTAAACACTGAATCCTTATAGGGCTAGGATCTACTAGCCCTACTATACGTATTTATATATACTTATATAGATAGGTGCGGGATATCTGCCACCGGAGACCTATGATGACAGACGGACTGTGGGTAGGACTTAGGTATGGTGGAAATGGTTTTCTGACGGCCAACTCGACAGACTCACCGAGCTGATCAGTACTGATGGCTAAAGGTGTCTTGGCCACCGTCAGAGGTGTGGGAAGGATATCGAGTCAAAGTCGGATTAAACTTGTGACTGGTTTATTTCTTATAATACATAATCTTATATACTAAATTTATCCTATGTACACACACGCAACTTTACGGTTGTGTACTGTGTGTGTAAGGTGCCATCTCAGCGGTATGTACCTTAGCTGAGTACGTGATTTTCTCATAATTTAATAAAAATCACGAACAATAATTGTTGCGGTTAAAACTCATGTAGGATTATATCGCTGAAATGGCATGTTCATGTGTGAACATTCTGGCCTCTCCGAGGAACAGGCAACTCCAGTTGGTATAATTCTATGGAGTCATCCTTGGCTCGGCAGATGGTTCGGCTGGCTGTTCCATGCAGTGTGCGTAGTTGCCGGGAGGCCACCGTATATTACGTGTCTCTAACATATCTAATCAATATGATACGATGAAAGGATTTCTTTTTGACGTGCCGAGACAATTTTACTCCATATTCATATAACATAATATTCTACCCCAACCACACAACATCATCTAGTCCCAAACTAAGCAGAGCTTGTACTATGGGTATTATATAATGGATAACCATAAATATACGTATAATATAATTATTTGTATACTAGCTTTTGCCCGCGGCTTCGCTCACGTTAAATTCGGGGTAACACAAAACTCCTTCATCGTTCGATAGTAATTTTCGTTTTAATTCTGTTCATAGGGACTAAAAGAAATATAGCCGCAAGAAGTATTTAAAACATTTCTGTAAACAGTATTTTTAGAGTTCTCTAGTCAAAAATAGCTAAACACTGAATCCTTATAGATGCGCTATGTCTGTTAGTCTATCCGTATGTCTGTGACGTATGTCCGGTACCTACCGCGTCTACGTCACAGTACTGTCCATACGCTCGGCCAATCAGAGAAGGCCATTGTCCGCGCTCGCGAAGCCTCACCAAATATGGTCATGAACGGACTCCAATTCTGATGGAGGGCCGGTATATGAATGGGCCGACAGAGAGGCCGGCACCGCTACTCTAACGTCGCTTCTACAACGTATCTACGCGTACCCACTGACCCTACGTCTTACGTGTATCCCGATCCCAGCAGCTGGGTGAGTTACTACATTTACTGCACTAGCGTACTGCCCAACTCTCTACCTGTTAGCTGAGGCCGGCTGACGCCGCCTGCCTGACTCTATTGGTTATGGCTCTCTTAATGCTGCTTTCCTTCAGGTTCCAGGTTCACTTTAAGGCTCCGGGCTACGCTCCTAGACCGTTACACTTTCCTGCATCGCCATCGGCGTCACCTCTGCCGAAGAGTCTGGCCTGCCCTGCTCATCATACTCGCACCACTGGCACCTGCCAGCTGAGCCAACGTAAGCGAGGACCTGCACCGCTCCGCGCAGCCCTTCAAGCAACCTGCCCTGCACACTACCGGAGGGAACAGCGTGGGAGACTGCAGCCCTTAGTGTTCAGGCCAGTGTCGTGTTGTTGGTCGGTCATACTCGTGCAAGGGAAGTGAAACAATACTCGGCAATAAACGCATCTAGAACCTCTACCGCGTTTCTATTCAAGAACCCGTTACAGTGGCGCCTACGTGGGTTATTTTCTCGCTTTCCGTGCTCGAGTTCTCTTCTAGCAGATCTCCATCATTGTAAGCGAGGAGGTGCGTCTACAGCGAACCGGTACGTATTGTTGTACAAATTTTCTACCTTTTAGAGTAACTACCTACTACGTACTAGTTCGCAAATTTGAATTTTAACTTTTTTTCTAATTAGTCCTAACGGTCGAACTTTTACGCTTAATTGTAAAGTAGGCCATTTGTAAGGGCGGAACGCTTGCGCACTAAGTGTAGTGTGTAGTGTATACTTACGCGGTTTAATTATTACATACACAATGGGCTCACACCCCATAAAATACTTCCTGCTAAATAAGAACGAGTTAGCTTACGAGGTCGCGATTAGAGGTGAGGAGCCGGCTACCTCTGTCTTAGGTCTGCGGAAGCAGCTCCCTAAATTACTGGAAGCCATTCCAGATGATGATGTTTTGGAGTGGGGCTTAGCCATCACGGTGGACTTCAAGGGCGCTAGCGAGGCCGTCTCTGAGCTGCCCAAGCGAGTGAATTCGTTAACTATTTCTTACGACGCGAACCTAGCTAGGAGGTCTACCGCACTGCACAACCACTTATTCCACAGACTCCGTAGGATGGAACGTCCTACGGCGTATTGCAAACGTATTACCGAATTGTGCAGCCGGTTCGACAAGCTCTCGGCGGAGCTGTCCGCCATTGAACAATCAGGTGTTCGCTCAGCTGATGCTGTGGCTGAGGTCCAACCTGCGCCGTCTACCTCGACGCAGGCAGGGTTAGCCCCAGTATTGTATTGCGAGCATTTGAGAGTTAGCGAACTGTCCAAGTTAAAATACGACGGTACGGGATGCGTCCGAGCGTTCCTACAACGCGTAACCGAATTCCAAACCGCGCGTAATCTACCTTCCACTAAAATTTTATCGAGTGGCTCCGAAATATTCACCGGCAACGCACTTCACTGGTACCGCGGCCTAAAAGAATATTTCACTACATGGGAAGAACTCACCACTAAATTAATAGACGATTTCACACCGTACGATTATGACTACCGGTTATTAAATGAAATTCGCCGACGTACTCAAGGTGCTACAGAAACTATAATTATTTATCTCTCTATAATGAATCAGCTCTTCGCTAGGCTGTCACCGTCAAAGCGATTGTCCGAACGCGAAAAGTTAGACATCCTATTGCATAACATACGTCCATGCTACTCGCTAGTGCTAGCTCCGTCAATATCTTTATATATAAAATCCTTGCGTTACTGACTGACTGACATACAAGCTAATGTACAGCCAAAACTATTGGGCGCAGTAAGCTGAAATTTGGCATGTATGTTTCTTGGAGACCTTAGGGGTGCACTAAGAAGGGATTTCCCGAAATACCTACGGGATCGTTCAAAACAAATAAATTTAAAAAAAAGTGCAGGCGTAGCTGCTGGCGTCCTCTAGTCTTCAATATACAGTATAGCAACATTGCAGACGTTATGTTTAAACTACGAACGGATGAAATGTTTGAACTCTCAATTCTGCGAACCATATTATAGTAACGACACGTTGGCACCAGACCTAGCTTACAGTCACAAACCTAATAATCGAGCGTGTAATAATTCCTACAATAATTATTTAAATAGAGGGTACGCCCGGGAAACCCGAATACACTGAGAACAACGAACCTAGGAATCCTAAGTCTAAACCTAGCTCTGTCGCTCTAGTCACGTCCAAGTACTGTCCACGCTGCCGTATCAATGATCACAGTTTAAATGAGTGCAAACGCGATCGGTTTGCAATTTGCTTCAAGTGCGGCCGTAGAGATGTGATATTCCCTAACTGCCCGAACTGTAAATCGACGAAATCAAAAAACTAGTTGGTCAGGGTCAGGGCGTGTCAAAATCTAAATTAGGTTCTACAACCTATTCAACCAATTGAAAACGAGTCGATTTCTACTGAAAATCCGGGTTAGGACGAACTCACTTAATAGAACATGCAATAGATACTGGCGATTTTGCGCCGATACGCCAAAGATATTATAGGCTACCGCCGGCGAAATCAAAAATAATTATTGACGGATAAGACGACATGCTTGCATTGGGAGTGGTAGAAAAATGCGAAAGTCCTTGGTCGTCACCTATTTTACTAACGCCTAAGAAGGACGGTAAACTAAGGTTTTGTTTAGATAGTCGGAAACTTAATTCTATTACTAAAATTGACGCGTACAAACTACCTTACGTATCCGAAATTTTAGACAATCTTAGGAACGCTAGATATCTTAGTAGTATAGACTTATCTAAGTCCTTTTGGCAGACGCCTCTTCGCGAATGTGATCGTGATAAGACTGCGTTCTATGTGTCTACTAGAGGAACATTTAGATTTGTGACTATGCCGTTTGTTTTAACGAATGCGCCTGCGAGACAACAGCGTTTGGTGGATCACTTGTTTACGAACAGCCCTGAGTTCGAAATCTCTGTATTCGTTTTCTTAGATGATATCGTGCTTACTTGATACTTGATGGCACGGGCTGTTTCCGCAACTCCACGTCTTGGCGTGTATTTTGCGTGCGGGTGGGAATGGTGTCGTCATTCCAGCCACCCCAGCTCTTCGAGGAAGGCCAGCAGACTCTTGATGTGGCCCACTGCTTCCCTCAGGGTGCTGTGTCTTGTCAGGTACTGCTGCCTGTACTGTGCGACCTCAGGGCAGTCGAGGAGCAGGTGGGCTGCCGTCTCGTCTGCTGCCATACAGGCCCTGCACAGCGGGCTGTCGGTGATACCTATAGTAAATAGGTGTTTATTAAGGAATCCGTGTCCTGTGTAGGCGGCCGTGACTGTCCGCAGTTGTTGTTTGGACAGCCGGAGGATTTGTTTAGCTATCTTACCGTCTACTGCGGGAAGAGCCTCCTTGGCCTGCCTACATGTTTCAATACCAATCCAGGACTGGTTGTGTTGGGTCCTGGTCCTATTTCTTACCAGGTTGCGATAAAATCCAGAAGGGAGGGGAATAATGGGTTCGGGTCCCACCACCTCTAAAGTGGCCCCTCTTCTGGCAAGTACGTCGGCTGCGTCATTCCCTCTAGAGCCACTGTGGCCCTTGATCCATTGCAGTGTTAATTTGTTTTGTTTACCTACCTCTGTTAGTTTCTGGTGGCATTCAAGCGTGAGCGCCGAGGTGATAGTATGGCTTTTGAGGGCTGAGAGGACTGCCTTACTATCTGAGAGGATCCTTATGGATCGTTCCCTTACCTCACGTGCCATGATTGCTGTGGCAGCTAGGATTATGCCAAAACATTCGGCCTGGTAGACCGTGTTGTAGGCTCCCAGCGGTGCTGCGATGTTGATATTTAGGTCCTCGGAGAATACTCCTGAACCCGTACCTGTATCCGTCTTAGACCCATCTGTGAAGATCGTGAGCTCGTTGTGATTAACCGCTCCTTCGTGTAGATCCTCGTACAGTTGGATTTTGTATTTCTTGATATCGTGCTTATATCACCATCTTTTAATGCTCATGTGTCACTATTAAATAAAGTATACGAAAAATTAAAATCGGCCAACCTTAGCTTTAACTTAGAAAAATCTAAATTCTTCCGTGATGAATTGAAGTACTTGGGCTACGTAGTAAACTCTAAAGGATTACAAGTAGACCCATGTAGGGTGGAAGCCATTCTTCAATATGCTACGCCTTAGAATAAAAAAGAAGTCAAAAGGTTCTTAGGCATTGCATCATGGTATAGGCGATTTATACCTAATTTTAGTACTATTGCCGGTCCTTTGAACAAACTTACTTCTACCGGTAAGAAAGCTGCACCATTCCAGTGGTCGGTGGAAGCTGGTGACTCGTTTTGTAAACTAAAACAATTGTTAAGCTCCGCACCAATATTATCGTGTCCCGATTACGAGAAACCTTTTCAAGTTCACACAGATGCGAGTGCGAGTGGCATCGGTGAGTTGCTTAGACAAGAAATAGATGGCGTGGAACTACCTACGCTTCGCTTACATGAGTAGGTCACTAAATTCACAGGAACAAAACTACAGTATAACAGAACGGGAGACATTAGCAGTTCTAACAGCCCTCGAATATTGGCGCTGTTATTTAGATAACGGGTTTAAGTTTGTTGTGTATACTGACCATTCCGCACTGAAATGGTTCCTAAACTTGAGCAACCCGACTGGCAGATTAGCTCGGTGGTCGGTTCGTCTGTCAGCCTTTAACTTCGAAATAAAGCATCGGCGCGGCGCAGATAATATTATAGCAGATGCACACGATCCCTACCTGTAAATATAATTAACGCGAATAGTAATAATAATAATAACGTGAACAAACCTAATGTTGACACTGATCAATGGTATTCAGCCACCTACAATGGTTGTTTATCTTCGCCTAGTGACTATCCAGACTATTATATTAAAAATAATAAATTGTATCGTTTGATAAAATCTAGGTGTATGCTACGTATGGAGTTCGAATTGAAAGAAGTGCTACCTTTATTTGATCGAAATAATGCCATATTAGAGAACCATGCCGAACCCACTTCGGGGCATTTCGGTATATTTAAAACTTACAAGCGCTTAGCACTGCGTTACTATTGGCCCAAAATGCATGCTGACGTGGTAAAGTTCATAAATTCTTGCGACATTTGTATCGCGCACAAACATCAGAACCATGCACCATTGGGTACCATGGGACGACCCAAAGTGTGTTCACGACCCTTCCAAACCATTAGTGTAGATTTGGTGGGGCCATTACCCGTCACAAGAAAACAAAACGCCTACATCTTTGTAGTAACTTGTTGTTTTAGTAAATACTGTCTACTTTTTCCTATCAGGCGCGCAACTGCTGAAATAATAACTCATATTTTGGAAGAAAAAATATTTTTAGTTCATGGTATACCATCTACAATTATATTGGACAATGGTAAACAGTTTGTAAGTGCTACTTTAAAAGCTATGTTGCGCAAATAAAAAATCCCCAATCTTCATTATACTCCTAAATATTCCCCACATGTGAATACGGTCGAACGCTATAATAAAACCTTTGGTTCTACCTTAGCGGCGTTTGTAGGCAATGACCAGAGATTATTGGACACTCTCCTACCTAAGGTGCAGTTTGCATTAAGTACTGCAGTTAATGAAGTCGCGGGCTATACACCTAGTTGTTTAGTCTATGGACGTGAATTAGTTCCATGCGGCTCACACTATGTCGACACGGACGCTGATGATATAGTATTCATACCTAGGGACGATTACGCAGAAAACATAGGTCACTTATCAGGCATATTTGAAAAAATTCAGGCACTCTTCATTTAATTTACGCCGTAAACCAGCCGATTCTAATGTGGGAGACACTGTGTGAAAAAGGACTTTTTATCAGAGCGACAAGGATAAGTCCTTCTGTAAGAAACTAGCCCCTTAATTCGTGAAGTGCACAGTGATTAATAAAAAGTCGCCTCTCGTTTACGAGTTGTCGGACGCGTCTGGAAATTCTATTGGGTTTTGGCACATAAAAGACTTAAAACTTATAGACTATGGCACCTTATCAATTGTTACAAACCGTATAAGACTTTCCCTTCCTTCTTTCTTTATGCCGTCTTAGCTTAGATAGTAGCGGACTCGTAGACCTAACGCAGCTAGTCGGATTTTTCTTGTTAGCCACGCAAAATCCTCTCCTAAGGCGGGCGGTATTGTGACGTATGTCTGGTACCTACCGCGTCTACGTCACAGTACTGTCCATACGCTCGGCCAATCAGAGAAGGCCATCGTCCGCGCTCGCGAAGCCTGACCAAATATAGTCATGAACGGACTCCAATTCTGTTGGAGGGCTGGTATATAAAGGGGCCGACAGAGAGGCCGGCACCGCTATTCTAACGTCGCTTCTACTACATATCTACGCGTACCCACTGACCCTACGTCTTACGTGTATCCTGATCCCAGCAGCTGGGTAAGTTACTACATTTACTGCACTAGCGTACTGCCCATCTCTCTACCTGCTAGCTGAGGCCGGCTGACGCCGCCTGCCTGACTCTATTGGTTGTGGCTCTCCTAATGCTGCTTTCCTTCAGGTTCCAGGTTCTGCCAGCTGAGCCAACGTCAGCGAGGACCTGCACTGCTCCGCGCAGCCCTTCAAGCAACCTGCCCTGCACACTACCGGAGAGAACAGCGTGGGAGACTGCAGCCCTTAGTGTTCAGGCCAGTGTCGTGTTGTTGGTCGGTCATACTCGTGCAAGGGAAGTGAGACAATACTCGGCAATAAACGCATCTAGAACCTCTACCGCGTTTCTATTCAAGAACCCGTTACATGTCACAGCCACTTTATGCCGAAACAATTCAGTTTACACATTTTAAAATTGGTAGGTAGATGTATTCTGTAAACCGCTTTACGACGTTCGTTATAGAAAATAAAAATATTGAATATTACGGGGGGCTCTTCATACATGGAACTGATGTGGAAAATGGGTCGTTAAAAATTACTTTGAGGTTCCTAAAATCATCATCAATCGTTTGAAAGATATACGGTTCGAAAGTGGTAAAATGGGTGTGTGTGTCCTTCTAACTTTTAAAGTAAGAAAGTGACAAATCTAAAAAAAAATATGCTGTAGATCATTATAAAAACTTCAAACGAAAATTAGTTTGAACGATATGTAGTCAGCCGTTTTTTAAATAAAGCACATCTTAAAAACCGCAAATATAGCTTTGCCGTTTATACAAATACTATCTATTAATAGTAAGTCGAAGATAATGGCTATGGTAAGTGGATACCTCCACTACGGAACCCTTTATGAGCGAGTCTGACTCGTAATAGCGAATATATTTTATAATGTTTTGTCCTAGGTGTAACTTGTAGCCATTTGCCATTACAAAGCTTTGGTGCATTAAAATTCCGCATTAACAGGACTGAAACACCAACGTTCAGTCTCAAGTTGTGTGATGTTACTCCTGTTTATTGTAAGGAGTTCAGAAACTCTATAGGGTACGAAGTAACTTGGTCAGTATTCATGACATTATCTGCCTAACGGTGCTCAACAACATCACTTTGCATACAGTCAAATGTCAAAGCCATGGTCCGATTATCTCTTTAAGTCTATACACACTTTCGCATTTATGAGTAGAGAATATTGGTTCAGCCGGTTAGCGTGAAATCGGTACATACATACATACACATTTTCGCATTACTACCTGATATTAGTAGGGATTAGCCAAGGCTGTTACAATAATTATTAGTTTTTATAAGTGAAGTAAGTAATGACAGTGCACCATATGACAATGTATAATGTGACAGTACTGACAGATACACGATAGCACATGCGTGCGCAGCTCTAAATTATTACAGCGCATGCGTTATTACTGTCAATAGGTAGTAGGTTTGTCCCTACAAACTTCGACCCTCCCAAAAATCCCTCCCACATTATGTTTTGCAACTAATTGTATCCTATGTGTTTTTCCTGGTCCTGAGCTACCTCCCCACCAATTTTCAGCCAAATCAGTTGAGCCGTTCTTCAGTTATAAATAGTGTAACTAACACGACTTTCTTTTATATACATAGATACAAAAAAGTACAATATTATCGTATACATATAATACAAGCATGGATTTGTCTCGCATGGCGCAACCATGTGCCGCTATTCCAGTCGTAAACCATGCCATAGGTATGTACGGACATTAGCATACTAATTCTAGCTGAACGGTCGATTCGTAGGCTTATGAATGTCCCACAGAGCATAGGTGCTACATTTTCACGGTAGTAGAGCCTTGCTGATTTCAGCATGAATGGGCCGGCTCGACCGGGGAAGTACTACCTTCTCACAGAAAATCGATGTAAAGTAACAGTAGGTACCTAACCTGTTGCGTTTCGTTCGGTATATATATACATATGTGCGGGCGTAGCTATGCAGTATCCTCTAGCATCTTATAATAATGTTACATCTATACTAATATTATAAAGCGGAAGAGTTTGTTTGTTTGTTTGAACGCGCTAATCTCAGGAACTACTGGTCGGATCTGAAAAAATCTTTTTGTATACGATAGCCCAGTTCCTTCCGGAAGGCTAGAGGCTATATAATATAACGCTTCGACCCTTTGGGGCCGGGCAGAAGGCTAAAAAGGCTAAAAGATAATGTCGGCTAATCTCAGGAATTAGCATTCGGATTTTAAAATTGTTATTGCCTATGATAGCCCAATTATTCCGAAAGGCTATATAAAATTACGCCACAACTTTTAGGGGCCAGACAAAGATAATAAAATGGTCAAACGAGAAGGGGGAGGGTTGGGTCAAAGGTAAAAATAGGCTAAACGAATAGGATACAATATATATGGGTATCGTATTCGAGATTTTCGGGACGCTGATTAATAATATGAAATTTATTTAGTGATCCAAGATGGCGGACGGGAAATCAAAGATGGCAGATGAGAAAATTTTAAAAATCAATATGGGTATCGCCTTCGATATTTTAAGGGATGGGGAATCGAAATACAACATCTATTTCGTGATCAAAGATGGCGGATGGGAAAATTTTAAAATATCAATATTGGTATCGTCTGCGATGTTAAAAGGGATGGGGAATCCAAATACAACATCTGTTTCGTGATTCAAGATAGTGAATGGGAAAATTTTAAAATATCAATATTGGTATCGTCTGCGATGTTTAAAGGGATGGGGAATCCAAATACAACATCTGTTTCGTGATTCAAGATAGTGGATGGGAAATCAAAGATGGCGGATGGGAAAATTCAAAAAATCAATATGGTTATGGTATCTGATGATTTAAGGGATGGAGAATCCAAATACAACATCTATTTCGTGATCAAAGATGGCGGATAGGAAATCAAAGATGGTGGATAGGATTTTTCTAAAGTCGATATGGGTATCGTCTCGGATATTTTAAGGAATGATGAATTCAAAAACACCATCTATTTCGTGATTCAAGATGGCGGATGGGAAAACAAAGATGGCGGATGGGAAAACAAAGATGGCGGATGGGAAAATTCAAAAAATCAATATGGGTAACTATGGTATCTGATGTTTAAGGGATGGAAAATCCAAATACAACATCTATTTCGTGATCAAAGATGGCAGATAGGAAATCAAAGAAGGCGGACGGGATTTTTTTTAAAGTCGATATGGGTATCGTCTCCGATATTTTAAGGAATGGAGAATTCAATATTATATAAAAATCTATGTTTGTTTGTTCATCATTTGTAGACTGAAACGATAAGAGATTAAGCGCTAAGTCAATGGTAACTTTGTAAAAGGGGCTTGGAAAAAAAGAGAATTAAATAAAAACAAGACGAATAAAAAAAGGCGAAGGCAATTAAAAAAAAGGCGATACGAAGTTCGCTGGGTCAGCTAGTCATATAATATAATAATTATATTGTCAGATAATTACGCAATGTAGACCCGTTACATACTTAAATATTACAATGTGTTCTAGTCGCTAAAGTAAAAGAACAATTCAAATTGATAAATAATGATTTATGAATAAGTCAAAAAAATCAAGAATAATATCAATTTTTTTTTAGATAAATAATACCTCTATTTCAATCCGGATGTCCGTTTTACGTCCTCAGAATTCTATTTGCCGCAGTTCCAATTCCTTTATAATTATGTTCTGTTCAAATCGCATATCACGAATTCATAATCAACATAAAAATGTGTTCGGTACTGCCAATCGCATGTTTGATTATTTCTATAAACAAAAAAAAAACAAATGAATTGAAAGTAAATCACATAAAGGTAAATCAATTAAAATGTCTTAGCAACTACTATCCCGGTTGTATCCAAATTCTTTCAATGCATGACAATAAATCCATACATGCTAGCTTAGAACAGAGTCACTATACTCCCCATAATGACTGTAAAAAAATTTAATGACAACTGCTACTGTTAACGTGCTCTCCAAGACACGATGCAAGCGATTATAATTATAAATTTGTGTAACTACGAATGTGTGGTTGACTTTGAGTGTAATCTATGGCTGTCTTAAGTAATGCCTAGATTATGTTCTTAATAAACAATATTAAATTTAAATAGAATATTTTGTTTCATAATAAAGTAAAAAAACAGCATCCTCCTCTCTTCTACATTATTATATGTTGCCGTGCCCTACAGGGTCCATAATGTATCTTATATTGTCATATTATAAAACCTTATGTAACTTCTGGAGTGCAATAAAATATTGAGTATTGAGTAAACTCATACAAGATCATTAAAAATAAGTTCTAGAGTCACATAAATAAAAATTAATATACACCACAAATAATGTTATGGAACACATTTGTATCTAAAGCACATGAAATAACACAATAATTCTAAGCACGTATCTAAAGCTAATACATAAAAACAATATGTCCAAGTAATTAATATCCTTTTTTTTTGTTTTACGAGGTAGAAAATCCCTTCGGATCTCAGACTCTTGGGGAAATGAGAGCCGGAGTACGTGGCGTTATCACTAAAAACCACCTCGACTTTCTCATGTACCCGTGTGTCGGAGGGTCGGGTATCGCCGAAGCATTCGTCGCAACCGTCGACGGGTATTGGCCCGCAAGATGGTCAGGCGAGCCCCGAACAAAACCCTCTTGGCGGCGGATGAAGGCGTTGTGCTCCGCCGCCAAAACACCCAGCGACCGCAGAGGATAGTGAGGACGGCAACCCAACACTGCATCTTCTCTTCCACTGCGGCCGCACCGCGACGCAACAATGGTGCGCCCCCTTTTGGTCGCGGGAGATAGGGCGCGCGGCAACGCAACACCGACACGCCTCTCCTCCCGCGACCGCACCCGACTGCAAGGTATAGACAGAACTGTCCCCCGCACCCGCACTTTGGACGCATCCTATGCAGGCCTCACCCGAGCCCACGTGGAGCGTCCCCTCCCGGGATCCCGCTTAGCTTCACCGTGGGTGTACCTGAAACCCACGGTTACTGAGCCCCCCCACCACGACATGGTGGAGTTCCCACGGAGGGGAAGTAATTAATAACCTTCAATATGCGTACATGTGACTTTGCATTGAACGAAACACACAGCCATTTTTTTCTTTTTTATACAATTGTAACCGTGCCCGCGGTTACACTCGTGTTTTCGTTATTATTTATGGCAAGGTACTGCTCCGCACTCGTCGCTCACAACGTGATGTTGTTAACCTATAGCTTTCGTCAGTAAATTGACTATCCAAGAAAAGAACATTTTCTATTCCAAGCATTAGTTACTGAGATTAGCGTGTTCAACCAAACAAATAAACTCTTCAGTTTTATAATACTCATAGTTTAGATAAATTATTTATTTTGGCTGATCCCGCAAGTGTATAGATCTACGCCAATGTTTGAGCTGCTTGGTTGTGGAGTATCTGGTTTGAATTTATTTGAGCAATATTGATAAAGACAGGTGGGTAAAGATATTTTGTGATATTATGAAATGATATTACAAATTCCTTTTACATTTAATAATTTCACATTATTTAGTTTCAAAATTACTTCGCTTAAATCGTAGAACTAACCTATAAATAATGATGTAGGTACTGTTTAATATAATTTGACATTTCAGAAATCATTAACGATTTCTCATCCTGTGTTATCACTTAAATTTTCCAGGCATGTTAATCTCAATCTAATAACATTCATAAATCTCATGATTTCGGATTTTCGTAAAAATGTCACTGGATGACTTCGCTAAATATTACGCATTATAATCGTTTCATTATAATCGATCGGGAACCGATCGAGGCCAGAATGAAAACTATTTTAGAATAGGTATTGTATAGAAAATTAACTAGTGCTCACATATAGAATGGGCATTGTATAAAATGTCACACTGGTGCCAGCGTAACGAAAAATGATAGTTGAGTGTTCCTACATGGATTGAATTGCCAGATACGACAATGTTTTCAAGTAAGTACGGGTACAAGGTAAAAGATGACCTATTGCAGTTGTTTGAAATAGAAATATTGTCTATGATAAGTGAAATCGAGAATATTAGTTGGCATAATTTTTTTGTCTATTGTAATTTTTTGACTCTGGTCACACTGTACGATGACACATCACTCCTTGTTCTTTTCTGAAAAATTACCACGTTTGTCTTCCCGTCAAATATCGCCTTCTGAAAAGCACATGGTTAAACCAGCTTCGCGAATTGTATTGTGTAATAGTCTTGTAAATACTTGTAATTGCCGCTTTTGACCTCCGGCAAAGTTTGTAATAAATTAGTGATATATATTGAACATTGACATTTGTAAAATCGAATTGTGACTTCTGTATCTACCACCACGTGCATCGTGTCCTGAAGACGCCGCTTGGAGCTGGTAACTAACGGAATTTCATCACCATTTTGGCCAAATTAGTGAGTGTAATTTTATAGGTCTGCTCTAAGCCACCAGAGAAGATCACCAGGTAATTGATTTGTCTAATAAGAATTAGACAGCGCCAAGAAACTTGGTCCATGTCAGAAATTCTTGGGTTGATCTAGAAAAGTGGATGTAATACAAACTTCCACTGCCATCTGCAACAATTTCCCACTTGCCTAGGCCAAACTTTGAACAGCAGTCTACAAAAACAAAGTACGGGATACCGCTGACGTCAGCTGATTGACGCCAACTTTGTACGCCTACAAACGTGACAAGGGTAAAGTACTGAATATGTGTATTATTATTACTCAGTAATGTTCTAAAAAAACACTTGCAGCATTTTCTTTTACTAAAGGATCTTGGCTAGGAATAAATTCTTGTGTCTTGACCCTCTCAATGGACTTAACAAACATGTAACTAGGGTCACACAACTTTCTTGCCCATTTATGAATTAATACATAATACTAGACTCCTAGTGGCCTTGTTATGACGTTAACCGATGTGACATTGGTGTAACCTTGTAATGCTTTGAACTGAAATATATTGTATTCTTCTTTCTCTTAGCGTCATCCCAGTTTCAGTCTGGGGTCCGCTTTCTAGTCTAACCGGATTTGGCTGAATATTAGCTTTTCCACGGAGCGACTGCCTGTCTGACCTCCGCAACCCGAAGGATAGCGATATTCCATGGTTTAGACTAGTGTCAGTTTATTTAGAAGGTACTGACGCCCTGTAACGACTGTCAAAGATCTTCATGACAACCGGGACCGACGGCTTAACGTGCTCTCCGAGGCACGGGACAAGCGATAATTAACAATTCAATACGCACATAACTCCGAAAAGTCATTGGTGCGCGCCGTGGATTCGAACCTGATACCCTCTGCATGGCAGTCTGTTGGTATATCCACTCGGCTATCGCTGCCTTTACTGACTGAAATATATTGTATATGAAACTTAAACCATTACCACACTTGACCTCAAAATGGAAGTGAGGTTTATTATTCACGCACATTTAGGTAGCTGTTTCTCTTCAAAGTAATAAGGGAAGGTCCCTTATTACTACTGTAGTCTACAGAATCAGAATTGTAAAATGTATATTATTTAATATTAATCACTAATTTGATCACTTACCTACTTGTAAAATTCAAAGTAGAACTAACAAAACTTATATGTAAATTAAAACCTCAAGGCATGATTAACACACATTTAAATAAAAATTTCACTTCTAATATATTAATGTAAATATCAGTATTATATTTATCCTTGTATACATTGAACCTTTGAGTAACATGTCAGAATTAGCCAATAGAGTTTAAAGTAAAGTAAACAGTCCTTAATTACTTTGGCTATTACATAGACGAGTCTAAAGTATATAAGGACTATTTACTTTAGTCCAGTCTAAATGTAGAAAACCAATGTGCGCATCCTATATAAACATACAGCAATCAAAAGTTTGTACAAAAGTGAGAGCTACACCAATGCCCGGGAGGGATCGTAATAACAGCCAGTTTTTAATAAAGGTACCGGACGAATTTTTAATTGGTGACAGTACGAAATTCGGAGAAAAAGGGATAACTAGAGCTATAATTGAAATTTGGGTGCATAGGGTTCCCACCAAGAACTTAGGGTCCCAAGCCAACCTCACCTGCAAGTGGTGCACCTCACCTGCCGATCAACGGACGAGGCTCTCCGCTCTGGCAAACTAAATATCCCGATAAGCGGCAATATGCTCGCCACCTATAACGTGGGATCAAAACACTGGCGAAAATTGGGGGTTTAATATGCCTCTGCCTACCTCTTCGGGGAAACAGGCGTGAGTCTATGAATGTATGTGTATGTATAATTGAAATTTTGATGTAATTTTTGCAAAATAACCATGGATTGAAATTTTGTCTAAAAGCCAAGCCCGTGTTGTTCTTGATTTACGTAAAATCACAACAGTATTATAATCCTAGTAATGTAACATTCAAAATACTGTTCACATTATGATTACATTTTGGACTATAAAAAGACAGCCTTTCAGATGTACGTTGACGTTTGTGTCTCTGCTTCAAAGTAGTTAAGAATTATTTAACCATTTCCATAGAAGGAAAGGTTGCCCGATACTACTTGTAAGTAACAGTTCGTACAAGTTTGAGCGCGAGATTATGATCGTTCTGACGCACTAAGCGTACTAATTAGGGGAGGAAAAATCTTAAGATATTTTGATAATGTTTTAGCATGTAAGTATAAATACATATCATAAAATGAAGTCCCTTTTTTCCTGTCTATGTACGCGACAAACTCAAAAATAACCGAACGGATTTTTGCAGTGTGATTTCTCAGAAGCGTGTAGGTTTATAATTCACGCAGGCCGAACTACGGACAAAGTCTTATCTAGATAAATATTGCAAGAATCATGTTGGTTTCTGGTTTTGGTTTATGCGGTCGCCTAACTATTTAGCACTAGACAATTATTTTAGGTTTGTTCTAAAGTGGAACAAAATCGTGTGTAAACCAAAACATTTTACAGCTTGAATGTTGGAATAAATCAGACTCCACTGCAAATTGACTACATTTCAAGCACCGAAATCGTGAAATTAAAAAAAAAAATATTACTTCATAATAGAAAATATCAATGCGAATCCCAATGATTACTAACTGCTAATATACCAGTTTTATGGGTGGATCTAACCGATTAGGTAAATATTTACCGAAATATATTTAGCCACTGATTACTGTGCATCACTCATTCATAGACTATGTGTCTGCGATTATTATATTTACGAAGACGCGTTAAATAAAATTGTATGATATGTGTCTGCGAATGAGTTTTGTGGATTTAATGGTCATCCACTTCTTAGCCTATGAATTAGTAAAGTATTTTTGGTGAACCTCAAGTGAAAATGTTTGAAGCGTAGTATCATGATGAAATAAAAAACGGTTCTTTCTAATCAGTGAAGAAGCAACCAAACGACTCGTTAGAATAAAAAAATGAAACGAAAATGATCATCATCATCATCAGCCTATTTTAGTTCACTGTTAGACGTAGGCCTCTCTTATGAGAGAAGAAAAGTCCTGCAAAAAATATCTTAATTCCAGTCAAAAGTTAAATTTTATTACTAAAATTTACTATTATCTAAATTCTTTCGATATAAGTGAGTGCTTATTAAAATGTGAAATGAACAAAATTATTTTTAAGAATTTCACCCGCATCTCCACCCGTATCCGTACACCCGCGTAGGTGTCACCTTTCGTGACTAATGGTAGCCTTCGTGTTATTCTGATGCTATAAGTATTTTAATTGCAAAATTTCATCAAAACTCGTTCATTATTTTTGCGCAAAGTACCTACGAACAAACTAACACACTTCAGCATTTATGAGGGAACATGAACTTTATTCAATCTTAGTAGACAACATAAAAACAATTGATTTTAATTAAAAACATAGATTCATATATCTTATTCGGTTACCATAATAACCTACTTTATTTTAAAATAGGACTTAGTAATAGAATTAAATATTTAGTAAACCATGGGCCTAAACTTTAAATAATTTATTATTAGTCGAGGACGCCAAAATCTGTCTTCTAAATATGACCTTCTTTTTATTGTGTACATATTAATGGTTTAGTAATAAAAAATGTCATCCTTAAAATGATAGAAATATATAATATCTTACACCTATCAAGGGAGTTTGAGACAAACAGTATCATAACTATTGATCTGGCAAGCCGTAAGAAACTAATTCCTAATCAGTGTTACTAATTTTTTTTAATTATTGTAGGCAATTTATATCTTTAATCTGCGTTAGTTGCTTTGCCCCAAAAAACGCTTACCTATCCTTGATTTCATTTCTTCAATCTATTTTAGTCAGCAGCAGCGGCTATAGCACGAACACCTACCCTATATTTGATCAAAAACTTAAAATAACTGGGAATAAATTAGGAGGTGCCAACAATAAAAACTAAATAAAATAAGTCGGCAGAGAACTAAAGCAACCGACATAGCTCAGCGAATAAGCAAGCTGAAGTGGCAGTAGGCAGCTCTTATATGCCGCAGAACCGATGGTCGCTGGAGCCGTCAGGTTCTTGAGTGGCGACTGCGTCTCGGCAAACGCAGTGTATGGCGTCCTGTAGCTAGGTGGGCGATGATATTCGAAGGGCAGCGGGCAGGGATTGGAAGAGGAAAGCTGAAGACTGAGCTCATTCGCGCGCCATAGGAGAGGCCTACGTCCAGTAGTGGACTGATACAGGCTGATGATGATGATGAACAATAGTAAAATAGTGAACCAAATCCCTAGTAATCTTCTCAACGTCTCCAGCTAAACGGAATACCTGCGTAAGAATTTTTTTCAACCTCTCCATCTAACCTAAATACTTGCATAAGAAGTAACCACCTTCTTGATTCGATAGTGCGATAGATGGAAATATAGACCATGGGCACCACTTTGGGCGCCAAGTTATTCACGGTAATTAATCAATGTTACTTAAACATCGTTTTACCTCAGGAACACCAAATAATACGCAAAAAAACCTGCAACAACAAACCAATGAGCTTTCAAGGCCTGAATACAAATGCCGTACAAATATCCAACTTGTTGCTAAAAGCAATCTGTTACCTTAGGATGGACGTGACCGACGTAAGTATGACACAAAACGAGCAGTTTTTCAAATTTACTCTAAGTGATGTGTTCCGTAAACACAGCCATGATTTCTTGTTAGGAAATAATATCGAGAAAATACCACTCACACATTTTTGCATCTTTACCACTCTTATACGAAATGGCTCTAAAATATTATGTCTGCGTTCTAAAAAGAAAATGCAGCTACTGTCTTGTAAGTATTTATATACTGAAACGTGAAAGAAAACCTTTGCATTCCCTTTCACGAAAATTATGAGTACGAAGGAGTATGAAAATATTTAATAAATAATTCTTTGGAAATACAATAAAATCAGTTAAATAAAACGTCATGAGGCCTTTTTATCCGACAGTGTCAACCTCAATGACACCCAGATGATTCATCTCTCATGTCGATCGATGAAAATAATAATGATAAATACTATGAACAAAGAGGAACATGGGCTTTTTTGGGGCCCACTAATCATTAGAATTACACAAATATAAACTACTAGCAATCGCTCGCGGATTCAGCTACAACAAACCTTCAACCGTTATTTCCCCCTTAGTTAAAAATCCTTTCCTATGTTACTTACTAGAGGACGCCAGCAGCTACGCCTGCATTTTTTTTTTATTTACTCGTTTTGGCCGATCCCGTGGGAATTTCGGGAAACCCTTCCTTAGTGCACCCCTACGGTCCCCAAGGAACATACATGCCAATTTCAGCTTCCTGCACCCAATGGTTTCGGCTGTAGCGTGTCTGTCAGTCAGTCAGTAACGCAAGGATTTTATATATTAAGATATTAGTGGATACCTTGTCATCAAATGAGCTTACTGTCCAAATTCCATGTTTCTAGCTGGATTAGTTTGGATTCTCCGATGACATGTCAATCAGGATAAGTAACTTTAGACGTAAATGATGAGTACCATTATGTGACTCATGATGTTTCATTATAGATCTTTGAATTTACCCACAATTTTGTATAAATAATTAGCGGGTCTAAATCGCGTACAATTAATTTATTTAAGGTATAAATAACCTATTTGTTTCCGACGTTTCGCTCGTCTTGCACCAAGTGTGGTCGTGTAGAGACTTATGAGACCTCAGCGCAGTCTTATGGAAGTGCGAGTTTCGGCACCTACCCTCGACACACTACACTAATGACGTCTACACACTGTTGAGATTTATCACTGCGGCGGTGTTTACATTTGCTGATGACTGGATTCTTATCATCATCAGCCTGCTGTAGCCCACTGCTGGATATAGGCCTCTCCAATGGCACGCCACTCGCACACACCGATTTTCGGCTCTTCGTGTCCAGCCGCTGCCAGCCACTTTGCGTATATCGTCACTCCACCTAGCCAGAGGGCGTCCTACACTACGTTTTCCAAGGCGCGGTCTCCACTCTAGAACACGGCTACTCCATCGGTTATCGGTTCTGCGACAGATGTGACCAGCCCACTGCCACTTCAACGTGCTAATTCTCTGAGCTATGTCGATTACTTTGGTCCTCTGTCGAATCACTTCATTACGAATTCGATCCTTCAGAGAAACTCCGAGCATAGCCCTCTCCATAGCTCGCTGAGCGACCTTAAATTGGTGGACTAGTCGCACCGTCAGTGTCCACGTCTCGGCACCGTAAGTCATAACGGGTAGGACGCACTCGTTGAAGACTTTTGTCTTAAGGCTTTGCGGTAGGGATGACGAAAAGACTCGACAGAGTTTCCTATATGCCGCCCAGCCAAGCTGTATTCTTCTGCAAGCCTCCCTCTCGAAGTTGTTTCTACCCAACTGCAAGGTTTGCCCAAGGTAGACGTTCTACTGAACAACTTTGAGAGGGACCCCGTTTAGGATAATCGGTTCCGGAGAGACATGTTCATTGAACATTATTTTGGTTTTATCCAAGTTCATCCGGAGACCGATGCGAGCAGAAGAATCAGCTAGGCTGCTCAGCATATACTGCAAGTCTTGCACGGTTTCAGCCACGATAATTTTGGGATTCTTATGGGGAATCCTATAACACCGGTAATGGCCAACATCTGGATGGAGCAGTTCTAGGAATTCATAGACATGCAGGCATCAAATGTGAAGCTATGGAAGAGGTATGTCGATGATATCTTTTGCATCATGAAGGGGAACCAGCAAGACGTGGAACAATTCGCAGACGAATTGAACTCCATACATCCGAACATCCGATTCACATACGAAATGGAGCTAGACGGATCGTTACCCTTTCTCGACGTTAAAGTGACAGTGAGTGTTCAGAAATTGCCCTAGACAGACTGGAAATTGGTTGCAGACGCAGTGGAAGCTAAATTATATTCATTCAACTGTTTAGGACAAGCAAACGTCTGACATATGAGACCAAGTTTCTTGGCGCTAAGAATTAAACAAATTAATTACCTGGTGATCTTTTCTGGTGGCCTGGAGGAAACCTTAATAAAACACGCACTAATCTTGGCTAAAACAGAGGTGATTGTCGTTAGTTACCAGAATCCAGCACGTCGTTTTCAAGGCACACAGCGCGAGGTTTCACAAATTTTAGTTTTACAAATGTCAATGTTCAATATATATAGCACAAATTTATCAATCGATCACAACCTTAGCCGGGCAAATCCAATAGCGGCAATTGCAAGGCTATTACACAATTTAACTCAATTCTACAAATCACACGGCAAAGTAAACGGCGTGCTCAATCAAAGTTTGCCGGATACAAGAGAATGATTTTTTCGTTCATAATGTGACCAGAGGCAAAAAATAATTACTTACCATACATAAAAATGTTTCTAGACTGATATTCTCGTTTAAATATTATAGACAATATATGTACTACCCTTGAACACACTGTATATAAGAAACTGACATACACAGACAGGTATCTTAACGCCAACTCGCACCACCATCCGTGGCATTTGGATTCCGTTGTGTCGTCGTTAGTGAACAGAGCGTATGACCTGTGTGACCCTGAACAGTTAAATAGTGAGCTGTGACATGTTCAGGAGGTATTTAGGCGTTATGGATACAAGAAGAAGATACTCCGTCTGAAGAGGAAAGATCGTAGGCCTGAAGTAAGCAGAGTGCCGGCGTACATGCCGTATCTAAAGGGAGTGACGGACAACGTTGGAACAGTACTCAAGAAATACTCCATCAAGACTGTATACAGTCCGCTCTCTAAGATAGCACATAATCTGCGTACACCGAAGGATGTCATTCCTCTCCAAACACCTGGAGGCTATAAAGTCGATGGCAGTCGTGGTATTTCCTATATCGGACAGACCAAATGAACCATCGCTGAAAGGGTCAAGGAACATATTGCAGCTGGAAAAAACCGGCAAATTAACAAGTCTATCATAGCTGAGTATTTGTTGGAGTCTGGACCAAATCACTGGATCGAATTATATCAACCCAAGGTCTTATCTACCGATCATCACTATTACTCCAGGATAGTACGTGAAGCGGTTGCAATTAAAAAGCATAAAAATTTCAACCGAGAGGATGGATACAGACTGGCTACAACTTGAAATGCAGTAATCAACAAATGTAAACCCCGGCGCAGTAACACAGCTCATCAGTGTGTAGACGTCATAAGTGTTGTGTGTCAAAATACCGACAGTTCGGATAAAAATAAAAATAAAAAGCAAGAGAGTGTAGCTGCCAAAACTCGCGCTTCACAAGGACGACGCTGAGATGACATCAGTCCTGCCGCGATCGTGGCTGTTGTAAGATGGCCGAAACGTCGGTAAAACAGAGGTATATACCTTAAATTAATTATATATCGCGAATAATACCCGTTTTAATAAAATTGTATGTATACAAACCGCGAAAGTTTAAAATCGATTATTTTGAGTACATGTTTGGGCAAATTAGGGATATTTCGTCAGAAACCAAGTTAGTTGTGTTCAAATTGTGTTGTGTAGCATTATTCATTAACAAATATAAGAGATAATTCACCTAAGTAAACATTTTGTATATAGTCATAATACCTGAAAAATCATAACAAGGTGTTGATTTTCACTTTTTTTTTAAAATGGCTATTATTTTTAGAGTGCAGGTAATTTTTTTTTCATATTTTTTAGAAAACCACCATCCCTTGGCCCATCATCCGTTTTCGGCTTGACCTTGATTTTTGGGACACCCGTATAATACGCACCCTTGTTTCGAGTACACGATATTTCGCCACTGTTGCAAGTGCACGGGCGTCATGTTAACGGATGTACAATGTCGAAAATGCCCAATTTTACAGTTACATTAGGAAAGGGATTAATTTAACCTTAAATTAAATATTTCCCGCAGCCAATAAAGAGCAATTCTAGTAAATTATTAAAACGCAGAAGATTGCCTTATCCTATATAGAAAATTTCGTTTATTCACTCTGAGTCAACAACCGGTATTTACCCCTTTGAATAGCTGCAAAATGTTCATTTCGTTTTGTTTTTATTATACCAAACACAAACAAAAGCTAACATCTGTGTTGTACGCTGTTTAGAATATTAACACATAAAACTCTTCGTTAAGTATCTAAAAATGTTTGCAAACCCTGCATGCCATTTATTACAATTGGCTTGTCAGATACTAATTAACAATCTGTTCAATAATATCAGACAAATATTTAGCCAAACATATTGTTCAGTTAATCAATCTAGAATATTAATATAATTTGTATTGTATGTACACACTGAATGAATTGTAATTAATACATAATTATCCCATAGATATTGAAAGATGCATTGTATTATTTAAAAATGTTTTTTAAAGGTAACGGAACGACCTAGACTCCTTTGATAAAGCCTAGTCCCAAAAAGCTGAAACCTATAATGAATGGACGGAACGTGGCAGAATACAGGCATAAATAAGTAATGCTATTTTCAGAAATATTTAACCAGAGATGTAACGTCTTCGAAATAAAAGCTCAGTTTAATTTAATTCATGAAATCTTCTATAAAAGTTTTGACCCAAAACTTATAATCGTGGCGTCTTAACTTCACCAACAGCAGCTTAGGACTAAATCTACGACTTCTGAATACTTTGAACAAGTTTGTCAAAAAAGGTTTAACCGTATTAAAGAAACAAAATATTTTAGGCTTGCTAAAACCTAGAAGTTTGTAACCAATTTTACATTGAAAAGTAAGCCCATATTTGTTCTACATTTTGAAATGTTTGCACGTAGTGAAGAAGGTTGTTTTGCAATTACTCATAATATTTCTAAGTATTAGATAACACGGATGGCGTAGTGGCTTCAGCATGTCGTTAAATCCATACACTCACGAGACAACACTTTGTGTGATAGATCCACAACTCACCTAAATCTAGGCTATAGTGCCGAACATAAAAGCAGAGCTAGGGCATTCCCAAATAAGTAATGGCAAGATGACTAGACTTCTAAAAGCCATTAATTATGAAGAGAAGTAGTTGTTCAGTTATGATTTAACAACGAGGGACGATGCAGATTAGGTATCCATTCGCGACAAGCATTCTAGAAAAGTGTGTCGCGTATGTCGCGCTTCATTACGAAGTTTTCTTACTACTCTGTATATACTAGCTTTTGGACACCTTTTCAATGAGGTAGCTTCTAAATCAGCGAACCTTAAAAGAAACTTTTAACAATAAGAAAGCGAGTGTACTTTTATGTTCCTTTGTTAATTTAAGGCGCTGAGATGTATGTCAGCCATCAAAAAACAAAATATACATCATTATAAAGATCTGATAAATAACATATGCGTGTCTATGTCTAGCAAACGTGTATGATGTAAAACACTACGCCATTCGTGTTGTCATAATTGACTAAAGTACACGTAAGATGTCACAACAAGGAAAAGTATAAATAGTTAACATGCATTTACTTGCCATACATACATACGTAGACTCACGCCTGTTTCCCTGAGGGGTAGGCAGAGACTACGGAACGCCATTTGCAACGATCCTGACATATCTCTCTTGCTTCATTCACTCCCATCATATTCCTCATGCATGCTGAATATGATTAGATGAATTATTTTCCAACGATAATATATTATAAAAGCCACCAATATATAAAACATACCACTTCTTAGCGGTTATGAATACTACCCAAAATATTAATAAAGATCTGAAAACTCCTGAAAAAGTCATCTTATCTTCTGTGAGCATAATGAGATTTTTTTTTATAAAATTATGTTTAAGTGCTGGTGAATGTAATTGCAAATCAAAAGTTATAATAACTTCGAATTGACTTGCCAACTTATAATACCGACGTTTTCGTGTCGAAGATATTTTAATATCTTTATGTGCCTACTACGGTAAAAGAGCGACCCATGTGTAAGATTCTGCGAATTTCCGTTTAATTGGGTATTTTTGTCGACTTGTTACCTCGTTATCGCATCCGATATGCTCTAAATTTTCTTCATTGAGAAAAATCTCGTACAATCATATCCATTATTCTTTGGTCCATATATCTTAGCGCTGGTAGAAATAGGTTTGATTAAACTATTTTTTTAATAGGGATAGATCCTCTGGATGGTCGCGAGTGCTGTAGAGCAAAAGGCCTACAGTACAGTCCTTCTCGTGTTTGTCACCGAAAGCGTACAGCGTAGCTCGTGCTGTGCGACTTGATAGCAACCTCTTACTCATCCCACTACATACCTTAACATGTGTCTTAGCGTTCACATCCTAGTAGCAGAGCTACAAAGCACATATCTGATTGAAAATCACCGTAAAAATGATGTAGGTATGTTTTTCATCTAAGTATATAAATTTCAGCCGTGTGGTTGACGGCATAGAATACAAGTGTAGGCGCCACCATCAGCTAAAGTACAGTATTAAACGGCTCTGTGTTTACTTAAATATTTAAAATACTCAAAGTTGCTATTTAAAGTCAAAATACGTATAAATATGCTCAGCATGGTCTAAATATCAAGTGTAAATGCTATCTAAATTTTCTGTACAGAAACAGTGTAAATAAAACGAATAAACACATTCTATTTAGTGAACATTAAAAAAGTGAACAAAAGGTGAAAACTACGTAAAAACTGGCGAATAAGTGCTATTTAAACTCAATTAGTGACTATACACGCGGTTCAGATTAAACAAAACATAAAAAGTGATTAAAATTAAGTTCTAGTGCAAAGTGACATTGCAAATACGATTCAAAGAAATTTTTGCAGCATGAATCATCACAAGGAACTTTTTCAAATAAACTTATAAAGCAAACATCAATTTTAAGCTTAAGGCACTAAGTACTCGTAGCACAGTCGGAAACAGACCGGCTGATATACGTCGGTCAACGCGAATACCTCGAGTTCAAGTCCGGCGAATGTCGAACACTTTTTGAGATTTATATTGAATTGGAAATATTTATCGCTCAATTGCTTGAACATTCGGGTTTCATTAAATTAACTAGACAATGTAGCTATCATTAAAGAAACAAACTGATTGCATTTGAAATTTGGATACTTGTTAGGCAAAAAGAAATAAAGTAAACTGACGCTATAATGACTAAATTCTGTGGTGGTTGTAAAAGGGAGTTTGAAAGCGAGGATAGCTTACAATGTTTTATATGCAAACAAAGGTACGACTTGCTCTGTGCTAATATATGTAAAGAACGGTACATACGAATGAATTCTGATAACAGGCGCTCTTGGAAATGTCCTGAGTGTTTAAATAAAGAACCTAAAGTCGGTAACACGAATACACCACTCCGACCAACACAGTCAGATAGTCCTATCATTGATAACGTAACTGTTCGCAGTAAAGCCTCACAGCGTCAAAAATCAACAAGGCAACAACCTGATAAGCAATGTGAGCAAATCTTCTCTCTGGATTCCAGTAATAATGATAACCTTCGGCAGCTAATCAGAGAGGAAGTAGAGCAAGCTTTAAGAAGTACCATAAATAAGATAGTTCAGGACCAATTTACTAAAATAAACGAACTAATAAAAAGTTTTCAACAATCGCTTACTTTTTTCAACGATCAGTTTGAAGAGATGAAAAAAGCGTTAGAACAAAAATCTTCTATTATAAAAACATTAGAGAAAGAGAACACAGTGTTGCATAACTCAATTACAGAATGCACAAAGCGATTAAACCTGGTTGAACAACATGCTCGTAGCAGTAACATTGAATTGCAGTGTGTTCCCGAGCATAGGTCGGAAAACTTGATATCTACTATAACTCAACTCGGCAAGATAATCAAATGCCCTGTCCAAGACAACGACATCCAACATTGCACAAGGATTGCTAAAAGGGATAGCCAGAGTAAGAGGCCAAGATCCGTACTGATCAAGTTTAGCAGCCCGCGGCTTCGGGACTCATTCCTTGCAGCGGCCATCAATTTTAACAAAAACAATAAAAATAACAAGCTAAATACTAGCCACTTGGGCATATCCACGGAGAACCCACAACCAATTTATGTAGTCGAACATCTGTCTCCTGATAATAAAGCCCTCCATGCAGCTGCTCGGATCCGTGCAAAAGAATTGGGATACAAGTTTACGTGGATACGTAATGGCAGAATCTTTATGAAGAAGGAAGAAACCGCAGAAACCTTGGTCATATACAGTATGGACACATTAAAAAAGTTATCTTAGTTAACCAAAATTTAGCATAGTTTTTGTATATTTTATTACATAATTATGTGAATAATTGAGCATGTTATTTTATAACTTAATCAGTAATTTTCAACTCTTTAAAATGTTATTACCAAAATACTAGAGGTCTGCGATCCAAAATTGTAGATGTACGTCAACATATACTGAACAATGACTATGATGTTTATGTCCTTACGGAGACCTGGTTCTCTAGTGATGTATTCGACTCTGAATTATTTGATCAAAGATATACTGTTTATAGACGAGATCGCGAAACATCTCACCTAAATAATTATAAGAAGACGGGCGGTGGTGTGTTGATAGCAGTGTCCAAAAGGCTGAATTCTAGCCGTGTGCTGGAGTGGGAGAGTAATTGTGAGGACTTATGGGTGACGATCCAACTGCAAGCGGGTAAGTTTAATTGCAATGTATTGAAGGTGTGTGCCGTTTATCTGCCGCCACCAATCCGCTATGATACCTTAGAGCAGTTTACTGAAAATTGTAATGCAGTAATGAATATGAACTCAACTAGCATGACACTAGTCATAGGTGATTTTAACTTGAGTTGTATTGACTGGGTGACACAAGGTATAGACGAGCCTTGCTTGATGTCATCAAGTTGTGGTTCGAGTCGTATTAGGGATGTATTTGTTGACTTTGTTGCACTTAATAATCTTAATCAATATAACTGGGTTAAAAACGATTATAGCAGGATTTTAGACTTGATTCTTACTGATCATGATCAAGTCATTGTAAGAAATTGTAACTATCCCATAAGAGAATTAGACAAATATCACCCTGCATTAGAATTCTCATTTACAGTAGCTGTCAAAATTAAGCTTAAACCAAAAACAATAATAAAAAGTAACTTCAATAAAGGAGACTACAAAAATATTTCCAAAGTATTGGAGTGTGTTGATTGGATTCAGGAGTTTAGTCCTGTTTCGAACGTTAATATATTATTAAATGATTTCTACAATATCATTAGAGAAATAATTGAGAAATATATACCTAAAACAATCTCTTACACAGGCAAGTATCCGTCATGGTACTCCAGGCGCCTTATAACATTATTAAAACAAAAACTAAAACTACATAATCGGATAAAAAAATATCATAACCCATTAGATATTATTGAATTTAATTACTTAAGAAAGAAGTGCGCCTCTCTAATTAAACAAAACTACAACAAATATATCACTTATATTGAACATACTATAAAAAAGAATCCAAAATTGTTTTGGACACACATTAAAAACCAACGCAGAAGCAATTCCTCATACCCAGCTCAAATGACCCTAAACAATTTAACTGCTAGCAATACAAAAGAGATTGCCAATTTGTTTGCGGATCAATTCGCCTCTGTATATGATCTATCATCGGGCAGTCTTGGCGAGGTTTTCGATACCTCATCGTCCATAGTAAACGAACTTCTTGACTTCTCAATATCTCGGGCAGATGTGGAAAAGAAACTCTCGCAGCTTGATATATCAAAGGGGGCCGGCCCCGATAATATACCACCGATTTTTTGGTCACAATGTTCGAAATCGTTATCAGAACCAATTGCATTTATTTTCAATTCATCCCTCGGATCGGGTGTGTTTCCAGATGAATGGAAGCGGGCTCGGATTGTACCGATCTATAAACATGGCAAACATGAAATTGTGTCAAACTACCGTCCAATTTCGATTCTTTCGACTTTGTCGAAGGTTTTTGAATCGCTTGTGTATACAAAATTTTACAATCATGTTAAAAATTATTTATCTCCTAATCAGCATGGTTTTATGGTTAAAAAATCTACTACTACCAATCTTGTTAATTATGTTTCAGACCTAACCACTGCTGTAGACCATGGTTTGCAAATTGACGCTATCTACACAGATTTCACTAAGGCATTCGACAAAGTTAGCCATGAAATACTTTTGCGGAAGTTGAGAGGGGCGGGTATCGATGGTGCTATTTTAAATTGGTGTGATTCATATTTAAGTGCAAGACCTGCATCGGTGGTAGTGGATGGAGAGGAGTCAAAGCTATTTTTTGCATCTTCTGGTGTGCCGCAAGGTTCCGTCCTCGGTCCTCTGTTTTTCAACATTTTCATTAATGATATATCTGACATTTTCAACCATTCAACTCCGTATCTGTTTGCCGATGACTTGAAAATAATTCGTATAATACAAGATGAATCAGATGTACACGCGCTTCAGTCAGATATAAACAAACTAATTCATTGGTGTGAAGATAATAAGATGCACCTAAATTGTAGTAAATGTTATCACATAAAGTTTACACGGAAGAGGACTAATAAAATTCAGTCCACATATAACATGCAAGGAAACCCTTTGTCTGAGGTAAATGTTATTAAGGATCTGGGAGTGTGGCTGGACAGTGAATTACGATTTAATCACCACATTGACAATGTTCTTTCTACAGCTGGTCGGGCTCTTGGGTTTGTCTTAAGATGTTCGAAAGAATTCAAATTGCCTACAACGACAATTATTCTTTACAATAGCTTTGTTAAAAGTAAACTTGAATACTGCAGTACTGTGTGGAATCCCAGTTACAGTGTGCACGTGAACAGAATTGAAAGATTACAGAGAAGATTGACTCGCCACATGGCCTATCGTGCCAGAGTAATACAATCTTTGCGATCTTATGAAGAACGACTCGCATATTTTAAAATGTTATCGCTTGAATCATGTCGCACAATCACTGATATGGTATTCCTATACAGATTGCTCAACAATTGTATTGACTGTTCGGATCTTCTTGCCAAGATTAGTATTAATGTCCCCTATAGAGTCCCGCGTTATCCTTGTTCTCTTCTTACCGTCCCTCGGCACCGAACTAATCTTGGTAAACATTCACCGATAGTTAGGATGACGTCTACCTTCAACGAATTATCGAGAATCTTGAAGGACATAGATATATTTAATTCTCCTCTTAGTATGTTCAAAAAAATAATTTACACTCATTTAAAAAGCGGATCGCAGACACAGACTTAAAATATGTAATTTGTGCTAAATTGTATGTTTATCTCTTATTTAAAATTCAATGATTAATATTATGTCATTTGTGTGTATAAATTTAACGTGTGATTAATTTTTATTTTTTGTTGTATAATTAATTTTATTTTTATTTGTATTTTATTTGTATTGTATAATTTATTATTTTATCAAAATTATTATTGTACGATGTTATTATTAATGAATGATTATCTTAACTAATATTTCTGTTGTTTTTTAAATATTATGTTTAACTGACTGTACCATATCGCATGCTGTGGTCTTCTATAATTGAGGAAACACCTAAACCATAAAGCTATATTTACTATGTAAGAATGTTATGTGTATTTCTTGTTGAAGACCCAATAAATAAATAAATAAATAAATAAATAAATAAGTGTCACCACCCCCTTATGCTAGTGTCAATGCAATACTTAATACAATGGAGGCTCGAGTACCTACCGTTCAACGAATAGACATCGAAACGGATCTTATTATAAGAGAATTCTTATTAAATATTTTATCGGTTAACACTATACACGGGTAAACTATTCAACGCACGATGCTCATTAATTTAAGACAGTTTAATTAAGAGTTTAACAACGGTTCCCAATTGGTACTCAGTTGATTATGGTCTTTTTTTTAATTTATTTAATTTTAAGTTATATACAACAAACCACGAATATTTGTCATTGTTTCGACATATTTGAAGCCATTTGGAACAAACTAGCGAACTCTATGTCTCTTTGTCTCTCTATGTCTTTTTTTACCGCTTCAGCGGGTTGAAAACAAGTAATTTCTGAGACACCCCGATAGTGTTTAAAAATCGAAATCAAAACAAACTATCATCTTTTGGGTAAGAAATTAACACAATACACAACGGTGAAGGAAAACATCGTGAGTAAACATGCATGTCTAAGAGTTCTCCATAATGTCCTCGAAAGACATGTGAAGTCTGCCAACCCGCACTTGGCCAGCTTGGTGGACTATGGCCTAACCCTTCTCATAATGAAATTATGCCCGTGCCCAGCAGTGGGACAGTTTATACACAGGGCCGATGATGATGATGATGATGATGATGATGACTAGCCTTCTTATGAGATGAAGTAGTAAGTATTACAGATCAATGTTACGCCGACCTATATTGTACAGCCTAAAATTGGATACCAGTTGTTACCCTCATTTTCATAATTTTAGTTTCAAAGTCAGTGCTCTTCAAACAAACTTTTAACCGCTATTACATACCTACACCTTATAAAATATTTTTTATCGTAGTGGATTCTCACGTCATTAAAAAAACCTCATATCTCTGACTTCAACAGTATAGGCTTTGCGGTGATGTTAGTCAGGAGCTGTCTTTATACATATATGATATTGATTATAATCCTACTCATTGTATTATTGTACTACTAACGCCTACATAACAGGTCAACAGAAATATAAGTGGAGTGCTCCAAGCAGCGAATATAATAGCTGATGTCAGACGCAACGCATGAAATATCACCGCGCGCCGCACTCCTTAGTGGTCGCAATCTATACAATAGGCAATACCACCTTATTGTGGGCCCTCGATCTTGTCTTGAGTGATGCCCGCCATCTAGCTCAATATTCATTGCGCCCATAATGAAAGAACACATTATTTTAGATGCTATGGAAGCAAATAAATATATTGTGTAGTAACGGAGGGGCGTATACTGAAGGAACTAAAGTACACATCGAACGATCATTTGGCTTATATATATTAGCAAAATATTTATTTATCGAGTCGTGTTTCATTAACAGACTTCTTTTCTGGTGTCGCAGTCGATAGCTCTCAATGTGGTTTCTAACGCAGGGTGGTTTTCAAAATGATCTACAAGCCATTACGCAAAATGAGTTCAAAGTAAAATTCGCCTTTTTCGTCTATTATAAAATTTATATATTTATGTGGAGTAACTGATTCTTTTAAATAAAAAGTTACCGAGTAAAAGTTATTGTACAACCAAACGAGGTAAATTATTACACTTGCCAATGTGACTATCTGATCAGCGATGTTGGGTTAAAGTTTTGTTAGTAAAATTTTATTCCATCACTTTGTAAAGCTGTTTTCTTTTCATTTACTAAATATCAAACCGTAGCTTCTTTTCAGTTGAATTTGTCGTTGTGTGGATGAATTTTCATTTGTCTCGTCTTTTTATATGTCAACATGTCGCCTGACGCTTGTCGCTCATCGAGTACAATGCCTCTATCTCGGCACTTGGTAAATACATGTTTTAGAAAATTCGATACTTTGAGATGTAAGGTTATATTCCTCTTACAAGCGAGGCGCCGAATCAAAATCAAAATCAAAATCAAAATCATTTATTCATCTAGGCCACTAAGTGACGCTTATGAACGTCAAAATTTAAGTTAATTACTTAATGATTCTACATTTACATTTACTGCCACGTTCGCAATGCAATAGGTAGAACCACGAGAAAGAACGGGCAATAAAACTCATGGCCACTCTTTTCAAACAAATATAATGGTGGTACATTTTATTTTTGTAAGGAGCTGCAACTGTTTCACATTGTAAACATCTACTAGTAAAATTTTTAGTAGCTATTGATATCATACTCAAGCAGTAAATTATGTTCATATGGTAAGCCTCCCAAAGTAAATATGGTGAAACAGGAGCATCCACTTACGTCTTTTTAATGTAGGCAACTCGCGAACATGGTCAGAACTATGGTATATAAGTGAATGAAGCAGAAAGTAACGGTATTATGAAACCAAAGCAATCGACAACCTATTAGTTAGCCCATGACCACGAGTTACCCACATTTTACAAATCCGCAAAGTTATAATGAAAGTGTGGAACATGAATGCAAAATATAGTATGAAATGAGAATATCGTAATTAACTACACTATAAAATAAAACTACTAAATATTGACCTAGTCAAAAGCGAAGAACTACTTCCAAGCGCTCCTGTCATCAAAATAATCCTTCAAACTGTAATATGCCTTATTTATAAGATTCTTTTTAACTTCTGCCTGAAACGAACTTAATGGCAAGTCTAAAATATAAGTTGGTAATTTATTGTATATGCGAATACTGAGCCCAATAAAAGAGCTATGCGTTTTGTGCAAACGAAAATACGAAAAATCAATCATCATCATCAATATATTTACTTGACATAAATCTTACAAACTAAAATAAATATACGTAGAAACGCGTAAGTATACTTTTATGGTAAAAGTGAGCTCAGCATATTTACATATCATAGATTCAGACAGACGAATCGTCTGTACTCTCAATCGTATCTATTAAGGCGCTGTTATACCTCAGAAGCCGTGAAACACCTAATTTTTCGTCGCGCATCTAGCCATAACGGTACATATTAAAAACTAGCAAAAATTAGAGCTTAAAGTCAAAAGTCTGAACAAAAGACTTTTGAAAGAATTTTTCATGTAAGTAAAATAGAATCACGGTAAAAAAATCAGAAAATCGAGGCAGAAAATTATCTTTCGTCTCACTGTTTGCAATATTTTGATCGTAAGCTGTCATATTTTTTTGATAATATTGTAGGAAATCTAATGAACTAAAGAATTACCCTATTTATTTTCATATTATACGTGTATATATTGTAAAATTAAATAAAATCTGCCAAACGTCTATGATTTTGACGCTCGGTAGATCCCATCAATATCAAACGCTTCAGCAATTTAAACCTTATTAGCATAAGCGGTGTACTGAGTGTCAGTTGCTAGTTTACGCCCCGCCCAGACCTCATCATTCGGCTATGAGCCCTGTGAGAGATAGGTCATGTCGCTTGCGTCTCCGCTGCACGAAATTTTACGTAAACCTGTTTGTTATTATAATACGCCGATTTGAGTTCGTAATTTCATGTTTTATGTTATAGACTGAATACTTTGAATCAAATAGGCTTTTCATGTAACTATGGGCACATATAATTAAGACCCAAGTTTATACTCTTGTTGCGTTTAATGTGTTATTGTTTATGTGCTTATAAATAAATAATTAGAAGAATAAAATATGGACAATTAGAGAAATGAAGTTCTACGAAGGATTTGTACAAGAAAGCGTCGTAATAAAATAGAAATTCATCCATGGCCAAGTGATTATGAAATATGTAACATTTTTACACAAACTATTTTCATAAGAGTCTTTTATGACTAACTATGTTACTTATATATTATCGATTATGCATAATATAATTATATAAATTATTCTCACAATACATAGCTGCCACAGTTTTCAATTTTTGAAAGAGTAATAACATAAAATCGAATCATTTTATGTACCTATATTTCAAATTCATTAGCTTGTCAGAGCGCCTGGAGCGCTAAGATGCCGCCACGGCGAACAATAATGATGACAGCGCTAATATGGCGCTCCGCAATCCGCACACAAGCGGTAACGAATGTTGTATTATTGTGTTTTGAACATAAACCTTTTTAGGTACATCGGGTAAAACTTTGATTATTCATAAACTATTAGGTATGTCTAGGTATAATTTCTAAAATCAATCATTTATAAGTAAGAAGGTAACTTCTCTGTTTGCTATAACACAAGATATAGTATTTTTTTAATAATAAAGTACGTAACTAATTATCATTATTGTAATTACAGTGAAGTTAAAGATAACAGTTCTGCAACGTCTTACACACATTTGACTTCAGTCAGTCCTAACACGATCTGTTCAAGAGCTAGCCAAGAAATGCCAAACAATTTTTTTAACAAATTTGACTCAAATTCCGTAGTGATAAGCAAAAATTACAAGAGGGATAGCAGTGACTGGTTCGAATTGCGTAAGAATATGTTAACAGATTGAAGTTTTTGTATAGTGGTAAAAAGAAGAGATAACAGCAGTAAAGCCAACTTAGTAAAAAATATTTTGTACAAATAAAATATTTACAATGTAAAATCAGTTGCGCATGGAATCTAAAATGAACAACTGGCTTTGCAACAACTGGCGAAGCAAGAAAATGTAACAATCGAGCCTTGTGGATTATTCGATTATTGGTGCCACGCCAGATGGATTAATAGGTCCAAACACGATTAAGGAAATTTAATGTTCTAAAGTTGCCTATAAGAATGGCCTGGAGAATAGTAAAATAGCAAATAAAATACAAATATGGAAACATGATAAAAAAGTGAACTGACTAGTCTAAACAAATATTGTAATTGTTATTACCAAATTCAGGGGCAACGCCACGTTACACGCAAACAAAAGTGTTTATTTGCTGTGTGGAGTGGCGAAAGTATACCATTATAGAAAGAGATGATGTTTTCTGGGAGAAGCTTGTGGCGTTTTATATGAATTGGCAGTTGCCTGAAATTGTTGATTCTCATCAAGCTCAAGGGATGGCATTGCGAGATCACGGAGAGGAAAATTTTTCATCAGTGCTTGAAATTTCTACAATACCAAGCCGTAAAAGGAAAGTAAATGAAACTGTGCCTCGTGAACAACAGCAAATAATAAGTATTGAAGCCTTATCACCTCACACACTGCCTTTAACATTATTATTTTTCAAAATAGATGAAACATCAAAAATATATGTGGAAATATCTTATTCAGGAGATACTGCTATGTCGCTTAGAAAATTATAGAATTAGAATTTGAGTTACTGCTTTTTCGTTAGCTCTCGTCATACATGTTTGTATGAAAAAATATAAACAATTTCTTTCGCTTCAAATATGTGTTATTTCAAAGAAAATAAATATTAAAAGATATTTATTTATATTCATTTATAATTTATTAACGAAATACAGAGTTTACAGCTCATCAAAAGTTAGCTGTCTAACTGTAGAATGTTAAAGGCAGTGTGTGAGGTGATAAGGCTTCAATACTTATTATTTGCTGTTGTTCACGAGGCACAGTTTCATTTGCTTTCCTTTTACGGCTTGGTATTGTAGAAATTTCAAGCACTGATGAAAAATTTTCCTCTCCGTGATCTCGCAATGCCATCCCTTGAGCTTGATGAGAATCAACAATTTCAGGCAACTGCCAATTCATATAAAACGCCACAAGCTTCTCCCAGAAAACATCATCTCTTTCTATAATGGTATACTTTCGCCACTCCACACAGCAAATAAACACTTTTGTTTGCGTGTAACGTGGCGTTGCCCCTGAATTTGGTAATAACAATTACAATATTTGTTTAGACTAGTCAGTTCACTTTTTTATCATGTTTCCATATTTGTATTTTATTTGCTATTTTACTATTCTCCAGGCCATTCTTATAGGCAACTTTAGAACATTAAATTTCCTTAATCGTGTTTGGACCTATTAATCCATCTGGCGTGGCACCAATAATCGAATAATCCACAAGGCTCGATTGTTACATTTTCTTGCTTCGCCAGTTGTTGCAAAGCCAGTTGTTCATTTTAGATTCCATGCGCAACTGATTTTACATTGTAAATATTTTATTTGTACAAAATATTTTTTACTAAGTTGGCTTTACTGCTGTTATCTCTTCTTTTTACCACTATACAAAAACTTCAATCTGTTAACATATTCTTACGCAATTCGAACCAGTCACTGCTATCCCTCTTGTAATTTTTGCTTATCACTACGGAATTTGAGTCAAATTTGTTAAAAAAATTGTTTGGCATTTCTTGGCTAGCTCTTGAACAGATCGTGTTAGGACTGACTGAAGTCAAATGTGTGTAAGACGTTGCAGAACTGTTATCTTTAACTTCACTGTAATTACAATAATGATAATTAGTTACGTACTTTATTATTAAAAAAATACTATATCTTGTGTTATAGCAAACAGAGAAGTTACCTTCTTACTTATAAATGATTGATTTTAGAAATTATACCTAGACATACCTAATAGTTTATGAATAATCAAAGTTTTACCCGATGTACCTAAAAAGGTTTATGTTCAAAACACAATAATACAACATTCGTTACCGCTTGTGTGCGGATTGCGGAGCGCCATATTAGCGCTGTCATCATTATTGTTCGCCGTGGCGGCATCTTAGCGCTCCAGGCGCTCTGACAAGCTAATGAATTTGAAATATAGGTACATAAAATGATTCGATTTTATGTTATTACTCTTTCAAAAATTGAAAACTGTGGCAGCTATGTATTGTGAGAATAATTTATATAATTATATTATGCATAATCGATAATATATAAGTAACATAGTTAGTCATAAAAGACTCTTATGAAAATAGTTTGTGTAAAAATGTTACATATTTCATAATCACTTGGCCATGGATGAATTTCTATTTTATTACGACGCTTTCTTGTACAAATCCTTCGTAGAACTTCATTTCTCTAATTGTCCATATTTTATTCTTCTAATTATTTATTTATAAGCACATAAACAATAACACATTAAACGCAACAAGAGTATAAACTTGGGTCTTAATTATATGTGCCCATAGTTACATGAAAAGCCTATTTGATTCAAAGTATTCAGTCTATAACATAAAACATGAAATTACGAACTCAAATCGGCGTATTATAATAACAAACAGGTTTACGTAAAATTTCGTGCAGCGGAGACGCAAGCGACATGACCTATCTCTCACAGGGCTCATAGCCGAATGATGAGGTCTGGGCGGGGCGTAAACTAGCAACTGACACTCAGTACACCGCTTATGCTAATAAGGTTTAAATTGCTGAAGCGTTTGATATTGATGGGATCTACCGAGCGTCAAAATCATAGACGTTTGGCAGATTTTATTTAATTTTACAATATATACACGTATAATATGAAAATAAATAGGGTAATTCTTTAGTTCATTAGATTTCCTACAATATTATCAAAAAAATATGACAGCTTACGATCAAAATATTGCAAACAGTGAGACGAAAGATAATTTTCTGCCTCGATTTTCTGATTTTTTTACCGTGATTCTATTTTACTTACATGAAAAATTCTTTCAAAAGTCTTTTGTTCAGACTTTTGACTTTAAGCTCTAATTTTTGCTAGTTTTTAATATGTACCGTTATGGCTAGATGCGCGACGAAAAATTAGGTGTTTCACGGCTTCTGAGGTATAACAGCGCCTTAATAGATACGATTGAGAGTACAGACGATTCGTCTGTCTGAATCTATGATATGTAAATATGCTGAGCTCACTTTTACCATAAAAGTATACTTACGCGTTTCTACGTATATTTATTTTAGTTTGTAAGATTTATGTCAAGTAAATATATTGATTCGGCGCCTCGCTTGTAAGAGGAATATAACCTTACATCTCAAAGTATCGAATTTTCTAAAACATGTATTTACCAAGTGCCGAGATAGAGGCATTGTACTCGATGAGCGACAAGCGTCAGGCGACATGTTGACATATAAAAAGACGAGACAAATGAAAATTCATCCACACAACGACAAATTCAACTGAAAAGAAGCTACGGTTTGATATTTAGTAAATGAAAAGAAAACAGCTTTACAAAGTGATGGAATAAAATTTTACTAACAAAACTTTAACCCAACATCGCTGATCAGATAGTCACATTGGCAAGTGTAATAATTTACCTCGTTTGGTTGTACAATAACTTTTACTCGGTAACTTTTTATTTAAAAGAATCAGTTACTCCACATAAATATATAAATTTTATAATAGACGAAAAAGGCGAATTTTACTTTGAACTCATTTTGCGTAATGGCTTGTAGATCATTTTGAAAACCACTCTGCGTTAGAAACCACATTGAGAGCTATCGACTGCGACACCAGAAAAGAAGTCTGTTAATGAAACACGACTCGATAAATAAATATTTTGCTAATATATATAAGCCAAATGATCGTTCGATGTGTACTTTTGTTCCTTCAGTATACGCCCCTCCGTTACTACACAATATATTTATTTGCTTCCATAGCATCTAAAATAATGTGTTCTTTCATTATGGGCGCAATGAATATTGAGCTAGATGGCGGGCATCACTCAAGACAAGATCGAGGGCCCACAATAAGGTGGTATTGCCTATTGTATAGATTGCGACCACTAAGGAGTGCGGCGCGCGGTGATATTTCATGCGTTGCGTCTGACATCAGCTATTATATTCGCTGCTTGGAGCACTCCACTTATATTTCTGTTGACCTGTTATGTAGGCGTTAGTAGTACAATAATACAATGAGTAGGATTATAATCAATATCATATATGTATAAAGACAGCTCCTGACTAACATCACCGCAAAGCCTATACTGTTGAAGTCAGAGATATGAGGTTTTTTTAATGACGTGAGAATCCACTACGATAAAAAATATTTTATAAGGTGTAGGTATGTAATAGCGGTTAAAAGTTTGTTTGAAGAGCACTGACTTTGAAACTAAAATTATGAAAATGAGGGTAACAACTGGTATCCAATTTTAGGCTGTACAATATAGGTCGGCGTAACATTGATCTGTAATACTTACTACTTCATCTCATAAGAAGGCTAGTCATCATCATCATCATCATCATCATCATCGGCCCTGTGTATAAACTGTCCCACTGCTGGGCACGGGCATAATTTCATTATGAGAAGGGTTAGGCCATAGTCCACCAAGCTGGCCAAGTGCGGGTTGGCAGACTTCACATGTCTTTCGAGGACATTATGGAGAACTCTTAGACATGCATGTTTACTCACGATGTTTTCCTTCACCGTTGTGTATTGTGTTAATTTCTTACCCAAAAGATGATAGTTTGTTTTGATTTCGATTTTTAAACACTATCGGGGTGTCTCAGAAATTACTTGTTTTCAACCCGCTGAAGCGGTAAAAAAAGACATAGAGAGACAAAGAGACATAGAGTTCGCTAGTTTGTTCCAAATGGCTTCAAATATGTCGAAACAATGACAAATATTCGTGGTTTGTTGTATATAACTTAAAATTAAATAAATTAAAAAAAAAGACCATAATCAACTGAGTACCAATTGGGAACCGTTGTTAAACTCTTAATTAAACTGTCTTAAATTAATGAGCATCGTGCGTTGAATAGTTTACCCGTGTATAGTGTTAACCGATAAAATATTTAATAAGAATTCTCTTATAATAAGATCCGTTTCGATGTCTATTCGTTGAACGGTAGGTACTCGAGCCTCCATTGTATTAAGTATTGCATTGACACTAGCATAAGGGGGTGGTGACACTTGTATTCTATGCCGTCAACCACACGGCTGAAATTTATATACTTAGATGAAAAACATACCTACATCATTTTTACGGTGATTTTCAATCAGATATGTGCTTTGTAGCTCTGCTACTAGGATGTGAACGCTAAGACACATGTTAAGGTATGTAGTGGGATGAGTAAGAGGTTGCTATCAAGTCGCACAGCACGAGCTACGCTGTACGCTTTCGGTGACAAACACGAGAAGGACTGTACTGTAGGCCTTTTGCTCTACAGCACTCGCGACCATCCAGAGGATCTATCCCTATTAAAAAAATAGTTTAATCAAACCTATTTCTACCAGCGCTAAGATATATGGACCAAAGAATAATGGATATGATTGTACGAGATTTTTCTCAATGAAGAAAATTTAGAGCATATCGGATGCGATAACGAGGTAACAAGTCGACAAAAATACCCAATTAAACGGAAATTCGCAGAATCTTACACATGGGTCGCTCTTTTACCGTAGTAGGCACATAAAGATATTAAAATATCTTCGACACGAAAACGTCGGTATTATAAGTTGGCAAGTCAATTCGAAGTTATTATAACTTTTGATTTGCAATTACATTCACCAGCACTTAAACATAATTTTATAAAAAAAAATCTCATTATGCTCACAGAAGATAAGATGACTTTTTCAGGAGTTTTCAGATCTTTATTAATATTTTGGGTAGTATTCATAACCGCTAAGAAGTGGTATGTTTTATATATTGGTGGCTTTTATAATATATTATCGTTGGAAAATAATTCATCTAATCATATTCAGCATGCATGAGGAATATGATGGGAGTGAATGAAGCAAGAGAGATATGTCAGGATCGTTGCAAATGGCGTTCCGTAGTCTCTGCCTACCCCTCAGGGAAACAGGCGTGAGTCTACGTATGTATGTATGGCAAGTAAATGCATGTTAACTATTTATACTTTTCCTTGTTGTGACATCTTACGTGTACTTTAGTCAATTATGACAACACGAATGGCGTAGTGTTTTACATCATACACGTTTGCTAGACATAGACACGCATATGTTATTTATCAGATCTTTATAATGATGTATATTTTGTTTTTTGATGGCTGACATACATCTCAGCGCCTTAAATTAACAAAGGAACATAAAAGTACACTCGCTTTCTTATTGTTAAAAGTTTCTTTTAAGGTTCGCTGATTTAGAAGCTACCTCATTGAAAAGGTGTCCAAAAGCTAGTATATACAGAGTAGTAAGAAAACTTCGTAATGAAGCGCGACATACGCGACACACTTTTCTAGAATGCTTGTCGCGAATGGATACCTAATCTGCATCGTCCCTCGTTGTTAAATCATAACTGAACAACTACTTCTCTTCATAATTAATGGCTTTTAGAAGTCTAGTCATCTTGCCATTACTTATTTGGGAATGCCCTAGCTCTGCTTTTATGTTCGGCACTATAGCCTAGATTTAGGTGAGTTGTGGATCTATCACACAAAGTGTTGTCTCGTGAGTGTATGGATTTAACGACATGCTGAAGCCACTACGCCATCCGTGTTATCTAATACTTAGAAATATTATGAGTAATTGCAAAACAACCTTCTTCACTACGTGCAAACATTTCAAAATGTAGAACAAATATGGGCTTACTTTTCAATGTAAAATTGGTAACAAACTTCTATGTTTTAGCAAGCCTAAAATATTTTGTTTCTTTAATACGGTTAAACCTTTTTTGACAAACTTGTTCAAAGTATTCAGAAGTCGTAGATTTAGTCCTAAGCTGCTGTTGGTGAAGTTAAGACGCCACGATTATAAGTTTTGGGTCAAAACTTTTATAGAAGATTTCATGAATTAAATTAAACTGAGCTTTTATTTCGAAGACGTTACATCTCTGGTTAAATATTTCTGAAAATAGCATTACTTATTTACATTAGGTATGAAAGTGACAAAACTAAAGTCATGGTCATAGAGAGGGAAGATAGTGTAAATGAATGTAACATATTGATAGGATATGAAAAGTGGAACAAGTGAATGAGTTTGTGTAGTTCGGGTCTTTATTTACGAGAGATGGGAAATGTGTGCACCCTACAGTACATTATAAGTAATGGTATGGACATGTCGGCAGGAAACGCCCAAGGCGAAAAAGGGCCAAATTAAAAGTACCCATAATAGTTGCGCATGCATGATGAGACGAGGAAACGAAAGAGGCATGTTCAAACCGAAGCATGTGGCGTTCCATAGTCTTTGCCTACACTAATGGGAGACAGGCTTAACTATATAGATAGATAGAAAGAATCATAACTTCACGCCTTTTAACCCTGAAGTGGTAGGCAGAGGTGTATTACACACCCACACTTCGCCAGTTATGTTTCGGTCCCAATGTAGGTAATAGGGGGCGAGCCTATTGGCATCTACCGGGCACATTATTAAGCGAACGATAATTAACATTTGAATACACACATAACATCGAAAAGCCAGAGATATGTGCCCGGGGTACCTATGGTGGCGATAGATAGAAAGATATTTAAAAAACAAATGTCCACCCGTGCGAAGAAGGGGCGGGCTGCTAGTATATTATAATATAACATGCACCGTGTTACGAGACTATAAAATTGATTCAATACATGATCTATTTTACTGCAATGGCCGCATATTTGATAAACGACAACAGACTCGCAAATAAAACTGCAATACTTTATAGACTTTAGGTCGACACAAGCTGTACGTTTCGAGATTGAAAATCATCTTTGTCATAACAAGAAATATAAAGCAGGACAGTGGCAGCGTCAGCATATCGATACCACTCCATTCAAAACGGTATTGGATTTTCCAATCTGGGCCCAGGATATTGTTGTTTGCTTTATTGCTGTTTGAATGTTATGTAAATTTTACTAATATCTCGATATGGTTTACTTCATCATATAATATACTTGTTCGGCTTTGAACTCCACCAATTATATTTTGCCAGATGGAGCAAAGTATTAATTGGAATTTATAACATAACTGCCCCACATAATAATATGTAATGGCCTCACTCTAGAGATATACCAGTATTGGTTCAAAGGTCCTACAACATGGAAATGACTTTTGTCTATCAAACAAAACGCTGAGTCAGTGTACACATAGCCACACATTAGTGTCGGTGCAGAGTAAATCTGCTGGTTTCAGCGTGTATGAGCAAATCCTAACTGGGCAATACAATCTACGTTTACTTTGGCGTATTCAGCCGTTGTCTACCACCTTGTCTCTCTGTAACTAATGTTACTCAACTACGCCTTAAGGCGCTGTCCTAAGCGACTGTTTTGGTAAATGAGGGGGTGAAGCAGGGGAGGTGAAGGGAGCTTAGCTCCGTCTACTGCGGGGCGCCCCCCTTCATTCTCGTCGCGTGCGGCCGTATTCTGGCGACATCTGTATTCCAATATTTCAAAATCGCAAGCAAAACGTTTTAGCATATTGAATTGAGATACTGATATTAAAATTTATATTACATACATCAATCTGTTTGTACAATATAGGCATAGCGCAATTTTTGTTCTCAGTGCAGCCATGAGCAAAACTGGTTTACATTAGACGTTATAGGTATTAATAGTAGACGAAAGTAGGTAAATACCTACATGCCGTAAGATGATAAAAATAATTAAGTCAGTTCCATGTATGGAGAGGCCATTATTATGTTTGTTTTGTTTTTGTATAAAAATAGTGAAGCAGTTCATAGAATACCTACATCTAATTCCATTCCTGCCAGTTTTCAAATCTGTTTTGCAATAAATTGGCTGTGACATACGGGCGGACAGACAGACAGACATTGCGAATCTATAAGGGTTCCGTTTTTACAATTTTTGGCTACGGTACCCTAAAAAACACAATACTGCTCTACTAAGCGCAAAAGCCGTATCTCAACTACAGCGAGTTACGAGATAATTGAAGTTTAGTAAAAGTTGATTTCTTTTATTTATTTATGGATGTTTATTGTTATTATAGGTATAATTATTATGGCAAATGTTTCGAAATACGTCGCCGTTTTTAGGGGTTGTGAGTGATTGAAGAGGGAGCAGGGGAGGTCTTGAAACCCCCCTCACCATTTTCACTTGCCGGAAATACTTGGTTTCCTCTGAAAAAAAAATCTTCAAACATCGGTGTGTATGGCACTGCCAACTTCCACATTCATCACACTAGTTTAATAAACTAAGGTTGTCGGAGCCCTGCGAAGGCCTCCTATTTTCGGATTAAGGGTAAAAGAGAACCTAACATAACCTATTTATTTACTTATTACAGTCGCACCTAACCCAAGGCACTCAAAAGCAATGACGCACAAATTTGACATTAGCTGTCAATATGATAATTCCACGATGGCAGTTTTGCGTTTCGTTTCACGTTTTTCACATAAAACCTAAAAATTCCATTTGTAAAACTGTACTAAAGTATAAAAACTATGTTCCGTTTTGCATAATTGCCGAAGTATTTATGAAATTTTGGAAATTGTTTAAAAATATTTAGACGCAACTCCGGCGGCCAAAATTACTTTTAGGGGATTAAAACGAACTACCTTAAACCCCTTACTTACTAACCCTTACTGCTGCTACTTAATCCCCTAAAAGTAATTTTGGCCGCCGGAGTTGCGTCTAAATATTTTTAAACAATTTCCAAAATTTCATAAATACTTCGGCAATTATGCAAAACGGAACATAGTTTTTATACTTTAGTACAGTTTTACAAATGGAATTTTTAGGTTTTATGTGAAAAACGTGAAACGAAACGCAAAACTGCCATCGTGGAATTATCATATTGACAGCTAATGTCAAATTTGTGCGTCATTGCTTTTGAGTGCCTTGGGTTAGGTGCGACTGTAATAAGTAAATAAATAGGTTATGTTAGGTTCTCTTTTACCCTTAATCCGAAAATAGGAGGCCTTCGCAGGGCTCCGACAACCTTAGTTTATTAAACTAGTGTGATGAATGTGGAAGTTGGCAGTGCCATACACACCGATGTTTGAAGATTTTTTTTTCAGAGGAAACCAAGTATTTCCGGCAAGTGAAAATGGTGAGGGGGGTTTCAAGACCTCCCCTGCTCCCTCTTCAATCACTCACAACCCCTAAAAACGGCGACGTATTTCGAAACATTTGCCATAATAATTATACCTATAATAACAATAAACATCCATAAATAAATAAAAGAAATCAACTTTTACTAAACTTCAATTATCTCGTAACTCGCTGTAGTTGAGATACGGCTTTTGCGCTTAGTAGAGCAGTATTGTGTTTTTTAGGGTACCGTAGCCAAAAATTGTAAAAACGGAACCCTTATAGATTCGCAATGTCTGTCTGTCTGTCCGCCCGTATGTCACAGCCAATTTATTGCAAAACAGATTTGAAAACTGGCAGGAATGGAATTAGATGTAGGTATTCTATGAACTGCTTCACTATTTTTATACAAAAACAAAACAAACATAATAATGGCCTCTCCATACATGGAACTGACTTAATTATTTTTATCATCTTACGGCACGTAGGTATTTACCTACTTTCGTCTACTATTAATACCTATAACGTCTAATGTAAACCAGTTTTGCTCATGGCTGCACTGAGAACAAAAATTGCGCTATGCCTATATTGTACAAACAGATTGATGTATGTAATATAAATTTTAATATCAGTATCTCAATTCAATATGCTAAAACGTTTTGCTTGCGATTTTGAAATATTGGAATACAGATGTCGCCAGAATACGGCCGCACGCGACGAGAATGAAGGGGGGCGCCCCGCAGTAGACGGAGCTAAGCTCCCTTCACCTCCCCTGCTTCACCCCCTCATTTACCAAAACAGTCGCTTAGGACAGCGCCTTAAGGCGTAGTTGAGTAACATTAGTTACAGAGAGACAAGGTGGTAGACAACGGCTGAATACGCCAAAGTAAACGTAGATTGTATTGCCCAGTTAGGATTTGCTCATACACGCTGAAACCAGCAGATTTACTCTGCACCGACACTAATGTGTGGCTATGTGTACACTGACTCAGCGTTTTGTTTGATAGACAAAAGTCATTTCCATGTTGTAGGACCTTTGAACCAATACTGGTATATCTCTAGAGTGAGGCCATTACATATTATTATGTGGGGCAGTTATGTTATAAATTCCAATTAATACTTTGCTCCATCTGGCAAAATATAATTGGTGGAGTTCAAAGCCGAACAAGTATATTATATGATGAAGTAAACCATATCGAGATATTAGTAAAATTTACATAACATTCAAACAGCAATAAAGCAAACAACAATATCCTGGGCCCAGATTGGAAAATCCAATACCGTTTTGAATGGAGTGGTATCGATATGCTGACGCTGCCACTGTCCTGCTTTATATTTCTTGTTATGACAAAGATGATTTTCAATCTCGAAACGTACAGCTTGTGTCGACCTAAAGTCTATAAAGTATTGCAGTTTTATTTGCGAGTCTGTTGTCGTTTATCAAATATGCGGCCATTGCAGTAAAATAGATCATGTATTGAATCAATTTTATATTCTCGTAACACGGTGCATGTTATATTATAATATACTAGCAGCCCGCCCCTTCTTCGCACGGGTGGACATTTGTTTTTTAAATATCTTTCTATCTATCGCCACCATAGGTACCCCGGGCACATATCTCTGGCTTTTCGATGTTATGTGTGTATTCAAATGTTAATTATCGTTCGCTTAATAATGTGCCCGGTAGATGCCAATAGGCTCGCCCCCTATTACCTACATTGGGACCGAAACATAACTGGCGAAGTGTGGGTGTGTAATACACCTCTGCCTACCACTTCAGGGTTAAAAGGCGTGAAGTTATGATTCTTTCTATCTATCTATATAGTTAAGCCTGTCTCCCATTAGTGTAGGCAAAGACTATGGAACGCCACATGCTTCGGTTTGAACATGCCTCTTTCGTTTCCTCGTCTCATCATGCATGCGCAACTATTATGGGTACTTTTAATTTGGCCCTTTTTCGCCTTGGGCGTTTCCTGCCGACATGTCCATACCATTACTTATAATGTACTGTAGGGTGCACACATTTCCCATCTCTCGTAAATAAAGACCCGAACTACACAAACTCATTCACTTGTTCCACTTTTCATATCCTATCAATATGTTACATTCATTTACACTATCTTCCCTCTCTATGACCATGACTTTAGTTTTGTCACTTTCATACCTTTCTTTTTATATACGCCTCATACATCTTGGTGACCATCGGCTACAAATCCGACGCGTATGATTTATTTATGTTATCATATAATTTATTTCTTTATTTTACATTTTAAATAATCGATCGCATCAAGAAAGTCTCGTCCCGACGGAATATCGGTGTGCGAGCGGTGAATTTATTTTCTCACGCATTATTTTTATTTTGCTATATCTTTTAAGATATTCATTATAATGATATACTGTAAACGACAATTTTTATGAGCATTAAATACACAACATACATATCTAGCGTATTTATTTGGATAAGAAGTAATACTGCATTGCCTAAAATAGCTTCCAAAATAAACTATTATATTTTTCAATTTTTTTATTGATTAAAGTGGTTACTGTGGATTTTCCTTAGGAGATAGACCTATGCTATCTCGGGCTTTTTTGTAGGTAATAATAAGTACTTTAATAATGTAATACATTATTTTTCTGTATCATAAATAGTTTTAGCAGCGCACGCCATGAAAGACATTTTCTGGCAAATTTTCTTACGCCTTGGGTTATATTATTGATGTTTTTTTAAGGATCCCTATTATTTTCTAGAAATAAATATAGCCTATGTTACTCAGGGATAATGTCGCATTACAATGGTGATCAATTTTTTATAAAATATGTCCAGTACCGTAGAATTGTATGACTTTAGGCCTAGAGGGTGACATTGGCCCAAAATTGCAAAAAGTTTGAACTTCCCCCCAGACCACCATCTTAGCCTTTGCCGAGAAGGAACACGTAGTAATCGATAGATGGTACTTAAGTGCTTTCGGTTAAAAAATTTTTTACACTGCCGTGCTTTACACTCATTGGTTTCTGTGGCTTATTTTGACGTTTCAGATTTTCGCTAAAATATTGCATTGCAAAATTTCTTGCATACAGGACAATTTAGGTGAGTTAAAAGAAATATTTATTAAAGTAACAAATAACATATATACAACAGAATAAAACTACTTATGCAACTAAACTATCCTCAACTAAACCAATAAAACTAAATAAATAACAAAATAGACGAGGAAAAACAAAAAACCCAAACTACGCGGCGTCAAAAAATTCCTTCGCAACGCTGTCGGCTGGTAGCGTGCCCAGAAGGCTGGCAGCATTGCCACGCTGTATGGCAATGCTTATTCTCTCTGCAAAATATAAACCAGCCCTCTGGTCACGGAAAGCGTCGATCAGCCTTTTAGCGATTTCTTTGTACAGAGCGCGTGCACTAGGCCCCCATGGCCCCAGCGTTTCAACCCCAAACGGCTCAAAAACGTAATTACCAGATAGATTTCCGTATTTGCACCGTTTGAGGGTCTCCGCTGATGCAGCAGCAGCGCCAGCCGATCCAGCTGTGCTTGGAAGATGTGATGGCGCAAGGGTATCGACGCATGTCGCGTCCCATACCAGAGGCCTGCCCATCTTCCAAGGTAATAAGGACATACCGTCTGGTCTCTTCCCATCGTCGCGTACCAAATCATTCGGTTCAAGATGAGCTGGTACTCCGGCAGTGACAAGAGCTCGACGGATTATGTCGTTAATGTGGGCATGTCGGGAAATACGCCCAGCACTCTTGCTGCACGATAGGCCATGGTGGCCAAGACTGTCGACGGCTTCACCGCAGTGACAGCGATGCGGAGAATTGCAAACAGCTCCCAAGCGTAGGCAAGAAGCGATGCGGAAAATTGTATCGTCCAACATAATTCCTATGTTGGACGATGGAAGTGCTTGAAGTCATAGCCCCGATTCCCACTCTCCCACAGCCAACAAAAGGGCGTGCTCTGCAGCACCGGAAGCAGTACTTAAAAGATATTCTCTCATTAGATATCGGGGTAAGTCAGAGCTCGGGCAAGCCATTTTTCAAGCGTCAATGGCATCAGTCTTGCACGGCACCTCAGAATTAACCAGTGTGGGTTCTAGAATTTTCCAGGTCAATTCCTCAGTGCCGTGGACCGAGGCCAAAAACGCTGGTAGGCTTACATCGGTAATTTTGCGAACGCCGAGGCCACCCAAACGAACTGGTAAAGTCTCTTGAAGCCACACTCGGTCATTCATGTCAAGATTTAGAATTTTGCTCAAGGTGTGCCGAATAATATTACCAATGTTTTCCAATAGGGATAAATTTTTCCAAAAAGGAGAGAACCGCAAGTAATATGTAAATTTTGGAACAAAAAGGCAGTGCCGAATAATCGTGAAAGCCGAATGAATATTAATTTTGTAAAGCCGTACTGAAGTTTCACAGACATTTTGTAGTTTTTCATCTATAAACGATCCAAAAGCGTCGTCGAAAATAGGGGACCCAAGGAGGCGGAAAGAACATTTATTGATGATTTTAATATTTGGCGCCAAAGAATTAAATTTTGTTAAGATCGAAAGGTTATCCAAATAGTCATTAATAAAAATTTCACATTTGTCTGAATTTAGTTCCAAACCAATTGCTTTAAATTTAGTTTTTATTAGCTCTAAGTCTTGTAAGTCAGTGTTGACGTCCCCCTCCCAGGGTCCCGTCATCCAAATACCAGACGTTAAATTTAGAATTTATTTGTTTTATTATTAGGTGAATGGCTAAACTAAAAATTACTGACCCGAGAGGGTCACCTTGTTGACAACCAACAGCAGATTCCAAAACGTTGTCTTTATAAATTAATTTTGATGGATTTCCATAGCATTGCCAAAGAAATTTAAAAATTTTGGGAGTTTCTAATTAGTACATAAGAACGCTAAAGGACAGTTTCCCCTTGGAAAAGCCGGGTGTATACAAAATTGACTGCAGCTGTGGGAGTTCTTATATAGGACAAACGAAACACACCATTTCCTGCCGCATCAAGGAACACATCAGGGCAGTCAAAAACAATGAACCACAAAAGTCGGCAATAGCTCAACATCTCCTAGACTCGGGTACGAACCATTGGATTGAGTTACATAACCCTCAGGTGCTTTCGACAGAACGCCACTATATACCTAGAATGGTTAAAGAAGCTATTGAAATTTAAAAGTATAAAACCTTCAATAGAGAAGATGGGTTTCAACTGTCGAATACCTGGCATCCAGTGGTACGTCTATGCAAAACCCATAAACCGGAAAAACTTAAATCACGAGCTGACGTAGTGAGTACAGTGTGTCGCGATCGAGTACAGTGCGAGAGTGAAAACGGTGATAGTGGTTGTGCGCGCAATAAACGAGTAAGGAAGCGGGTAGACCGGTTCACTTGTTTATAACTTTCATCCACCCGCAATACTTCAGTACATCCGTGAACATGGCGCTTGCAACAGTGCCGAAATATCGGTTACTCAAAACAAAGGTACGTGGTATATATCCCGTAGGAACAGTACAAAGTTTCTAATTTAGCCTGTGTCAACAAAGTGTCCCTGTTCACTGAGTTGAAGGCATTCTTCAAATCAATCTTTAGAATGACCTCACCTTTACCGCAGCCAATGTACGTAGACATCGCATGTATGGCAGCCTCACAGCCTCCCTTGGAACCAAAGCCAAGCTGGATTGGTTGTAATTTGTCCGCCAAGATATCACTATAATGTTTACAACATAGTTTGGCTGCCATACGTCTGTAGGTACACCCTACGGCAATGGGCCGAATGCCACCATCTTTTTTGCGCAGATCACACAAGTTGCCCCGTACAATAAGTCGGTGACATCTGTGGCCACATTGCCGGAGAGCATAAGGTTCGTTAAAACCGTCAGTGCCTTTAGAAGTGCATCTCCACCCTCTCCAGCACTTGCACCCAGAAGATCTTTCAATTGCTGGGGGGTTAAGCCGTTGAGACCGCCAGCGGATCCACTTCGAAAGGGGCAGACGGCCTCAAATACGTACATTCAGACAATCAATATCTTCGTCCGGCATGTCGGGAAAGGAGAGGTCATTAGCTGGCGCTGGGTGCTTACTCTGCAGACCTGCGAGTGTGTCTGCAGAGTAAGGCGCCACCACATCGCTACTAAATAATAACCTAGACGCCCCTTGAATGTCATCTTCCCTCAATTTGGATTCTACACATTGATAAATTGATTTCTTATATCTATGGAAACTAAATTTAGGGTCAAAATTGTGAGCAGGATGATTACAATGGTCTTTAATTTGGGCTGTCAAAGATTTTGATGTTGCTCGGCTACTTTGAATGTGTAGAATCCTATAGGTAAAGGTGAGCAACTGTTCCCAAGCTGTTTTGGAGTTCTCACGCACAACGAAACCAATGCATTGAGCTTAATCGTGAGCTACTAATGGTCTCGCACCGCGTGGAACTCTCTTTAAAACCGGAATTGAATTTTTTAATGTACCTAAGTGCTAAAAAGGAATTTGAGTAAGAACAGAATGTGAAATGGTACTGGGGCCAGGAAGCACATTTTGGTTTCTATGAACTTTGCCAAAATGTACTTTCAAGCCCCGCTTACCTTTGAAAAAACGAGCCTGAGAATATGCTGGGCAGCGCACTAGGTTATTCTGCGACGATGTAGCAGATTGATTCGCACTCAAATCCGCATCACTAATGCCGCCACTTGTTTCTGACATAAATATTGTATAATTAACTTAAATCTTAAAAATTATCAAATTATTTATTTACATACACCTGACGTTTAGCTTGTGACAGGACGTCGTCTAGGTGCCGGCGTTGCGTCCCGTCACCGCTGACTTATAATTTAACTTTAATTTAACTTATAAAATAAAATTGTCTATTATAAAATGATAAAAAGGTACAAAAACACAAGAAACTGGATCACACATCACATACAAGTTCCGCACATTGCACTTCACGTAGTTTTTCATAGGTAACGAACTGGTAGATTTCCCAATAAGATCATTTATTTGCTGATCCTGATATTATTTTCACTGATTTTTGCCATGAACATCAAATAATATATGTATCACAGTCACAGCTTAGAAACTGTTTTTGGTTGGTGCCATGGAGACTTCTTGCATTTTTGGTCTTTAATGCCTTGTAAGATTTTTTTTTTAATTATAGAGTATAATGATGATCGGCTATTGACCAATATTGGACTATTTGTTCTAAAATTACTTATTTTAAAAGTGAATTTTTCTAAACAGAAAAAAATTCGCAGCCATTTTTCATAGATTTTTTTTTTCTTTTTTTTTTAGTTGATGTTTTGATTTGTATTTAAAAGTATGTCTAATATGTTTATCATCAAGTGTATAGTTAAATTTCAACAAGATATCTTATTGTTTTTATGATATTGCGAAAAAAATGCGGTGATGGACTTTTATAGGAATTTAAACTTACGTGGTCCTATAAACTTATTTTAAATGGTCTTTCGGGATTTATACCACGTACCTTTGTTTGGAGTAACCGATATTTCGGCACTGTTGCAAGCGCCATGTTCACGGATGTACTGATGGACTTTTACTTAGATTTTGTGTTACTTTGGTCCACGGGCCTACCCTTTTTTTTTTAAATCGATTGAATGTATAAATAAGATCAGAACAAAGCAGTTAACACAGCGCCAAGCTGAAAAAGAATATAATATTCCACGAAGCACTTCCTGAAATTGATTAGAGATGTAGGCTTATTATTAGTTTACTCTTATTATTAGTTTGGTAAGATATAGAGAGAATATGATTAATAATTTGAATAAATTTTTGATCTCAATTTTAGTTTTGTTTCCCTTTTTGTTAGCAATTTAAGAGGTTACAGGCTATAAAACACTTTTTTTTTTTAGAAGTTTTATTATTTTGTTAATTATAATTTACGAACTAATTGAAAGTTTGCAAATTGCGGTGTAAAAACCAATGTGCCTTATTATTATATGAATATTTTGATAAAAAAAATGAAGAAAAAAAATTTTTTTTTATAATAAAACTGAAGAGGTGAAAAAATCTGTACATTAAAGATATTGACGAAAATTAGCTAAAAAATCTAGGAAAATGCTTAAAAGCAATACTTGATATTTTTTAGAATTTATGTCTGTCTGTCTGTCTTTCCCAATATTGCTAAAGATATCTAAAATGGCGAAATTGATTTCAATAAAACTTACACTCTACATGAGTGTACAAGGGATACTCAAACCTATAAAATAGTATATGTTACATCACAATCAGTTGAATTGTTTTTGGTGTACAGCTTGACCTCTTCTTTGTACTCAGTCCCAAACAGAACAGGGATCATCCAAAACTAGTTATATTATGTGGTGCCATCTATGATCATTATAAGTTTGTTAGTAAAAGTATAGTTAGTCTAAATAGGTACCTTCAAAGTGTTGTATGGCTATTTACCCGACTTTAAAAAAGGAGGCGCGATTCTTAATTTCGTCAGTATATTTTTAAGTATTTTCGATAAATAAATTACTGGAACCGAGCCTAATTATAGTTATCCTTCCGACCGATAGATGTCACTATTTTCAAATAATTTTCTAGCAAAATAAATGTTTCTTGCAAAAAAGACAAAAAATATGTGTCAGGTATTATCTGTTATTAAAAAAATAATAGAGTATAATATTCGGCACTTTCATAAACAAAAAGTCTGTGTCAAAATTTATTATAATGTCCACTTGATTTAAACGGTTAATCTCATTTATTTAAAATTATTTTGTTTATATAATAGTTATATAATCATTTCATTTTATTTTAAATGATAAAAACAATGACTATAGATCCTTTTTTCAATAAATTGTCGATTAGTCCATATTATTTTCTATCTCGGTCGGTTTGTATATGTAAACATATATGGCGTTGAGCAAATGACGTCATTTTCTGAATGGCAGTGTTAAGATTCTCCGAGGATTGATCAGGTTCTCGGTTAATTTTCTTTCATCGTCGTCATAGACTAATTTATTTAAATTGTCGTCGTTGGATTAGTTGGTTTGGTGTCTTTGTCGTTTGTTTCGAATTTTTGATTGTTGAATGTGATTGTGTTTCTTTGATTTCTTTCGTTCGTTCGTTTTCTGTTCTTATACAGGTGTCTCATTATTCTCAATTTCCCCTCTCCTCAAGTCACGTACGTGGGAATCTTTGGGCGGGAGACTGAGGCCTGAATTCAGATACCTCTTGAGTTACTCAACGGGGTTAGCTTACTTTTGGCAGGGCTGGATATTCGTAGTCCTGTGTGTATTTTCTAAATAAATTGCAGGGACAGACGCTTGAAACAGCTGGAATCGACCTCCGAACATGTTGTTTTTCACATGGTCAGTTTTATGTGGCATGTTCACGTGTGAGCGGTAAAATAATATACATGTTCTATGTGAAGGTGGTAAAACAGTTAATATTGTGTTTAAAGAAATTCTCTAAAGATATATATTAGGTATATAATACACATATAAAAGTTATAAATATTATATACTTTTGGCTTAAATGTCATGATAATTAAATTCCAACATTTACGCGAACGAAGTCGCGGGCACAGCTAGTGGATAATATAATCGTCGGTCACTATTGTATTTTTAATTATTTTATATAGAGTCTCACGCCTGTATCCCCGAAGGGGAGGCAGAGGTGTAAATATGTATTACACCCACATTTTGCCATGATTTTTTAGTTTATAATTATATTAGTCCCACGTATTAGGGGGCGAGCCTATTGCCGTTACCGGGCACATCACCAGACTCCGGGCTGCTACTGAGTATTCAGAAAAACCCAGTAACAGTTTTCGTTGTTATTACTCAAGCCCATAAATATGTCACAACAGCATTTTCTTAGCTCAGCTATTTCTATTTTAAGTACAACTTCTGTCATAGTTTAACAGAATGACTCATTTCAGTAGACATGTACTGTGTGGTACATGGCTTGTAAAATTAGTCATTCTGTCTGTTCGTAGAGAGTGGAACACAATCCACTTGTGTTTCATGCATCAATCACAAATTGAGAATCCTGCCGATATTCGCAAAAGTTTTAGATGACAAAATATTTTGTATGTTCCTGTTTTATTAACGCCCCGATGCGACGGCAAGAATTTGTATTCTATTCTCCACACACAAACGCAACTAAAAGGTAAAACAACAAACAATCTCAATATTTGAGACGTGGTTCATCGATTGTATTGCAGTAAACTTTCATTGGAGTTCTAATAAAAACTCTTGTTGAATCCCACTCATTGATAATTTTAGAATTATTTTCTACTCATATTTAATAATGTAGTACCATTCAAACCAATTCTCCCTATTTAGTCAAATAATTATGGTGTTAGTAACATTTCTTTCAAAGATTCGGCTCTACAAAAGAACAGTGTCAAAAAACAAAGCATAATTTTAACTACAGAGCGACGATTTTCCCTACACAAGCAGCACTAAAATTGCTAAAGTGATCGGAGTAAATAATGGGGATATCGATTTGAATATTTTGTTTTCAACGAGAGTAAATCAAACAAAATACAATCTCCAATGTGTGTGCATTAAATAGCTAGCTATCTTAAAACAAGTAAAGACAATTAAAATTACGATATAATAGAAGTAAAGTTATTAGGTCGTAGAATAAGAATTGTACTTTAGTAACTACTTAAATAACGTACCCAGACATCTCAAGTAGTTTCGAGTTCTTTTAATTTTTAGAACGAATTTTCCACAAAATTCTACGTATTCATCAAGACTTTACTTTTTAGTAATGAAACGAGTTCAGCTTGAGAACAGAATTTTTTAAATTACCGTTTTATTTTAAGAATGTTTGGTCAGGATTAGTAATATCTTTAATGTTTATCAGGGTATATATTATGGTACCGTACCGTAGTTCTGAAGAAAGAAGAAGAAGAAGTTATGATAGGTATGTTTCAAGCACCATAATCACGGATGTACTGATGTGTGACTGATAAACCAATCCACTCTCCTCGATGTGGTTGATGATATCCTGGAGGCTAGGGACTAAGGGTATGGGTACTTTGCTCACTATGCTTGATTTTTCTCGTGCCTTCGAAACAATAAATATTTCTCTTCTCTTAGCTAAACTTTCTTACTACGAATGTGATTCAGCAACGGTTAAATGATTCCATAGATATCTCACTGACAAACTCAATTCGTCCAATTGGATAATAGCAGGGATATAAGGCTTACTCTTCTTGTTGCCATGTCACCCAAGGTGTCTCTCAGGGATCAGTCCTCGGCCCTCTCCTATTCATTTTGTACAGTGCCGATGTTACCAGCCATACACATATCACCAAGTTCCATATGTATGCTGATGATCTCCAATTATACATATCCATTCAACCAGGAGATTGTAATGAAGCTGTAAATAAAATGAATTCAGATAGATAGGGTATCTAACTGGGCAGGAGTAAATTCATTAGTGCTTAACCCTAATAAATCAAAATATTTAATATTCGGATCTAAGGAATGTATTAAAAGGATACAAGACCTGAACCCTGTGGTTATGGTGGATGACTTTCCAATTGAGCAGGTTAGCGAAGCTCGCAATCTGGGCTTGGTTATCGATGGTGAACTGCATTTTGAGACGCATGTACATTAAGCTGTCAAAAACTGCTTTTACCGTCTCAAACTGTTATATCAAATCCGGGAACACCTTAGTACTGTACTACACTTATACGCATACAATTGTGCGAGTCACTCATATTATCAAAATTAAACTATGCGGATACTGTATTTGATGCATGTATATTTAGAAGAACACAAAAATTAATTCAACGGGTACAGAATGCCTGTGCTCGATTCTGTTATAGCATCCCTCCTCGTACTCATGTCACCCCATTTCTGAACAGTGGGAATTTGATGAAGATGACAGCACGCAGGCACCTTCATTTAGCATCATTACTGTTTGGTATTGTTTTCTACAAAAAACCGACATATCTTTTTGAGAAGTTGTCATGGTCTCGAGATATCAACCCATACTGTACAAGGGCAGCTACATATCTTTTAGTCACTGCGAAGCATAGAACGACTGCGTTTAAGGGCAGTTTCAGATATGTCGCTACTCAATGTTGGAATGACATTCCGCCACCCCTGCGTAACCTAAAAACGGTACATACATTCCATACTAAGTTTAAACAAATATTGATAAACAAACAAAAATTATCTACATGATTGTAAAAATGCGGTTACTTACTTAATTGTATTGAATGGTACCTACACTGCTGAAGCATATTGTTTTACTTATATATGAATATGTGTATATGTTTAAATACATTTGCATCTATTGATATTATATATATTTATTGATATAATATTCACTTATAATATTTAATAAGTTGTTAACTATTTGTTATCATACAAGTAGCTACATAAGTTATAAATTTATGTCATGTCGTGTGTTTACCTATAACTAGGCCCTGCGAGAATATCAGCAGTGTAGATTCCCCTACAACTATTGCTGACGCAGGTGCCTTATTTGTTCTTTTGGATCAACTTATTAATTTTATCATGTCCTTTTTGTAAATTATGTAAGGAGAAACAAATAAAATATTTTTCTTTCTTTCTTTCTTTCTTTCTTTCTTTCTTTCTTTCTTTCTTTCTTTCTATAAACAGCTATAAATAATTAAATACATACAATAGTCTGTCTATGTAGTTTCGAAAGTACGATCAACGATATTTCACCGTGTGATTTCTGGTTAATCATGGTAAGTGCTGGTATTTCTTCAATAAACGAAACTAACAGAGCTATGTACATAAGCCCAACTTTCCATTAATTAGACCACAGGCTCTGATGTTATCAAGACTGTTAATACAATCGTGGGTTGCGATTAAAACTAGGTCAAGATCATTGCCAAGTTAGTTGTAGGTGTCGCAGTTAATCTAAACTATGTATATTAAGCCAAGGATCGATTGCCAAATATTTACTTGACGGCGAATTGCTTGATTCTTGGCCGATATCAACACTTCACATCACAGTTCCTTATAAGTCCACATCAAATAAAATCTAACAAAACTGACTATAACTATTTTGTATTACTGAACACGAAACGAGTGACAGTTTCTAGGTACTTGTTGCCCGCCCGGAGTCTCCAAGAGAAGTGATAGTTGTCGTTGCTCCGTTGAACGTCAACCATCATCCCCCCTCTTCAACTCGAGCGAACGTCACTATACTCTGTCGCAGCGCGCCATCTATGCACTTCCGTTACGTAGTCAATTGACGTCCGTACTGATGACCATTCCGTTATACTTATTATCTAATTCATTGAGCCGATAGCGTAAACGCAAGCGATCGTGAGGTCTCATGTCGGTCACGCATTAATGGGTTTATCAAAGTCTATTGCGTGATTGCCGAGCTGAGAGTCAACACCCTTAATATAGTCCCAAGAGGCTAAATAATAGGCTATACTTATATTGGCAATATCTAAAGATTCGATATAAATAAGAAAGACAAGAATGTTATTTTTGTCGTTTGTATTAGGTAATTAATGTGGACGCACTTGTTTGCAATCGGTGTAGTCTTATATTGGTTACTTTGAGTGCACACATGGCTAATGGATAAGTGGTTGCCTCACCCCTGCCAGTGCGTCTAATCAACACTTTGAAAACACATAATATTGTCAATACCTACTACAAATACATATGAGCATTTGTCCTTATCACCCATGTGTAAATGCCTGATGCCTCACCTCGATTCACTTTTACGTATAGATATGTCATAAATCTTTTTGTTCCAGAATGCCTGATTGCCATTAATTAATATCCTTAGAATATTTTGATATTCCTGGGAAAGCTACAAAAAGTAATAACTTTATTCAATCAAACTTAGGTATTTTAGGTTATAAATAAAAATCATAAAGTCGTTTCGAGTAATTTTCTATCTCATAACAGAATTTTAATGACGATACGACAATATAGAATTATCGTAAAATAATTGACGTGATAATGCGTAAACTCACAATATTTTATTTTTCGGTTGTGCCGTATTGGTTTTAATCCCAATGATCTTAACCATGAGCTACCCTGGTGTGGCATTTACCACTCACAACGTTTTCAAAAACAATACTACTACAGCGTAGAATTACCTTCCAGGACTCTAAAGAAACAGGGTATGTATTGTTTGTCAATACCGCCGACTTCATATAAGTTCATATAAGCTATGTAGTAAAAAGTTAGAGCTGCCTTAAACCAAATTGATATACCAACCTTGAATACAATAGGTATACATAATTTGGTAACCTAAACCTCACACTGAGCCATACATTGGCATACATAAGTTAATTCCGTTTACCTACAATTTGTCGTAACTAGTGTTGCCCAAATGCAAGAACAAGACGAGACTTAGCCAGTCTTGGTCTTGGTCTTGCGCCAATACACCTGGTCTTGGTCTTGGTCTTGGTATTGCGCTCCCAGTCTTGGTCTTGGTCTTGCAGCAAGAGTCTTGCAAGTCTTGCAATTACCTATCAGTCTATTACTATTTATTAAAGTTTTTAAATCTTAGAAAAACGTATTAGAATTGGAACATTGTGAGCTTGAATTAACACAGCCATAGTAAAGATCAAGCAGATTAATAAATAACTGAAGATTTGATAAAAAGTTCGAAAAATCAACTGACCTATATGTCGTTTTCCATGGAAGTAACTGTTTCTTAATAAACATTTATGATTTATAAGCTTACATTTGCTAAAACATGTAAAAAAAACAAATTAATTACAATAACTTGAGAAGGGAGGCCAGCACTTCGAACCTTTTCTTTAATGCGTCGTGAGTAAAGAAAAGTAGGTAAACTAACGACCCGTCCGTTGTACGTAAAGTACATTGAAAGTAAAATGTTAATCGTAATTTTGTTACGAATAAATGTGAATAATAAACCAAAGTGTATGTAACAATAAACAAGCATTGATTAATTAATTAGAAATGGTATTTTTTATCACTCTCACTCCCTCGGTTTAGGTACCCTAAGGTAAGCAATGCACCTTGACATTATTTGGTGATATGATAGGTAAATAAATTTAGTATTGTATTTTAATTCAGATAATTAAATTTTTAGATTAGAATTAAGATAAGCGAATTACTTGTAATGTGTCAGGTTCTATCTAGGCACCTGTTACATTTCGATTTAAAATAATCGCAATTTATTTTCCTATTCATCAATAATTGTACCTAATCATAGGCAGGTAGGTTATCCAGTTAGGTTTAGTTAGATACTAATTATACCACAGATAAGGTTAGGATGATGATAATAATTAAACTAGTTAAAATGTGTACCTATGCAAGTTATTACATCATGCGATTAATTGCATACCTTACAGAAAGTTTTTTTTAAGTAGGTGCACGTGCGCTGAACGTGGCGCGGGTGGCGTGGAGGAGCGGGGATGACGGGTGATAGTATACGTGTGTGCGTGCCACAACCACGACTATAGAGTTGTTAGGGTTGTCGAAAAAAACACAAAAAAATATTTTTTTTAGTTTTGTATGGAAAAAAAAGTTTCGCTTTCATTATTAACATTTACGCATACGATTCCAAACTTGATATAGATAAACACCTTTAAATATTGTTGGGCCTAACTCGGACTTCCTGTATACTTACTAGAATAAATTATTATGACATCTACTACCTATCCTTACCATTTTATCCTAATCATAATACTGCTTGCGTGATCAGTATAATGTATTCATTTTCATTCTAAGCACTCTGAAACTTATTTATTCTTTGGAACACCTGTAGGTACTCTTAAAATTCGAAATTATTTTGCATGAGTCTACCTACGCCCTGTGGCGGCAATCAAATAGTGTCAAATGTTGTGATTTCGGCGCGGCGGCAACGATTGTTGTATATGATTTCAAAAGAAGCCGCCGGCGCGTGTATCATAACCATGTACTTCCGAAAAGCGGCAAATTTCTTTGAGCAGTAAGTACAAAACCTTTGATCCGCATTATCAAAGTGCCGATGGTTAAAACATAACTATGCATGCACTCAGTTTGATTTTAATGGATATTTTTTTATTCGCTATGTAGGTATGTTTATGGTACCTATTAGTCGTAATGCGCATAGGTCCAGTTTTTCATATTCTTTGATACAGTTTTTTGCGTCTCATAGAATTCCTAAGCGTACCTATACACCGAACTGTTACACCTAACTACTCCGTGAAATAGCGCTAAGTCCTAGCTGCAAGACGCAAGAGTCTTGCAGGCTTAGTCTTGTTCTTGCCCAAGTCTTGCACGATTAGTCTTGGTCTTGGTCTTGCTAAAAATACGCGGTCTTGTTCTTGGTCTTGGTCTTGCAAAAACGCAAGAACAAGACCAAGACTGCAAGACCAAGACTGAATTTGGGCAACACTAGTCGTAACATACTCAATGCTCACAACTCATGCACGTTACGTTCACAATACCACAGTACATCCACGAAGTAATGAAAATAACGCAACTACGCGTAAAATACAAAATACTCGTATTTTGTATTTTACGCGACGCACGAGGTGGTTTTTTTTATCTGATACACTGTAAGACACACTGGCAGAGAATTTATAAGGCCAGGAACACAAAGATACGAGTATTGCAAAAGAACACTGCTGAGCTCGCAAGAATATTTAGCAGGGCGGGTAAGAACAATGGAAGAGCAGTTCTTTAAATTATCTGGCATTTTTCTTGTGTTATGGTAAAGTCAACGGCGTTCATCTTTTCAAGCGACCAGATAAATGGTTTAGTAAAAAGTAATAAGTCGATATTAGAATCAGCATTGGCTCATGTTCACATTATAAATCTTGTTATAGAAATAGATTTAAAGTATTTAGATAATTATAAAAAGGATTAAATATTTTGCTATTCAAGTGAATAGCAAAATATTTTTTATGCATATTATTTAATAGACAAGTGTCCTGCGCAAAATGTTGCGGTTGTTATAGTATAGCTGAGTTCATTCATTCATAGTTATGTTATGATAACATACGAAATTATAGGCGGACAACTAAATAACATTACTAGTAACAAAACTATTTGGTATACTTACATCTGTCATTTACGTTACAGGTGTATAAGGTAAATACAAAAGCATTTTTATAAACTAAGAACTAAATTAGTAAAAAGTATGTAAGTATGTATCGATCACTACGTACACAGCGTCGCGCTTCGCACTGAATTAATTATTCTCATTAAAACAAGTACTTAATGCTTCTGTTACATACTGCAAATAAATTAGTTACTTTGTTTTAAAAAAATACAAACTACGACAAACACGAATCCTTTTTTTATCATTTCTTTTATCTTTGCGATATATGTTGTAATAGTGATTTTATACAATAATACGTAGGATGTAATTTTAAAAATAGCTTAGGTAAGTATAATAACAGTAACTGTAAACACAAAACGAAATGTGTATGTGACACATTTGTAAACATTTCTTAGATGAATAAACAATCAAATATATATGTAAATATAATAAACTAGCATGATGTCTGCATTTGAAAAGCAAGTTTAATAAGTTACGATAATTGATTGCCTACTAAAGTTTTCAATATTATGTTCGCTTCCGCTTATCAATTACCACCGCTTAGCACCCGCAGCGCGGAGTACACATGGCTTAGTTTTAATCTAAATCCATCTGTTCAGGTTCACAACAAAAGGTGCAGTGTTTGAAATACTTAACATTCTCTTGCATCGAATTGTATAAACTACCTTTATATTTTACTATGAAGTTCATTAGGAGCATCGAAGTCGGGGTAGTTTTAAATCAAAAGTAGATGTTGCACGCGGCTACGTACGCCGTGAATTTTAAACCATGTGACGCTCTCTAGCCATTCAACTATTCCCATACTTACCAAAAACATCGGGTCGATGAAATCATTAATCATCATCAACGTGGTTCATATAATATGGACTCTCTCCGTTCTGACGTGACACAACACCAAACCAACAAAGAAATAAACACGATGTAACACTTAATACACACGGATAGGTTATGGCTAGCTTTTGCCTGTTATTCTCGAAGCAATTGCAATTGGTATATTATTTTAGCAATAAGCAGCCAAACATTGCCCCCATTTTGTTTCCTTAACCTATCGAAATATATGTGTAAGGAATATGCAAAACATTTTCCTCCCTTTTACTCTGAATGCTCTTTTATTCAGTTTGTCGCTACGACATGCCGGTCCCGGGAGAACAGGGCATTATTGCAAGATGTTTCTCGGCCTACAAGCCATCTCCGCCAAATCCCAAGGAGACCGTTTTAGTTATTTCAGTAGCAGAAAGTACCAGAACACGTTTTCATTGTTATTTAAATGACGTGTTCTTAGATAGTAATGGTAAGATAAGCAATTTTCAATTATAAGTCGGACATAGCTTTATATTTTGTCGGGTAACGTTTTATCTTAAGAACATTAATACAATCGGTAGCCCGAAGCCTTATTTATCCCTATTATCTCGCTGCAAAAATTGTTTTAAATATTAAGTCCAATTCTGGGGCAGACTAAAGAAAATAAATAAGCTGCATATTACATTTGGCCGTCCCATATGAGATATTATTACTTAATAGATTGAACTTAACTCAAAATTATTATCATGTCACATGTGACTATAATGCAAACATAATTTGACTATAAAATATGTCGCGTTGTTTTATTTTAGCCAGTTAGAATAATCTTAATTACACATAAGACATGGTCTTGAGACCTTTAACACATAAAGACTCATTCTTTAGAAAAATAATGCATAAAATTTCCATACATCAATATTGAACACAATATGTAGACGTAAAATAGTTTTTCATTTCACATATTACAAAAACATTTTCTAAAATAGACTGCGCATTTTTATTACTTCAGTAGGAGCCAAATTGAAAAGCTAGAGCTATTAATATTTTCAATAGCTTTTTTATGTTTCTTAGTCTTTAAATATTATAGGAGCATATTTAAATTAATCTTGGGTTATATGTAAGTCAATTAGAGGTGAATAATTGTGCGATTGTAATGTGTCCTCGTATTAAAAACACTGATTACACGGTTGGGGTATAGGTTTACCGCAAAAATTCAAACGTAAGAGGTGATGTGATTCTCATTCTAAATATGTGAAGTGATGCTTTATCATCAAACAAACGTTGACGAAGCAAATAAATTATCAACGACACTGTGCTTATACTGTGCAGCGATAGCCTAGTGGAGAGACCGCCGCACAGCTACGCAGATGGTCTCGGGTTCGAATCAACGGCGCCCACCAATGACATTTTTAGTTAAATGTCAATTACCGCTTGTTAAACGGTGAAGAAAAACATCGTGAGGAAATCTGCATGTCTGAGAGTTCTCCATAATGTTCTCCAAAGACATGTGAAGTCTGCAGGCCGATAATAATGATTATGATGACTGTGCTTAGTAAATTATGAACTTTATGACAGCTGAAGTTTACAATACAAATTAAATGATACATTTTGATTGAGTTCAAATCTATCTAGCTTAAAAGTGAATGTGAATTGATGCAAATAATTGCATTTAAGGTCTCATCCATAGCTATATCCATACTTCCATATTAATATTATAAATGCAAAAGTGTGTTTATTTGTTTATCCTTCTTATTCGACGCAACGAAACGATGTTATGGTATAATATGCGATGTTATGTGGGACGGTAGCTAGACAAGAGAGTTACAGGCTAGTCGTTATTGCAATAACCGACTCCACTGCGAGCATAGCTGCAGCTGAAGTCTAGCTCAGAATAAATGCGTTTCCCCGTTAAGTTTCCAGGCCTCCTGAGAATGCCTCGTGTATGGCGGAACACGTGTACGACATCTATTTAACATTTGCTTTTGCAGCGGTATAGCAAATTACACATGGCGGAATGAGGTTGAAGATCTGTTTGACGATAAATTGTTATGAAATTTGTGGAGGAATATAAAAAAGATAAATAAAATTCACTTGTACTTAATAAAATATGCAAAAGTTGAACGTTCGTAAGCAAATAACAGCGAAAGCTTAGTGTGCAGACCACAGAAATATATAGTAATAGAACGGTGACACGGGCGTGGCGCGCGTGCCAAACTATTGCACTATAGTGCATGTGTTTTCGAACGCATTCGCATTACGCATCGCGTCTCCCTTTCGCGCGCTCAGGAGGTAAAAAAACATTAAATTCGTTACGAATATGCCATATTGTGCAGTTTCCAATTGTAAAAATTAAAAGTGATGCAAAAATATGGAAAAGGGAGGCATTTCATATCACCAGTAAGTATTTAAATTGAGTAAAACTTAAGATTATTGAGATTTAAAACAAGTGGGCTACTTTTACCATGTTTGTCTAATAAGAACATCATCGTTCATTTCTTCGTTATGTTAAATTTCCATTGCTTGAATTATACGATACTTGTTGACAAATTTATGAAATAAACACGCAATGTACGGCGAGATACGCGATATTCACAAGATGCCAAAAACAATAACAAATCAGGGGCCACGGGTCAAATAAATAGCTGTGATTGGTCAGCGCGCGCTAGGGATTGACGTTCGGTTTATGGTTACGTTTTAAATTTATCGATAAATAAAAGGAATATTAATTCGAATTAATTATTATGTCTCTGGCTGTCTCTCTCTCTCTCATAAAGAAAGCAAGCATCATGTTCATGCTTTCAGATCACGAAAATGACATCCATTTGGGAATCCAAGATGGCGAACGAAACATTTTTAATAAAATTAATATGGGTATCATTTTAGGGGTTTTTATGGATTCTAGTCACGAAAATGACATCTATTTGGGAATCCAAGATGGCGGACGGGACATTTTTAATAAAATTAATATGGGTATCATTTTCGGGGTTTTTATGGATTCTGGTCACGAAAATGACATCTATTTGGGAATCCAAGATGGCGGACGGGACATTTTTAATAAAATTAATATGGGTATCATTTTCGGGGTTTTCATAGATTCTGGTCACGAAAATGACATCTATTTGGGAATCCAAGATGGCGGACGGGACATTTTTAATAAAATTAATATGGGTATCATTTTCGGGGTTTTTTTGGATTCTGGTCACGAAAATGACATCTATTTGGGAATCCAAGATGGCGGACGGGACATTTTTAATAAAATTAATATGGGTATCATTTTCGGGGTTTTCATGGATTCTGGTCACGAAAATGACATCTATTTGGGAATCCAAGATGGCGGACGGGTCATTTTTAATAAAATTAGTATGGGTATCATTTTCGGGGTTTTTATGGATTCTGGTCATTAAAATGACATCTATTTGGGAATCCAAGATGGCGGACGGGACATTTTTAATTAAATTAATCTGGGTATAATTTTTGGGGTTTTCATGCTTTCTGATCACGAAAATGACATCCATTTGGGAATCCAAGTTGGCGAACGGGACATCTTTGATCACGAAATATATGGTGATGTTGGATTACCCATCCTTTTAAACATTGGAGACGATACCCATATTGTTTTTTTTTTAAATCCCATCCACCATCTTTGATCACGAAATAGATGATGTTTTTGAATTTCCCATTCCTTAAAATATCGGAGACGATACCCATATCGACTTTTAAAAAAATCCCGTCCGCCATCTTTAATTTCCTATCCGTCATCTTTGATCACGAAATATATGTTGTATTTGGATTCTCCATCCCGTATATCAACGGAGACGATACCCATATTGATTTAAAAAAAAAATCCCTTCCACCAACTTTGATCACGAAATAGATGGTGTTTTTGAATTTCCCATTCCTTAAAATATCGGAGACGATACCCATATCGACTTTAAAAAATTCCCGTCCGCCATCTTTAATTTCCTATCCACCACCTTGAATCACGAAAAAGATGTTGTATTTGAATTTTCCATCCCTTTTAACATCGCAGACGATACCAATATAGATTTTTTTTATTTTCCCATCCGCCATCTTTGATTTCCCATCCGCCATCTTCGATCACGAAATAGATGTTGTATTTCGATTCCCCTACCCTTAAAATATAGAAGGCGATACCCATATTGTTTTTTAAAATTTTGTCATCCGCCATCTTTGATATTCCGTCCGCCATCTTGAATCACTAAATAAATTTCATATTATTTAATCAGCATCCCGAAAATCTCGAAAACGATACCCATATAGATTGTATCCTATTCGTTAAGCCTTTTTTTGCCTTTGACCCAACCCTCCCCCTTCTCGTTTGACCAAATTTATTATTTTTGTCTGGCCCCTAAAAGTTGTGGCGTAATTTTATATAGCCTATAGCCTTTCGGAATAATTGGGCTATCATAGGCAATATCAATTTTTAAAAGCCGACTGCTAGTTCCTGAGATTAGCCGACATTATCTTTTAGCCTTTTTAGCCTTTTGCCCGTCCACAAAGGGTCGAAACGTTATGTTATATAGCCTATAGCCTTCCGGAATAACTAGGCTACCGTATACAAAAAGAATTTTTCAGATCCGACCGGTAGTTCCTGAGATTAGCGCGTTCAAACAAACAAACTCTTCCGCTTTATTACATTAGTATAGATATTTTATAATATAGTCAAAAGTTTTGTAAGATTTCAATACAGATTTTTAACTAAATAAATACGTTTTATTTTTATAACAGTATACTATAACCAAACTATTCATAATAAAACATTTTATATAAACAATAACATAATTTCATTTTCCATAGCTCTCACATCGATAATAATTCCTTAGTGTCCCCTCACTATCTATACGTCACTGTGGGCGGGGCTTGCTAAAATGTGGCACGCGCGAAATGTACGCGATGACGTGACATTCACCGTTCTATTACTATCTATTTCTGTGGTGCAGACTATAGACTACTTTGCGTGGTTACGGGTTCAAATGCTTTCAAAGTTGAGTAGTCCCAGATTATTATCAAGCTTGACAGTCACACACATATATATAACAGCTGGGCTCTATTTATATCTCTCATCCTTCAAATAATAATTTGTTATATATAGTATATTAATAACTATTCCACTTTGATTATTAGCAAGATTACCATTCTTTCAATTAATAGCGGATATATGTGCATATTATGTAAAATAAGAATTTTGTACCTAATTATTAAAACCGCGATAGCTCACGAATGGTGAGTCGTACGAGAAAACGTGCCCGGACTTTTTTGTAGATAACTTTATGATCTACATCTTTGTCTCATCTATTTTCACGGTAAATTTTACGGATTTAGAGAAAATTTAAAAATTCTAAATGTTGTCCGTTTGATCTTGGTTAATAAAATTCAGAAGTAGGATCGAAGGGGATTTTTGACCTCTTATTTATAATGATGTATTTAACGTCTCTGCCAATTTTCAGCTTTATGCGAATTATGACTAAGTCAAAATATGTTTATTTTGACTGGATTATAATTATTAATAATAATACGTAGACGCTAATTTATATATTTATAATAAATAAATTAGCGTCTACAAATTAAATTCATTAAGGTTCTTTGTATTTATGGTTGCCTCGCGATGACTAAACGTCGTCGCAGATTCTCCAAACAAATTGAAGCTGTCGACGGAACCGCAAATGTGAGGCTCTGTCAACTTCGAACACTGTTAATATTTCAGCAAGATTGATTGGCCGGCTTACGACGCATCGTAAATAATAATATTCTGTAGTTTATTATTATTTAAACCTTTAGTGTTTAAAACCCTCTTCGATATTATTATCAAATGTATTTTATGTTCTCTGAATAATTCAGTGGATTCACGCGCCGTAAAAATCTATAAAACGTTTTAAAATGTTGACGCTACTGAACTATTCTAGAGAACCCATAGCGCCATATATTATTAATATGGCGTTATGGGTTCTCTAGAATTCTCTATTAGAATGTTTTTTCGTAACAAGACATAAAATTCACCGTAAATAATAATGAACATCCCATCTTTTTCGTTTATGAAGAGTTAACAACTAATCATAGATACTTGTTATAATAAAATAATTTGGATTTATCCTGTTTTCGTTGCTTTGAGATATCGGGATTTATTATGATAAGTTTTGTATTTTATTTACAGGATTTGTTTAGCACATTTTTAAAGACGCAAGGTATGTATCTAGGTGTTTCATTATTGCAGGAACATTTAGAGTTTCCTAAAGTTATTTCTTGTACAATGGTCCGGAACTTTGGATGTACTTTGTATGTAACCTAGGTGGTCTGTGGTAATAGAAAAGTTCATTTTTTTCTTGCATATTAAACTCAATATTATTTGAAACACAAACGTTGATTTCATTCTAAATATGTGAAATCTTGAAACTTCCTAAGTAAGCATCAACTTATAATCGCGCCGCTGACTTTACTAATGTACACACTGAGAATCAGATTGTGGCTTGATTTTATTTACCTTAAGGTTTTTAAATTTAGCCTAACATAGAATATACTTTCTCGGGACTTTTAAAAATTGCCCCACTAGCATTCCAAAATTGAAATGTAAGTGAATAACGAGTACTCTTTCTCAGAATGGCAAAGCATTACACACCATAAAACTTTATACTTATTTGTGAAGAAAAATATTTCAAAAACAGAATAAAGTTAGCTACCAATAGGTAGCTAACTTTATTAATTTGTGGTTATAAGTATGGTCATGAGGATAATTAATACTTCTAATGAACGCGATAATTTTACCCTCAGTTATTAAATCTAAACGAGATTTAAGTGCTATGACAGTTTTTTAAAAGTCAGATTTATATTTGTATTCAAATATTTTGGTGACGTTCGGCACGTAATCATCAGGCCATTTAATTTGATTGCCATTCTCAAATGTAATGGGAATTCTAAAATTTGCTTGTCTATCGCGGTGATGTAAAGATTTGAACGACACTCGATACATGCTCGGATGTATCGAGTGTCGTTCAAATCTTTACTTCGAAGTAACTTAGTTATTTACAAGTTATGGTGGAAATCACTCACATTCATACATAATGTGTTTTTTGTTTTTTTTAAAAGGACAACTACCGCACTAGGAATATCCTGTGTCGCGGGGGACTTTACAAACATACACACAACGGACACACTGAACACCCAGACTCGAAACAACAATTTATGGATCACACAAAGTGTTGTCTCGTGTGGGAATCGAACCCACAACAATTGGCGAAGTGTCAAGCGGCGAGGTGGCCGCTTAAACCACTACGCCAACCGTGCAGTCACAGTGTGTACTTATTAACCCGAAATCATACTCTAACTCGTAGCGTTTTTTACGGCGTTTTTTACTCGTACCGTTTTTCATGGTACATGGGAAGTACGCTGTATATACATAATAGTACACAAGAGACATTTTCAACCAGAAATAGCTATAAATTAGCTTATAATATTGTGCTTATTAATATTATGGTACAGGGAGAAATCAAAGCCCACGCACTCGAGGCGAGCGCAGGCAAACAACAATGAGAGACACGAGTCTAATAACAGGTTAATTAAATGGCTTACGTAACAGCCGGCTATCTTTAGCATTTCTTCTTCTCAGTCGTGCCCTCTTGTCAGAGTGGTCGTGGTCATGCGTCGGTCAGTTCTTGTGCCGTTGCTGTTCTTGTGATGCGTCGCCATGTAGCTCTATGTTTTGCGAAGTGAGAGCAGTCGTTAATGTTGGAGTTCGTCACAGATTTAATAAGGTCTATCCACCGTGTTGGAGAGCGCCCACGTGATCTCTTGCCCTCAACTTTCCCTTGCACGACCAATTGTTCCATTGAGTCCTCGTTACGGGTGATATGGCCAAAGAACTTGAGGATTCGTATTTGCACAGTCAATGATAATCTCTCTTTGATGTTGAGTTCCTTTAGGATGGAAACATTGGTTCGCTGTGCGGTTCATGGGATTCTGAGCATGCGTCTCCAGCACCACATTTCTAGGGCGTCAATTATGCGGCGATCCTGCATCCTCAGCGTCCACGTCTCAGCTCCGTATAGAAATATTGGAAAGACCAGGCACCACATCAGTCGAACCTTTGTGTTTCTGGTTATTCTGCGGTCTTTAAAATCTTCGTGAGTTTTTCCACTGAGGATCTTGTCACCGCGCAACGCCTCCGAATTTCATCTTCGCAGCCTCCAGCGTTGGTGATAGTAGAGCCTAGATAGACGTAGCTCTTGACTACGTCGCATCCTGCTATTTTTTGGACGTCCGGTTGGTTGTTGTCGGCAGGATCTACAATCATAATTTTGGTTTTGTCCCGATTGATTTTAAGTCCAAAATCCAATGCTGTGGTCTCGAGTCGTTGAAGAAGAGTCTCGATTTCTTCCTTGGTTGATGCTAGGAGTGTGGTATTCTATACCTTTAGCATTTATCATTATAAAAATAAGATATCTGAAATACGGTGTGACGCTCGCGCAAATCAAATGTGCCTTTATACCGTAGCTCTAAACAACAAGTGAAGCCAAAAAAGAGAACCACACGTATATACACGATGATGATGATGACAATGATTTTCCAGAGCATTATAAAAAGTCGAACATATCAGTTTTCTCAAGATACATATATGCATTTCTTCGCCGTTTAACAAGCGATAATAAACGTACATTACTTCGAAAAGTACCACACCAAGCCACTGACAATGCAGTTGCTGTGGCCACACACTGGGCAGGTGCCATCTGATCTCTGTACCATCGACTCGAGAAGAAGACTTCGAAAAGTAGGCGCCGTGGCAGTGAATTTGAATCCGAGGCCCTCTGCATAGCAGTATGTTAATCTGGCCTCTATCCATCCCTGCCCTTGCCATAAAGTGGCTTATGACCTTTGAGTAGAATTCTAGACCTCTACATGTTAATGAAAGTCTTGGCTGGGTTGACCCTGCTTTAAATTGAGCTTTAGGATAATGTGACGCTCAAGCAGTGCAAAGCAAAGCTGTGTTCTGTTAAAATACGATTCGAGATATGAATTACCGTCAGCGAGTATCTGTTTGCGATATAAATCAAAATTTGTGTTCAAATGTATGTTAAATGTCCAAAGGAATGTCAGTGAACCGTATGTACTTACAAGCACCGCCGCTAGCACAAAGCTTATGGCCTTGCAATTGTACTAGGAACTAGTGTTGGGCAGCAGTTATATCGATAAAATCGAATGAATAAATCTTTTCATTATTGTGTAACGGCCGGTCCCAATATAAGATCAAAGACTAGCTTTAAAAGATTATAAGCTTATTTTTATTTATATAGTAACAGTAAGTTAATTGTAAGGTAAAATGTGAAAGAATTAAATAACTCTACAAATAATAACGTTACGGGTCTTGAGGGGAAGTCATTACAACTACACGCGACTCATATTCATTTAATACGCACCAGTCAACTCGTAAACATTTTCTTGCGTAGTTAATAATAGGTATATGTATGTTGTCCGATATTTTATTTTGGACTTACCCTATTGATTAGTTCCGCTACGCAGCCGACCAGTATATTTCGGTACAGAAAAATCCATTAATTACCTAGATATCTCTGTATCAATACATGTCCAGTCCATATACAGGCATCGGCCGCAGGCTTCAAACTAGCAGCACTATTTTATACCTAAGCATTAAGGCGAGGGTAATGAAAGAGTGACGTCACCATCGAAAACAATGAGCCTCTCTGGAGAGTGCAGGTGCACGTTTTAAGACGAAATACGGCGAAGTTCACTTTTACGACCTCTACGAGAAAGGTTGTGGCTACATCAATACAGACATTGTATTGATTTACTTGACATTGTATTACTAGGATAGACAGGCCCAGTTACCTCACCTCTACATATGCATTATTAAAACATTTGAACAAGTTTGTGTTCTGCCATCTTGCTTAATATTGACCGTAACTTATACTAAATGAACTTCTACTACTTTAAGAAACATTGAATTGCAACATAATAATAATTATAAAGTTATGCACGATGAAGATGTGATGTCTAACATAAGCTTTTAAAAATTGTGACGTGCAAACAAATTATAATTTCACCGGTTCAAATCTTAACGTAATCATGAACCATTTTTTAATAAAGAAACGAGCTTCGAATTGGACAGTTAACAATTTTTTATTTTCTCTACCTTTAGTAAGAAGAAAATAAGTCTTGCATAAAATTTCCCAATAAAACCAACAGTTGACCGTATACATTAGCTCCGCACATGCCACAGTAGCCAAATTTCCCCAAATATTGGGCCCATGTAATCAATTGGTGGTTAGTCAACAATGCAAAAAGGCGAAGTGTGTTTTATATGTTTTAAAAAATTACGTGGCCACCCGAGTAACTCTCCGTGATTAATGGCTTTCAAAAACTGCGCTTACATTGCGATTTCCACGCATAAGATTGTGCGGAAATTGCGAATTAATTGAACAATATTAGGCAAAGCCCTTGTGTCTAGAATTACCGTAGCCAGGCAGGAAGGTGTATCAGAAGTGCGCAGTGGAAGATGTAATACATCTACCTGACCACGATAGACAATGATCCAGACACAATGCACTGCGTTGCACAGCGATGAATTATAATCATAACTACACTTAATATTAATAAAATGTCTTACCAACTCTTAGTGATGTTCTTGAGTGGAGTCCTGGAGGCAAGCTAGATACACACAAGACTAAAATTGGCCAATATTAGCAAGTGAATTATCTTTACTTTACCAGACTCTAACGCAGCGTCTTCAATGCACGATGCAAGTTCACAGGATTCGCAATTTCTCCTTGCAAATGTCAATGAATAGTTCACAATGTCTTTTATCACAATTTACCGTTGCCAGCACTAGATCAGGCGGCATTCAAGGCGGTTTACTCTATTTAGTTCAATTAATCAATTCACACGAAATGCAAAAAGGTGTGCTCACAATAACTTTTCACAAAATGTTCAATATGTCACAAACCGTGCCGGGAGTCAAAAAAGCGGCAATTTAATAGATTTCACAACTATTCGCGTAGCTACAATGATGTGCCTTTCAAAAGGCGATATTTTACGTAGGTACGAGACGACAACGTGGTAATTTTTCAACGCGGGAAGGAACCGAAGTGACAGTTCAGTGTGACCATTGTCAGAAATTTTCAATAGACTAAACAAAATGTTACTCAATCGATCTAATCGATTTGACTTATAATAAAAACTAATTCTATTTCAAACATCCACCCGCCCCGGACCGGCCTACCGGTCCGCTAATCAGTTGGTAGACGTGACAATGTTGCAACCGCTCTCCTTAGAACCGAACCGTCCACCAAGACCTCAGCAAATCGGGGAACTCCATCTGCCCCAGTTACCAAATGAAGGATGCGCCCCCTGCGCCATCTGAGTGGCGGAAGGTTAGCCTCCTTGATCAAAACGAGGTCTCCAATCTTGGGTGGATCGGTCTTGTCGGTCCACTTAACGCGTTGCTGGAGTATGTGCAAATATTCCAAATTCCAGCGTATCCAAAAGCTCTGAGTAATCTGGCGTACCAATTCAAAACGCGAGAGACGACCAGGTCTCGTATCAATATAGGGGTACTCAGGCAAGGCGACAAGTGGGCGACCAATCAAAAAATGGCCCGGCGTAAGGGCCTCCAAATCATTCGGATCTGAGGAGATCGGGCACAATGGCCGAGAGTTCAAAACGGCCTCAATCTTACAAAACACAGTTGCGAGTTCCTCAAATGTAAGGACAGATTCACCGATTGTTCTGCGCAAGTGTGTTTTGGCCGATTTTACGGCGGCCTCAAATATACCACCCCAGTGTGGACAATTTGGTGGGGAAAACAACCAATTTATCCCACGTCGGGCAAGCCTATCACCTATATTAGCTTTGTTGGTTTCAAGAAAATTAACAACATCATTCAGATAATTATAAGTGCCCTTGAAGTTAGTGCCGCAGTCAGAACGGATCAAGGAAGGCAGCCCTCTGCGGGATACAAATCTGTCAAATGTGGCTACAAACGCCTCGGTCGTAAGCGAGGAGACCAGTTCTAAGTGTACGGCCTTTGTGGAAAGACAAACAAAAACACACAAGTAGGCCTTGACAGTCTTGCTGTTTCGAAGTGTCGACGTTTTCACCAAAAAAGGACCAGCGAAGTCCGTGCCAACACCGTCAAACGTCCTGCTTTCAGTTACGCGATCTGCCGGTAAGTCCCCCATCAAGGGCTGCATGGTAGAAGCCTTGAGCTTATAGCAAGGGATGCAGCGAAAGACTACACTCCGAATAATTCTTCGGGCAGACAAAATCCAAAACTCGCGTTGCAAAATGGCCAACAAGGCATTACAACCAGCATGCGAATTTTTAAGGTGACGGTCAGTTACCAACAAGCGTACCAAATGACCGTCCTTAGGTAACAAAAGGGGGTGACGAGCCCCGTATCCCTTACGGGGCTCGTCACCCCCTTTTGTTGGCGTTCTTGAGACGCCCTCCAACGCGCAAGAGACCCGTTTCGTCCAAAAAGGGGTTCAATTTAGATACAGCTCCCGACAATTTCGATTTCCCCGACTTGAGGATAGCAATCTCCTTCTCAAAGTGCGCCAATTGCACAGAACGAACCCAAAAGGTGAGGGACTCCTGTCGTTCCTGTGGTGAGAGAAACGGTGTCAGTCGTTTCTGTTGTGGGTGCCTAAAATTAAAAACAACACGCTTTACCCAAGCAGTGACACCTAACAACTTGTCGAGGGAGCTGTAACGATTCAACAAAAAATCGGGGTCGAAGGCGCATTCCACCTTCTCAAGAGCGAGTGTTCGTAGACCCGGCAAATTAGAAGTATTCAAAACTGGCGTTCGAGGCCAAACAATTTCTGGTCGACTCAACCATTCCGGACCCCACCACAGCGAATGACCTATCAAGCTAGGCGTCAAGCATCCGCGCGAGGCACAATCAGCGGGGTTGAGCTCACCTGGCACGTGTCTCCAAACAAGCTTGACTTCGGATTTCTGGATTTGGGAAACGCGATTAGCAACAAATACCTCCAAGGTGTGGACAGAAGCCTTCAACCAACAAAGAACAATTTGGCTGTCTGTCCAGGCGTAGGTCCCATGAATACAAATGCTTTTACCCAAAGTGTTAGACACGTGGTTCAATAAGCGTACAAGTAGGGCTGCTCCCGAGAGCTCCAATTTCGGAATGGTCATAGATGTCCGAAGGGGTGCCACCTTGCTCTTTGCCATGATCAGGGAAACTCTCACCTGACCTGAGGCACTGACTGTGCGCAAGTACACCACAGCCGCGTGACCACGTTCCGAGGCATCACAAAACCCGTGAAGGGTGGCCTTGTACTTCCCGGGAGGAAGGATGGGACGAGGCAAGGAGATCTCGTTGACGGCAGGAAGTGCGGATACAAAAGAGGTCCATTCCTCAACAAGAGTGCCGTGCAGAGGTTCGTCCCAGGTCAATCCTGCTGTCCAAAGCTTCTGCAAGAAGCATTTTGCCCAAAATATAATTGGACAGATCCAACCGTTCGGATCAAAGGTTCTGGCGACAGTAGACAATACGAGACGTTTAGTCCAAGAACACGGCAATTTCAAGTCTACGTTATATGTAAAGATGTCTTGGACTGGTCTGTACTGAACGCCGAGAACAGCCATCATGGCGGGGTTGTCAACAATCTCAAACAAATGTGGATCCTGCTGATGATCCTCTGGCAAGCCTTCCAAAAGCGCTGGCGAGTTGGAAATCCATTTGCGCAACTCATAACCAGCGAAGGCCAAAATACCTATCAATTCGTCCCGCAGGAGGATCGCCTCGTCCGCTGTGGACGCGCCCGAGCAAATGTCATCGACGTAAATATCGTCCTTTAAGATGGCGGAGGCTCTTGGGAAACGTAGGCCTTCGCGGTCTGCGAGCTCCCAAAGAGAACGTATTGCCAAGTAGGGGCTTGACCTTAACCCGTACGTATTTGTATTGAGCTTGTAGACGACCATGGGATCGCGAGGAGACTCTCTCCAAAGGATCAGCTGGAAGCGACGGTCATCAGGGTGGATAATCGTCTGCCTGAACATCATTTTTATGTCGGCCACAAAGACAACCTGATGTCGTCGGAAGCTGGTGATGACGTCACAAAGGTCCTTGACCAACTTGGGACCAGAATGCAAGCACTGGTTCAAGGATACGCCTGTTGAAGTCTGCGCAGAACCATCAAACACTGTGCGCAGCTTGCCAGTCAATGGCTTCAATACCGCATGATGCGGGAGAAAGAAGTGCTCCACCGAACGCCAATCCAAATTTGACACAGACATGTGTCCCAATTGTTCATATTCTCGCATGAACTCAATGTACTTCTGTCTGAGCTCCGGATCACGACCCATGCGGCGCTCCATGGCCAACAACCTCTTTTCGGCTAAAGGTCGTGACTCACCAAGCGGAGGCCGAACAGACAGGAAGGGTAGCCTGGTAATAATCCGACCAGAACGGAGTCGACCAGTGTTGTTCTGGAAGAACAGCTCGCACTCCTCATGTTCTGGATTCAAACGGGCAGCTTGAGGGGGCTCCTCTACCTCCCAAAACCTCTGAACCGCATCAGAGAGAGCGGAGCCTACAGCCAACAAATTATCAAGTTCAGGTGGAGGGGGGTCCCTAGGTACAGGGCCCATCAAAGCAAATCCAAATATGGTCGGGATGGCAGTCAAACCATTTGGCACCAAGGCCCGTTTCCCACCAATCAAAATTCCACCGAGGACATCAGAGCCAATCAACACTGGCTTGCACTAGAAAAATTGAAGTTGCGGAGATGATAAAATGCATTGGATGCAAAGGGGGATATCATTTTAAGTGTGTGAATATTTCCCCGGCTAAGTTTAAGGAGGGGCAGGCACAATTAAAGCGTACTTTTAAGTGTGTCTCCTGCTTGAATGTAACACAGCGTATACGAGTAACCGGCGACACTCCTGTACGCGGTATTTCTCTCGGGTGTATGGCAAAGGAGCATTCCATTGGAGAGGATAGCTCTCTGGATACTGCTGATCTTATGACGGAGGAGGTGAAAAACGGTGTTATGAGTATAATGGAAAAAGTTAATGGCATTATTTTGGCAAAAATGAGTGTTCTCGAAACAAAAATTATAGAAGAAATTCAAACTACTGTGCAGGTACTGGCGCTGGAAAATAGTAAACTCAGACTGGAATTACAGGAGGCAAATAGGAAATGCAGTTCATATGAACAACAAATTGAGGCCTTAAAGAAAGACAGTAAAATAACTAGAAATGAAAATGGCAGGAATGATAATAATGCAAAAAATGTGAGAAAAGGACCGTCAGGCAGAACTGCTCCTGTGATCACTAGTGCTGAAATGTCATCATCAGATGGAAATATTGATACGCTGAGATCTGATGTCAGCTTTGCAGAGGTGGCTAGTAAACCAGCGGATATGGGAGTTGCAGACAAGAACACTTACAATTGGATTGAAGTTAGAAATAGAAAAAGGAGCAATCCTATAAAGAGAGGGGGTAGTACCTCTGTAGTTTCTCTGAAAGCGGTTGAACGTCGACGTTTTTTACATGTATGGAGATTGGACAAAGGTACTACTGTGGATATTATAACTGAACATGTCAGGAAGGTATTAGGAAATGATTCGGAAATTATTGTTGAAAAATTGACACATAAAACGGAGCGAGACTACTCTTCATTCAAAATTGGAGTTTCAGTAAGTAACTTTGAATTACTCTGTGACCCAGCTATATGGCCACTACATGTTGAATTCAGCGAGTGGGTTTGGTTTCGTCGCCCAGCCAACCGAAATCAATCATGAATCAAACAGGTGTATCACTATTTTTTATCAAAATGTTAGAGGACTTCGTACAAAGACTACACAATTTTTGTCATTACTAGAATCCTCGGCATCCGATCTATTTGCTATCACTGAGACTGGCCTAAATGATGGAATTCAAAACACAGAGGTGGCGTTACCCGGATATCAGATTTTAAGATGTGACCGGGCGGACGGGCGCAAGCAAGGAGGCGTGCTTTTAGTGGCCACATCGCGGTTTGAATTGCGACAAGTAGCAATGCCGGATGGAATTATAATAGACAATTACAAATTTGAGTTAATTTGTGCGACTGTTTTCATGAACACTCGGTTTTTATTTACTTGTTGCACCGTATATACACCGCCGCGAACAGACGAGAATGAGTATATGGTATTATTTAGAATATTAGAACATTTCAGTGTTAAATACGGAAATAATTTAGTAATATTAGGAGATTTTAATTTATATTCTTGTGGTACAAATGTCATTAATTATTATGAGTATTTTAGGGCTTTCTGTGAGTTCACTCAGTGCAACGCAGTTAATAACTGCAACCATAGACAGTTGGACCTGGTGCTGAGCGCGCGCGGAGGCGCCGTATCGGTGCGCGCGGCGGACGAGGCGCTGCAGCCCGTTGACGTGTATCACCCACCGCTCGCGGCGCGCGTCGCGCTTGCTGCGCGCTTGACCGACTCAACTTCCGCGCAACCGGCACCGCCGCCGGGACCCTTGCCACACTCGGTTTCTCATAAACAATGGGACTTTAACAAAGCTGACTTCCATCGCTTGTATTATATGTTGACTGAAATAGATTGGAGTGATATATATTATCTGGATAACCCAGACTTAGTTTTAGATTTCTTTTATGACAAACTTTATGAAACGTTCGAAGTATGTGTTCCCCCGAAGAGATTGGGTAGGGTTAAAAGAAAGCGTATTTATCCGGTATGGTATACGACTGACCTTATCCAAACTATAAAACTGAAACATAAGCTACACAAAAAATTTAAATTAAGTAAATTGTGTACTAATTATGAGGCATTTAAACGTTGCAGAGCGAGAGTTAAGTATGAAACTGCACAAGCACATAACCAATACCGCGATCGCGTGCAAAGTAATTTAGAAAAAGATCCACGCACATTTTGGGACTTCATTAGAAGAAAGGGTAACTCGAGCAGTTGCAAAATAATGAAAGAAGGGCATGTATTGTCGGAATATGAGTGTGCCAAGGAATTTGCACGTTTTTTTGAGTCTGTTTACAACCCGGAGCCAGCACAGCTTAATGTAACGGCAGCTCAGGCGCGCGCGGAGCAGCCGCCGGGCGCGTGGGCGCACCTTGCGCGCGTCACCGCCGCCGACGTGCGCCGCGCACTGGCTCGTCTGCCGTCCAAACACTCTGTGGGGCCAGATGGTATACCACCGTTTGTTTTTAAGGATTGTACGGAAGTACTGGTAGAACCGCTCCTGCACTTATTTAATGTATGCATTGAGACCGCAACGTTTCCCGATCGCTGGAAGCTAACTCGAGTTGTACCCGTACCGAAAGGTGGTGGTGGTCCAGCTGCTAGCGATTATAGACCAGTGGCGGTCCTTTGCACCCCAGCAAAGGTATTCGAGGCAGTCATCTACAGTTGTCTATATCCACAAATAAGCGCTCAGTTGTCCGATGCGCAGCACGGCTTTCGTCCTGGGCGTGGGACTACTGGAAACTTGCTGGATCTAATGACTCATCTTGTACCAACGGTGGATGCTGGCCAACAAGTGGATGTTGCCTATTTTGATTTTAGGAAAGCTTTTGACACAGTTGACAACGATGTGTTGCTATTGAAGTTGGCTAGCGTAGGTTGTACACCACATACATTAAATTTCTTTGCCAGTTATTTACGGGACAGACGTCAATATGTTGACTGCGGTGGGTGCCATTCGGAACCATATTATACTAGATCGGGCGTGAGTCAGGGCACTAATTTGGGGCCTTTACTGTTTATTTTAACTGTAAATGACTTACCTGATGTAGTACTTAGATCAACACCTTTGTTATTTGCTGATGACCTTAAATTAGTACGGGAAATTAAACAAAACGAGGATCATGATAATCTGCAGCAAGATATAGATAAGATAATAGAGTGGAGCTTATTAAATAAGTTATACTTTAACGTCACTAAATGCTCTGTGATAACTTTCAGTCGCTCACACACCCCAAGCCACTATCAATATCAGATGGAAGGTATGCCACTACAACGCGTCACAGAGGTTAGGGACTTAGGCGTGTACTTCTCTGCAGATCTTAGCTTCAAAAAACATGTGTTGCACATTTGCAAGAAAGCATATCGCAATTTGGGGTTAGTACTACGCCAAGCTAACCAGTTTACAAACACTAGGGCACTGAGAGCATTGTATGAGGCACTAGTTAAGAGCCATTTAGAACATAATTCTGCAATATGGTCACCGCACGAAGCAAAATATTCATTAATGTTAGAACGCATCCAGAATAAATTTACTAGATTCTTATATTCTAAGAAGTATGGGGTGTATCCAGGATATCCACTTTTGTACCCGACACTATTTGTGTTAGGCATGGTAGGATACTACAAACTGGAGGTAAGAAGAGAGGTAGCTCTTACTACCTATCTATTTAAAATAATACGTGGCAAAGTGCACAACCCAGGCGTATTGCGTACAATCGGGCTGTGTGTTCCGGATGGGTACGCGGAGCGGCGGCGACGACCGCCGCTGTTGTCGGTGGTGCGAGCGCGCACCAACCTGCTGCAGCGCGCACCGCTCACGAGGGCAATGCGGACGCTCAGTGCACTGTCCGATGTAGTAGATTTGTTTTCGTGCTCACTGAGTGAACTCACACGGGCCGCTTTTTGTTACCTTTCTAATATAAGTTTTTAGTTATAGGTATAGTTACTGTATATTGTTTTACTTTTTTGTTGCTACACTATTGCAATGGGTTATCCTGTAATGATAGTGGTATGTAAGGATGTGATAAATAAATAAAATAAAAATAAATAACAAGTCGATTTGTACCGGTGTGTCAAATTTGGGGTCTGCCAGTTCCAATCCCAATGTCAAATTCACCACAGCAGCAGGTAGCTGCTTCTGTGGGTGCATACCCAAAATATTCTTCAACACAATAGCCGAGGTTTTAATCCTCGGGTGTGAAGATTCAACAGGGCCAAACAAAACCTTAACTTGCCCTTCAACATTAGAGGCTACGTCCCCTATGCCCCGTATACAATTCGGAAAGGAGCCCATATTTAATTTAACCTGCCCTACCAAATAAGTGGAAACTATGCAACCTTGTGAACCTGTGTCCAATATAGCACGGACAACAACAGAGGTCCCCGTGGGTCCCCAGACCCTAACAGCAACCGTTGGTAGGATAACGGTCTCAATGGGGGAGGTTGGCGTTATAGGGCAGGGGTCAATGACCTATTGTTGCCTGGGCGGCGACCGTTGGCCAGGACCAGGCAAGTCAAAACGAGGGTGCGGCTTGAAGTCCTCAAAAGCGCGATGACTCGATCCGCGCGCCATCTGTGGGGGGTCATAATGACGCACCCGCCCAAAACGAGGTGGGCGCGAGTCAAGGCGGGGACGCTCCGCCAAAGGAGGGGAATACCTGGGGCAGCAGTCATGGTGCTGGTGACGCTGAACAGCACATTCAGGTGCGCGAGAGAGAGGAGGCGTGCGCACGCTACGGTTCTCCAAGCGGGGTGAGTGGCGATCAATTGAGCGAGGCGACTCTCGGCTACGCGCTGGTGAGCCTCGGCTGCCACCTTCAAAACACCCGCCCGTGCGCGGCGTCGGCTGGTTGGACAAGCGGCCTACCTCTCTGGCATTCATACAGAGAATGTCCAAATGCTGTCCTCCACAGTGAGGACAGGGGCGAGAGTTTGGGCAGTCTCGCTGGTAGTGGGACCCCAAGCAAGAGAAGCAAAGGCGGCGGGCATTCGCGATGCGCCTACGAGAGGCGACATGTAGGTCCAAGAATGCCCTACAACTGGTCGTTCTGTGCCCCGTGACCTTGCAGTAGGAGCACTCCACTGGGCTCTGCGTGACTGCAAAGCGAGGAGGGCGCCGGTCAACATTGGCTCGAGTGTGAACGCGAGCCTGCTCCTTGACCTTGGGCGGCTGCGACTTGAGCCGGCGTATCACCACCGGAGTTGTCCAAGACCCGGCACTCATCCTCCAGGAACCTCTCCAGGTCAGCAAAGGGGGGCAAATGGGTCGCGCTATCCCCACCAAAGCGCTGTTCAAAACGCGACCTCAGGTCGGCAGGCAGCTTCTTCAGCACAATGTGCACCAATAGATAGGACCATTGGTCCACAGGCAGGTCAAGGCACTTAAGTGCGTTGATGGCCACCAAGAGCGGGTTCAAAAGTTGGGTGCGCAACCCAGAGACCCGGGTGAGCGTCGGCAAACCCAAAATCTGCTCAATGTGCGTGTCGGCGAGGCCACGCTTATTATGGTACCTACGGGTAATTAGGTCCCGAGCCGTCTGGTACGCCTCGTCAGACACGGGCAGATGCTGGATGAGGCCCTTAGCCTCCCCATCCAGAACCGACATTAGATAGGCCAACTTTTGTGCCGGCCGAAGGTCAGCCCTATCATGGACTAGGCTGTCGAACAAATTAACGAAGCCCAGGTAGCTTCCTAGGCAGCCATTAAAATGGGGGAGGTCCAAAGTAGGGAGCCTACTCACCAGCCCCGGTGCTGACCTAGGAAGCTCCTGCTTCAGGCCGGGTTGCCCTTCCCTATCGGCAACTAGTTGTCTCGCACTATTGGAGACAGCATCATACAGGTCTAAGACCTGGGCATAGTCTTCGCTGACCTTATTTCGCTGGTCAGCGGTGAAATCATTGATTGACACTTCAAGACAGCAAGTGCTGAAAGTGCGGAATTGCTGTTCCACACTTGCCAGGCGATCGTCAATCCGCTCGTACCTCTGAAGTAAGGCCTGCTGGCGATCAGGCCGGTTCACTAAAGCATTGGCCGAGGCAAACCAGCGCAAATCTGATGCAATAGCACCAGCAGCCGCACGCAAGTCCTTGATAGCTGACATAATCAAAATTCAAAAGAGCCCGGACAAGCGCTAAATAAAATTAACAATCAAAACTTAATTTTTCCTAATTCTTTGAAACCAACAAAGTATTAGCCTGTTTACTGCAAGTGAAGGCAAGTGACAGGTATTTACTGCCCAACAAAATTTAAGGTTTCAGTATATTGAAACAAACACAAAAGTTATCAAAGTTATAACTTATAACAAATTAATAAAGTTGAAACTTCAACTTAATTAATTAATTATTTGCAACAGACAGACTAACTGTGTTATTTATGATATACAATAGGAAGTAAGCACAGAATATGTGTTACCTAACAATATTATCTTTATATTATAACAAAACAAAGTTTATTAATGTGACCCGCCCAAGTGGCAAGGTCAAGTTTGATTATTACAATGTTTATGAATATATGCAATGAACTAAATTTACTAAATTTATTGATACATACAGCTGTTATGTATCCAAACAAACTGGCTTATTAATGCAACAACAAATTTAAGTTAGATTTTTGAACAATACAAATCAACAATTACTGATTGAGGTTAAGTGACAATGTGTTTCAAATTATCTAGGTCAACTTATACAATTAAATATTATGTATTTTAGACAATAACTGACCTGACAAACACTACAATACTGTCTACAAGGTGATAGGATACAAGCTCATACCAATCTGAGTTTATACTCAGTAATGCAACAGCGGCTAAATTTCAACTACAGCTCTGCACCAAAATTATGTCTAGAATTACCGTAGCCAGGCAGGAAGGTGTATCAGAAGTGCGCAGTGGAAGATGTAATACATCTACCTGACCACGATAGACAATGATCCAGACACAATGCACTGCGTTGCACAGCGATGAATTATAAGCATAACTACACTTAATATTAATAAAATGTCTTACCAACTCTTAGTGATGTTCTTGAGTGGAGTCCTGGAGGCAAGCTAGATACACACAAGACTAAAATTGGCCAATATTAGCAAGTGAATTATCTTTACTTTACCAGACTCTAACGCAGCGTCTTCAATGCACGATGCAAGTTCACAGGATTCGCAATTTCTCCTTGCAAATGTCAATGAATAGTTCACAATGTCTTTTATCACAATTTACCGTTGCCAGCACTAGATCAGGCGGCATTCAAGGCGGTTTACTCTATTTAGTTCAATTAATCAATTCACACGAAATGCAAAAAGGTGTGCTCACAATAACTTTTCACAAAATGTTCAATATGTCACAAACCGTGCCGGGAGTCAAAAAAGCGGCAATTTAATAGATTTCACAACTATTCGCGTAGCTACAATGATGTGCCTTTCAAAAGGCGATATTTTACGTAGGTACGAGACGACAACGTGGTAATTTTTCAACGCGGGAAGGAACCGAAGTGACAGTTCAGTGTGACCATTGTCAGAAATGTTCAATAGACTAAACAAAATGTTACTCAATCGATCTAATCGATTTGACTTATAATAAAAACTAATTCTATTTCAAACACCTTGTAAACGATCTTGGTTCTATGTATAAACAATGAGATCACATTATAATAAAGATGTTTTATTATTTATGAAGATACATAATATATGATCATGATCTCGACACCAAATTTGGTTGAGGCCAGTCTCAACAGGGACTGCCTACCAGTGTAATAGATATTATAGTGCACTAGTATGTGCGTAAACAAGAGCGCACTCTCAAATTCTTCACTCTCATAGCTCCATAGTCAGCATATCGGATACTAGTGGTGACAAATGGAGCGCCGGACCAACAGCTCAACCTCTTTTCAAGGCACGGGCGGTATACCTAAGCCTGGCACGGGTAACCTTAGCCGCTTGCACCAATATTGCTTTGTTGCTGTATAGCAGAATATGTTTACCTTAGTGACTGTTAAGAGAAATCTAGAGAGCTGGCGAGTCACTGTCGGCCCATTCTGAATATCCTATGAGAGAATTTAGGCCGGGCGTAGCTTTTTTGCCCCAGTGTTTTCCTTTACTCAAAAATCTACAACAACTAGTATAATTAGTCACTACGTAATATACATAATTACGTAATTTAATATTTATATACCTTCTTATATTAATGAATATTAAGCAATCCAAAGAAATGATAAAATCATGAATACGAATGCACTTTGTCATGTTATACCATGCGAAGAGCTACAATGTGAGGCCACTTTCGTAATGCACCAAACGTGCGACTACATAAATAGCATTCTTTATGCCCAATTTGACTAATTTGCATTATCCTTATGCGTATCACATGCCTAAAAGTATTCATTTGAAATCATTTGTGTAATCCATTAGATATAATGGTCCACCAACATTTTATTTTTTGTTTCTATGTGAGATCTGTATTTATAACTATCTCGCCAAATGGTAATTAAATATTGGATGATTCTGATTTGTAAGTATTACAGACTATCAATAAAGTGTACATCTCACGACAGGCCTTATCCTGCACAATACTTGAGCTTGGTACATGAAGTATTTTAGAGCTATAATCAGACGTACGACGTAAACAGTTTAGAATCGTGCCTGAAAATGGGCTATGTTGAGTAAAACCTAAAGTAGTCAGAATAATTTGATAAATTTAGATTTGTAGATCAAACCATTCGGATATAGACAATATTATTACCATAACATCTCCACTAAATGAATAGGGACTATAGACGTCAATGTGTGTGTGTGTATGTGTGCCTGAGGGGACAATTTGGCAAAGAGCTATAACTTAGACAGTTCGCCTGCTGCCGCCAGGTCCCTTATAATTCATCACGTTTGCGAATGACAGACAACGCTTAGTACAATTCATCACCGGCTTTCATTCAATTCATGCCTGGCATGGCTTCTTAAAGAAATAGATTGCAATGCAATCATAAGATGAAAAATTGTAGAAATGCTTTGCTTTCAATGTAGGAATTATTGTATTTTATGGAAAAACAGCATAATATCGAGGAAAAGATAAATACTTAGCCTTTGGAATTGTTTTAAACATAGGTACTTCCTGTGCTTGAAAGTTGTTCGAGCTGCAAGCTATGGGTAGGAATACTTTCTAATAGATCTATGCGTAACTTAATGCATGCAACATAAACTATTCCAATGCATTCAGAACCAGTTGCTCAATCCTATCGTATATTTAATACTACAACTAACTAGTCTCTGCAGTTTCATCAACATTATATTCAGGCAAATATGATCATGTTTTCAATTTCTGCAATTTGCTCAAGAGGCTTCCAATTCGCCTTCGACGGAATACTCACATACTTTCTTTACTCTATAATATTCTCTTCAATCCTTCTACTCCCCCTTATTTAAAAGAACGCTTCGAATTCCTTACGGACACACATTCTAGATCTATGAGGTCATCGGTGAATTTGAGACTGGCTATCCCAATGCATTCGAGCAGATTTTACGATCTTTCGTTCACAGTTCAAGCTGCATGCTTGTAGAATGCACCGCCGTTATGCATCAAACAAGCTCAAACTATTACATTGTCGCACGAGTGATTGATTTCCACGTGGTAGCCGGGATCGATCACTCGCCGAGCAATTAAAGAGAGATAATTAGGTTGACTTACGGGAAATAAATAAAAAAATATCACCAGGAAAGTTTAAACTCGCGTTATAATTCTAGTTATTCGATTCGATACATAAAGAGCTGACACTTAAAATTAGCGGATGAGACAATTATCCAGGGCGTGGACGTTGGCACTTCACAGGTCTTCGGATGATGTACTCAGCTTGGTGGTGTTGGCCGGAGCAAAGGGAGCGAAGCCTCGTGTGTCCCCGGTATTTATAAGGCCGGCGAGGAGGAGTGGGGCGAGGGAGCGGCCCACTGCTGTGCGTCACTCGTAGCGAGGCTCGCGGGCGCAGGGGCGCGACGTGACGTCACACCCCCCCCCCCGTTAGGCCGGGATTTTCCCTAAGGAAAATTCCCTAGCCCAACGGGCGTAGCAGCCCTGAAGATACTCCCTGAAATTAGAGAAAACAAGGGCATGAGTACCTTGAACAAGTGACAACCCTATACGCTAATTAGGATACCTAAATAATAATGACCCACGCTTACATTCTTCACGCGTACAACGGCAGTCTGAATTTGAACATAAACATTTATCATTCATAATTTATCACACATACCTACATGTAAATGCCGAGGCCAGTGTAATAGCCTAATATTAAAGATAACAATCTATGGAGAAGCGCTTAGGGTAATTATTAGGTAATAATGATTTGTAGATATAAGAAACTTGATCTAGCCCTACGACTTTTAAATCCTGGGTTCGGCCTTTGCCACTAGATAAGTAAACTTTTTGAATATAGTTAGGTATAACAACAGATTTTTCGTAAAGATGAACAAAAATAATATAAGCCGCAGACACGATCGGACCGCTCAATGTCAAAGGAAAGAAATCAATAAATATTTTGCTCTAATTAATAACTACAACACGACCAGTAAACACCTTTTGAATGTAAACAATGGTGAATCATTAGTTAGGCATTTATTTATCGGCGCGTCGCTGAGTGAACGCGCGTGCGTCATAACGACAACTAGGTAGGTACAATCTAAATGGTAGGTACTATTCGACTGTTCCGAGCTCGCGACGCACGGTTAATCACCATGATCGTTTATAAAGTACCGATAATAACAATTTGATTATGGAATTTGTACAGAATTAAGAATAACAACAGAACTTCAGAACAAGGCACGGCGAAAACAATACGCCAATCAAGATGCATTTATTTATTTATTTATTTATTAGCTTTATACACTTAACGTATATAGGTGGACTTAATGCCTTAGGCATTTTCTGCCAGTCTACCTTAGAGTGGTGCAGAGATTAATAGTAGGTGTATTCTAAAAGGTTGTTTGACTATATATATATTTATTTATTTAATAGACATTATGGACACATATTACATACAATTAAATCACAGTAATGATGCATATATACATATATATACCTACATACACATACATATTATATGTACATATATAAATAAATATATACCCAAGTAATAAATATATACCAATACATAAAATATATAATTATAAATATTACGATAGTTCTGCTAACTTAGCCAATAATAGCTGCTTTACCCTTCTCTTAAAACAATACTTATTAGTGGCCGTCCTGATTTCGAGAGGAAGGTCATTCCAGAGAAGAATAGCTTGGGTAGGAAAAGAAGAGTGGATGAAAGAAGATCTATGAGAAGGACAAAGAAGGAGGAGGTTATTAGATGAGCGAAGGTCACGATTGTGGTTGCTGCTTAAGTACTGGAAGTAAGAACTTAAATATTCAGGAGTATTGGGAGACATGAGGATAGAATAGAGAGTAGTAAGAGCACGCAGACTGCGTCTTTGACGAATAGGAAGCCACTTCAACTGGGAACGATAAGTAGACACGTGGTCATACTTGCGAAGATTGAAAATAAATCGAATGCAGTTATTGAGAAGACGGTCAAGTTTGTTAAGATGATCTGCATTCAGGTCGTAGTAACATACATCACCATAGTCGATCAGGGGAAATACCAAAGTTTGCACAAGCATTGTCTTAGTTTTGGGTGGAAGGAAGTTTCTTAATCGATTGATAGCGCGTAGAGTACCAGTAACCTTTTTGCTGGTTTCAGTGACTTGGTTTCGCCAGCTTAACGTGCAGTCTAAATGTAAGCCAAGGTTTTTGACAACTGGGCACATTTCTATTATGTTGCTGTCATAGACTAATGATGGTAAAGTTGAGAGGTCTAGTCTTTTAATAGCCCATTGACTACCAATTATGATTGCTTGGCATTTGCTGGGGTTTACGGACAAACCAAACTTGTGTGACCAGTTCTTTATGGCGCTTAGAACCCTGTTAACCTCGTGAATTGCTGTTGAGACATCCTCAATAGATGCCTGAGAGTATATCTGCAAGTCATCGGCGTACAGATGATAAGCGCATTGAAGATTGTGAGTTAGGAGATTAATAAACATAGAAAATAATAAAGGAGAAAGAATACCGCCTTGAGGAACACCAGAGCCATTGTCACGCCACTTCGATGATAAGTCGTCGAGGCGGGCAGACTGCTGGCGTCCTCGAAGATAACTAGAGAACCAATCCAGAGCTTCGGATGAGATCATAAGGTGGGTAAGGAGGGATAGCAGGACATCGTGACTGACGGTATTAAAGGCATTCGAAAAATCAACCAAAGCCAACACAGTGACTTTGGTGTTCTCCATGCCTTCCCTAATATCGCCAGTCACTTTGAGGAGGGCGGTTGTAGTACTGTGTCCAGGCCTGAAACCAGATTGGTAGGGGCTTAATAAGTTATTTGTGTAGACAAATCTAGACAATTGCCTCTGGACACAGGACTCTAGGACTTTGGACAAAAAAGGAAGAATAGAGATGGGACGAAAGTGATTCGGGTGAGAAGGGTTATGGATTTTGGGCAGAGGAATAACATAAGCTTTACGCCACAGGGCTGGAAAGGTGCCAGAAGTAAGAGAAAAGTTAATGATATGCGAGATGGCTAGAAGGAGTTGGTCTAGGATAGTAGTGATCATGCGACGACTAATGTTGTCGCATCCCACTGCATTAGACTTTATAGAGAGGAGTATCTTCTTGATCTCATCCGGGGCTAGTGGAGAAAAATGAAAAGAATCTATTTTGGGTCGTGTTAAACAAGCTAAGTAGTTTACTGTGAGACACTCAGTCTGGTGATCCAATGTGGTGGTGGTTGTGAAATGAGTATTGATGTCATCCAGACTGAGTGTCCCAAGACAGCTAACACGTCGCTGTTTGCCGATACCTAAAGTTCCAAGAAACTTCCAGATATCGGCAGGGGATGAGTAAGAAATGTTATGCAGAATGTATTGGCGTTTAGCGTTGCGTACCATCTGATTGCACCGATTCCTTGCAGACTTGAAAAGGTTCCAGGTATTGTCGCAGCGATCCTTCTTATAGTTCCGGAAAGCTCGGTCCCTGCGCCTCATGGCCATTCGCACACCCCTCGTAATCCAGGGTGACGGTGGGCGCTTTAATTTCACCTTCCTTATAGGGGCATGGACATCATAGAGTTGGCAAATATTACTATTAAAAATACGAACCTTTTCGTCAATTGTCGATGAACATTCCATAGCTTCCCAGTTAATATTAGCCGCATCTTCACAGAGTTTGACAAAATTCATACGACCAAAACAACGCCTGTGCAGAACTTTAGGCGAGGATTTGGGGGGTTTTAGGCGGTATGAAAGGAAACTAAGGTCGTGACGGGAAAAGCCGGGAGCAGGAAATTGTCCGTGTAAGGAAACTAGGGCAGGAGAAATTGTAATAATTAAGTCAAGCCAGGTATCCTCCCCATCAGTGTTGTGGTGAGTGGGTTGTAGTGGCAGAATGTGGAGGTTGGCTGACTCAATTATTTCAAGGAGTTTACGGGACCGGCTGGATTGGGGAGAAAGGAGATTGGTATTGAAGTCGCCCATGATAATGTGATGTTCATACTCTGACCCTAAAGATTCCAGTATCGGCTCGATACTGGAGAAATAATCGAGAGTCGGTGGACAATAGACAACGCCAAGAACGGCTTTAGCCCCTTTGACGTCAATTTCGAGAAAAAGATATTCTGCAGGTGAAGAAGCCGGTGACGACTCAATAATTTTGAATGGAATGGCACTGCAGAGATAAATAGCGACACCACCCCCTCTCTTACCGACACGGTCAACAAATAGATTTGCGGAAAGAAAATACACATGCGAGAATCGAACCACAGACCGATCCGACAACAACTTTTTAACCACTGAGCCATAACTGATAGTTAGATAAACAACAGATTCTTTGTAACAATATTACATGTAATAAACTTTATTACAATTTATAACTGAAACATTTATTCATTTTATGTTAGCATGTTTACATAAATCATTAACACAACACAATGCATTATCTTGTGAGCTTCGACTCGAAAACAAAAGAACCATTGTTGGCCTTCACAAATAATTATGTAGGTAATTATAACTTTGTATAGATATGCGTCTTACATTGTTGTTTTTATACTTTTATTATTCTTTGTAATTAATCAACTTTAAATCCTTGATGTGCCATTTGCCTAAAGGTTTTCCGGCCATGTCGTTAAGTTTGTATACTAGAGGTGATTTTTTTGAGGCAATCTTATATTTAATAAATTTAGGCGCCAATTTCTTGCTAAAGTATTTATCCTTGTCACTAAGTAGAAACGTTCTGCGCCAAACTATATCACCGACATTGAATTCTGCCTGTTTACGGCGAAGATTATAAGATGAACAATTTCGTTGGTGGGCCGACAACAGAGCTGAATGTACCTTCTCGAAAATAGAAGATAAATAGCCTAAAGTTTCGGCATAGCCGTCCCGTGGTTCAAGCACCATATCGGAATTAAATTCCTTATCAATATACTGAGACCCACATGTTATGACCTCCCTACCAAAAACAAGGAAATTAGGAGAATAACCAGTAACCTCACTAACTGCGCAGTTAAGGGCGAATTGAACTTTAGTGATTAGAGTGTCCCAGATTCGATGATCAGATTCTATGAAAGTTGAAATAGCTGTCATAATGGTTTTGTTGTAACGTTCAACTGAGTTAACGTGGGGAGTATACAACGGTGTAAAATGCAAATTTGGAATTTTATATTTTGACAACATACTTTTAAAGGTTGCGCTAATAAATTGTTTACCGTTATCCAAAACAATAGTAGATGGAATTCCATGCACCAAAAATACATTTTCCTCGAGAATTTTTGTTATCACTTCTGCAGTTGCCCGTTTAATGGGGAAAAGTAAACAATATTTAGAGAAACAACAACTGACCACAAATATAAAAGTGTTTTGTTTCCTGCTGGGAGGCAATGGACCAATCAAATCAGTGCTGATCGTCTGAAAGGGCTTTTGACATGATTTGGGTTTTCCCATTAGACCTAAATTTGGGTGATTTTGGTGTTTATGGGTGATACAAGGTTCACATGAACTGACGAACTTGACAACATCGGTGTACATACCAGGCCAAAAGTAATTAAGTGCGAGACGTTTGTATGTCTTAAAAATACCCAGATGTCCAGCAGTGGGCGAAGAATGATTCTCCCTTAGAATGTCATTTCTTTGGTCAGACGGAATAACCTCTTTCCATTGAAATTCTCTAGTGAGAGGGTTTAATGTTTTTTTAAAACAATACAATTTATTGTTTATTACTTGATAGTTAACAAAGGAAGTCGGAGAACTTAAACAGCCTGTATAGATATTTAAATACCAAGGATCATTAGTAGAAACTGGTAAATTCTGATTAGAATTAATATCTATATTTATATCATTAGCAATAGCAGAAACGGGTAAAGAGCGAGACAGAAAATCAGGTAAAACGTTATCGGAACCCCGACGATGACGTATTTCGAAATTATAGGAAGATAAGCGAACTCCCCATCTGGCTAACCGGCCAGTAGGGTTATTTAAGGTCAAGAACCATTTCAAAGCAGCGTGATCTGTGTAAACAATAAACTTTTTACCATTTTCAACATAACAACGCCAGTGTTCTATAGCAGATAGAACAGCCAGGGCCTCGCGCTCTGTGGCACTGTAATTTTTTTCTTGCTTAGTGAGTGATTTGCTATAGTACGCTATGACTCTTTCCTCACCATTTAACCTTTGACAGAGGATCGCGCCAAGTCCAAAATCGCTAGCATCTGAGTGTATTTCAAACGGTTGCGAGTAGTCAGGACAAGCCAACACCGAGGAGGAAATCAAACAATTCTTTAGGTTATTAAACGCCTCATTAGCCTCTGTCGTCCAACAGAATGGAGGTGCGTTTTTACTTTGAGATGTTAACTTATTTAAGGGTGCAGCAATAGAGCTAAAATTCGGTATAAAACGCCTGTACCACGAGGCTGCGCCTAAAAAACGACGTACTTCTTTTCTATTAGAAGGAGTGGGATAATTTTTCATTGAATTTACTTTATCCGGATCGGGATGCAATCCACTAGAGTCGACAACATAGCCAAAATATTTTAGTTTATCTCTAAAAAATTGTCATTTTTCGAGATTAATTGTTAAATTAGCGCTTTTTAGTTTATCAAGAATGCGTAAAAAAAGAGTAATATGCTCGTTGAAGCTGGACGTGATACAGATTATGTCATCGATAAAACAGAAAACCTTATTTTCAAATTCTGGACCATAAAATAAAATATCAACTAATCGTTGTTGAGTAGCTGGCGCATTCGTAAGACCGAAGGGCATTCTTTTGAATTGAAATGTGCCACGCGTAGGAATATAAAAGGCTGTTTTGCAACGGTCCTCTTCTTTAATTAATGTTTGCCAAAAAGATTTAGACAAATCTAAACTAGACAAGTATTTAGCATCTCTCAGATTATCTAAAATTTCCGAAATATAAGGCAAGCTATAAGCATCTTTTTTTGTAACGGAATTTAATTTACGACTGTCCAAACAGAAACGCAGTTCACCATTCTTCTTAGGGGTCAAAATGACTGGATTTGACCACGGGCTTTCAGATCGTTCAACAACATCCTCTGAGAGCATGTCGTCAAGATGCTTTATTAAAATTCTTTGTTTATCGGGAGACATGCGATAAAATCTTTGCCGAATAGGGGGACAATCACCTGTATCAATTGAATGAGAAATAATATTTGTGCAACCGAGACCCCGCTTCTCGTATGAAATATCGGTAAATTTAGAAATAATGTTGTCAGCGGTAGCTCTCTGGTCGACTGTAAGATGATCATAAGAAACAAGATGTGTAGGGGGAACTGCCTGCAACTCCATTACTTGAGCGTCAGACTTGTTCACAATCAAAACAGACTCTAATTTGTTAGGAAATAGGCCAAAGCTTCGCCAAAAATCCATGCCAAGGATAAGGGAATTTTGAATCCCAGGTACAACATGAACTTCTAAGTTAATCAATTTATCCTGGAACTCAAAGGGTAGAAACACTGATCCCAAAGACTCAAATCGTTCGCCGCCAGCTGTTATTAACCTTAAAGGTTTCGATTTATTCAAAAAATCGTCTTTCAAAAATAAGTTATGCAAATTATTACCTAAAATTGTAACGCAAGATCCAGAATCTAAAAGGTCAGTGGTAGGTATTCCGTTTAATTTTAGGGTAACGTAAGGTAAATATTCTACTTTAGAATTACGGATTGAGGATATATGATAGCTACTAAAGATTTTTTTTTAAAAGTCCAACCAATTATTCCACTCTGTTTTATTACAATACAACTAATTGTAATAAATAATTTGATTTTCCACAATCCTTGTTAACTAGTTTTTTGAAACTGTAGGGGTCGACTTAGATTTACAATTGGGGCAGTCTGACACCTTGAAACCGCACTTAAAACAGATTAGGTAGTGTGGTTGACGGCAATTACGTAATGAGTGCGAATTGCATCTACAACGCACGCAAAAATTTTTATTTATATTAGAAGTACTCGATACGGCGTTAACTTGTGGTACAGACTTGTATCTCGATGAATCAGCGACAGAGTTATATTTATTGAAGTGATTATGATTGTGAACATTTTTGTTTGAAGAAAAATTAGAAAACGGATAATTATACGCTTGATCGGGTGCTACAGTATTCTTTGAAACTTTAGGGGGTTCAGAAAATTGCTTACTGCGACTTTGGTAGTTTTCGAATAGACGACAAACTTCGACCAGACTATCAACATCAACAACCTTTGCAGTGAGCAGACAATTATTTATTTATTTTTATTTATTTAAAAACTTCATATACACAAAGTACATTGGCGGACTTAATGCCATGGGCATTTTCTACCAGTCAACCTGACTAGGTGGTGCAGAGAGGAAGAAGTAGGTGTATTGTATAGTGTGAGGGGAATGTACTTATTAACTTAACTATGTAGAACATGATAGACTTGCATAAAGGTATATATATAGATTAATACATAAACTTAATACATACTTACATGATTAACAAATAAAATACATAAACGTATTATAAATAAATACAGATAAATATATGTATATATATAAATATATCTACATATGTACAATATACACATACATAAGATTATGGTTTTGACATATTATTAGATACAGTCGCAGACTCAGCCAACAAGAGTTCCTTCACTTTGAACTTGAAAGTAAGTTTGGTCTTAGCCATTCTGATCTCAGGAGGGAGCGCATTCCATAGAAGGATGGACTGAATTACAAAAGAAGAGTGAAGAAAATTAGTTCTGTGAGTAGGTACCATGAGTTGGAGATTACTGGAGGAGCGAAGGTCTCGCTCATGGTTAGCGCATAGATACTGAAAGTAGGGAGTCATATATTTGGGGGCAGAAGGAGATGTAAGAATAGAGTATAGAGTAGTGAGAGCACGCAGACTACGGCGTTGACGTATGGGAAGAAGCTTTAATTGGGAACGATAAGTAGACACATGGTCATACTTACGAAGATTAAATATGAATCGAATGCAGTTATTCAGAAGACGGTCGAGTTTATTAAGGAGTTCTGCATTCAGGTCAAAGTAACATACATCGCCATAGTCGATTAGAGGGAGGATTAAAGCTTGCACAAGCGTTGTTTTAGTCTCGGTTGGAAGCAGGTTTTTTAGGCGGTATAGAGCACGTAGGGTACCGGTGACTTTTTGACTTACCTGTGTAACCTGAACTGCCCAATTCAACTTGTTATCTATATGTAGTCCGAGGTTTTTAACAGAGGGATACAGGTCCACATTAGTCCCGTTAAAAGTTATAGCAGGTAGAGATGTCAAGTCCAGTCTTTTTAGCAACGGCTGGCTACCCACAATAATAGCTTGAGTCTTACAGGGATTTACAGTCAGACCAAACTTATCTGACCAAGTCATTATGGCTGCCAAATCCTTATTAATCTTGCCAATGGCCTCAGCTACGCGTTCAACATTAACATGGGAGTAAATCTGCAAGTCATCGGCGTACAAATGGTAAGCACACTGAAGATGTTGTGTTAGGAGATTAATAAAAATAGAGAATAAAAGTGGAGAAAGAATACCGCCTTGAGGAACGCCAGATGTAATGTCAGACCAGCCCGAAGATGACTCATCGAGGCGGGCAGACTGTTGACGACCTCGAAGATAAGATGAGAACCAATCCAATGCTCCAGCAGAGACCTTGAGATGGGAGAGGATAGATAATAGGACATCGTGACTGACGGTATTGAAGGCATTTGAAAAATCAATAAGCACTAATACAGTAATTTCAGTGTTTTCCATAGCCTCTCGAATATCGCCAGTCACTTTAAGGAGGGCGGAAGTGGTGCTATGACCTGGCCTGAAGCCTGATTGGAACGGACTCAATAAGCTATTGTTATGAACAAAACTAGACAGCTGTCCGTGCACACAGGCCTCGAGCACTTTGGATAGGAAATTAGTGTAACAAGGTCTAATATTATTTAGTAAAATTTCTAGCTTCTCCGAATCAGCGATAGGAGAACTAAGTCGCGAAAACAGACCGTGCATTTTTGCCACGTAAATAGTTATTGATTCGTTTTCGCCCTGTGAGCGCTGACGAATCTCCGTCATAAGCCGATAATCGTAGTTATGCGGACTAAAATCTCGTTTCAAAAGTTCGCAAAGTTCTAACCAAGTCTTTACATTATTTTTAACAGAACGATACCAAACTAATGCGTCACCCAAAAATATTTCAAAAGCGAAAGACAACATCTTGTCGTGTGGAATAGATCTACAGGACATAAATTCAACAATTTTTTCAATAAAGGATCTTACACATGATTTACCGTTAAATTTGAATTTACCTAATTCCGAAAAAAGCTTACGGTCGTAATTATAGGAAGTGTTTCCCTCTGCCACTGAGCAATCCAACCGCGAATTACGGCTCGTGATTAATTGTAATTTCGCATATAAGTCATTAAATTTATTCCACACCGACTCAATTTTTTTAATATCAAGACTGCCGGTATCCACCCTATTCAGTCGATGAAAATAATGGTGTAGCACGGTTTCGACCTTCTGTTGAAGCTCGGAAGTATAGTTTGCTTCCAACAAAGATAAGTGTTTATTTAATCTTAATAACGACTTTTCCACTTCAGCCACATCCTCCTCTGGTGGAAAGGGTGAAGATAATATATCCTCTGAGGGAGTTTTAACTGAAAGTTTAGCGATTTGTTTGCGGGGATCGTCAGGCTTTGAAAGGCCGCGTATTGTGGTCTCATATTCTAATTCCGCTTTAGTTAATAATGAGAAATTTATAATGTAAGCCATTATTACAAAACAATAATAGAAAATCTAAGTATTTACGCTGGCACTAGAAAAAAAAATAAAAATCGCCAGAAAATCGAATACCGTGCTAAAAAAAGCTGAAATACACTAAATTATACAATGGTGTGATGATTGGTAAAGGATTAAAAAAAATTCTTAAAGGTCACTCAAAGGTTGAATCACAATATTTTTTCGCGAACACGAGGCTCGTTAGTTCAACGGCTAAGCGGTTAGAACCGGTTGGCGGCTCGACACGCTGCCCGCGGTGGAACGTGATTTTAGACCGACGTTAATTAAATCACCGTTATGTTATTTACACAGTTAAATTGCTTATGGCCAACCAAAATAGATAGAAACTGTACCTGTACGCAATTCACCACACCAGAATATATGCACACACAGGAGAAAAATATACAAGAGAAAAAGAAATTATTTCACTCACCTGTAAAGTGCCAACTTACGTTTTAAAAATATAATTAAAAATTCTATTGGGCGCCAATGTCACACGAGTGATTGATTTCCACGTGGTAGCCGGGATCGATCACTCGCCGAGCAATTAAAGAGAGATAATTAGGTTGACTTACGGGAAATAAAAAAAAAATATCACTAGGAAAGTTTAAACTCGCGTTATAATTCTAGTTATTAGATTCGATACAAAAAGAGCTGACACTTAAAATTAGCGGATGAGACAATTATCCAGGGCGTGGACGTTGGCACTTCACAGGTCTTCGGATGATGTACTCAGCTTGGTGGTGTTGGCCGGAGCAAAGGGATCGAAGCCTCGTGTGTCCCCGGTATTTATAAGGCCGGCGAGGAGGAGAGGGGCGAGGGAGCGGCCCACTGCTGTGCGTCACTCGTAGCGAGGCTCGCGGGCGCAGGGGCGCGACGTGACGTCACAACATCATTTAAAAAGTTGCTAAAAGACTACTACTTATCTCTTTAACCTTGATATTCTAGTAAGACTGTCTTATTTTATTTCCTTCTTCTTTCATTTATTTAAGTATTCATATAATTAGTATATAGTTATTTATATAGTGTATGTACTTGGTGACTATATGTATGTATTTTTGTAAGCTAGTGTAAGTATGTGTATATTATATTATATTTGCTATCTGTTTATTATTGTATAATATAGCACTTCTTCAAATTTCTACATTTATGTTTATAATTTTAAAATTATTTTGGTGTACAATAAAGATGATTTATTTATTTATTTATTTATATTATACTTCAGGTCCAATACTTAGTGAGACACTTTCATTAATTTTTTATCTAAATGAGTGAGTTGTTTAGTTATGAATATAGTTACATTTTTCGAGTATTCTAACTTTCTTATTAATAAACATGTTACCATTATATCTTTCTATTACAAACATAATCTAAAATACCTCACGTGGTCTATATTTTTATTTTTAGGAGTATTGGACAAGAGATCTCTTAACAAAATATTCTGAATATAGGACATTCTGAATACTGCGTTGCTTCGTTACGATAATTAAGTGATGGGTGTTTGATCATTTAGTGGCATATCAGAGTCGAACTTTTCATATTTAGATATCTTGCATATAAGTAGGTAATATAAGGAGGTCTCGGCTTCGATTCCCGGGTCGGGCAAAAGTGTTACTGAGTTTTTCTGAATTCTCCGTAGCAGCACAGAGTCTGGTGATGTGCCCAGTAATGGCAATAGCAACGATAACCCAGCCTACTAGACGGCAAACGTAAGGCGAACACTTCCTGACAACACGTTAGACTTATACGTCTTACAGAAGACCAATCCTAACACTAGTTATGAATTATGACGTACCGCAAATTTGAACCGGCCAATTAGAATGTATTTTTGTAGCCCCTGTCGCCCCGCATACCTCACCGCTTTGACAGAATTATTTGCTTGTAGAAATGAAAACATTAGGTGTCTAGTAGGCTAGGTTGTCGTTGGGCAATAGGCTCCCCCCTATTAAGCGGGAACTAAAAATTCATAGCGAAATGTCGGTGTAGTATTACCTACACATCTGCCTACTCCTTCGGAGATACAAGCGAGTCTATAAAAAATAATATAAAAAGTAATATAATAATGTTGTTCTTTTCATTAACGGCATCAATAGGTCATTGGAATAATAACTGGCGTAAACGACCAGTGTAGAATAATGGATAGACGCAAATGAAAACACATTACATGCACAGTCACAACTATACTTTTAATTATTATTTTGTTCCCTAGTTTTTACGTACATACCATTACTGCGGAGTATGATATTGTGTGTTTATTTCTCATAGGTGTGACGTAAATTCTACGTTCGAATGGTTTTGCCATTATCACAACATGGAGATATATTTACTGAGGTGTGTACGGTGTACGCATGATCCAATTACTCCCTTACTTCAAATAATTATATACCGTTACTACTACTATAAGACACATGATTCCAATTTCTATCACAGAATATATAAGATCCATAATAGACTTGATATTTCAAGTGGCAAAGAATTACCGTATTTTCGTTCCGGTTAATTTACATATGTTGCCAAGTGTGAACATAAATTCAAGATCAGCCAGCAAGGATAACTTAGGGTTCAGTTATTTTCACAAAGATAAACCTAAGTTATCGCTGGCTAATCTGTAGTTTATGTTTAAAACTTACTTACATTTAGGCGTAACATAGTTATTGACTTTTTTTATAGTATAAGGCGGCAAACGAGCAGACGGATTGCCTGATGGTAAGCAATTACCGCCGCCCATGGACACAAGCAACACCACAGGAGTCACAAGTGCGTTGCCACCCCTTGGGGTTGGGAAAAGGGATAGGATAAGGAGTGGGATGAGGAGAAGGAATAGGGGATAGGGCCTCCGGCACTCTCACTCACCGAACGAAACGCAACAGTTTAGATTCTGTTACTTTACGTCGATTTTCTGTGAGAGGGTAGTACTTCCCCGGTCGAGCCGGCCCATTCATGCTGAAATCAGCAAGGCTCTACTACTAATCTTAATATATAAAATCCTTGCGTTACTGACTGACTGACAGATACGCTACAGCCGAAACTATTGGGCGCAGGAAGCTGAAATTTGGCATGTATGTTCCTTAGGGACCGTAGGGGTGCACTAAGAAGGGATTGCCCGAAATTCCCACGGGATCTAACAAAACGGGTAAATTTTAAAAAAATGCAGGCGTGGCTGCTTGCGTCCTCTAGTTCTGACATAAACAAGGAGCAATGATAAGTTTATTTTCAAACTAAGTTAAACCAGCAACACAGACTAACTATTAACTTTTCACATTAAATATGCTTTCAACAATATGTCTAAGTTGAAAGGAAATACCTGACAGAATGATCGCAATCGCTTACCATCAGGTGATACATCTACTCGTTTGCATCCTACTTAATTAAGCAACCTGATCTATGCATTTCTAACAAAATATAAATAAGAATAGTTCCAGAATTTATCTTCGAAGTATTAAAACTATTAAAGTACTACACAGATGATGGGTAAAGAATTACTTTAACGAAAACGATAGTTCATCATCATTCCTAAGTACTACTGAACATGCGCTGGGAAGAATAAAATTCATATTCAGTTGACTTTAACACTCGCTCACTTCACATCTATTTAAATTAAAACACCAACATTTGTTTTACAAATTTATTTTTATTTTGTACAATATCATTAATGCTTATTAATAAACATCCCTTTTTATCTTTACGACAATATTTACAATATTTTAACTCATTTTGTAACAACCTCGAGGATAAACTATTTTATATTATTGTAACCATATGTTTTGTATACCTATCACGCTAAATTATCATTAAATTTGGCTTTGAAAAATCAGAAAAAGAGTTTTAGTTTCTCAGCTGTTAGCGATCCTGCGATAAAATACGTTTCATTTTCTTTTTAAATCAGAGTAACGTTCAAGAACATTAAATGTAGATTTTATATCTATTCATCATCCTCAGCCTCTTACAGTCCACTGCTGGACTAGGCCTCTCCTTTGAAATGAGGAATTGGCCTACTATACCACGCTGGCCAAACGGGTTGGTATAGGGTTTGTATCAAGTTTTCCTTCTCTTACAGTGCTGTTTTTGCATAATGTGCTCCCTCTGTCGGCACTTACGACACCCATGGGATGATATGGGGTGGTGACAATCCGTATTCTTAATACGTCACCACACGGACGATATAATTATATCAATTCATAACAAACATATTTTATCTATCACATCTAAACATCATGCCGTTGTATTAACATCTTAATTGATCTTATTAAACATTTTGGCACAAATAATTCTAACAAATAGTACTTATTACAATTTGAAAGGGAATACAGATGTTAAACCTCCCTGGCTACAAAAGGCAAATTGCAATTCAAATGATGAACGCCGAAACAAAATCCAAGTTCATCATTGGATGAAAGAAAACCAAATAAATCATTTCTTAATTCTGTTTTACATAATTTACAAATTTCAACTCGTCGCTTCTCATCAACAGTCTTAGAAAATGTATACAACCATTTCATTTCTAGACTCTTCTATCCTATAAATTATGTTCTTATTTATAGCATTTTGGCCCATATCTTAACAGACATTTTATAACCATATTTTACTATCACATACAGTAATTATGAGTTTGTAACATACTACGTTATTCAGTGACATAGGACATCTTAAATTACAGCTAGCAATTCCTCACTAAAGCGATTGTTTCTGCTTGTGACATAAAGCAAACCAAGTCATTTTAAGGGCAAAGGGCTCAAAGATATATCATCGCAGGGATATGTTATACGACATTTTTCCCCCTTCCCAAGAAGTGGTCACCTAGATACATAATGTACCAAGATAACAATATGATATTAGGCAACTTAAGTGACAGCTTGGATTTTCTTTCGCTTCATGTAACAATTTTGTTAGGAATCGAGAAACTCGATTATACATACCAATTATTTTTGTATTTATCGCTTTCAAAAATACTGTTGCATTATTATTTTATAAAATACCCTTAAACCTAAGCAACTTCCGTATCTCTAAACGCGTGTCTCCGTCGACAGTCAACATTCATAGTAAGAATTAAAGCAAACAGCGCGAGGGCTGCCCTTCACTTCAAGTTGAACTATAGCGTTCATGTATGTAAACCAAACGATGTTACTAAAGCGGTATTCACGGCAAAAGTGACTACTAGTATATCAAAGCTAAAGCTTTGTGTAGTGCCGTCCATTTGCTCAAAAAGGTAGTCGTTTCAACTTCTTGCCGTAAGTCATAGCTCAAGGCGACAGTTGTGCGTTTCTAACCACAACTACACTTATATACAGTTCACTCGTATTTATTAATTATTAATTTCCAATGAAATTTATCTCACCGATGTGACGTCAATCCTTGACGCATCACTCGGCCCGGTCGACCCCGCCGCCCGCGCCCTGCAACGGGCTATAAATATGGAAGCGCTGGCCACGTTCGGCCTTTTTTTCTGGCGGCTGCGAGACGAGCTAAGTTAACCAACTTTCCTGGACGAACCGGCAGCGGGATTCTCAACATCAACCACTCCCATCGCCGAATCACGCGAACCTGTGTAATTTTTTATTAATTACTAATTTTTTCGCTTGCTAAATGATGTCTAAAATTAATTGAGAATTAAATCAATTTTTATTGTAACATTTAACCACGTTTCTCATTTAAACACACCCTAGTAGGGATAACGTAACAGTGGACACCTGAAAGGTTTTTTTACGTTACAGTGGCGCCCACGGGAATATTATAGGGTTTTGTTGAGAATCCGCTGCCGGTGAGTATTTTTTTTTATTTTATTTTTTGTGTTTGTGTGAAATCGTTCCAAAGCAGTGTGTAATTATTTTAGTGGCATTTATTGTTTCTTTTTGCTTGTTTTATTGTGGACGGAAAGTCGGTGGTGTTATGCTGGCCACAATAGACATTTTCTCTTTTTGTTCTGTTGTGCTCGGAAGGTCGGTTTTGTGTTGAGCCGGTCACAACAGACAAATTTTGTCTTACTACGCATGGTAAGCATTTTATATTATAACTATTTCTGTTGCCGCGTGTGATAATTACTTTTGTATCAACCGCATAAGTAACAAGTTATAATCGTTTTGCTTGCGACCACGTGTCAACTAAATAACGCGCTGTGGTCACATTCCTTGATTGCATTCTTTGTATTGCGATTTATGACCTCACGTCCACTAACGACGTGCTAAGGTCACCTTCGTTGATCGTATGCTTCGCGATTAGCTTTTTTAAATGCCACTAAGGTAATTAAGTGCTACTGGTAATTATTGCTAATAATCTGCTTTGGCTGACTTATGGAACGAATTCACACCCTTCTCTTTTTCATTTATTTTTATTTTCTACTATAACCTTCTGCTAGTGATTTTGTACGGCGATATATTTCTATATAGTCGGTATTATTTAATACTTTTACCGCCTACTACGGCGATTATCTTTTAAATTAACTATTTTTCTTACTAAGAAAGTTGCATCTTTATTATACCACGTGTACCTAACATAGTTGGACTGGCTGAGAATGAACGTACCTAAAGATGCTAGCGTATTATATACTAGGTATTTAGCTAGAATTCCGCGTTCATTTATTAATAAAATGTACACGTGTCACATGCAGGTTGCTCACTAACAATAATGAACGAATGTAATTATTGTCTATTTGGTATAGAAATACGAATATCATCGTAGAATTATTAGTTGTTCGTTTTGTCAAATGTTTATTATGCTACAAACGTTGTTTTTGGTCTTCGATTTTATCTTCTTGTTACTGCCTATCGGTATGTTATTTGAGAATGCATCTATTTATGCATTTACTGTTCATTGTGAACTCAATCATAAAATTCCTGCGTCGCAATTATTGAATTATGTTCTTTTTGTAATGTTTTGTGTCGCTAGGATTGTTTCTTTCAATGTCTGGTTTCTATTGAAATATATAAAACATATAATGATAAATAAATGTTAAAATTAAGCTGCTGACGGCCGGAAAACTACTTAATTGTGAATATGTAACTTGTTTCCTTTTTACTAAATGCTATGCATCTGGTTTTACTAGACCAGTTTAAGTAGTGGTTATATTGTGTTCTTGTGTTAACGCAAATGTTATTATATCTAACTGAATTTATCAAACTTAATTGAATTGAAACTAACTTTAACTAAAGTGGGTATTTGCACATAAATTGAATCAATAACTTCTTTTCTTGAATAAATAAGTGCCTATTTGCATATGAATCAAATAAATAATATTTATACCTCATTAAATAACTAAAGTGGCTGTTTACACACAAATTAAATCAATAATTTAAAAACTTAAATAACTAATGTGGGTACTTATACATAAATCAATAATTTATATACTTTAATAACTAAAGCGAATTAATTGATGTACAAGTTTAAGAATACCCTTTCGTATTTCTCAATCAACTATTTTAACCTAAAAGCTGAATAAAATAATTAAATCTTATTCTATTATAGCATAAATGTGTTTATAAACGATTGGGTACAGTGTCATTAACAACAATGTAAGACGCATATGTATGCAAAGTTATAATTACCTACATAATTATTTGTGAAGGCCAACAATGGTTCTTTTGTTTCCGAGTCGAAGCTCACAAGGTAATGCATTGTGTTGTGTTAATGATTTATGTAAACATGCTAACATAAAATGAATAAATATTTCAGTTATAAATTGTAATAAAGTTTACAAAATGTAATATTGTTACAAAGAATCTGTTATTTATCTAACTAATTATCCAACTATCTGATAACTATCTAATTTACATAACTATATAAATATCAGGTATGTTTCGCTTGGTGATTGCCATATAAAGGATCTTAAATTAACTCACTACAAAGTTTAAGAATGTAATGATTAATGCTCATCACTATTGAACTAATCACTAAAATAACTTAACACTTCGTTACATATAATATAAAAATCTTTAACTCCTAATTACAGCTAAATCATGTACTCATATATCTTGTTACTTATAGCTTTGGTAATGACTGATCGTAATATAATAATAAAAAAAAAATTCCCTTATGGCTCAGTGGCTGAAAGGTTGTTGTCGGATCGGTCTGTGGTTTGATTCTCGATTGTGTTTATTTTTTTTTTTGTGTTTTTTAACTATGGTAGTGTATACTATGTCGTCGACAGTCTCCTTCGACGATGTACTATACATTACATCTTGCAGCGAATTTTTTTTTGTGTTTTTAACTATGGTAGTGTGTACTATGTCGTCGACAGTCTCCTTCGACGATGTACTGTACATTACATCTTGCCGCGAATATTTTTTTTGTGTGTTTTTAACTATGGTGGTGTGTACTATGTCGTCGACAGTCTCCTGCGGTGAAGTACTATACATTGCAACCTATTCCGAATTGTGTATTTGCCGTTGTCGATTTTGTATCATAATCAGAAACCAGTTATTTGTCCGCGAGAATGGAATGCGGCCGGCGCCAAACGCGCAGTGATGACTCACTTGTTTCCGTCAGCCGATCACTCGGCTCACAACATTGTATTACACTTTATACTTAATTATAATGAACACTTTTTTTTATGCTTTTACAATTCGCATCGAGCGCGTTAATGAGCAATTTGTTTGTGATACTGCCAACTAATCGTATGATTGTTGGTATCGTAATATAGTAAGATCGTAATATTGGTTTACGACTTATACTCTTTCAATTAATTTCACTTATCGTATATGGGTGGTCAGGTGGTGCCTACCAACATAGACTGGGTGACTATTTGCTATAAAACTCACGTATAATACCTCTTCGCGCGTCGTGTATTATAATGAATGCGACTCGCATCGTGAATGAATGTTGGCTTGTTCATGCGTATAATTGTGTGTAGGCCTTTTTGAATGTGATGAATGTCAGGTTATAGGAACGTTCAATGCTTGGTGACGTATGAATGGTCGAGGGTTATACTTGTTTTTTTTTCTCCTCTTTCAGGCTTAGTCGTTGCCTTGTATTTAACCTACTGACACCACTACCACTCATCTGTTTCAGGGTCCCGGGATGCAGTTGCCGCCTACCAGCCACAGAATTTTCCCTCTGGGAAAATTCTGGCCTAATGGGGGGAGTGTGTGACGTCAATCCTTGACGTATTACTCGGCCCGGTCGACCCCGCCGCTCGCGCCCTGCAACGGGCTATAAATATGGAAGCGCTGGCCGCGTTCGGCCTTTTTTTCTGGCGGCTGCGAGACGAGCTAAGTTAACCAACTTTCCTGGACGAACCGGCAGCGGGATTCTCAACATCAACCACTCCCATCGCCGAATCACGCGACCCTGTGTAATTTTTTATTAATTCCTAATTTTTTCGCTTGCTAAATGATGTCTAAAATTAATTGAGAATTAAATCAATTTTTATTGTAACATTTAACCACGTTTCTCATTTAAACACACCCTAGTAGGGATAACGTAACAGTGGACACCTGAAAGGTCTTTTTTTACGTTACACCGAAAACTGAGTCAAATCTCATTGTAAAATTGTATTTACCAGTATTCTAGCAGCTTCTAGTATCTGAATAATTTAGAGGGAGATTTTTGTTAAATAAATGTAGGTACCTATACAAGTACGTGTAGCACAGTTGTATTTGGCACATTGTTTGTTTATTTACACGTAATTATTCGTTGGGAGAAGACTTTGTTCTGAGTAATCCTAAGGTCGCGTTGCCTCTAAACGGGTGGCTTTAGAGGCGTGTTGCCTACATGCAGATTGTTTAGCTGAGGCAGCAAGATGGCCGCCGTCGATATCGTGGTGACGAGGACGAACACCGCCAACAGAGCCCGGTCAGCAACCTCCGCCACCTGAGAAATTAATATGTGTTCAATTATACAGGCATTAAGGAAAATATTCATGAGTTTTACAGATAATCTTAATATATAAAATCCTTGCGTTACTTACTGACTGACAGACACGCTAAAGCCGAATCTATTGGGCGCAGGAAGCTGAAATTTGGCATGTATGTTCCTTGGGGACCGTAGGGGTGCAATAAGAAGGGATTTCCCGAAATTCCCACGGGATCGGCCAAAACGGGTAAATTTGAAAAAATTGCAGGCGTAGCTGCTGGCGTCCTCTACTATAGTATGTAACCATATACGAGTAACTTTGACGCGGCATGTAATTGTCATGAAAACGCTGCACGGATTGACATCCGTATACCACTATGACTAGTGGTTAAAGCAGTCATTGTCCACACACAACACAGCTCCGGGATACACGGAACTACACTACATGTGATCCACCAATTATTGTTTTAAGATTGTGTGTTCTTTGGATAGTCCACGATTTAAATATTCATTAGGTTCCACGCAATACATGAGCACCGAAGTTCTGATGCAAGAGGTGTCTTGACAAAAAATATTTTGAACTTCAGTAGGCATTTTCATAAAATAAAATATATTATGATAATAGCGGCCACTAATTGTTATGCGTTTCATTCAGTTATCTACGCTTTTAAGCTTTTCTAGCTATAGTTAGTATAGCTATAGTAGTATATAGTTCAGATAACGTCATTTATATATTGTCCTTTAAATTCAGCTGATATTATCTTAAGGCAGTGCCCAGCAATATTGATGCGTCAAAATTTGTCCGCAAATGTAACGTTTAACAAAGGAAAAGTCGCCCACGACGTTCACTTTACATAAAATGGCGAGCAAAAAACACCTTTAGAAATTTCTAAAATGTTCATCGATAGAAATCCGATCAAAGTCATTTAGTAATAGAGGTTATCTATAAAAATTCAATTGAAATGTAAAAGCATAGTAGAAAATCCAACAGCGCGGATTTATACGAGCAACGCAAGAATTTTCGGGTGAACGGACGATTTGCACCACGTTTTATAAATGCTAAGCTGAACATCAATACATTCTCTCAGACTACGCGATTTATCAAATGCATTGTATTGTTTCCTAAATTGGCCAATCAACAAACTTGAGATACACGTTTAGCTGCATACAGGGAGCTATTATTCAGCTCTTGCTAATGTATTTGTGCTAAGCCTTTGGCGAAAACGTTTACGTGTAAGCAAACGTGAATTTTATTTTCTTCGAACATCTTTCTTCTGCCAATTTTGTACGGATTATTACTTTGTCGTGTTTTTTATTTTATTTTCATAACACAGAATTGTTCTTGGCTTAAGATGAGAAGGTAAATCTCGCATGAATTTAAATTTCAGTATATGAAATAATAAAATCATTGCTATCATCGACTTGTAAAGTACTACAACCTGTAGTAACATTTAAGGATACAATCTGCGGAGCAAAACGGCAATTTTGCTCCGCAGATTCTTAAACTTAGAACCGTTGTAGGGTTTAAAATATTTATTACACAGCCTTCTTTCTATTTTCAAATTTAGGAACCCATTTTAAAACGTTATTTTTCAAATTCAATATTATTTTAGTTATTATTTAGCTTTCAGCGTAACATCAACTGAACGTTCTGAACCTCAAGACTTTTACATCCAGCTCAACATTTAAAGGGGAAAATCTCTAACTAGTCTTTAAAATAAAGAAATCTTGTCATTTAAACGATGTACCTAATTAAATGAAACAAAATCTTTGAATCTATCTTAATATCGCTATTGTTATTTAATATCGAAACTAAAATATAATACGGTACATAGTACATAGTAAAGGCACGCAACAAATAACGTCTAGCTCTCAGTTATGCTAGCCACGCGAGTCCCACTCGCGTGGCTAGCATAACTGAGAGCGTGTCGACTGTTATTAAAAATATGAATATTATGTATTCCCGGTATTTCTATATTAGATCATATTAAATAAACGTTATTCGGCGAATACAAAGAATACTATAGAATGCCAAATATTATTATTTTGTAGAGATTCGTCTCTATGGCTGAAGAAACAGGCCATAATAAACATTAATCGGCTAGTAAAAAAAATATTGTAGAATGCAAAATATTATTATTTATGTGGATCGCTCTATGGCTGAAGATTCGAAGAAACAGGTCAAGACATGCAAACACGTACAAAATGATACAGTATGTTCTAAATCAACACTTTTAAATGAAATCTCAGGTGTTTACTGTAAAAAAACTCCGCTCACACAGGGCATGACGAGTCGTGGCCCGGACAAATGACGTCTTTTGACGCCATTTTAATGATCTTTGCACTCACATTCTTTTATTATAAAGTGTTTCGCGTGATGCCGCAATACACAGCTTACCTACCTACTTCGTATCAATCGCTTAAGGAAATTATGATGTCGTTGACGATATTTTTATTCGAAGCTAAGACATAAAGTACCTAGCCACAAGTTCAAGCCCGTGCCTCGCAAACTACAGAAACTTAAATACACGTGTTGGTTATGTGTTCGTACAGTCACGAGTAGTACGGATAGTCTGGACTCGAAGCGTGACTTAAGACTCACGTTTCTCATGCGAATGGTCATTGGCTACTAATTATTAACGTGACTGAAAGCATAGTATTCAATCAATTTTAAAATTGCTAGCAATTTTAACGGTATTTGTAAGTGATATATATTGTTTATCACTTTTATTTCTGACCTGTATACCAAAAGCAGATATAAATAATTACCTGAAGTATTTGAGTACTTATTAGGTAACATAACAGAACATAACTTCACCTTTGTCCCCGAAGGGGTAGGCAGAGGTTTATTACACCACCCACACTTCGCCAGTTATGTTTCGGGCCCAATGAAAAAGGAGGCGAGCCTATTGCCATCTACCGGGCACATTATAGAGCGAGCGATAATAGTTTTTTTTAATACACACATAGCTTCGAAAAGTCAGAGGTGTGTGCCCGGGATACCTAGGGATCGAACCTGAGACTACCGTCTCGGCAGTCCGTAACGTACGCCACTGGGCTACCGCCGCTTGTAGTCAACTCATAAAATAAATAATTTTATAGAGAATTCTGTCACCATGGTTAGAATCTATTAAAAAGAACAATAAAAATAAATTGAAGTCAGCAATAAAAGTAAAAAGTGCTCCATAAAACAAAATTGTTATTTTAAAAACTTCAACTTTTCTTCGTACAAATAGTACAAAAATATCTCTGTTAAAGATTTCAAGGTACAGCATAACCTAATGGATACCGGTTAACCCATGAGAAGGCCTAAAAAGTTACACGAGCAGGCGCGCGTGAGCAAAACTCTCACGCTACTTCAAATGACGTTTTCTTTGAGATCAATTATATTTTTACTATAAATTTACATGTTATAATAAATTCAAAGTCTTTATTTTATGATATAAAGAGTTTTATTAATAGTTAACAACAAAATATGCAGTCTTATGTGAAAATTAAAAATATATTGCAGTTTGGCTTTAATATTTCGCTAACTTCTCATAAAAAATATATGAAAAACAAAATCACAATAACAATGGAATGATTTTATCTTCCATGAGATCTTGAGTTATGTGTCTTCCATAACACACAAGAAAATAAAAGTAACATGGTCGGTGCACACTGATATACTGCACAAAATGCATGCTTTTTTTAACGCATTTTGCTAATGTGGATTATAGGAATTGTGGCATTTTGCGAAACTGGCATTTTACGAATGTGGCATTGTGCGCTTAATCATACTGGTATCTACTAGTGATACAACAATTGATTTGCCTAGCATATTTCTATGCATATTTTGATTTTCTACCATTTCTTACGTGTTTGCTCAGATAAGACCGCTCAAGTTTTATTTTTTAAATACCTATAACATTTTCTCTGCAAATTCTACTGACCCATTACACTCATACAAAAAAAACACTAATTGAGATCTTTCATCTTCATCTGTATATATCAAATTCTTGCGTTAGTGACTGACTGATAGACAAGCTACAGCCAAAACTACAAAGCATAAGAAGCTGAAATTTGACATATAAGTTCCTTGGTGATAGGGGTGCACTAAGAAGGGATTTTCCGAAACTCCAACGTAATCCGGCTGAAACAGTTAATGTGCGGGCGTAGCTGCGGGCACCCTCTAGTTTGATATAGGTCTCAAGATGTTGCAACACTTAGGACAAAACCGCCCAATCTCCTTTGAGGGGCTTGCCGATCACCTACAGTAGGCCTTGTTTACTGTAAGAAACAAATAAATATTAATATTACAAAACAAACATATAAATATAACATCCACTAATTTAATCAAAAACTGTGCACAATAACTAAGAAAAAACAATCACATCAATTTTGTTATTAAGAATAAAATACTTACACGAACGGGCGCGTGATGAGCAAAATGCCGCGCTTCACGATTCACCACTCACAAACCCATCACCATGCAGTCGTGGTGGCACTGAGCACCGCGAAAGTTGCGTCAGAAGAGAGGGGATGAAATTTTAGGAAGGCACTGAGAAGCTTTTAGTGACACAATACAGTTAAAGTTGAAATTTACAGCGATGAATTTATGCGTGAGCAAAATGCTCATAGCGCGCCTTCTCACGGGTTAATATCCAATCATTCTTCATCAACGTCCTAGCGCTATCCCAGTTGTATCCAAGATTTTCCGCCTTGGAGCCCGGGGTCCGCTAACTAGTCTAACCAGATTTGACAGAATATCAGCTTTTCTACAGAGCGACTGTCGTCTGACCTCCAGTTAATATCCAATATAATCTCAATAATTAAATCACATTTCGAGAAGGGTTCCATTAATATTGAATTTTGCAATAACTTTTCGCTCGACGTTATTAACCCGTAGATAAAGAAGATTAAATTAAATTATGTTAAAATAAACATAAGCTTGAAATATTTGTATCAAAGTTAACCCAAAATATTATTTAAATTAAACGTTAGTATTGATATTGCTCAAATATTTCTAAAGAGATTGATATCTAATAATAATATGTACATAATTTGAAGTAGGAGATGTGTTGATTTTCCTTACAAATGCGAAAGTTGTGCATTTTGACCATGGATATGTAGTGTGTAAGTGATGACTTAAATAAATGAATTTAAGTTTTAGATTATCTAGGTACCTATAACTAATGCTTGCGACGCAGCCAAAATATCGGCATCTCGAAACAAAGGTAGGTGGTTCATACAAATACCTAATAAAAATGAAAATAAACTAGTAGCTCTATTTCTGAAACTACATCTTCGTAATTTTATTTTAATATCTATTAGAAACAAACACTTAAATTTCAGATAAGTAACTACCTATAGCTTATTTATACTGAGCAAAGAAGTAACACACGCATGTAATCAAAAATAGCAAAATAATATCCGGTACAGGAACACAAAATGCTCAAAAAAGACACATTCCGTAAAGAGTTTCACACATCAAACATCGAATTTTGCAACAGGCAACTCTTTGTCGACAATATTCGTCTATCAAGAAAGAATATTAAATTATGTTATACGGTACGCGCGATCAAAACTTCTAACATTATGTCGCCATGCGTGCTATCGAGTCAATTTCGATGGAACATACGGGATTGCTATTTTGCAGGCAATTTGCTATTCAGATTCTTATGGTAATTCGAAAATAAATAAAAATCTTGAGCGTATTATGGAAATGGCTTAACTTTTAATTGTGTGATTTTGCACGACATATTATGGAAGTACTGTTTTCAGTAAGTAAGAATTTTGATATGAAGTGATTTGTTGCAGGTGGCCATGTTAAGGACTTTATTGTATTTATAGATAAGTTTATGATAAATAGAAATTGCTCATTTGCTGGTATGTCCATCTTACCCGAGCACCTGCACTGTGGCTGAACTTTGGGAGGCCACTCCTAACGCAATTAGAGTGGCCGAATGAACCATCGATACGAAGAAGAAGTTTGCGTAATATGTATAAAGTAAAATATTACACCTTTGTTTTCGAAAAGAATATGCGGTTGAGATTGAAATACCATTACATAAATCTTAGTAGGTACACAAGTTTGAGGGTATTCATCTCGAACATTTCATCTCAACATTTTGGAAATGTAACTTCCCCGTTAATCTCTGATAACATACAACAGAAAATATTAAAAAAAATATTCTAAGACAAAATATCAGACAGGCTTTCGCTAGTGCTCAGTTTTCTTTGGTGTTTTGAATAATTAGGCCGGTATGAAAGATAAATCACAAAAGGTTAAAGATGTCATTTGTGTACAATCTTTGCCAAAAATTAGGTCAAACGCCTACGGTTTTGTTTTTCTCTAAACATTTGAAGAGCTTCCAACATTTAGGTAACAGTAGTCGAATAAAAAGGCGCTGGTAATATTACGGCACTAATTATTTTATGAGCGGCATTTTCAAGTCTAATTTTGACTAGTAATAAATGCCTGTTAGTTTAGTGAGCCTAGCTGTTAAGTCGGCAGTCGTGAGGTCGATTCCCACCCAGTATGAATCCTAGTGCGATGAGCACAATTTGTTATATGTGTCTTGGCGAAATTTATCTATAACATGTATGTATCTAAGAATGTAATAAGTATATTTATCAATTATTTTACTGCCATAGTACAAGTCCTCCTTAGTTTGAAATTAGATGACCGTGTGTAACTTTAGGATATTACTTATAATAATAAAATAAAGCTGAAGAGTTTGTTTGCTTGCTTGAACGCGCCCATCTCAGGAACCGTTGGCTTAATTTGAACAACGTCACGCTATGAGTCAATAGTGCGAAGCAGTAGCCCTATATAACGTGGGAGTTATTTATTATAAGACCCACAAGTCATATTTAATTGAGACATGGATGGTGTCATGGTTGGACTTACACAAGTCAAATACGGATGGTATTCGCAAACATGTCGGTGCTTATTATTTAAACTATTTCGCATTTACCACGTGTATGTATGTACGGCCAACTGTCACTTTATATATTCTTGATATCTTGCTATGTATGTATATGAAGAGTCTATTACGAGCTTATAGGATGGTTCAATACCATATGGTGTATAATGAATACCCTCGCAGATATCATATAAATGGACATACAGTACTAATACTCAATCTGATCATGCCTGAATAATGCAATGGGGTGGATAATTTATGTATTTAGGTATCTAAAGTCTAACTGAAATAACCCAACATTTTTGCGTTAGTACGTATACCTAAAAGTATAAACAGAAATTGAATTTAAAACCATTGAGATAACATAACAACTGGAGTAACCAATGATTAGTCCATTGAAAAGTTTCATTTTGGGTTGCATTTATCAGAGGACGCAATTTTATTTTACAGATGTCTAGGGAGGGCTTGTGTAAAGTTTGCTTCAAATTTGTGGGGTCGTACCTCTTGTCCTTCGGCCGCCATCTTGGTAAAAGTGCAGGTGCAGATGGTTTTCTTGATTATCTGATAAACTATTGGCCGTGCAAAGAATATCATCATCATCAGCCTTTAACAGTCCACTGCTGGACTAGGCCTCTCCTTTGAAAGAAGGAATTGGCCTCCACGCTGGCCAAACGGGTTGGTATAGGGTTTGTATCAAGTTTTCCTTCTTTTACAGTGTTGTTCTCAGCATATTATGCTCCCTCTGTCGGCACTTACGACACCCATGGGATGATATGGGGTGGTGACATTCCGTATTCTTAATCCGTCACCACACGGACGACAAAGAATATGCTAAAGAGAATTTTGTTGCAAATTAATTCTCTACAACTTTGCTCCTCAAACATTTGTCGAAAAGCCAAAAATAAAAAGACATTTATTTTATTATTGTTGTAATTTGGTAATTTTAATATTTTTCGTTAATAACTGTATCTTCAGAGCTAGGCTTTGGCACAGGGTCAAATCAAGCGCCAGTATTAAATTTTTGATGAAGAACTTTGGAGGAAAGTCGCATTTTTGTCCCTAATTCATTATTTTCCTCAATAAATGTTAAAATCTCCAATAATTTATCCACTGCATATTTAGCCACTGCAGAACAAATTGCAATATCCTCTGGCTAGGCAGACTATCGACTTCAGATTCCCATGGTAAGAATTTGTTATTTTTCTACCCCACTTTCTAAGGTCCTTGTAATGAGTGAAAATTGGACCTTATGATACTGCAGGGTGTCAAGTTGGCAGACTGGGTCTTGTTTTGGAAGAAGTAAAGACATATTAAATGTATTTTTTGTTACTAACGATGAAAAACTTATAAATACATGAAAAAAAAATTTGGTGCAATTTTAATTCGACTTTCGTTTGTAAGTTTGTTATTTTTCATTTTACGACTAAATGCTACGGCACCAAAGTTGTAGAGAATTTAATTTGCAATCAAATATACTTTGCAATTTTTCTGCACGACCAATAGTTTGCCAGATAAACTAGAAAACCCATTTGTACCATTCTTTTCAAGATGGCGGCGGCAGGACAAGGGCTGCGACCCCACTAACTTGGATTTAACTTTACACTAGCCCCCTCTTGACATCTATAAAACAAAATAGCGTCCTCTGACAAATACACACTAAACCCAAGAAATTGTAACATTTCAATAGACTAGATACACACCGTTTTACTTGTATCATTGGGAGTATCGAACTCCTATAGTAGGGGAGCCCACGATGCTAAATTGGAATTTACTCGAGTCACAGAGACCTATTGGGTTGCAAAGCTTGGATGACAAAAAAAATAAAAATGTGAATAATGTAAAATTTTTCATCGGTGGGGGGAGCGGCTTTAGATATTCACAATTAAAAAAAGAGCTGTTACCTTAATCCCTCCAGATAATCGTCAGATTATGAGTAAGCACATCTAAGGCGTTAGGATAAAGCATATAATATATCTATATCTGACGCGTTTGAGTATTTCAAAACAGCGAATTCACTCATTCACATTTTCAGCTTTCTAATAAAGGCCACGAGTTTGTATGACACCTAAATCGTCAGATTATTCCATGAGAGCCTTTTTTAGGTTCACTTAACATCCCCTGAGAAAATCTGACACGCTCGATTAATTTTCTTTTTTTTTGCATTTTGAAATCTTACCTCCACTATGCAAACGATCAGATTAACATTCCTACTGTATTAAAAATACGTAGGACATGGATGCTATCAATATCTGACGCGCTCGAGTAAATCCCGAAATCCCTTCATGGGCTCCTCTACTACTACAATTGACGTTAGAAATATCGCGGTGACCAGCCGAGATAGCCGACGTAGCTTTGAAACCAATAACCATCTTAGATATAACCAATACTCATCTCTTTCACTTATTCAAAAATGACGTTCCATAACGTCAATTTGAACGAGATTACAAATGAACGTCAATCGTGAAATGCGGTATTCTCCAGTTGTAAAAATGTTGTTCCCCGAAAACACCCATTCATACATTCTTAAAATAAATGAATCCTAAAAACATAACACACCTTTTTTGAGCAGTCGTGTAAAAATTGGTAACAAATTGTGAAGAAATTAAAATAAACAAAATAAATGTTCTATAAGAATATTTTAAGGCATTTTGTTGTTCATTGTATCGCCTCGATTTCTCTTTAAAATAATGGAATTAAATCTATAAGACAAAAAGGAACAAAAATAAATTGAAATAATAATTTACTGATTCCTATCATAGGAGGAATAAGTCTTTATAGTAAGGAACAACTCATATAATGCCGGTAGTCAAATTATGTTAATCACATTACGAAACTCACGTAAAAATAGAAAAGCCAATATTTTATTAATTGACTACACCGTGAAGTTCAATGATAGTTGCGATTTTTATTGTTATTTACAACAAAATGTCGTGATAAATAATTAACTTAAGTGTAAAATAAAACATTCTGACTCTTTATCAACGTGAATTGCAATATTTCACTGCCTATCTCTTTTTACGATTTTTATCTTTTCGTCTCGACGAATTTGACACTTAATGACAATTATGTGACAGGTCCACGAACCCATGACCAATTAATATCTGAGCTCTTTGCCATGACCCAATAAAAATAAGGACTGCTCACTTCGTTGACAGCGTGCCATAGGACAGGCAAAATAACGATGATTTGCATCGTTATTTTCGACGTGACGTCATATTTTCGTACTCCGTGGCACAAAATCATAGACATTTATCGGATTAGCGCAGCCCTTATTTACTAGGATCATGTACGAACCTATAACACATGGCAACAAATCTATGCGCTCTTTGCTAATCTAGTTGCTATACAGATCAATGTTTTAAACACAGTGATTTGACTTAAAAGTATAGTACGAAAGGAAAAATGCACAAAATAGTGCAAAGTAGATGCCAGATAACATACAGATTAATCTATTGGTAGTGTAATTTCTTACGACAGCCTAATCTAGTTACAATTGAAATAGAATAACACTGACCAGTTTTTATTACCCTATGAAGCATTTTATAAATACTTAGCAGAAAAAATTGCACAGATCTGTATATAAGATTTTGAATGGAGTAGCTTATTAGATAACGTAAAATGTAATTAATACTTACTATTTGTATTAATTGTCTATTCATACGGGTGCAATGATCAAGAGAGCTTGAAAATAAAACCGAATCTTTTGCAGTACATTGGCTATGGAATATCACTGATAAAAACATTGTATATTTTCTTCATAACGACTGCCCTGAAAATAAAAGAAATAGCTGCATTTTAAACTAACTAAATTCTTCTAAATATAAGATGTCAAGCTATTGTGCATAAAGTATATACCAGCAATCCAGCGTGTTAAGTGGTTAATATTATTTAATCAGTTCAACGCAGAGGTTTTACAGTGTGTAAACAATCAGGCCACTAATTAATACGGAGCTTGGTGATCGTATTATTATATTCGTATGATATTTTGATAAACAGCTGGATTTAGTGTTTTAACTACTATAGAAATATAATAATAATAATAATATAATATTCTACCACATACACACATCACCATCTAGTCCCAAACTAAGCAGAGCTTGTACTATGGGTACTAGATAATGGATAAACATACATATATACTTCTTTTTTTTTGTAAATACATACATATTATACATAGAAAGATCTATAACGGGTATAGTTACATAATTAGTTAGAAAATGCAAATGTCTAATCTATACATCCATTGGGTGATGTGTAATATAATAATAACAAGAGGATGCCTGTAGCTACGCCCGCACATTTTATTTTAATTTACGCCTTGTTACCCAATCCCGTGGGAATTTCGGAAAATCCCTTCTTAGAGCACCCCTACGGTCCCCAAGCTGAATCTGGCATGTATGGAACATACATGCCAGATTTTTAGCTTCCTGCGCCCAATAGTTTTGGCTGTAGCTTGTCTGTCAGTCAGTCAGTAACGCAAGGATTTTATATATACAGAAGATATTCTACTACATACACACCATACCGTATTTCCCTCCCTCATTTAGTCCCTAACCAAGCAGCGCTTGTACTATGGGTGCTAGATAATGGATATATTCATACGTACATACCTATCGGTAAGGGTATATTGGTTTTCTTGTCTTTTTATTAAATTTGTGACTGTTGAAAAGAATATTTTTCTTTCTTCTGTAGTTATTTTATTTATAATAGCGCTGATATACCTTTGCATTCACTTGCAACAGAACAGAGAGCATTCGCCATTTTTTGTGTTGTCAAATCGAACAACGAACATTGCTACGAATATTTTCACGATCTTTCTAGCGAACACTCTAATCCTTAGAATATAGAAACCGCACTTCAGCAGCAGTTTTACCAAATATATTTACTTCAGTTTGACTTATTAATTCCTTCTAGAGTAGGAGTAAGATACATAAACAAATGACGCTTCCAAATAATAAAATGCAGATCTTAATTTGAACAGTTTAATAAATCACATAAGTGTCTGTTCCTACGTTCAAAATTTATTGATCGATATCGAGGATTTAACAACATTCTATTGAAATTAATTCTGAGTAAACCAACCCTAAGGATTTATTGTAAACATAATATTTTATCGATATTCATTCTGAGTAAGCCCATCAAGTTAAAATAAGTGAGAAACTACGAAGATTCGAAACATCATTTGTATATTTATCTTTCCCTTACAGTAGAAAAAAATCATAGGTCAAAGTGAAGTAAATATATTGGGTTTAACCGTCATTGTAGCGCGGTTTCTATGTATTTCCTATTCTCTAAGGCTCGCCATAATGTTCGTAAGAATGCTCGCTAAAATACACTCGTTTGTTTTTCTGTTTTGTAACATTCGCACGAATGCTCATTACAGGTGAATGCTCAAGTGTATCAGCGCCATAAGGTGACACAGATGTGTCACGATAGTTACTTGGTTATAAAATAATCATGAATGAGTAAAATTATTAATTGAATATCTATCATATATGACAAAATGTCTTCATCATAATATCGATTTCTAAGAACATAAAATAATTATATGGTGCGTTAGTTAAAATATCAAATATTTTATTGCACGAAGAAAAGGCAGGTAATAATCGAATTATTGATGCCATATGAAGCTAACGTATCCCCGAATAGAAAAAAATTATTAAAGCAAATACGAAAAGTTTGGAAAAGCCTATGTAACGATACTCCACAAAACATAATAGACAATTTTTTAAAAGTACACTCGCAATTTTGTGTTCTGCAGCGACGCATAAAAGCAACCATATTCTTAATTACATTGCACTACTCTCTAGGTGTGGTTGAAATATGTTATCATTTCAACTCTTTGGTTTGCACCACACATAGTACAATCACATCACCACCTAAGCTTTTGTTTATTATCTACGAGTTTTGTCGCAAGCGTACAGACGGACAGACTGAGATCTATATACTCGTAATAAAGGTTCCTTGTAATTTACTACTAAGACCAAAAAACGATACAAGTTTTTTAATCTTAAAATATATTATGATTATGGTAATGTGCCCGGTACGGCAATAGGCTCGCCCCCTATTACGTGGGACCTAAAAATTCCTGGCGAAATGTGGGTGTAATATTACACCTCTGCCTACCCCTTCGGGGATACAGACGAAGGTCTATAAATAAATAAATTAAAAAAATATTATGATTTAAGTACCTATATGAAATAATATTTTTTTCTACTTTATAAACTCATATATTATTATAAACTCATTATAAGCTCATTTGACGACCGGTTGGCGCAACGGGAGTGAAAGCGACTGCTACGCCGAAGGTCGCGGGTTCGATTCCCGCTCAATTCAAACATTTGTGTGCATGAACATGGATGTTTGTCTTGGTCTGGGTGTTTCTATGTATAATATGTATGTATTTACAAAAAAAAGTATATATGTATATTTATCCATTATCTAGTATCCATAGTACAAGCTCTGCTTAATTTGGGACTAGATGGTGATGTGTGTATGTGGTTGAATATAAAAAAAAAATGTAATTTTAGTCATGGCAGCGATACTGAACCAAGAACCAATGACTTTACGGAGTTATGTGCGTATTCAATTGCAAACAGAGCTTGACTCGTGCCTCGGAGAGCACTGAACACATAGCAAAGCCGACGGTCTCGGCTGTCATGAAGATCTATGACAGTCGTTATAGGGAGTCAGTACCCCTGAATAAACTTGCACTAGTCTAAACAACGGAATATAGCTATCCCTTTGAGATGCCGAAGTCAGACAGGTAGTCGCTCTGTGGAAAAGCTAATATTCCGTCAAATCCGGTAAGACTAGAAAGCTGACCTCCGGTGCTAACTACGAAAACGCTAGGAGGATGATGATGTAATTTTATCCAACTAAACGCCAAATAACGCAAAATAACTTTCTTATGGTCGAAATACAAATACCTATAGGTACATAAAGTCAGTGTAGTGGCTCTGAAACTAACGCACTTCAATAAATCAATCAGACAGCCGAAAATTATATTACCAAACATGGAAAAAGATATTTCCATTTTCCGTTTTATTTGGCGATTGGAAATAAGTTACGCGAAATGCACGATTGATTACTGACGAATATTTGATTACTTGATGTAATGTTGAAACTGAAGGTACTATAAATAAAAACGAAGTTATATAATTCCGACAGACATAGTAGTAGGTATACGTCGGAAATTATTATGAGTACGTCCTCAATTCCGACGAGTATGAGTTAAATTTTAATAACATCAGTTTTATAATACACATAACAGTACACACACACAGTACAACCACTGCTTAATCCTTTTGAACTACGTTCTTTAAACACTCGCACAAGCCAACTCTTTTTTTTTGCTTTAGGGATTTTATAATTATAGTCAAAGTCATTTAATAATGAACCTTGTGGATAGACTTACGACCTATTGAGATAACATTTATTTTCCTGTGTTGCTTAACTTTTATTGGGAAGAATAAGATTAAAACAATAAGTTGAAAAAGGGAAATACATATTCCATTAATTTGTTGGTAAAATTAGGATACTGCATCGTTATTTGTTAAGGGCCTATTGAGTTGTCATCATCAGCCCTGTCCCACTGCTGCACGGGCCTCTTCTCACTATGAGAAGGGTAAGTCCATAGCCTACCACGCTGGCCAAGTGCAGGTTGGCAGACTTCACATGTCTTTCGAGAACATTATGGAGAACTCTCAGACATGCAGGTTTCCTCACGATGTTTTCGTTCACCGTTTAGCAAGCGATAATTAACAATTTAATACGCACATAACTCCGAAAAGTCATTGGATTCAAACTTGGAACTTCTGCGTAGCAGTCTGTTGGTCTCTCATATAAAAATTTGGCAATGTTTCGGCATGGCACGCAGTACGTAAATCCAAAAAATGATAATTATTTTTCTAAAAGTACATAAATAGGACGCGAGATATGCGTCACATACTACATTCTCTGTACCTCTACTTTCGAATATAGAGCCGTTAAACAGTAAAGTAAGAAAAATATGGGAAATCTTAGTTACTTCGCACGGAATTTCAGATCTAGTCAAATATAGACTTCATAAATGCCTGCATAAACAGATATTTATGAAGGTGCCCTTCATGCAGACGGCCCACCGCCCAACCTCGCGTTGCATACGTCACCTTGGATACCGTGACACACTCCACCTCTCCCAACAGTGGTCGATACCCATTGTTCCACTCTAGGTTCTTGATCTCACTTGATTTCCATTCAAGTTTAGCTCGCGGATGCCGTGCTCTTTGTTGCTACTACTCTGAGTATTCGATCTCACCTGTTTCCATTCAAGATTAGCCCGCGGTTACCGAGCTCATTATTGCTACTACTTATTTTTTGATCTCACCTGTTTCCACTCCAGGTTAGCCCGCTCCACGCGTTCGTTGGCGGCGACCCTCTGCTCATGCCGCGCAGCTGCCTCGCGCAGCGTGCATCCACAACAGGCGCAGCGTGAACACGTACAAGACTCCGGCGTAGTGACTCCCCCGCCGCCTCCACTGGCGTTCACCGTGCCCACGGTTGTGTGTTGTTGGGTTACACCTAGTAAAAGTAAATAGGTGTTTATTAAAAAATTATGACAGGTATACAAAATCTTGTCACAAAAAATAAACAAAAGGAGAATGCCTGTTTTTGTATGGAAGTCTGTACCGTTTGCTTTTTCATGAAATGACAATTTTTAGCCATCTTGTTATTTAATATTACCGTAGGCATGAAGCGTTTTTGTTTTCGAATCCGCAGTTCTGAGATTTTCTCAAAACCGTCTTTTTAAAAAAGCCGCCATAAAAATTGCAAAGGAAGGAATTCGTCCTTGATTTCTAATTGTTTATAACAATTACAATAAGTGAATGATTTTACAAGTTAAAAGAAACGTAGTTTCGACCCAGAGGAACAAACCTCAACTCAACGGATAAAAACAAAATAAACAAACACGAACGATGCGTAGGCGACGTTGTGTGGGGTTGACATTTGACACTTTTGACAGTTGCTCAAGTTATCAAATGTCACCCAGCAAGTGTTGCTATCTCAATTTAATCGATATCACCTAAAAACAATCGATTAATGAATAAATTGCTCAACCAAAGACTGAAATCAAGTTAAGTAGCCAAATATGTATTTCTATTGAATAAAATCACACAGAACACAGTTTTTTTAATTCACTGTCATAGTGCCTTCTATTGAATCTAAAATAATTTAATCGTTTAAGCAATCGTTAACGTTGAGAATCTTACACTCGGTTTTTTTGTCGCTCGGAATCGACTATTTTTTTGTGCTCTCCATGTATGCATTCGGAAGTTCTTGATTTAATCTACTTTTTTATAATATTTCGTAAACGCGGATTTAATAATGATTCATAATTTAGTAATGGCAGTTAAAATGTGTCAAAGCATTTACGGTATATCATTTTTTTTAAAGCAATTGGTACAGGTTCCAGCATTCTCCTTTTTTGTTATCCTTTGGATGCCTCGATCATCATCCTCCTAACGTTATCCCAGTTTCAACCAGGAGTCCGCTTATGAGTCTAACCAGATATGGCTGAATATTAGCTTTCCCAGAGAGCGACTGCCTGTCTGACCTCCGCAACCTGAAGGGATAGCGATATTCCATGGTTTAGACTAGTGTCAGTTTATTTAGACGATACTGACGCCCTATAACGACTGACAAAGATTGTCATAACAACCGGGGCCGACGGCTAAACGTACTCTCCGAGGCACGGGGCATGTGATAATTAACAATACACACATAACTCCGAAAAGTCAGTGGTTCGCGCCATGGATACGAACCCGATCCTCTGCATGGCAGTTTTTCGTGATCTCCACTAGGCTATTGCTGCTAAAAATAACCCGTACGCCTTCTATGGATTGGATATCGACAGCTATCATCGCAAAGTAAACATTGTTCTCGTAATTCTAATTTCAATTTATTAATAACTGCTAATCAAATCAATTCTAAGTTAATCAGTTGGTGTAAGGTGTTTAAAACTATCAAATATATTATATTTGCAACAGTGTAAAACTGGAATAAGTACCTCCCATAGAACGAACGGAGTAAGTTCAACACTGCAATCTGGTGAGGCTTTTGAGTGATTATCGGAGAAAACTGTGAGTACTTACGATATTACACACTAATATACACATTCCCATTATTAATTACAAAGAACTGATGCTTAAACCACGAAATCATTATTAAAAGAAAAAATGTTGTTTTGAATTCTATGATGACTACAGTCCATTCACAGTTATTTTACCTCTGACAAATGTCGGTGTTTATTTTCTTTGTTGGAATTATACTCTGTGATGACAGGAATTTAAAATAGGGTTACCCGTGCATAACATTTTACCCAATATTAGTGGAAATGCTTCAAAAATTCAAATGCTTGAAGCTCATGGCCGCAAAGTGGTTAGATTACCGCCATACCACTGCGAGCTAAACACAATTGAATTCATGTGGAGTCTCATTAAAAGGCGAGTCACAAGCAAACATTTAGGACAAGAGGCAACCAACATTGTGAATTTAGCTGAAGAAGCTTTTCAATCTATCACTGCAGAAGACTGACAAAAACAATGCAAACATGTGCGCCACATTGAAGGCAAGCTTCGTGAAACAGATGAGTCTACGGATGCTGAAATGGACAGGTTCATAATAGAATTAAATTCTGAGTCTGATACAGAATCTGACAGCAGTTACGAATCATCATGGGCAGTCCGAGAATCTGACAGCAGTTACGAATCATCATAACATTGGCAGTCCACATGGATCATTTTTATAGACTCACGCCTGTTTCCTTGAAGGGGTAGGCAGATATGTAATATTACACCCACATCATTCTTATTCAAAATAAATATGAAAATTATATTTGCAGTTTTTGTATTTGATAATTAGAACCTCATGTTGACGTAATTATGATGCGTTTACCTTTGTATATTACATAGACAACATTTTTATTATAACTACTTATCTTCATAGGAAATTAGTTATTTCGTAAGAAAATAAATGTACATGCATATAGCCATGCCAATATCAAGAGGTTTTGTTACAAACATTACTTCCAAATATTTTTAATACGATCGCGTAGGCAATAAAAAAAATTTAGTAAATTTTTAGAAATAGTGTATATTTAAAATGGGAGTATTATATACCAAATATAGCAACACAACGCCCAGGTTGGCCAATCTAACAGCTAGAGGTAAAATAACTGTGAACGGACTGTAATACAATATAACAGAACTGTCATCTGACATTTCCAACAGAGCCATTAGTGTTGTGACACATGAACGAATGATAACTAGGAGGCAGAGAATATAAAGCCGACCATTCATATCGATATTGATTAATTGTATTGCCAGCGAGAAGAAAATTTCCCCGAATCAGCCGCAGGATGGCAGCACTTGTAACATGCCATAAATGTAAAAAAATAGTTAATATAAAAAACACTGCGCTATGCTCAATTTGTGATAACAGATTCGAATTGAGCTGCGATGGCTACCCAGAACAAACGTACCGAATTATGAGCCAAGAATCTAAAAAGAATTGGAGATGCAAGACCTGTATTAAAAGTAAGAAAGACATTGGCACCGGCGCCAGTGGTACAGCATCAAATGTCACCCTGAGAAGAAAACAGAAACCTCTAAAAACACCTTCTCCAAAGGATCATGATCAAAATGCAAGGAAAACACCAACGCCACGTCAAAAATCCAAAAAATACGATATCTCGAGGATCCAGGACTCACATGTACTTACAGACTGCGCAACATCCGACGAGTCATATATCACCCCTAACAAAATCTCAAGGTGCATAGACGGAACAGTATCTGAGTTAGTAATAAACTCCGAACTTAAGGATACAATATAACAGCTTATCAGGAAACTAGAAAGTACTGAAAATGAATTAGAAAATACACTACTATAAAACACTGATTTACATAAACAGATAAAAAAGTTAAACGCTGAAATTAAAGTGTTAAAATTGCTATGTAATTCCTCCTCCATATCAGAAAGTCCTAGTATAATAGTAAAAAATAAAAGTAAATCTTCCCTGCATAAAAACAGTGTATCTTCTACACCATCCACGCCTCTATCATCCAAGCTGAATGAAAAGGCCAATGACAACGAAAAATTAATATTACACCTGCAACATAAAATGACAAGCCTGCAACTGCAACTGAAAGCCGCTGAACACGACGTCATTGATCTAACCAATCGTCTTCAAGCAATGACTCAACCAGGTATCAGTAAACATAACATCCAAAGTCAGGCACCTAGCCTATTGCATGAACAAGATACTCTGCGACTAACACACGTATAATACATAAAGAACCAACAGTAACAAACCGAAGGAAAATTTACATCTGGAAAAATATTTTTATTTTTGGTACATAGCAGTGCGTCGGGCTTGCGGCAGCTATATCGCACTCCAGGACAAATACACAGTACGAGCAATACAAAGTTATCGCTGAAACGAAGCCAAATGTACCATGTACCGAAGTCATTAGGAATAGTTGTAATATAAGATTAAAGTCTAACGATAAGCTCATAATATGTGTTGGTGAAAATGACAATAACTTGGGACTGATTCTATCTCAACTGCAAATGTTATTACAGACTTTTAGGAATAATAGTATAATTGTTCTAAAAGTAATGGAAAACACGTATCTAGATACTGTAGGCTTAAACAATTCTTTAAAAAATCTGTGTAAAAAATACAAACATTGTCAATTCCTGGATTATAAAGTAAACGCCTTTTCTAAAGTTAATGAACATTATAATATTTGAAAGCATTAAATTACGTCATAGATTGTATAGATTATAATGAGAAGTATTTAGATCCACGCGAAATCAGAAAACACATAACGTGTTATAAATTAAGCGATAAAAAGATTGGTAGCATGAAGGAACCCAAAAAAGGAACCATACCATTTTATTTCCGACGTCTTAGCGATTTAAAGTCACCACCTTACCGTGCTACACATGACGACCATAAAAATGCGGTAAAACAGTAAGCAAAGGCACTATGCCTTATTACTTCCCTGTCGTAAATAAGAATGATTCTGAACGATTTTTTCGTTCAGAATTGCCCCACCGACACGATAAGGCATAGTTTTAGAGTATTCCATCAAAATATTGCTAGTATATTAGCCAAACAAGAATTACTTGAACTAACCATACAGGAATTAAACGAAGGAAATAATGAGCCAGATATAATATGTCTTTCTGAAACCTTTATAAAAAAGGCAATGAAAATTATGTCAAAATATACAACTACCAAATGGCGGTCAACTTCTGTAGGGAAAAACAAAGAGGTGGTACCTGTATTTTAATTAAAAATGGTATAAATTTTAAAGAATTGTCACTTGTAAGAAAATACGCTACACAAAATACGTTCGAATCCTGCGGTGTAGAGATAACATCAAACAAATTAATTGTGATATGTGTATATAGAACACCCCAATCAGACCCTAACCAATTTATCTCGAAACTAAATTATCTACTGCATGATGTATTTAATAAATACAAATCCAAAATAAATATAGTTGTGACTGGTGATTTTAATATAAATACGCTGAAAAACCCTTTTTTCAGCGTATTTATATTAAAATCACCAGTCACAACTATATTTATTTTGGATTTGTATTTTGACTATTACCAATTGGCTCGGCTTTACACCGAAACCGATTAGGGTAGGCGACTTGGAGAAGGAAATGGACTGTATTCAGAGGATAGCGGTTCTTTGCCGCCTAGAAAGGAGTAAGGGATGAGGAGATGGATACGGGAGGAGGTGATTGAGTGGGTATAGGATATTTCCAGGATGGAAGGCACTTACCTTATACAGCCTTCTTCGTTTCTTTTCCTCCTGGTGGTTTCGTGATGCAGTTGCTTGTTTTCACTTCACTCACGAGCGGGTTTTCCTTGGTGGAAGCGGTAAATCACATACAGCGGTGCGGCGCGGAGCGGTATCGAGACGGCGTTCTTAGCGAGCGGAATGTTCGAGACTGTCACTCGCGTTCACGATCGCGTCGACGAATCAGGCGGAAGGCAGTGCCCTTCCAGGGAGTGGGATAGAGCGGGATGGAAATATGGTATCGCTCGCACTAGACGTGGAACGATTGATCTTGATGCGATTAGTTATATATATGAAGGTAGATGGCGCTACCATATCCCCCCGGCCCTAAAGGGTTGCTTTTAAAAAAATAGAATTGAACTTAGCTATGTTGGGTGTACTACCGCATAACCCATCAATAGGCTAAGACAGCGATATGACAGTAAAATTAATCTAAACTAACTTTAGCGAAACTACAAACGCAAAAATAGCGAAAACTACTAACTAAATACTTAAACTAAGAGGTAAGTTCAACTTCAGGCTAGATCTCACTGAGTTGGAAGCGGACGCGAGTTGATCAGTGCCTCGACTTGCGCAAGGACGGTTAAAGGCTCTTCGTAAGAGAGGATCTGTTGACTTATAAATTTGAAGAGATGCGGTTTAATTACTTTGACCATGCTTGCCCAACATCCACCGAAATGTGGTGATGCTGGTGGAATAAACTTCCAGTCAATATGATCTATGGAGAGTTCTTCCTGAAGACCAGTACGATAACTCGCGACGTGATTGAAACAAGTAGCGGGAACAAGTTCAATCAATTTACTAACGCGGTTGGCGACAAAAGTCTGCCAGCGGTGAGGAGAGGAATAAATCCTAGCGAGCACTACCTTGGAGTCGGAAAATGCGTATATTTATTAATAGAGTAGTGGGGCAAAACTGTGTCTTGAACATTGCGGAGCAAATGAGACAGCAGAAGAGCCGCGCACAACTCCAGTCTCGCAACCGAAATGGTTTTAACAGGCGAGACCTTAGACTTGGCACAAACTAACTGCACCGAGTAGTTAGAACCAATGCGGACTTGCAGATATACGACTCCGCCGTAAGCACGCTCGCTGGCGTCAGCGAAACCTATTAAGATGACGGTACATCCATCTACCAACCCAAGATGACGCGGAATAGTAATTTGATTGAGCGCGGTAAGCTCAATACAAAACTGGCCCCAAGCGGCGACAATACGGTCAGGGGGTGTTTCATCCCACTCACACTTTGCTAGCCAAAGTTCCTTTGTCAAGAGCTTGGCGTACAAAATTGTGGGAGCCACAAAACCCATTATGTCCCATAGTCGAGCCACTGTGGACAGCATAGTGGGCTTGGCGCACTTATCATCTGGCGGTGAGACGTCAAACCGAAAACTATCACAGGATTTGTCCCAGCGTAAACCGAGAACCTTATGCGGTACAGACTTCTCAAACTCAATGTCTGGAGAAGCTTTATGAGAATCTGGTACGCGTGCGAGAACCTCCTTAGAGTTGCTTGTCCATTTGACAAGATCAAACTGGCCTCGCTTGAAAAGCTGAATAAGCTCTTCACAAAGCGAAATTGCTAGCGGAGCGGGTATGACATTACAAGCAATGTCATCTATATACAAAGCGGATGGTAGTATAGTAGTGTAGCGTAGCGTAGCTTAGCATAGCATAGCATAGCATAGCATAGCGTAGCATAGCATAGTTAATTAGTGCTTTATCTTACACACAGTTTTAGCACCCACCTTGATCTCTTGAAGAGCAGAACAACAACAAGACGTAATACAATGAGAAGTATGTAACGTAGGTACGGTACCCATAATCACATACCCAAGTACCGTCTCAATAGCGGGCGGTAAATCATATCGCTCACTACGAACTATGTTAGTTAGTAGCAAGTGCGGAAATATAGAAGCTCCGATCAAAAGATCAATGCCTGCCGGATTCGCAAACTCCGCGTCGGCTAGCGGCAATGATTCGAGATGAGTGAGTGATGCTACGTCTACATTAGCGTTCGGCAATGCGTCCGTGATACGCTCCACGATAAGCGAAGAAATGTTAAAATTAATGTTCCTATCAAAACGCGAATGTATTTTAACATCTACGGAACCCCTGCAATGCCTTTCTGATCCGCCTATCCCTTTGACGGTTGAGTTAGTATTTTTAAAGTTATTCCATAATCCGAGGCGTTTGAAGCATTCCGATGTTATTAGATTGGTCTGAGATGCGCTATCTAGCAGACAACGTACCATGTGCGGCGACCCATTAACATCATATACGATAACTTGCGCTGTCGCTAACAGAACAGTCTTAGACGCCGTACACTGCGTTTTGGCCCTGCGCGGATCATTATAGATGCGCGAGTGCCGTCCTCGCGTGCGCGTCGCCCGCGCAATGGATGTCGTATACAACGATACTTCGCCCTCAGACGCGGAAGGCGCAGCTACCGTGTTCTGCACTTGCCTGAGTGTGTCAAGGTTAGCGGCTTGACTTGACAACCGGTTATTTTTATCGCAATGTAACAGTGTATGATGTTTTTGTTTACACGTGCGACATCTCGTTCTACTGGAACAATTACTCGTTTTATGTTTTATGCTTAAGTAATTAATGCAAGCTTTGTTATCTTTTGCGCATTTAAAACGAGCAATTGGATTTAAATAATTAAAGGTAGGACACTTATAGTAATGGTCGTGCACTATATTACTGCACAGACACTTCTGTGAATTATTACTATTAGATTCCGAACATGTTACGTAAGATTGTGGATTAGGGACTGAGTTATTATTACTATTTCGCGATTTATTCAACCTTTGTTTGTTGTTGTTAGTGTTAGACGGGCCAGGTGAACCAGACTGCGTATTATGAAATATTCGACACTGATCTTTGATGAACGAAATAAAACTATCTAGTGTAGGTATTTTATTATTGCGTTCCGTCATCTCGAATGCGCGAATTGTATCAGTGTCAAACTTTTTTAAAGCGAGTTGAAGCAACATAAAGTCGGAAAGATCTTCTAATTTTAAATTCCTAAGAGAATTAACCGCGGTTACGAAGTTATCAATAAACAGCTGGAAATTCGAGACAGACGCGTTGCTGGACAGTTTGAGATTTAAAGCTTGGTCAAAATACGTAGACGCTAGAAAGCGCGTGTCTTGATATCTGTCAAGTAGTGACTGAAATATGACCTGATAATTCTCAGCACTGGGTGTGACACCTGCAAATACGGACTGGGCCTTCGGCGACAGTTTACCTATTAAATAGTACAACCTGTCAGCATCTGTCAGAGAACCATTATCGTGCACTGTAGACTTAAAACTCGCATAGAATAACGGCCAATTTCGTATATCTCCGTCAAACGACATAATCTCGATTGGTGGTAATCTCGGTTTGCGGGCAACGGGCTCTGCCGAACATTTACCCTCCAATTGCGATTGTACACGCTTAATAATACAATAAAGATCTTCGAATGAGGTATACGCCTGATAGTTCGGTTTTTCATCAGGATTGATAGAAAGTAATCTTGCGTTATAATCGTCTAACAACTTATGAAAATCTGTTCGAATACTATCTACTGTTATACAATAACTGAGAAATGCTTCGCTATTACTGTCAGACATCGATGCGGTTTTTGATCTTTCATAGATATTTTGAATGCGCTCAAATAAAATATTGCGTTTTGCTTCTAAGATTGTCATCTCTTTGTCTTCCGACACGCGTGACTTCTTTTGTTGTGACATGCTTACGTAAGTATAAGCTAATGAGAACGAAACAAAATAAGAATATCTAATGTACCTATTATTTTACCTAAGTAGGCTAATTAGGCAACACTTTAGAGCTGAGTAAATAAAAGTTGCTTGAAATATGAGATTTATAAGACAACTATGATAGTTGCAGAAATAATAATTTAATAAGTAGGTAGCTACATAAAAGTTTACCTACTAATGCGGGCGGAAATAACCATGTTACGGTTATGTGAATATATTAGGAGTATAGCTAGGTGCTATAACTGCCTAGGTATAGCGGTATAACGTATAAAACGTAAATGAATCCGACTCGTATGGATAAAAAAAAATGGCTTGGCTTTACACCGAAACCGATTAGGGTAGGCGACTTGGAGAAGGAAATGGACTGTATTCAGAGGATAGCGGTTCTTCGCCGCCTAGAAAGGAGTAAGGGATGAGGAGATGGATACGGGAGGAGGTGATTGAGTGGGTATAGGATATTTCCAGGATGGAAGGCACTTACCTTATACAGCCTTCTTCGTTTCTTTTCCTCCTGGTGGTTTCGTGATGCAGTTGCTTGTTTTCACTTCACTCACGAGCGGGTTTTCCTTGGTGGAAGCGGTAAATCACATTAGCGAGCGGAATGTTCGAGACTGTCACTCGCGTTCACGATCGCGTCGACGAATCAGGCGGAAGGCAGTGCCCTTCCAGGGAGTGGGATAGAGCGGGACGGAAATATGGTATCGCTCGCACTAGACGTGGAACGATTGATCTTGATGCGATTAGTTATATATATGAAGGTAGATGGCGCTACCACCAATGAACTACAGGATGTATGTCTTCTTTCTCTTAGCGTTATCCCAGTTTCAGTCTGGGGTCCGCTTTCTAGTCTAACCGGATTTGGCTGAATATTAGCTTTTCCACGGAGCGACTGCCTGTTTGACCTCCGCAACCCGAAGGGATAGCAATATTCCATGGTTTAGACTAGTATCAGTTTATTTAGAAGGTACTGACGCCCTGTAACGACTGTCAAAGATCTTCATGACAACCGGGACCGACGGCTTAACGTGCTCTCCGAGGCACGGGACAAGCGATAATTAACAATTCAATACGCACATAACTCCGAAAAGTCATTGGTGCGCGCCGTGGATTCGATCCTGATACCCTCTGCATGGCAGTCTGTTGGTATATCCACTCGGCTATCGCTTCTCTTCGCTATGTATGTAAAAACTATAATATGAAAATTCATATTACAATGCCCACACGCAAATTGACATGCATAGACCACATCATAAGTAATATTAAGAACGCTACTGCTAATGTGTTGCCTTTGCATCTTTCTGACCATGACACCGCACAGATGCTTAGCTTTCCTATAAAACCTAAACTGCAAATACCAACAATATACTACCTGTACAAAAGAGACTATAATTTAGAACAAATTGAAAAATTCAAGGAATGTCTACGGAGTCTATCGTGGTCCAGTGTATATCTTAAAAATGATGCAAGTGCGGCATTTAGTGTCTTTCATGAGTTACTTTGCCTATTCTACAATCTCTGTTTCCCAAAAGTACGAGTTAAAATGGATATACTCAACAAAAACAAACAAAAGTGGATAAGTAGGGGTCTCATGCAAAGTTGCAAAACCAAGCGTATGCTACGATATCGCTACTATAAAAATAAAAATCTTAGCAATAAAATAAAATATAATAATTATTCTAAGCTATTTAAAAAATGCATCTACAATTCAAAGAAGAACGCAAACATAAAATTCATTAACAATAATGAAAATAAATGCAAAGCCACATGGACTGTAATTAAAAATGAAATAAATAACAACACCCGCAAACACAGCATAGACATTATAAAAGTCAATGATGTTGTGATTTCTGACCCTATAGAAATAGCTTCTCACTTCAATAACTACTACGTTGATTTGGCGGATAAACAAACACACACAACTAGAACTTACCGTGACCTTAATTAAACTCAAACAGTAAAATCAATGTATTTAACACCTATGTCCGAGGAAGAGGTAAAATTAGAAATTATGTCTCTGAATAACACTGGATCTGAGGGCTATGACGAAATCAACACTAAAATCATAAAAGCTTGCTGCAATGAGTTATCGAATATCGTAACATATCTAATAAATATGTCATTCTCACAAGGCATTTTTCCTGAAGCATTAAAACTATCTGTCGTTAAGCCTCTATTCAAGAAGGGAGAAAAATCCGATATTAATAATTACCGCCCAATAACTTTAATACCCATTGTGTCTAAAATAATATATGAAAAATGCATGTACAAAAGAATAATGAGCTATTGCACCAAATTTAAAATCATATGTAACGAACAATATGGATTCCAAAAATTTAAATCGACTACATTAGCAATTTTCTCCCTCATAAAAGTAGTACTTACGAACGTTAATAATAAATATTTTACCACGGGTCTGTTTTTTGATTTATCAAAAGCGTTCGATCTGGTTTCTCATGACATGTTGTTGCTGAAGCTGGAAGCTATAGGGATTAGGGGACCTGTACTTCAGTGGATATCATCTTATCTACGTGAGAGAATACAGAGTGTCATTGTTGATAAGATTGATGAAAATGGAGACCTAATATCATACTCATCAACATACAGGGATATCAAATGTGGCGTCCCACAGGGCAGCGTATTGGGCCCAATATTATTTCTCCTATATATTAATGATATAATTAAAGTAACGAATCACAAATGTATACTATTTGCCGACGATATATCTATTATAGTGACATCTAATAAAAATAATAATACAATTAAAGATCATGAGTCTGACATTAATATTACAATTAATTCATTATTGCATTGGCTTGACATAAATAATTTGAAAATTAATTTAGATAAATCTGTTTATATTCAATTTAATCAACCATATAATAATAATTACACTATTAACCTTAATGTAAATCATATCAAACAAGTGACAAATACAAAATTCCTGGGAGTAATATTAGACGAAGATATTAATTGGAAATCACATCTAGACAAAGTCACCAACAGAATTAATAAATTTGTTTATGCCTTAAAGCAAGTAAAAAACGTAACAAACATAAAATTGCCATTACATCCTACCACGCTTATGTGGAATCGCTTCTTCGATATGGGCTTATAATATGGGGTAATAGGACTGACTTCAGTAGGGCATTTGTAGCACAAAAAAAATGTATAATGGCTATAAATGGCCTTCAGCCAGACGACTCATGCAAACCAATATTTAAAAAGCTTAACTTGTTACCGTTACCATCTCTCTACATTTACGAAATATGCATGTTTGTATACAAGAATAAAGAATTGTTTAAAACAGCAGATGAGGTACATTGTCGGAATAGGCGAGATCCTTTTAGATTAGTGTTAAGTGACATTCCTAGACTAACCAAATACAACAAAAGCTGTCTTGCAATGTGTGTACGTATCTTTAATAAATTGCCAAACCACTTTAAGCAATTAGAATTTAGATTATTTAAGAAAGAATTGTATACTTTACTAAATGAATTTAATTTCTATAATTTAAATGAATTTATGGAAGCAAAGTTTTAATAACTATGTACATATGTAAATATTTTGTTTAAATTTTTGCATGCTATATTCTAGCGAAACATGTTTGCTCCTATATTATTGTAACACCTATTAATACCATGTTTTATGCGAATAAATTATTATTATTATTATTATGAGAATGTACCACAGATTCATTCTGTGATTTAAAGACCTCGCTCCTAAAGAAACATGTAGGTTCGCCTTTGTTACAACTATTTCTGTTTCATTGATTTTGTATCGGTGACCACTTTCTTACATTCTTTAATAATTTGGATGAATAACAACTACCGTGACCCTTTCCAATGTTTTGAAATCATAAGTATCCGTTCAAAACTTAACAATTTCTTAAAAAATATGTCCTAATCTAGTAACTAAATTTCCCAGAAGGATACTCAAAGGTCAAACTGTACTTAAATTGAAGTAAACTTGATTGGATTAAATGCAGCTGAGACACAGAAAAAATTATTATGAAAACGGTTACTTAGACGTTTTATGAAAGGTTTAATTCTGTAGACCGCCGTAGTATGGGCCTTAACGTGTGTTGTTAGTTCAAATGAGTCACATTTGGACTAACAACACAAAGGGCTCAAATAAAGTGATAAAACCAGTGCTATGCTTCTTTATATGGGAATAAACAACGGGGCCAGACGAAACAATACAACTAAGGCGGAAATAATTGTATGTACATACGCACGAAGTAGCTATAAAATTTTCGTAGCAGGTAAAAGTTAGATTATTCAGTTAAAAACATATAAAAAGAGAGCATTAAAAGTTTCAATGCCCATAGTTGAAATCTTAACAAGGAATTTGCTTATTTTTTTTTATATCCGTTGATTTTATGATTGTAAAGTCGTCCGCGAGACAGAATTTATTCCTAATCAGGAAGTTGTCTTTTAATAAAAAATTATATGGCAGGTGGTGTACTAAGCATTTGCTAAAAAAATACGTTAATGTTAGATCTTGGTTACGCTGCAGCATAATGGCATAACGTAAATCAAAGCCCGAAACAAAAATATTGCAATAAGTGCCAGAAAAATTGCATCAGTCTATACTTAGCATCAGCTGCGGTTTATCTTAAGGTGTTAAGTCCTAACAATTAATATCGGGTAAGTGGTAACTAGTACTCATTAATCTAGCCTCTGCATTGGTTCATGTAACTGATGACACTAGGCGAGGTATGGATTGTGGGAATCTTACGGTCTTGTCCTTACTCGATTTTAGCAATGCTTTTAACACCGTAGATTTCCATATCCTACATGGCATCTTGCGCTCTCTTAATATATCTCCAGCAGCAATTGACTGGTTTCATAGTTACCTATTTGGTCGCCGGCAGTGTATACGCATCGAAGACTCGTATTCTTCATGGTCTTACACGAATGCTGGTGTGCCACAGGGTGGCGTGCTATCTCCGTTACTCTTCGCAATATTCATTAATTCAATCTCAAACCAATTACTTTCTTCCTACCACCTTTACGCAGATGATTTGCAGATCTACACGCAAGCTCCATTAAATAAGTTACCAGAAGCTTGTTCAACTATTAACACCGACATGGCGCGGATCTGTGAATGGACCAAGAAATATGGAAGTAAGTAAGACTTAGTAAATCCCGATAAATCCCAACTGATCATTATAGGTAGCCCCAGAATGGTCTCAAAAATTAGTTGGCCCGATCTTCCGCGAATAAAATTTTATAGAAAAGATCTATCTTTCAGCAAATCAGTAAAAATCGCGGGATCTATTTTGACGAACCCTTGTCTTGGGGATCACAGTTGCAAGAAACTAGTCGCAAACTATTTGCATCTGCAGGTTCATTGCGTAAGTCACGCAACTTCCTTCCGAATGCCACTAAAATTGCGCTTGCAGAATCTCTGCTTCTGCCTATACTTGACTACGCTGATGTCAGCTATCTTGACCCCAACGAAGAGCAGCTAGACAAACTTGAGCGTCTCCAAAATTTTTGCATACGATTTATATTTGGACTTCACAAATATGATCACGTTTCAGAATTTCGCCTCAAGCTCAAGTGGCTGCCAATTCATCTTCGCAGGAATACTCACATTCTTATATTATTATACGATGTCCTGTTTAATCCTAGTACCCCCTCTTACCTCAAAGAACGTTTTAAGTTCCTCAATGACACACATGTAAAGTCCTTGAGGTCGTCCAGGGATTTGACGCTGGAATTGCCAATGCATTCCACAAATTACATTGACAAATCCTTTTCTGTTCAGGCTGTGCGCCTGTGGAATGCATTGCCAGTAGAGATTAGAAGCGCAAAATTTCTAAACATATTTAAGGGGATGATAAAAAAGCATTACCTCTCCATCTAACATCAAAAATGCAAACAAAATAATGACTATATTGAATGTCTTGCTATATAACATCTAGTCATTGCATATGAATGGTTCTGGTATTTTCTTAATTTTATTGGTACAAAAATACTTAGTATGTCCTGCATATTATAGGTATATAATATATATGGTTGGTAAATGTATATATTTATATATTTTTGTATAATATTATGTTTTTCTTTATTTCATTATTTAACTACACCACAGCCACACATGACTGCTTACATTATTTCTGTCCATCCTAAGGTTGCCTGGCAGAGATCGCATCTAGCGATAAGGCCGCCGATTGTACATAGATATTAGTTAATTTACCAATGTACCTACTGTACGATTTTATTTTGGTGTACAATAATGTGTATTTTCTATCTATCTAGCTACCAACATTTTCTTCTTTCTCGAAAGAATAACTTATTTGTTCACAAATACGGTAGGTTATTTGTAGGTGGCACTTTTATCAAATAACATTTTTAAGTACGTATAAATACATACATACATACATACATAGACTAACGCCTGTTTCCCGGAGGGGTAGGCAGAGACTACGGAGCGCCATTTGCAACGATCTTGACATATCTCTCTTGCTTCATTCAGTCCCATCAGATTCCTCAAGCATGCTCTTCTGTTCAGGGTGCTTCTAACCTGTCCTGTTTTTAGGATGTCTCCAATCTGGTCAGAGAACGTCCGCCTAGGTCTTCCCCTTCGTCCTGTCCCTTCCACACTTGCCTTATATATCTGCTTGGTCAGTCTTTCGTCATCCATCCTCTCCACGTATCCAAACCATCTTAGCTTACCTTTCTCGATGCTTGTCACTACATCTTATTTTACCCCACGACACTCTCTTATCACACAATTCTTTACTCTGTCAGTCAAAGAAAAACCACACATACTTCGCAGTGCTCTCATTTTTACAGCATTTATTCTACTTTCATGACTCTTCTGCCATACCCAACTATCACTACCATACATAAGAGTAGGTACTAACACCCCTCTATGGACAGCCGAACGTGCTTTTTTGGACACGTTTTGGCTATTCATAAACGCCTTCAGAGCTCCATTCACTCTATTACCTGCATTAACACTTCTTTCAATATCTTCTACATTCTTACCATCTCTTGTAAACAGCGTACCTAAATATACAAACTCTTTCACTTGCTCCACTCGCTGTCCATCGATCATAACATTACAAGCCGTAACGCATTCCTCCTTTTCAAAAACCATATTTTTCGTTTTACTTACATTTACTTTCATTCATTTCCTCTCTAACGCACCATGCATGATTGTTACCATCTCCTGCAACTCCTCCGCTGAAGATGCAAGTACAACCTGATCATCAGCATAAAGGAGGCATTTGACAAGTAACTCATTCATTCTTAATCCACAGTCACTATTTTTCAAATCTTGCAAACAACTGTCCATGAAGAGGTTGAACAGCCACGGCGACGCTACACATCCCTGTCTAACACCTGTTTCGATGGTAAACCAATCCGTGTACGACCCATTTATCCTCACACAAGCTCTAGAATCTTCATAAAGGGATTTCAGAGCTCGTATGAGGCTGCTGTTCACCCCATACATCGACAGTACCGACCACATTTCATTCCTCACCACTTTATCGTAAGCCTTTTCCAAATCCACGAATGCGCAATAGACCTTTTGACCTTTGGCCAAGAATTTTTCGGCTACGCACCGCAAGGAAAAGACTTGATCCGTGCACTCCATACCCTTTCGGAATCCTGCTTGTACATCCCATATTTTCTTGTCGGTTACTTCCATAACTCTTTCAATCAGTACCTTCGCATACAATTTGCCAACAATGCTGAGAAGGCTAATGCCTCTATAGTTCTTGCAGTCTTGTTGCGAGCCTTTTCCCTTATAAATAGGCTCTACCACCGCTGTGGTCCAGTCATCAGGTACTCGGCCGGTGCTCCAGCACATGTTAAATAAGCGCTGCAGCTGACCAACTATGATACCCTGTCCAGCCTTCAGCATTTCAACTGTAATCCTATCATATCCTGCAGCCTTACCTAATTTCATACTTCCCAACGCCTTCACAATCTCATCTACACCAATATCGCTTTCATCATTGCTATTATTACCATTAATTTCGTCGATCGATGTCTCTATCGCCGTTCTTTCATATAGACCTTCAAAATACTCCTTCCATCTCTTCAGCACGCATGATTCACCATTCAGTATCTTTCCATTCTTGTCTCTGATTGACGTGTATTCTGAGGATTGAGTTCTTCCTCGAACTGCACGAACGGATTTCCAGAAAAACTTTATGTTTCTCCGGAAATCTTCAGATAGTCTGCTATCAAACTCATCTTTCTTTTCCTCTTTTTTCCTTTTAACAATTTCTTTCACAATTCTTTTTGACCTAACAAACTCCTTTCTTGCTTCATCTATGTCATCACTCGTTGCCTTTCCCATTCTTTCATTTGCTCTGGCAGCCAACCAATCTAACCAAGCTTTCTTTTTCTCTGACACTGCTAATTGTACATCCTTGTCCCACCATGTATTCTTAACCTTTCGTATTTTCCGTCTCTTGATCGCACCACATACTTCAGACGCTACACATACTATCTCTTCTTTAAAAGATTGCCATAATTCTTCCATATCATTTATGCCATCGAACCTCTCAAATCTTGTTATCAATCTTCGCTTATACTCATCTTTCACATCTTTTTCTTGCAGATTTTCTACTTTTATTCTTTCTAGGACCTTATTTTCATAATGTTCTCGGTGTCGCCATCCTTTAAAGAGTCCACTTATCCGGCTCATCACCAAGAAGTGGTCTGTGTGGATGCCGATCCCTCGATACACCCTTGTATCTAACACATTCTTTCTCAAACGTTCATCTACAATTACAAAATCAATCATACTTCTTCTAACATTCTTAGCCCCACGCGTATACATGTGTATCCTTTTGTGATCAAACATGGTGTTTGTCACACAAAGGCTCCACTCTAAACAAACCTCAAGCAAAACTTTTCCATTTTCATTCACACTCTCATCACCAAATCCACCCAAAACCCTTTCAAATCCATCTCGTTTTACTCCCACCCATCCATTGAAATCACCTAACAAGATCAATCTTTCGTTATCCTTACATTTCCTCAAAATCGCTCTTAAGTTCTCCCAAAATTCCTGCCTTTCGTCTTATTCTTGCTGTGACATACCCGCTACTATATTGACCGGGGCGTAAACCTTTACAATAAAGAGACGGGTAAGTCCTACTTTCATTCTCATCCACAATAGTCTAGCATTTACATATTCATATTCCTTAACGCACTCATTCATTCGCGCAGACAGTATTAAACCAACTCCTTTGCAGGCTCTGGTGGTACTGTCTACCCCAGACCAATAAGCCGTATAGCTGTCATGCTTGGTGGGGCCACAACCTTTCCTTTTTGTCTCATTCACACATAGAACATCAATCTTTCTATCATCCATCATGTGGCATACTTCATTCAATTTACCATCCATTCCTCCTCCAACATTTAATGTTGCAAACCGGCTTTCCGTAACGTTTATTAGTAATGTTCTCTGTATATTATGCATAAAGCAGCAAAATAATAAACTCGATTAATAAGGCTCCACTCACTTACCGAACGTAACACAACTGTATAGATATTGTTACTTTACGTCGACTTATTGCAGAGGATATGGCGAGAGTAGTAGTTCTCCTATTGAGCCGCTCTATTCATACTGTAATTAGCAAAGGTCTACTACTTATAAAGTTCATGAAGCCTAGCAGCCCTGAGATGACACATGATGATGAAATGCTACCAGCGTCTAGGACATTTTCTATTATTTGTCCCATTAGTTCAATGTTACGTGGGAAAAAGTCTCATCAGTTCTAAATATAATAGAACTATTGGATAGAACTTCTGAGAATGAACCACATTTCATTTTCCAGAACGGTGCATCCTAGCTGATACAGAAAGGCAAATCTGAAAAAGCGCTACCATAAATACATTTGTACCATGACTAACAAACATTAAATACTTTTTTATTTAAAGGATAATAATGAGTAATATCTTGACTACTAAAGCTATTTATTAAACGTATAATTGATCTTTTTCCCTGACCTCAAGCCGAAAATGACTCGCAGGCTTAAAATATTTGCAGAACGGGGTTTCACACAATTCCACGGGTCAAAACCAGTCATTAATTTTACAAGTGTTATGTTTTGTAAACATTAGTTTATTCTTTCCCAAGAGAACACTGTGCCGCGATGAAATTAAGGTTGATATATTGTCTGGACTAAAAAAAATGTGATACAAATGTGTGACTCCTATGTGAATTATTTTTACATTATAACATTATTTTGCTGAATATTCTTGCTACAAATTATCAATAATATATTGTTTTGTCGCTCTCATCTCAAAAACTGGTGATAAATTTTGGTTACCATATGATGTTAGTACACTGCAGCCTTGTATAAAATAAAAAAGGTAAATAAACTGATTTTTCTCAATCAACAAAATACGTAATAACATTGTATAACGTCACGCCTTTATCTCCGAAGGGGTAATCAAAGGTGTATTACACACCCACACTTTGCCAGTTATGTGCCGAGCCTATTGCCATTTATCGGGCACATTGTTAAGCGAGCGATAACATTTTTAATATGTGTGTACATATGTAACTTTGAAAAGTCATACTTGGTGAGCCCAGGATGCTAAATTGGGATTTACTCGGGCGTCATAGAGACCTATTGCTTTGCAAAGCTTAGATGATAAAAAGATAAAAATGTTAATCTTAATATATAAAATCCTTGCGTTACTGACTGACTGACAGACACGCTACAGCCGAAACTATTGGGCGCATGAAGCTGAAATTTGGCATGTATGTTCCTTGGGTAGCGTAGGGGTGCACTAAGAAGGGATTTCCAGAAATTCCCACGGGATCGCCAAAACGGGTAAATTTAAAAAAAGTGCAGGCGTAGCTGCTGGCGTCTTCTAGTAATGTATAATTTTTCATCGGTGGGGGGAGCGGCTATAGACTCTAATTTTTTTTAAAAGAGCTGTTGCCTTAATCCCTCCAGACAATCATCAGATAATGAGTAAGCACGTCAAGGACGTTAGGATAAAGCATATATATCTTAATCTGACGCGCTTGAATCTTTCAAAACGGCGAATTCACTCATCCACATTTGCAACTTTCTAATAATCGCCACGAATTTGCGTGACACCTGAATCGTCACATTATGCAATGAGAGCCTTTTTTAGGTTCATTTGACATACATACATACATAGACTCACGCCTGTTTCCCCGAAGGAGTAGGAAAGGCATATTAAACGCCCACTTTTCGCCAGTGTTTCATTCCACGTAATAGGTGGCGAGCCTATTGCCGCTTATCGGGATATTTTGTTTGCCAGAGCCTCGTCCATTGATCGGCAGGTGCACCACTTGCAGGTGAGGTTGGCTTGGGACCCTCTTGGTGGGAACCCTATGCACCCTGAAATATATATGAAATCTTACCTCCATTATGCAAACGCTCAGATTAACATTCCTTTTACTTTATAAAAAATACGTAGGCCATGGATGCTATCAATACCTAACGCGCTCGAATAAATACCGAAATTCCTCCTTGGGCTCCCCTACTATCAGAGGTGTGTACCCGGGGTACCTGGGGATCGAACCCGAGACCATCGTCTCGGCAGACCGTTACGTACAGCACTGGGCTTTCGCATCTTCTTGCTTACTGTATAGTTGTTGTAGTAACTTGTGTTAGCTTACGTTACAGCCTTATTGAATGACTCCCAGTTCCACGCATCGGCAGAGTAGCAGATTAAAAATATTGCTTAGGTATGACAATAAATGGCACGCATATGGTAGAAATTATATTTTTTTAATGTATTTAAACTATTAAAATATTATTTCGTATTGTAGAACTTAGCCAGTAGATAATTACATTTATAAAAATAATATACCCAAATAATGTAGTGGGAATATAATGTTCATGTTCATCTCGTAGAATATACAGGCTGTCACAAGACCCATCACCGAGCCGAAGTCTAGTCGTTTTGGACATCATGGCAAGTCATACTGAGCAAAAATTATACGGGAGAAACGATTTTTTTAAGTATACTATTTTATTTAACTGCAAATAAAAGTGCGCGCGTGTAATTCCCGCGATACCTACTTATCCATGGTTGCATAGGACATCCATGGAACAAAGTGGCGGGGTAATTGTATCGATTTTGTACCTAATAAGAAAAATGTATAGTGACTTTGAGCCTCAATATATTTTCCTGAACCAGTAATTGCCCAGGTATGGTGCCGAAGTAAAAAATGTTCGTAATGATTGGTACAATATGGGATTTCAGTTTTTGTTCAGGGTCTTTTTAGACCCTGTTTTTTTATATTGAAACAATTTCTAACGTTAGTTGCTTGAACGAATTCCATTAATTAGTTTAGCCAATATAATATATTTAAAAGCTTTATTGCAATCTGCAAAAATTTTAATGCGTAATCATGTACCTACTAAAAAAGTAACTCCCGCAGAGCTTAAATCTCAATATAATACTGAATAGAAACATCTGTTCCCTCCATACTAAGTAGCTTCAATCAACAAGAAGAAGAAAAACATTATACTTGCAGGTGCTAATATTAATATAAGTGAACGGAAGCAATTTTAGCGCGGTTATAAGCGCACGGAACAAACGGAAATGAATAGTCCTCGTAAGGTGAGGTTGCCAACTGTATAAAATAGGTGGTAGGAAAGGCTTACATCTTTTATACATGTAGGCCTTTTCTTTGTTTGTTTTGTATTTAATGTTTTAAATGGACAGAACATCATATAATTTACATAAAAAATTGCCAACTGTGATTTTTAGACAACCCCGCACGCGAATAAATCTTGTGTCAAGGGGGAATTTACAAACATTCAATCAACGTATATAAAGTATACCCAGTGTGTTTTTTGATAACATATTATTATTAGAGTGATGAGTATGCGGTTTACCAAGTTAAAATATTTTGAGTATAAAACGGTCACCCATTTTTAAAGCTGGCCGTGTTTTAAAGAAATATCCGGAGCTGCGGGCTAATACAGTACAAAAGAAAATATCAAAGTAAAACACACGCCACAACATGCTCAATCACACTCTAAGTTTACAGCGTCTCCATAAACGACGTACCATGAGCGATTAAGCGATACAGCCTAAGTACGCCGATTCGTAGTGGATTATTTGTTTTTACAGCTAGCAATACAGCAGAACATGCGGTTTATCACCAACAGAACATTGGTATATTTTCCACAAAATTAAACAACTAAATTTAAAACGTTTGTGGCGCACGACAATAATCGTCTGATTAATTTACTTGAAATGCAGTTTATCTCTGAAATGGGCAACAGCGTGAGACATATAAAGAAATATATCATTATGATATTCGCCAAAACAGGAAAACACAAGGAATCCATAAGCTTATTACGCTATACGTCAGTAATGTGTATTTTGACAATGTATGGCGTACCGGGTACGCATGAGAGAAGATTTTCCATAATGGCAAATAAAGTGAGTCTTTCCATTGTGTATTATTCTTTATTGTAATTGATGGCTGCCGAAGCTTCAATAAAGATAACGTCTGAAGGTAAATAAAATTGTAGTCATTTATATCATATTCACAGAAAATTACTATTAGCATTATTGTAGTAATGAAAAGGATTATTCTCGGCATGGTTTTACTATCGCGTAACGACCTCATCGCGTCTTAGCAGAATGTATGACCTTGTCCAAGATATGTTTAAGCCACGTCAAACGATCAGAAAAGTAGCACGATTTAGTATTTTTTACGGTGAACTTTCCTTGTGCCGGACTAGCGCTGCAAGACGTTAGTCTTTTCATGACTATGCTAGTGTAAGACATGGCGAAACCTCGAGGCAAGTATTAGATAAATCTTCATTTTCAAATAATTACACGATATAGATTCGTTACATAAATAGTGTGATGTATGTATAATTCACTGTATGCAAAGAAAATAAACGTTTAGGTAATCTACTAAGTTATTTTTACACTTTCTAATATGCGAAACATGAACACAAAATTAATTATAAAAAAGAGAGTATTTCTTGACACAGTCCATCATCAAAAGAAATATTAATCGATTTTAAACTTTCGCGATTTGTATACATCATACAATATTATTTTGCGGGTATTAGTCGCGATAATTTACTTATTTAAAGGCATAAATACCTTTGTTATTCTCCTACGTTTCTACTGGCTTGCAACGGTCGTGGTCGCGGAGGGACTGATGTCAGCTCAGCGCCGTCCTTGTGAAGCGCGGATTTCGGCAGCTAGCCTCACTTGTTTTATATTTTTGATTTTTATCCACACTGTCGGTACCTCGACAAACTACACTTATGACGTCTACACACTGATGAGTTGTTAAAAGAAATATTGTCAACTAGAGGATGGCCGCAGCTACGCCCGCTTATTTGTGTATATTTAACACCCTTTGCCCGATCCCGTGGAAATTTCGGGCAATCCCTTCTTAGATGATTCCTACGGTCCCCAAAGATCATGTTATCATACGTGCTAAATTTCAGCTTCTCCCGCCCAATAGTTTTTGCTGTAGCTTATCTGTCAGTCAGTCAGTAATGCAAGAGTTTTCTGTATACAGATGTCTTTCTGTAGAAAGCAGGATGTGCGGGACTATATGGATGTGCTGCCGTCTCCTCTAAGATGAAGTGTTAATCAACTTAACAAACTTATAAACAAACTTACCAAGATGGTTGTGATTGTGACGAGCAAAGCGTGGTGAGGCGGACTCGAGCGGTGCGCCGTCGCAGCGCACCTCGGCCTTGAGGCGCGAGCCCGTGCGCGGGTTCACTTGCACACCGCCCGCCGTCACCGTTCCGCTGTCATCCTGGAAAAATAGCTGTGTATATGAATCTGATAGAGGAAACTTAAAATATTGTGAGAATATCTATGCCCACAGGCTGATAATTACGTCTCCACAGTCTTTCTTGATGTAAAAAACACGCTTGAGGTTACGATGTTTAAAAATCGGTCCCTTCAAATGGCACTAGAACGTCCGTGACTGTGTAATGGAACAATACGTCTTTATTACACCGCTGTACATCTTGATTCAATTTTGTAAATACCGTAATTAAATAAAGGAATTAAAGAAACCTCATCTTGGGAAATTGCTTGTAGCTCTTATCATCATCATCATCATCAGTCTTAAATAGTCCACTGCTGGACTAGGCCTCTCCTTTGAAAGGAGGAATTGGCCTACTATACCACGCTGGCCAAACGGGGTGGTATAGGGTTTGTATCAAGTTTTCCTTCTCTTACAGTGCTGTTCTCTGCATAATATGCTCCCTCTGTCGGCTCTTACGACACCCATTTGATGATATGGGGTGGTGACATTCCGTATTCTTAATCCGTCACCACACGGACAAGCTAGCTCTTATACTGCTAATCAAAGGCTGGTCAAACTTAGAACACATCTTTCTACGTCTTAAATTAAAAATAATATGCATACAGCATTTCAATATCAAAACCTCTACTTTTTCTATACCCTAGTAACAATTTAGGTATGTTTCCACACACGTGGCTCACTGACGTGAAGCATGTAAAATATTAAAAAATGAGAGGCACGAGGCTAAGTGGTTACAGTGCATATTAATTAAAAGCTCCCACTTTGCAGTATCCCGCTGTCTGGGGCCACCGGCATTCTAAATTTGAACTACACATCTTTTTTAGGGTTCCGTACCTTACAAGGTAAAAAAAAGAACCCTTATAAGATCACTTTCTTGTCCGTCTCTCTATCTGGCTTGTTGTCCGTGTGTCACCACCGACAAATGAAATTTATACCAGATGCTGAGGTCTATGGTTCCTATTAGGTGTATAAAAATCAGGGTCCTGGGTCAAGCCGGTAAAAAGATATGGTCAAAATTAGATTTTTGCGAAAACTTGTAAGTACCAAAATTAACCTTAATTTTTAACTTTTTTATTTTTGAAATTTTTCCTTTACTCGTGCTGTGAGACCTTGGTTTTAACTTTGTCAACCTTGGTCAACCGTAAGTACCCTATAGGTTTTGGGTCGAAAACCTATATAGGTTTTCTTGATTCTATGATTCTAGTTCAACGGGAACTACCATATGGTAGTTCCTGTTGAACTAGAATCACGAAATTTGGCCAAAAGCAGGGTGTTACAGCACAAATAAAGGAAAAATTACAAAAATAAAAAAGTGGAAAATTTAAGGGTGTCCCCATACATACATAGTAGACTCCATTTAAGATAGTCCTCAAAGTTGTATGGGCGCTCATACAGATTCAGAGGACTAGCGTAATTAGCACCAACCTCAAATAAGGTAAAATGCGTACAAACCCTCGGTGCGCGAGTCAGACTCGTACTTGCCCGATTTTTTTATTATAAGATACGGACCTCCACCACATTTCAACATGCAACGTGTGATAGTGGCACTATGTGATCGAAATTAAATATTTTACTTGTAATTGGTACTACTAACATTATGATAAAATAGTTTTACCGAATAGGACCTTTATGGTTAGGTGATATTAACAGCTGCTTTTCTATTACAAACAAAAATAAAAGCCATTCAATAGCCGCCAATCTATTTTCACCACAAAGACCAAAATACGATGAGTCGATTGCAATATTATTAAAATCTGTGAACATATTGTTACGCTTCAGAAAATTCATCATCCATTGAGGAAACTTTCGCATTAATCGCATCGACAGTTTGTACACGAGCGAACCAAACTTTGTCCTTAATTTATAAGCTTGGTGTCAACGGATTAACAGGAAAATGGACTAGGTGTTACAATAAATATGCATCGAAAGAATAAAGTGGATACCTTATGGGGCAGCCACAGTGGAGGTGAGAAGTGTCATTTTATTGCGTCATCAGTTAAACAGCGGATAATGATGCTCTTTAAAGATCTATGCCAATAGGGATTAAATGTGATGGATGTCTACGCATTTTTAAATTGGGCACTTCAAATCAAGTGGTTTATTTCCATGAAAATGTTTCTACATTTTAGTGGCCTGAAAATTAAACATAATAATCCAAAGTAATTTTCGTTGAGCGACAGCGTATTCTCGCAGACGAAACAGAACAAATTACAGCCTTTCTATTGGCTGGACAGAAATAACGAAGGTTGTAAGTATTACTAAGAAAAGGTTTCGAATGGATAAACAAAAAGAGGTAATCAAATAAAGGACTTATTCAGAACTTGCTAGACTTTCTTATCAATAAACTATTTTGTCTATTCTTAAACAAATCTCAATTCAGCGCGACTGGAAAGTTTAAAAAAAACTTTACCGGAGAAAGTATTATTAGAAGTGTTACGTTTTACAAGTTTTGACGTTGTAGTTTTGCCTTCACCTCCGAAGCTTTTCCCCTGGTAGAATATGTGGATGTCCTTTAATTGGAGTTTATGAGGTTACGATGTATTACTAGCTCTAATTATTTTGCGATTATTTATAGTCAACGTATGTAACCTATTACTTATCGTGTAAATTGGTCACTTTACTATGATTAATATAAATCCTAACCCTTTTATTACGGCATAGTCAAAATTAAGTGATTAACGAAGGATGTTTAATCGCGGTATACTTTTTAGTCATTGTTTGCCATGTTTTAGAGAGATCGTTTATGAAGCAATACAAAATCATCATCACCGTCCTAGCGATCTACCAGTTGCATCCACTTTCACAATGGAGCCCGAAGTCTGCTTTCTAGTTAGAATAATTTAATTTTTTTAAGATATCGATCTTGGCAACAATATTATTTTAAAGTAATATTAAAAATTGTAAGCTAAATACTTGGCAATCAGAAACCGTGACTTAAACACGAAGTGTTAAACACGTTCCTATACGTGTTATATCGAAATAATTCCTTCCCACTCTTACCAATTTTGTAGATATAAGATAAGATATAAAATTTTGAAACAATTTTCACTGACAACTTATTTTTCTCAGTAGTTCCATCGTTATTAAGTCCATGGAACTACTGAGAAAAAAAAGTTCCATGGAACTAATTGCTGGTGGAACTAGTGAGAATGACAAGATCATTTTGTATAATTAAGTATACATATTGTCCCTTATTGTTGAATTTTGCTGAGATTGCGCAGCAGCACAGTGAATAAACTGTTCGACGATGAACCGCAATTTTATGCCTCGCAGCGATGTGTGAAGATGGATTAAATAATTGTAACGTTCAAAATGTTTAAAGGACTCGAAAATTTCGAGAGAAACTTTTCTTATTCAGTTTATTTATTACTATCTGGTCAAAGATGTAGGTACGGACAATACGATGAATGGTGTTTCCATGAATACAGATGTATCATAAATATTTTTTAAAAGTAACCTGGTGCTCTATTTGAAGAAGTAATTGCAAAATTATAAGAATAATAACAAAACAATCAATCATTCATTAGGACGATATCGCAAAATATATATCGCTTCCTAATCGGCAAAGGAAACATCCTGTGAAGCCTGCATGTCTGAAAGTCCACGTGAGACTGAAAATATTGGCTAGAGTGGTGGACTATGGCCTTCTTGGCAGTGAGAAGAGATCCGTGGATATTATTTGATGGATCATAACAAAGCAGACATAATATAGTGAAACGACAGCATAAATAAGTAAGGCGCGAGCTCTGCCCATTATTTTTAAAGCAATAGGTATTTCAAATGTTAATTGGTTTTTCATAAATGGACACATAAAATACATCGACACTTCATCACGTTTCTATTGCCTTTCAATGTAGGTAGTTCTAAATAATAAAAATCAAGTGATATCACACGCCGTCCGTAATATTTTTGAAGCATTTTTCGTTACGCGGTGAACTGTGGAGTTGTCAGAAAGGAAGAAATGATAGAAAACGTAGATACGAAAACACGCCGTGCTGGGTTGGCATGTTCCCACGTCCATTTTGTTTTCACTGATATTGAATGAAAACTTTTAAATGCTGATAAAATATTTTCTCGAATGTTCGAATTGGATATACACTTTTCCGTGTTTATTAACGCCAATACAATTATTTAAAGGATTTCAATTTTCCAGAAACGTTCATTTAAAACGAAAAAGCAAAATTATGGTACGTGGTCTATTAATAAAGTCTGTGAGGACGGATATATGAGTTGAAGTTTGTTAGCTACTCGTTCACACAAAACCTACTGGACGCAGTTTAATACAAATTTGCAGTTATATATCAAAATAGCACATATGCTACCTTTTGTCTTGAAAACCGACCCACATGCCAAATCTGCCGGCAAAAGCTAGTATTAGCATAAAAAAAGAAAGAACCAAGTTGACCTTTACGAGTGTGTTGAATATATTAACAGCAGATTGCTTGGTTATAACTTTGGGTCATCGTGTTTGTGTACAATGTAGAACATCAGAATATTTTTACGTATTGGTCCAGATTTTATTGTATTTTTCTTAGAAACGGTTTCACCTTCTGAGCGACATAGAATCTTAAAACTAACTCAGCAGAACGTTGCGCAGGTATTTGGTTAGTACTAAACCTATATTTTTTTGCATTTCAATAGGCCCTATAAAGTATGTCTGCACATTGTAGAAAAGCCATAATTGGTTGCAGCTCCAAGGAAACGGGAACAGGATACACGTGGGACCAGAGTTTGTGAATTCTAATAGTTATTTCAGGCCTGTGTTTTCGACCACACATTCGCCGGCTTCATTATGTTATTTTTTCATGAATTGGTCTTAGATAAGGCACGTGCTAGTATTATCTAAGGCAAGCCTCGATTATGTATACTAGCGGTAGGCCTACAAATCAAATTTGGTGGTACTCCGACAGCAGCGCCACTAATTTCGCACCACCCCGAAATCTCTATTTCATCATCTAAATTGGCCCAGCCGTTCAAGCGTTGGGCGAGGAAAACTGGTACAAACGGACACTAATTATTATATCAGATACCGTTATTGAAAGTCACGACATTCTATCTGCTAGGTATTTATAAACCCTTATCATAACATGAGCTTTTCATTAACTTTCTGATCGTCATATTTATAATTGACTACGAATAATGGATTTCATGATGTGGCAGTTACAAAAAGCTGCGTTTAATGTATTAAACACACTATACACACACAATGCTTGTGTAAAGACGCTGACATTCGATTGAAATTTTCGTATTCAAATGGCAGTCGCTCTGAAAATCAAAATTTAGATTGGGTTCAAAAGCTTACAGACTTAGTACGTACGCTTTACTTTTCTGGTAATATTGCTAACTCCAAGTGTCCTCCAAGACTCGTCTAAATGGGCCTAGCGCTCATTTAATTTTCAGGCTGTTATTTTTTTCTGAATAGGTAAGTTTTTAAGGAAATTGAGCGTCTTTCAAAACCATTAAACGAGTCTTAATCGCTTTTATTAACTATATTTAAGGTAAAAACACCTATGCTTATCCGACGTTTCGTATGATAAATACAAATCGCGAAAATTTAAACTGGATTTTAAGTAAATACAATAGCAGGTAAGTTGATGAATAAAGCCCATCTTTCCTAGACACCACATCAACAAATACACAGGTAACAGGTGAATTACCCGCAATCAAATTATGGCAACAATTTGGAAAACTTCGTAACTTTGAACACAAATTGATAATTACTAAGTAAGAGCGAAATCGAAAATTTCTCTCACGAGACTGATTATTTTCGCAGCATTCAAACTCTTGACAATATTTACAACATGTAGATAACATCCAGCTATGATACACGCCGAAGGCTACCGTTGGGGATTAAGACTGTGGTTTTATATAGATAATACATTGGTACAAGGTTACTATTTAAAATGAAGTTACGGCACAAGTAAAAAGGCAACGGTTGTGTTATATTGGCAATCAGGTAACCTATATATGTATATAATATGTAGGAGTGTACTTTGGCAATTATTCTTCTTGGCAATACTGATGGCATAAGGCAATGACTTTACTTTTACTAGTTTTTCACTCACTAAAGTAACTTTAACTTAGAAAGTTACTCTGGCCAATCACCTTTTACATATTCCTTATCGCATGACCAAAGTAACCATGTGCAAAAATTGCTTGATGCAAACTTGCCTATTGGTATGAACCTGCCCCACTTTCTAATGCTGATACATTCAAAACTTACAAATTGCGGTGAAATCTGTAGTCCCTACAAAACAATTAGTTAGGCGTCTTCACCAAAGCCTTTATTACCATAGATATCCCATAAATATGTCTTGACGAAGTAATAGCTCAATGTCGTGTCGTCGCTTGTTTCCCTCTTCAACAAAATGCGTTCGACATTCCCAGCAATTCAATAATTGGACGGTCAATTTGACCAATATATAAATATGCCAACATAGTTCCTGCTAATAGTTATATTAGCAGGAACTATGTTATGTTATAATTTACCTCCGGTTACAAGTGGAGCGTGATCACAGCACAAACAGCAGTTATGCTGTTTGTGCTGTGATCACGCTGCACTTGTAACCGGAGGTAAATTATAATTAAATTCCTAGAGTTTATTCCAGGGGTTATTCGCAGAATTCAATTTTATTTGTGCTTTGTTTAACTACAAATAGTCCCATTTAACTAAGCTCATGCGTCAACGTCATCCATCTAAATTTCGAAAAATAGATTTCTTAGATACTTCGTTTTCCTGCTCCTACTTCTTTCAGTTGTTACAATTTTTTTTGACTGATCTATCGTCAGATAAATGCATAGCGATACCTACTGATTCATTCATGCATGTATTACAAGACGTAACTAAGTAGCTCTTTCAGTTTGTGACGTAACTAAGTAGCTTTCACTCTCAAGATTATCGTCACGTCGTCGTAAGGATCTTAGTAAACTTTTATGAAGAGTTTGCTTAAGTCCCAACAAGAAACTTGCAAAGGCTGAATAATTAAATACTACACAAATGAAACTGCAGATTCAGCTAGTCATATTAAATCCGATTAAAAATATTTACACATTTGAAACCATAAAGAGCCGTATACACGCGAGGGCTATGGCTTGCCCGAAGAGAAAACGGTATATTGCTTGAAACTGACTCATGAAAATCAGCTTTAGCTTAACATTTCGAAGTACAGTAAGCCCATATAGGTGTCATAACAATAAAACTTCTATTTTGTTACCTGTACTGTCCTTCAATGTGTTAGGGATTTGTAAAGAGTAGCATGAAGATTAGAAAGAAGTGGCCAAATATCAGGCATTGTGGCGTTCTTTCTTATTGGAGGCCAAGGCACATTTTGGGTCATTGACCCATTAGCGTAAGTGAGTAAGCATGTATGAAGGTACTCTACTCCTACCTACTACACTACGAGCAACAACATACGTTCACACAATATGATGCACTAATACATACAAAGTACCTAGTGTTACCTTTGGTGCGTCGGTATCTAAGTTGATGAAGAGCAGGCGCGCGAGCCGCTGCAGCACCAGCTCGCGCAGCAGCGCCGGCACCGGCTGCCCTCTCACTCCTCTACGAGCAACAACATACGTTCACCCACGATGCACTAATACATACAAAGTAGTGTTACCTTTGGTGCGTCGGTGTCTAAGTTGATGAAGAGCAGGTGTGCGAGCCGCTGCAGCAACAGCTCGCGCAGCAGCGCCGGCACCGGCTGCCCTCTCACTCCTCTACGAGCAACAACATACGTTCACACATGATGCACGTCTTATACACACACACTTATTTGTACTATAAATGACTGTACATTACTGTATACAGTCTTCTAAGCTTATATTTCGATATATTCCCGACACGCAATAAGCATTATAAAAAAAAAATAACAAAGCGTTTTAAAGTATCAGCTCAAAGGAGAATGGCAGGTTTTGTATCGCATTTCAAAAAAAATAAATTTTGCTTACTCTTGTAAGATTGGTAGGGCTTATAGAAGGACTCAAACTGATTATGTTTATGTAATTATATCTTTTTTAGAACCTGGTGATCATTAGAAATTTATTTTAAAACATACTAAGGTATTAATAACTAAACGCTAATAAATTGTGAACAAAACGCAATGTACCATTGTTAAAGCTTGCCATGCTTAAAAATAATGATTTGCATACACATCGATTTTTATCCATTTGATTCACTTTCGTACAGTAAAGATGCTAAAATCTTTTATTTAATTGACGATATGGAATATACAATATAACACATTATTTAACTGAAGAAACTAATTGTTTTCGTTTACATCGAATATATTAATCGTGAGGCATTATTAAGTGACATTAGTGACATGGCAACTTTTAAATGTTTTATTGACAATATTGACATAGCAAGAAAATCTCAATGGCGTCTTTGCCATAGAGATATAAAGGATAGAGTGGCAGAGAGGGGCCAATGAGTGTCCGTCGGTGCGAGAGAGAACGCTACAGTTAAAGGCCCCCTGCATCTCTCTCTAACAGTACATGCACAACATCAACATTGCGCAATGGCATGCTACGTGTAACTATTATTTACATATATCAGTTTATCAGTAATCAATAGTTTAAAAGTTGTTTTTATTGATACACGAAAATAGTTTGAAATGACAAAAAAGTGTATATACACGCTGATTTTTAATTGGTTTTGGAGCGAAAGCCATCATATTACTTATCGTTAACAGAACCTAACCAGCTAATAAAATTTGAAATCTAAGCTATAAAAATCGTAACAAAAATATTAAATCACGCGCGCCGATGTATGTTCGATCGTGCCACACACATACCTACACAGATAGATATTAAACATACGACACACACAGATAAACATTGCACTGTGTAGGTACTACAGACATAGTAAAAACAGACAGACCCCGCCCCCGGCGTACGCGCATCGCAACGCGGGGCGACAGGGGTAGGGGCGGGGGTCGGTTGCAATTAGCCGCTCGTCCGTCACTCCGACAGTCTCGCGAAATTAGGTCAACGGGACGCCCGTACGTCACGTTCGACCCCGTTACTGTACCCGGGTTACGTCGCGCGCGCTTGGTAATGGATCGGCATTATGAATATTCCAATATTGAGTTCGCGTCTATGGTGCGAGTGTATAACATGTCTGGTGAAAATATGGAAGAGGCGAGGCGCATGATTTCGTTACCAGACCACCTGGAATCGTTGCGCACGCGAGGTATTCACTCACCCTAAGTGCCATCACCAAACACAATCCTGGCTGTAGTGCAACGCCTCATAAACATCGGTCAGTTTAGCAGTGTATTCAGTGCAGTTTGAACAAGAAATTCGGCATCGTAATTAATTAGTGTTTTTCTAATTAGCTATCATTAACAAAAGAACATGTGTGAAAGGTGTAAATTGATTGTGATGTACGAGTACCTAGGCAGCAAACAGCAAAGGTATTTGGTTTATTCATTATTGAATACCTACTGTGATTACATTCTTATAAATAACATAGAAATACGCAAGTACTAAACTTTTCCATTGTTAAAATCTTTGTCTAGTTATTCAAAAGATAATGTAGGTACCTACGTCTAATAACGTAACGAATACTTCTTAGTTTATCGTTTTTCTTCTACTACTTCATCATGATTTCGTAAACCCACAGCTTATTTCGACGAAATTCTAAGTGTGAGTAATGTTCCAAGAAATTGTTGAATAGGTATAGCTATTTAGTTACATACGTTTATTATTTTAATTATTTATTACTGCACTTCATGGTTGGCGTAGTGGTTTAAGCGATGTTTGACACAACGCTTTGTGTGATTCATAAATTGTTGTTTCGACTGCTGTGTCCGTTATTGTTAGGTTTGTAATGTCCCTCGTGAGACAGGATTTAGCACTAGGATGCGGGAGGGGTTCTTAAAAAGAGAACAAAATAAGAAAACAAATGTGTTTAAAATTGTTGGCATCGTAATTACCTAAATCGTGTTTTCTAAGTAAATTACGTATCATTATCAGTCCGCACTAACTACCTACAACCTACAACCGCTGTAGGTAAACAACAGCAACAGCTGACGGCGGCGCCCGGCGTACGCGGCGAGGTCATGACCGCGCGGCGCTCGAACACTACCTACTCATAAACAAACGTATTTCCAGCAGTTACTGACTTTTATAACTTTTTTGTTTTAGGTGCTAGGTGAATTTTGATTTTGAATATGAATAGAGGATTTTATTTCGGACATGAGGTTTTTTTTCCTAAACCAATAAAAAATCAGCGTGTATTGTAAAAATTTGACCATAATACAAATTCAATGTTTGGGGACATAACGATAACACACTTTGACAGTTGCCAACCCCATTGTAGAATGTAGAGCATGCGTTGTTAAATAGAGATGCAGGGGGCCTTTAACTGTTGCATTCTCTCTCCCACCGGCGGACACGACACAGTATTGAGTTAGGTACTATCCTGCCACTCTATCTTTTATATCTCTATGGTCTTTGCTGTGGTGACAGCGGTCAGAAGTATCAAACATGTCGATAAGAACGTAACCTTTCAAACATAAAACAAATTGAAATAACTTCTTATCCCCATGTTCTAAAAATCTAATAATTGAAACTGTGCTTCTTGATTATATTATTTATTAAAAAAATATAAAGAAGTTAGTACACCAACTTTTATAGTGATACAAAAGTCCCATATATGCCTGCCATCCTTCTTTGCCTATATAACTATATGTATTTGGTTTGAAATTTATCGAAAACTAGAGGACGCCAGCAGCTACGCCTGCATTTTTTTTAATTTACCTGTTTTGGCCGATCCCGTGGAAATTTCGAAAAATTCCTTCTTAGTGCACCCTTACGGTCCCCAAGGAACATACATGCCAAATTTCAGCTTCCTGCGTCCAATAGTTTCGGCTGCAGCGTGACTGTCAGTCAGTCAGTAACGCAAGGATTTTATATATTAAGATATGTCATCCAGATACATAAAGTTCAAGAACGCAACATGAAATTTAATGTAATGAGAATTTGTTTAGGTTAATATGCCTATGTATTTATCATCCATATTTATCAACTGTGAATTTTTGAACTTAATGTAAATAAAAAACAATATAAAATATTTTTGCCTAGACCCAAATCTTAGCACGAATGAAACTTAAGTAATGAAAGTTTGTCTCTTTTGTAGTGTTCTAACCTTCAATGCCGTTCATGCTGAAGGTTCGTTGGTATTTATTACGAATATTTTCTTAGCGTTGAATGAAATGCTGTTAAAATTTGGTACAATTTTTCCCATAAAATTAAATAGAAATCTTTTTACATTTTGGTTCTATATTTCGATCATGATAATGATATTCTTAACTTTTGTACCAAGTTATTTTGAATGCGTTGTACGCAGACTAATGCATTCAGTTTACAGCTTTAGAACAAGTCAAACTTTGCCCAATTAATTTATTGGCTTGATGCTTTCGCTCGGTCCGCATTTGATTATTTTTAATTATAAAATTTATGGTATGGCTTTTCGAATTGAATTATTGAAGTGTGAGAATTATCTACTTACTATATTGAATTGCCACTTTATTTACATGAATTATATTGGTGATTTGCTATTATCATAACAATAAATTTTATGATAAATATCTGGATTCATATAGAAGTATCACTGGCAAGTGCCGTTTATCATCATGAGACTCATTTACCCGTTCATTAAACATTCACACCCCAAAAGTTAGATTTCACTTAAAACAATAGGGATACAAGTAGCGCGGCTTATACCACATTGTACTTAATAATGTGTTTGTTGAGGGTCATCTGGCATTTATTCGCCTCTGCGGGTTGGATTCATGTTCTCATGTAAGCCTCCTAAAGAACCGGGTATTGTTCCATCGGCAAAAGTTAGAATAATAGCCGTGAAAATATAATAATTCGGTAATCATCGTAATTTTGTGTTTAATATTTCTGCTTCTAAGCTTTATTTCACTCGCAGAAATAATGTTTCGCAAAATATTTATAGCCAGCATGATTTATGAACCTTTGATTACCTTGTTAACTTAGGTAAAGTTTTATCATTTAAGAATAAAATTATTTTTCGTTTGTATTACTTTACTAAGAATTTAGCCTGTCTTCATCATCATAGCATGAATGTGTAAAATGTGAATATATTATTTTTATCTCTGCTTAGGTTTAACGAGTTTGTGAGGCAATTAAAAACCAATTTCTTTCCATCGTTGAAACCGCATTCACAAACCTGATACTAATATATTTAATAACATGTAAATATTAGTTCAAACTCGAAAGTAATTAATACTATATTCGTATCTATTGTACTAATTATTAATTTTAATACATGAATAAATTCAAGTAAAATAAATAAAACTCGCCTGTAAGATATATTGAGTGTGACTACGGAGAGTGACGCAGAAAATGACACCAGGCACGTGCTAACTCCATAATATAGACCTGTAAAAGAATAACGTTATAGAAATAGGAGTTCGGAGTAAAGGCTACGCTCAGTATACAATTGAACGCTTAAGTTTCAATTCAAATAAGGCTGGTTTTTCGTATTACACTATTTAAAAACATCAATCGGCGGGTAGTTGCAACAATTAAGTACCTATGTGTAAGTTTTAAGAACGTACCATTAGGTAAAATATATTTCCTCTAGCTTCTTTTGATAGTCATAGTTGGTATCTATAGCGAGCTAGAGGTACACGATCTACAAAAGAAGTACGCTTTACGGCTGGACAACTCGGAAAAACACTTCCCCATTAGGCACCTCGAAAGTAGTAGGCAAAGTTCAATATGAGGCAGGCCCCCGTCACTGGCTCAAGTTCGCGCGATAAATACCTACCATTTCGTGTACCGCCGTCGGTACAAACGATAGAGGGCCGCCGCACGCCCGGCAGCGTGTACGCATGGCACCTTTGCCGCGCCTTCTTATAGAAATGCCGAAACCACGAATTTATTGTGCAGTATGGGTTTTAAAGGCACAAAACAAATGAAAACTTGTTGTTTTTTCATTGCCGAAGGACAAACAATAATTTATGTAGTAAGTAATGGTATAAGATTTGATATAAGTAGGTACCTACTTATATAAAATTTCATCTACAGTTAACACCTTTTATTTTATTTAGAGCAAAGGTAAGAAAGGAAATACTAGGTAGGTATGTAAATGTTCGTAAATTGATAACTAGGTTATTAGAAATAATTAAAAATGTTGTTTTTATTTAATAAAATCTACTTAATAATGTCAAAATCTTATGTAGCTACGTACTTACTGTATTGTCTGGTATTGTGCCCGATAAACGGAAATAGGCAATAGGCCCCCTACTACGTACGATTATTATACATTTAATTTTTTTATAACATATTACTTACCTATTGTTAATTTTATTAAATATGTTAACAATATGTATTCACTGACTCGTATATATATAGGTATTAAGCAAATAAAAATAATGGTTATTTCGCAACATTCGTTTTATTACCAAAATCATCATAAGAACAACCCTAGCGCCTTCGTTCGATGTCGCGCTTGTACGTACAGTCACACAATCTGCAACTCTTTGTATGAGTACTTAGGGTACATTTCTCTCCACTGGGAACAACGGCTATTATTATTAAGATTTTATAGGTGATTATAGCGTAGGTATTTTCGCTTTTGTATAGGAGTGATGTATCTGTTACGAAGTAACTACTTAGTAATCTGTGCTACAGGCCCCCAACGGCCATACGTACGGAATACGTCCATACAGTGCAAATGTCGCCCCTATACACTAGTTGTCGATAATTGTTATTATTATCATTATCATAATCAGCCCGACTCAGTTCACTGTACATTTTGCACAAAATCAGTTCATTACAAATTCGGTAACGCTGGTACCATTCTAGTTAGAATGGTTTTCATGTATTTAAGTAGCACTTAATCAAACTTATTTCATCTTCAAAGCTGTATCTACAATATTCAAATACGGCTGATATTTTAGACAATGTCAAGCCAACTAGATATAAACTGACAAACTGCTGAAATTATATCTGAACCTTTGCCTACCAACAACTTGCCAATTTAGACACAATTCACAATTGGGTTTTAAAAGTTCTTTATTGCATTCAGCAGTGGATTTCTCTTTCTCGAAGGAATTTCATCAGTATTCCATTGAATAAATGTAAAAGCTAAAGGTAATATAAAACCCCTTATAATCCACTTATCGCGGCGACTTTATTATAACGAAATAATGCAGTAAAATATTTACTTATAAGAGGCGTCTTTTCCGTAGGTGACAATGTGTCTCGTATAGTCATCAAAAAGACGGTCATAGACAGAAGTGCACTTACGCCCAGGGTCACCTTTTCACCTGATTCCGATGGCACGTAGAACACAAGGAGGGTGGACAATACGAAAGTTTTATTCATTTTAAGAAACTCACGTTTTGTTGGTGATAAAGTGGTTCTTTTCAAACATGTACTGTTATGAAATAACAATCACCTGTTATGAAATAACAACCAACTTTATTCTGCTAAATTTTTTACATAGGTATGACAAATGTCGATATGTGACAACATGACAAAGGATAACAAAGATTTGCCGTTTCCTTCGCAAAACGGCCAGCTAGAATTCATTACATTCTCCCCCGCTCTAGTGAGACAGGTCGTAGTCTTCTAAATGAGCAGGTAGCCTTCGAGTCCGGCTACTCTGTCACGTAGGCTCAACAGCGGCGGGTGTGGAATCGCTAGGTTCATTATCTTCTCCAGAGCCTGCACTTTCATAGTTTTCTTCAAGCTGAGGCTCAGATTTGTCGTCTTTCCCTATCGGGGCTAAGTTTCGATTCGATACCGTCATCTCTCGGCCATCGCTTAATCTGACAAACGAGTAATCAGGATAAGACTCTATCAGCTCTGCTTCTTCCACCATAGGACAGCACTTGTTACTTCGGTTATGTTTCTTCAACAGAATAGGGCCAGGTGATATGAGCTAGGTAGGTACAGAGTGACCATTGTTAGATTTCCGGTTATGCATAAACATCCTCTCATGAGGCTTTTGGTTCGTCGAAGTACATAGCAATGATCTTATGGAGTGTAGAGCCTGGTTGAGTCCCTTTCCCAATCTTTTATGTCTAATCCTCGAGAGCTAACTGGACTGTTTTCCAAATAGTTTCATTTGCACGCTCTATTTGACCATTTCCTTGTGGGTTATAAGGCGTAGTTCGACTAGTGGTTATGCCTCTGCTGTGCAAGTAGGTCTTACCTTCTTACATAAAAGCTGAGCCACGATCAGAATAAATATACGCTGGCATCCTGAAAAGTGTGGATAAATGTTTGATTACAGTCGCGGCAGAAATATCTTTACATGGAAAAGCAAATGGAAATCGTGAATATTCGTCGAAAACTGTCAAGATGTATCGATTAGATGTTGACGTCGGTACTGGACCTTTGAAGTCAATGTTCAGCCTTTCAAATGGTGATGTGACTTTTATGAGAACGCTGTTATTTTTGAAGAATCTGGGTTTTACAAACGAACAGACGGAGCAATCATTCGTGATTTTCTTCACATCATCCATCGAATACGGTAGGTTTTTGCTTCGAATCCAGTGAAACATACGCGTTGTGCCTGGATGACATAGATCGTTATGTATTTCTTTAAGTTTTGACTCTGTGTGAATACTGGCACATACGTGTGATAGTGTATCAGCTGCATTATTCTCTTTGCTGGGTCGATAGATGATGTCATATCTAAAACAAAACAATTCTAAGCGCCATCTCTCAATCTTCTCATTTTTGATGTTGCTCGTATGCGTCCGATAAAACATAAAAGATACTGATCTCTGGTCAGTAATCAGCCGAAAATGCCTTCCGATTAAGTAATGGCGCCACTTCCGAAGGGCCTCGACTATAGCATAGGCTTTTTTCTCAATAGATGGATGTCGTTTCTCTGTCACCGATACTGTTCGAGAGAAGAAAGCCACTGGACGCCCTTCTTGTGACAGTGTAGCAGCTATAGCGTTATCAGATGCGTCCGTCTTCACCGTAAAGATCTTGTTCTCATCTTTTGCTTTTGCTATACAACTCTTTAAATGTTCAAAATCGGATTTTGCTTCTGCAATCAAAGGATAATTAGGATTCACAATACGATAAATTCTCTCTGAAAATTTTGGTATCCATTTAGAATAGTGAGAAAACATCCCAAGAGCTCTTTTCAATGAAGAATTGTCAGAGGGTATGGGCAAATCGATAAGAGGCTGGAGTCGATCAGGATCTGGTGTTATAGATTTCTTTGAAATTCTATATCCGAGAATAGAAATAGTATCTATGGTAAACTGCGATTTGTCTTTGTTAACAGTTAGTTTGTATGTATCAACAGCATCCATAAATCTCTTCAGATTACGGTCATGTTCCTCCTTGTCTTTTCCGCAGATTGTGACGTCATCAAGATATGCATAGGTGTCCTTTAATTTTTTGTTAGTTATCAGCCAGTCCATTACTCTTTGAAAGCAACTCACTCCACTCGTGACTCCGAACGGAATCCTGCAAAATTGATATAGCTTCCCACAAGCTTCAAATGCTGTATAAAATTTTTCAGCGTTTAAAATCGGTAGTTGATGGTAAGCATTTTTTAGATCGATTTTAGAAAAGACTTCGTACTTGGAAATGTCATTTACCATCTTTTCCATGCTTGCTAGTGGGTAAGCGTCTAAATCTGTACATTTGTTAATAGTTTGAGAGTAATCTATAACCAACCTCTTTCGGTAGATTTAGTACTTGGAAATGTCATTTACCATCTTTTCCATGCTTGCTAGTGGGTAAGCGTCTAAATCTGTACATTTGTTAATAGTTTGAGAGTAATCTATAACCAACCTCTTTCGGTAGTTTTCATTTTTAGTAATTAGCACCTGAGCGCGCCATGGAGATCTGCTCTCTTCAATAACACCATCAGCCAAAAGTTGGTCAATTTCATCTTGTATGAATTTCAGGTCATCATTAGAATATTTCCGTGATTTTATGGCGATGGGTCTGCAGTTAGGAGATAAGTTGGAAAACAAATGTACTGGTGGAATATCAACTCCGAGAACGCTACAGATTTGTAATGTCTTTCTAGGTCCTCCAAAAGATATTTCTAATTTCGAATGTTCTTGCAATATGTCATGTCCAATGATGACGTCAGCGCACAGATGCTTTACTATGAGAAGGGGTGCTCGATTATAAACATTGTCGTTCAGCGTAATCCTAGCTCGGAGTAGGCCTTCACAGTCAATAGTGCGTGTTGTTTGTGCCATAGATTCTCTAGTGTCTTCTTTGGTGAACGAGTATTTTTTGAAGAATTCATGATTAATGAAACTTTTCGAGCTTCCAGAGTCAATTAGCGCTTTAGCATCTTTGCCGTTTACCTTTATTGCGACTATAGACTTTTTGAGACTAGCAGGAGCTGCAGCAGTGATGACAAGACTGTTTAAGTTGTTCTTAGTAGTTTCAACACAACTTCTTGCTCCTGCAAATATTTGCAAAGTGTCCTTTTTTATTACAGATCTGGCAGTTAGCATTCATTGCTGCGCAGTTTTGCCGCTTATGAATTTTTTCACCACAAAAGAAACATTTCCTCGTATCCGTACTACTTTTGTTCGGTTTCAGTAGTGCCACAGCATAAGAAGAAGATTTTTCAGCGTCATTGGTTAGTTTATAGGCCTGGGCGTTCTTTTCTGCGGTCTCCATAGTCTGTGCTTTCCAGCAGCCTTTGTCGGATTTTATCAGACGTGATACCCGATATGAATGAGTCTCTAATATATTCACTTCTATTACATTCCGCATCGACCTTTTTAAACTGACAGTCCTTACTTAACAACTGTAGTTGTTATAGATACTGCTGTACACATTCTTTATTTTATTGCTTCCTAGTAGCGAGCACATGCCGAGCATAGATTTTATTTTTCGGTTTAACGAATATGTTAGTAAGGGTTTCTATAGCAGTTTCATTATCGCTGATATATTGGAAAACCTTTGGTGATACATGGTTGATAAGCAGTTGCATTTGTAACTTATTTGAAATATCCTTGTCGCCATCTTTGTTGGCTGCTAGGAAATTCTTGAACCTAAAAAGCCAGTGGTTCCATTCCTGAGCAGCAGTCGGTGACGTGGGGTCGAGGTCTAACACGACTGGTCGGAGATATTTGTCCATAATCGTAGTAAGGGTATTACTTGCACAATGTTATCGCTTCAAATACATTAATTTTAGCAGAATAAATTGTTATGAAATAATGATCACCTTTAAATAGAAATTGGCTTTATTCTGCCAAAATTTTTACATAGGTATGACAAATGTCGATATGTGACAACATGACAAAGGATAACAAAGATTTGCCGTTTTTTTCGTAAAACGGCCAGCTAGAATTCACAACATGTACCTACGTAATGTTTCGGGAGTCATCTAAATGTAATGACAATTAAGGTTTACAAAAGGCAGAATGTATGTTTTTGTTACATGTGTGAACGTATTAAGGATAAATGGGTATCTTATTTGTGCATTATTACGTACGTGGATCTTGAATATGTACATATATCCTCGCGAAGCGTGTCCATTATTTACGCCCATCATCGTCTAAATAACGTTATGTTAATAAAGCTTTATTGTACAAAGTTGTCGGGACGTCGCCCCGCACTTACTTACTTAATAAAATATATTATTATAACGATGGCAATCCACAAAAAGCTTTTTGTAGTAAACTATGTTACAATGCTTAAACACGACTCACTTAATCTGCTAAAGATTTGAGAACGGCCGGAATTCGTTCTAGTTTTGTACGAATGCGCGATTACTTGTAAAATATTTAGATACACTTTTTAAAACACTGTTTTGATAGATTGTTTATTTATCTGAGTTTACATTTTAGGAGAGCAAAATGTGTTTAGTAAAGATAGACGCAGTCATGTTACTTTAAAAACAGTTGAAAAGTACATTATCTTAATATCGTTGTAATTCTAAATCTGGACCTGAACGACCGAGTGTGGCTACAGGCGTCTTTGTCTGTACGCCTGGGCGGCCTTGGCGTTCGCAAAATTTCCGACGTAAGTTTACCAGCATTCCTGTCCTCCGTCCACGGCACTGCAGAATTGACCAGGAAAATTTTAGCACCCACACTGGTCGATCCTGAGGTGCCGTGTAAGATCGATGCCATGAATGCTTGGAGAATGGTTTGTCCAAGCACCGAGTTACCCCGAAATCCATCCTTACAGAGGCAGTGGGACGGGCCGCTTTGCAGCGTGGTACGAGAAAATCTCTTAAGTACGTCGTCCAATGCTGCGGAGCGTGCTCGTTTGCTGGCTGTGGGAAAATGGGAGTCGGGTCTTTGGCTTCAGGCACTGCCATCGTCCAACATAGGTACCATGTTGGACGATACGACTTTCCGTATTGCTTCTTGCCTTCGTTTAGGTGCGCAATGTGTCTCTCCGCATCGCTGTCACTGTGGAGAGGCTGTCGACAGCCTTGGTCATCATGGTCTGTCATGCTGCAGGAGCGCAGGTCGTATTTCACGACACGCCAACCTTAATGACATACTTCGCCGGGCTCTTGTCACCGCTGGCGTTCCAGCCCAACTTGAACCTCAGGGCTTGGCACGCGACGATGGCAAAAGACCAGACGGTATGTCTTTACTGCCGTGGAAGCTGGGTAGGCCTTTGGTGTGGGACGCAACTTGTGTCGACACCCTTGCGCCATCTCATCTTCCGAGCACAGCGGGTTGTGCGGGCGCTGCTGCAGCTACAGCGGAGACTCTCAAACGGCGCAAATACATAAATCTAATAGGAGATTATGTATTTGAGCCGTTTGGAGTCGAAACGTTGGGACCATGGGGTCCAAGTGCGCGATCTCTTTTTAGAGATCTCTCAAAGAGACTGGTCGACGCCTCGCGTGACCAGAAGGCTGGCCTGTATTTGGCGCAAAAGATCAGCATTGCCATACAACGTGGCAATGCTGCCAGCATTCTGGGCACGCTCCCAATTGACGGCGATGTGGAGGAGTTCCATGACGCCCTCTAAATTTAATTTTCCTTTCTTTTTTTCTTTTAATGTATTTTAAGTTATTTAAGTATAGAAATTATTGTTTTATTTTATGTGTAAATAGTCATTTAGCTATGTTAGTTTTAATTTGATTGTATTTTATTTTGAAATTAAATATATCGTTGTATTAGATGCTTGATTCACATAAATATTTTAAACTTACCAACCAAATGATTACCAATGACGTAAGATTATTTTTTTGTTTGTTTTGTGAGACTGATAATGGATCAAGTAATAAATTGTCCACTTACCAATCCCGTTAATAAGAAGGCAGGGTAGTATGAGATTAAAGAGTTTAAATAGAGATTAAAGTAAAACATGGGTCTTCTCCTTAGCTTGATGATGTAGGTGATGTCGGGGTAGGGCTCCACACAGCACGAGTAGTACTGGTCGTGCGGATTGCATCAAAGCTCACAAGGTCGAACTCGTCGTTCGTCTGGTTATTCGTTGTATCACCTTCGTCGAACTGTTTCTTCGAGTCCAGCTGAGGAAAAGACACGGAATCAAAAAAGATAAAAATTGTGGACGTTATTTTGGCGTCTGTGACTGTGATTGAACATGCTGAATGTCAATACAAGGGGCGGTGAAATCAATTAACACATTTATTTGTAAGAACAAGAGTAGTGAGTTTCATCAATAAATGGACCTCCGCAACTGGACATACATAGGTTGCCCTCAAGGGTCTCCATATAGACCAAGTAAGTATAGGTATGTATAGTAAATATGTCAATAAAAACGGACCCTAATTCTATAGTAAAAAAAAAATATAAATCAAGAATTTAATACACACACCGCTTTCCGTATAAGTATAAAATGAAACCTTTCCAATACTATCCATTCAGTATGAATTTTCGTAGATACCGTACATCAAGGCTTTTCGCTCAACTCACTCAACTACATTATTGATAAATTGCTTTCTCTGTTTTATTCGCCGTAATCGCATTTCACATTCTTGCTCTCTTGCGAAACGTCTCAAATCTAAGACAAGGTTATTCGCCTAAATTTTTGTTTTCCTACTATACTGTTCATACTTTAGCGATACATTGAGAAATGCCACCCGCATACATTATAATTTTAATTATTAATATTTACTTACTATGGAGGAACCTCAGAAAGGTTTCACTCGACACACTTTGTTCATATTAAACAGTCGAATAGCATCGCTTGCCCGACATTATCACGTTGTTTTCTTTTTCCAGGTTCTCCAGGTCCTATCGTGATGGCACATAGCTTTTCTCATAAATATGACTACCATACATAAAAAAACTTAAATTCGAGTTTTAGTTCTAGACGTTTGCTCGTTCAAGCAGACAAACTTTTCAGCTTTATTTTATCTGATGTTTAAAAAAATATGTTACTGTTCGACTTTGCAAAATACTGCAAATAATATTAGATATTTCATATTAATAAGATATTTATCTTCTTGTTATACAAAAATAAAGCTATCTTGTAAGTAAAATAAGGAAAATATGCTTATTAAATGACAAGAACGTAATAATGATACGTAGCAAGAATGCCACCTAGAAAGCTCGTGAATAGTTCGATAGTAGAAAATGAATGGAAACCGATTTTAAAAGAGTCAAATAACACGATCTCTAGAGGCTTAATTTTTTTAAAGCTCGTTCTTGGAGTAAATGGTTTTCACCTCACATCGCCATGAAATTGATGAGGCAGACACAAAATATTTTAAAAATATCGGCGTCTTTTGGTTTACGCGCTTTAAGCTGTGGGTTCTGAAGTATATCAATATCGTGGTGTGAAATGTGTAGCGGAGCGTTTAATCGGATTAAACTAACTTAAAATTCGAGGCATTGATTGAAAGACGTTCGGCGATTCATGTGATATATGTACATTTAAAAAAATCTTTTCTTTATATTTTCCAAATCAAACCTACTTAGATTTTTTGAGCTTCGTACGAAATGATGCTAGTAACACATTTGTCAGTTGAAACGGCCAGTAGGTACCTAATCTTTTGCTGACAGGACGTTTCACGGAAGTAATTTTCGGGAATAAGTCTTATCGCTTTTTATATATTAAATTCGCGATATTTATCAACAATATCTTTTTAAACTGGTTGCCTATTTTATAGCCATACATGTAGCGGACTAGATGGTATTGTGTGAATGTGGTAAAATATTATTATTAAATGTATTTATTTATTTATTATAAGTATTTAAAGTGCATTCTACATATACGCCCCGCATATGTAGAATGCACTTAACCTTAAGTTTCAAATAATTACGCGGTCCATTTCACAAACATTAATTTTATTGTCTATTATAACCGTAGGATAAGGCAAGGCAGGCAGGCAGGCAGCGATAGCCGAGTGGATATACCAACAGACTGCCATGCAGAGGGTATCGGGTTCGAATCCACGGCGCGCACCAATGACTTTTCGGAGTTATGTGCGTATTAAATTGTTAACGCTTGTCCCGTGCCTCGGAGAGCACGTAAAGCCGTCGGTCCCGGTTGTCATGAAGATCTTTGACAGTCGTTACAGGACGTCAGTACCTTCTAAATAAACTGACACTAGTCTAAACCATGGAATATCGCTATCCCTTCGGGTTGCGGAGGTCAGACAGGCAGTCGCTCGTGGAAAAGCTAATATTCAGCCAAATCCGGATAGACTAGTAAGCGGACCCCAGATTGAAACTGGGATAACGCTAAGAGAAAGAAGATTATAACCGTAGGATATATCATATCATTTTATGATAATCCAGTATTATCTCCAACATCAAATCAAAGTATTAAGCTCGCTATATGTAACACTTATATCATTTTTGAGTCAAGATTCATTTCATAAGTTGAATTCATGGATACATTTCTGTGTGATTTGTAAAAGAACAACCAATATATCACCGTTCATACAATAGCAGTTTTACTCATCATTGTGTGTAGATTAATACGGACGCATTCATAAAACGTTTGCACGCCAAATAAAATTCTTAACGATTTTACCTTCTGCCCTTTCATTTGAAATATGCGAGAGAATCTACATATGTCACGTAGAGCACATGCACTGAAGATGCCGACGAGAAGTTTTGTGAACCATAAAACGTTTATGAAACGTGTAACACGAGCATGTTGCATAACTCTATAGCTCAAGCCTCTAAACTGACATGACACAATTTGTCTTCAGGAAATCTCAAATTGTTCCCATCAGACAAACTTTTCAGCTTTATTTTATCTGATGTTTAAAAAAATATGTTACTGTTCGACTTTGCAAAATACTGCAAATAATATTAGATATTTCATATTAATAAGATATTTATCTTCTTGTTATACAAAAATAAAGCTATCTTGTAAGTAAAATAAGGAAAATATGCTTATTAAATGACAAGAACGTAATAATGATACGTAGCAAGAATGCCACCTAGAAAGCTCGTGAATAGTTCGATAGTAGAAAATGAATGGAAACCGATTTTAAAAGAGTCAAATAACACGATCTCTAGAGGCTTAATTTTTTTAAAGCTCGTTCTTGGAGTAAATGGTTTTCACCTCACATCGCCATGAAATTGATGAGGCAGACACAAAATATTTTAAAAATATCGGCGTCTTTTGGTTTACGCGCTTTAAGCTGTGGGTTCTGAAGTATATCAATATCGTGGTGTGAAATGTGTAGCGGAGCGTTTAATCGGATTAAACTAACTTAAAATTCGAGGCATTGATTGAAAGACGTTCGGCGATTCATGTGATATATGTACATTTAAAAAAATCTTTTCTTTATATTTTCCAAATCAAACCTACTTAGATTTTTTGAGCTTCGTACGAAATGATGCTAGTAACACATTTGTCAGTTGAAACGGCCAGTAGGTACCTAATCTTTTGCTGACAGGACGTTTCACGGAAGTAATTTTCGGGAATAAGTCTTATCGCTTTTTATATATTAAATTCGCGATATTTATCAACAATATCTTTTTAAACTGGTTGCCTATTTTATAGCCATACATGTAGCGGACTAGATGGTATTGTGTGAATGTGGTAAAATATTATTATTAAATGTATTTATTTATTTATTATAAGTATTTAAAGTGCATTCTACATATACGCCCCGCATATGTAGAATGCACTTTACCTTAAGTTTCAAATAATTACGCGGTCCATTTCACAAACATTAATTTTATTGTCTATTATAACCGTAGGATAAGGCAAGGCAGGCAGGCAGGCAGCGATAGCCGAGTGGATATACCAACAGACTGCCATGCAGAGGGTATCGGGTTCGAATCCACGGCGCGCACCAATGACTTTTCGGAGTTATGTGCGTATTAAATTGTTAACGCTTGTCCCGTGCCTCGGAGAGCACGTAAAGCCGTCGGTCCCGGTTGTCATGAAGATCTTTGACAGTCGTTACAGGACGTCAGTACCTTCTAAATAAACTGACACTAGTCTAAACCATGGAATATCGCTATCCCTTCGGGTTGCGGAGGTCAGACAGGCAGTCGCTCGTGGAAAAGCTAATATTCAGCCAAATCCGGATAGACTAGTAAGCGGACCCCAGATTGAAACTGGGATAACGCTAAGAGAAAGAAGATTATAACCGTAGGATATATCATATCATTTTATGATAATCCAGTATTATCTCCAACATCAAATCAAAGTATTAAGCTCGCTATATGTAACACTTATATCATTTTTGAGTCAAGATTCATTTCATAAGTTGAATTCATGGATACATTTCTGTGTGATTTGTAAAAGAACAACCAATATATCACCGTTCATACAATAGCAGTTTTACTCATCATTGTGTGTAGATTAATACGGACGCATTCATAAAACGTTTGCACGCCAAATAAAATTCTTAACGATTTTACCTTCTGCCCTTTCATTTGAAATATGCGAGAGAATCTACATATGTCACGTAGAGCACTTGCACTGAAGATGCCGACGAGAAGTTTTGTGAACCATAAAACGTTTATGAAACGTGTAACACGAGCATGTTCCACGGGCCTCGGAATCGGCCACCCGCAGGGGCCCGCATTATGGTAGGAGGGGTCACCATCGGCATCGGGAAGAGCCTAAAATATCTCGGGCTCGTACTCGATAGCCGATGGGATTTCCGTGAACACTTCAGACGCTTGGCCCCCAAACTTCTCGGGGCGGCAGCAGGTTTGTCACGACTGCTGCCCAATCTCGGGGGGCCAACCGCCTCCTGCCGGAGGCTCTACGAAGGAGTCGTGCGGTCCATGGCCCTTTATGGGGCCCCGATATGGGCGCACGACCTGACGGCCCACAATATCACGGCGCTTCGCGCGCCGCAGCGCGCCATGGCCGTCAGGTTGATAGGAGACAGCGAGCCTCCTAGCCGGATCACCGCCCTGGGATCTAGAAGCTGAGCTGCTGGCGTCACTCTATATGGCGCCAGCAAGCCCTGGAGCAGGGCGAGAGACCGGCGCACCGTGACATCGAGGCGCGTCGGTCGGAGCTCCGCCAAGTCCTAGTGGCGGAGTGGAAGGCACGATTTGTGCACCCCAGCGCCGGGCACGCCACGATAGTGGCGGTAAGTCCCGTGGTTGATGAGTGGTTGGAGAGACGTCACGGCGTCCTCACCTTCCGGTTGGCTCAAATCCTTACCGGCCATGGTTGTTTTGGCCGGTATTTGTGGAGGATAGGCCGGGAGGAAACATCCGGATGCCACCATTGTGGCAGCAGCCGCGACCCTGTCGAAGACACGGCGTTGCATACTTTGGCGGAATGCCCAGCTTGGGCATCGCAGCGCCGTGATCTGGTCGCGGCTCTGAATACGGTTGTCCTCTCGCTCCCGGCCGTAGTTCTGTCTATGGTCCGGAGTGAGAGGTCTTGGAACGCCGTCGCCTCCTTCTGCGAAGCAGTCATGCTGAGCAAGGAGGCGGCGGAGCGGGAGAGGGAAATACATCGCCCTCTCCCCAACCGTAGGTCCGGGCGTCGGGAACGTCGAACAAGAGACGACCTCCGACCACCCTGAATTCAGTGCCTGCGGACGGTGAGCGCTGGGGCTGCTCCCTGTCCGCCAAAAGGCGGGAGGCGGCGCGTGTCCTCGCCGCCTCCCAAGTAGCTTTGTGAGGTGATGGATGCGAGAAGTTTGATGGATGCAAGAAGTTTGATGGATGATTGCGAGATCATGACATGACGGGGCCCGCCAACACCAACGGCGGGCCAATCCCGGGCGGGGTCGCGAGAAAGTATGCTAATCGCGAATCGCGTGACCCCGCCAACACACGGGACCCGTAGGGACACCGCGGTGGTTTTTAGTGGGTATGCCCCGAACGCCTGTAGGGGAAAGCCTCCACATACCTCCTCCGCCAGTCCCAAGCCCAGCCGTTTTAATGGCTGGGTTGGCGGAGTTGAGACGACTCATAAGGAGAGTTTACCACCGTAGTGAACAAAAAAAAAAAAAGGAGGCATATGGATAATTAGTGTCTTTACATTCTAAGTGAGTTACTAATTTGTGACTGTAATAACTTAGAACGAAGTTTGCGAGAATATAATAATTACGCATCATAAAATGACTTCTAACAATATTGGCACACAAATTTAAATAATTTGCCATAATGACACAATTAAAGCCTTCAAATCTAAGAATTAATTTAACAATTAATGTAAAAAAAATGCTTTCAGCTTCCCCAATATACGTGGGGTAACTTTTCTGCTAATTGAATCAGTACAATACAATTATTTTTAAAATGGTATATTCACACACACGAACACTCACACACCCATACAATTTCACAAGCGTATACAAACTTACAAAGTCAGAAACATACACAGGCTCAAAAATTATGTGGTCTTATCGATATTCTTTTTGGTACTTTCCTAATTCTACATTACAAATTTTGTTACTTATGTTTTCTTTCTTTATATATTTCAATTTGATCAAGTGACTTCATCACAACATTGTGGCTTATACATGCGCATCAGCTCCGAAATAAAATCACAGCGGGTCATCGAGACCACGTAATGCCGTAGATCCCGATTTTCATAAAAATATATGACAGTCAATGTGGAGCTTCCAATATGGTTCAAACCATAATATCTTTTGTTTGCGAGGGTCAGAGGGCGGACGCTCTAAAGACAAGCTAGCATTCTGACAAATCAGGTTTGACGAAAGATGAATATTAAATGAATGAATAGCCTAACCCAAGCCTTCTATAAAAATACGGCAATATGTCCTCATCATTGATGAAAGGACCATTAAAGATAAGATCATTACTTTTTCATACAGAAGAATTTTAATATAAGGTATACGCTCTGCATTTTCTTTCAAATTTTCTTAACAATGAAGTTACCGTGAAAGCCACAAACAAAGTAATCTGTAAACATTTGAGTATAGGACATTCATCTCGAAAGGTTTTTGTTGGTTTACTCTGGGTGTAAAGAAAACCGGCAGCGATAGCCGAGTGGATATACCAACAGACTGCCATGCAGAGGGTATCGGGTTCGAATCTACGGCGCGCACCAATGACTTTTCGGAGTTATGTGCGTATTGAATTGTTAATTATCGCTTGTCCCGTGCCTCGGAGAGCACGTTAAGCCGTCGGTCCCGGTTGTCATATTTGACAGTCGTTATAGGTCGTCAGTAAATAAACTGACACTAGTCTAAGCCATGGAATATCGCTATCCCTTCGGGTTGCGGAGGTCACACAGGCAGTCGCTCCGTGGAAAAGCTAATATTCAGCCAAATCCGGTTAGACTAGTAAGCGGACCCCAGATTGAAACTGGGATAAGGCTAAGAGAAAGAAGAAGACTCTGGGTGTAAAGAAACATTGATAGAGAGTCTCTACCGCGCGAGAATTTAAAATTAACTTTCCTTATTATGTTATACGAAAATTAAATTCTTTGTTTCCGTAAATTCTTTTGACATTTGACGGCACAGGATTATTAAGTAGGTCAACTATATTTTTTTTTTAGAAAGACAACTCCGGCACTAGGACTAAATCCTGTGTCGCGGGGGACTTTACAAACATACAACTAACGGACACAATGAACACCCAGTCTCGAGACAACAATTTATGAATGACACAAAGTGTTGCCTCGTGTGGGGATCGAACCCACAACACTCGGCGCAGTGTCAAGGGGCGAGGGGGCCGCTTATTTTTCAGGAGTCTTGGATGTAAATTAAAAAATGTAGGTTTACTTGAAGATGGTATTCATATTTGGTTATTAATAAAGACAAGACCTTGGCTTTATATTTGGCACTGTGATTTTTTCAATTCCTTTTCCTATTTATATTATATATTTCTAATAAATCAACGATTCTGGTAAAAAGAACCGCGATTGAATATGATCATTGGCTATTATATTTAACTTAACTTTAAAATATTTCCGAATATAACTATTATCCGCAAAGGATATCGAAACGCGTCGTCGTATCTCTCCCTAGACTGATAATAGTTTCATGAACCTGATTTAATGTATGATTACCATATTATTATAAAACAAATTTCATCTTGAGAGCTGTCATAAAAATACGTATCGTAATAAAGTCCAAAAGGGTGTAAGTGGGTACTGGGTACGCACTAACAAAGGACAAAGTCAGCTATTTATGACTACTAACTTCTATACTATATATATAATTAGGTTCACTCTCCATGTAAAAATCCTTTATTTGAAAGCGCTTGTTTTGACATATTATCGCAGAGCCCAAATTACTAAAGCTAGAAATTAGAAACATGAAAGAAACGGAAAAAAGGACAGAAGCTAGAAACATGAAAATAAAAGGAAAAAAGGACAGGTTAGAAGTACCCTTAACCGAAAATCTTGAGTATGTGAAAGCTTTGACAAACACCAATACTTGCCTAAATAGCATAAAATCAACCATACCCACTTGTGAGTCTCAGAATATTTTTGATATTGACAAAAGTTATTATTTAGCAAATAATACAACAGATAGGTCTTCCTTAGGTAGGAATGGCACAAATAAAGTTTATATGTTCTCTGATAGGTTAGGTTTAGGCTTAGGTAGTTTAATAAATTGTGAATTGAAACAACACAATATTATTAATTATTGCTATCCAGAGTCTTCTTTTTCATATCTAATTGATAAATTAAATACAACAATATTTGATAGGGAGTCCACAATAATTATCTCATACGGTGATAGTCAAATGGTGACTAAAAAAGATATAATTAATTTAACAGAAGTTATGTTATCGCTTCACAGAACATATGATTGCAAATTTATTAGTATGACTTTGCCTTATGCTTATAGTTTAAATACTATGACGAATAGACATATTCATGAACATAACTTGATGTTATACAATTTGACATGGCAATATAAGGATTTTATTTTATTTTTTGACATCAATAATTTTATTAATAATTTTACATTGACTAAAGATACTATGTATCTGCCACTATTTTATAAAAGACAAGTTGCTAAATTATTAGCATATAATATACAAAATGACACAGGTACATGTAGGGTATCCAAGAATTTAGTTTCTGTAAATAGTTCCTATCCTTATAATTCTTCTATTGAGAATACTGACACAAGTTCTTTAAACTTAAGAACAGGACAAAGGGTAGACATATTGAACTGACTGTAGCACATCAAAACATACAAGGTCTATCTGGCAAGGATTTAGAATTAGGTTTATATTTAGAAAATCATAGTATTAAAGTTATGTGCATTACGGAACACTGGCTTAAAGAATACCAGATTAAATTCATAAATAACACACAATACACAGTACACAGTGCCTTCTCTAGGAAACAAGCTATTCATGGTGGATCATTGATTATTGTTTCAAACAGTTTAACATGTAAAGAACGGAAAGACATAGCTAGCTTGTCTATAGAACGCACGGTGGAACTGTCATGCATTGAGCTTGAGCAGCATATTATTATATGTGTATATCGTCCTCCATTAAGTGACTTTAATTTGTTTGAATCTGTTATGGAAGATGCAATTAGTAAAATTAGGAGCAATAAGAAAGGGATTATAGTTTGTGGTGATTTTAATGTTAACATTCTTGAAAATTCAATAATGACTTGTAGATTTTTAAACCTTTTTAGATCATTTAATTTGAAAAATTTATTTCTTGAACCAACTAGAATCACAGCAACATCTTTCACCTGTCTTGATAACATATTTAGTAATTGTATTGTTTCAGATAGAGTAGTTACTTCTGAATTAACTTCGGATCACTGTGGTCAATTAGCTAGGTTTCCATATTACAATGATAGCATCGTACAGAGAGTGTTGGTTAGGCCATTACCTAGGCATAAGTTTAATGAATTCCGGAATAAAGTATTGATTGGAATGAATACTATGAATCCTGACTTAATAGAAATAGAATCGCCAAATAAGAATTTTAACAATTTATTTAATATAGTTAATAACACGTTTCAGAATACTTTTAAGACTAAGAAGAAAGTAATTAAGGAATCTCGAGCTTTTAATGAGTGGGCTACTGCGGGTATTTACAAAAGCAGAGCAAAAATGTATGAGTTGTATGGTATGAAAAAATACAATTCTGATTTAAACTTCACTGAGTATGTTAGGAATTATTCTAAAATATTTAAAAAAGTGTGCAATACAGCTAAAGCTATATTCGTTAGGAATAAAATTAAACAATCTTCGAATAAAGTTAAGGCAACCTGGCGAGCTATTAATAAAACAACAGGTAAGACAACAGTAAGAAGTAATAGTTTTAGTCTTCTTGATAATGATAAATTAATTCATAATGACGAAGAAGTCGCACACACATTTAATAACTTTTTTGCTAGCATACCACTTACTACTACTAGAGAATTAAAATCATCAGCTATAGTCGCAGAAAACCTATTAGAGTCTAGTGTAGGAAAATGTGAAGTAATATTTAAATTTCATAGTATTAGTTCTACCGATATTATAAATACTTTTAAGTCTTTAGAGTCTAAAAATACAGGTGATCTCTGGGGCATTTCCGTTAAGGTTTTGACAAGTATAATTGATGTAGTGGCTCCTTATTTAAGCAACTTATTCAATAAGTGTATTAAATCTGGCAGTTTTCCAGATCTTATGAAACATAGTAGAATAATACCTCTGTTCAAATCCGGCAATAAGACTGATCCTAGTAATTATAGGCCAATATCGATACTACCTGCTTTTAGTAAGATTTTTGAAAAGATCATACTCAAGCAACTACTAAGACATTTTAATCAAAACAGCCTCCTTCATGGTGAGCAATATGGTTTTACCAAGGGTCTTTCGACAACAGATGCAGGAGTAGCGTTACTCAAACATATCTACAGTGCTTGGGAGAATTCCCAAAATGCTGTTGGTGTGTTCTGCGACCTTTCGAAAGCATTCGATTGTGTATGCCATGAAACGCTCTTGTGCAAGCTTAGACATTACGGCGTCCAGACTAAAGCATTGGATGTCATTAAGTCGTACTTAAGTGACAGGATCCAATGTGTTGAAATAAATGGCTCAAAATCCAGTGGCTTACCTGTTGATTTAGGAGTGCCACAGGGCAGCATCCTAGGGCCTTTCTTGTTTCTTGTTTACATAAACGATTTACCTTTTTACTTGAGAAACATTTGTGACGTTGTACTGTTTGCTGACGATACTTCTTTGATATTTAAAGAAGATAGAAATAAGGAACACTTTAACGAAATAAACAGTGCACTCATTCAAGTGACTAAATGGTTTAATGTAAACAATCTAGTACTGAACGCCAAAAAAACAAAATGTGTTAAGTTTGCTCTGCCTAATGTCAGAAACCTTGGTCCTAACATAGTTTTAAATGACGATGTACTCGAAACAACTGAATCCACATTATTTCTAGGATTAACACTTGATTCGAAGTTACAATGGGGTGCGCATGTTACATATCTCTCAGGGAAACTTAGCTCAGCTGCTTATGCCGTTAAGAAGGTTCGTAGGTTGACCGATGTCGATACGGCTAGATTGGTTTATTTTAGTTATTTTCATAGTGTTATGTCATATGGCATATTGTTATGGGGTAGAGCTGCTGATATCCAAAATATTTTTATATTGCAGAAACGGGCAGTTAGGGCTATTTACCAGTTAAAGACAAGAGTCTCACTCAAAGAAAAATTTAAAACTATTGGTATTCTTACTGTAGCGTCACAATATATTTATGCCAGTGTTATGCATGTAAGACTAAACATAAATTCTTATAAAATGAATAGTGACAGACACAATATCAATACTAGAAATAGACATAAATTATGTGTTCCGTATTTTCGTTTGCACAAAACGCATAGCTCTTTTATTGGGCTCAGTATTCGCATATACAATAAATTACCAACTTATATTTTAGACTTGCCATTAAGTTCGTTTCAGGCAGAAGTTAAAAAGAATCTTATAAATAAGGCATATTACAGTTTGAAGGATTATTTTGATGACAGGAGCGCTTGGAAGTAGTTCTTCGCTTTTGACTAGGTCAATAATTAGTAGTTTTATTTTATAGTGTAGTTAATTACGATATTCTCATTTCATACTATATTATGCATTCATGTTCCACACTTTCATTATAACTTTGCGGATTTGTAAAATGTGGGTAACTCGTGGTCATGGGCTAACTAATAGGTTGTCGATTGCTTTGGTTTCATAATACCGTTACTTTCGGCTTCATTCACTTCTACCATAGTTCTGACCATGTTCGCGAGTTGCCTACATTAAAAAAGACGTAAGTGGATGCTCCTGTTTCACCATATTTACTTTGGGAGGCTTACCATATGAACATCATTTACTGCTTGAGTATGATATCAATAGCTACTAAAAATTTTACCAGTAGATGTCTACAATGTGAAACAGTTGCAGCTCCTTACAAAAATAAAATGTACCACCATTATATTTGTTTGAAAAGAGTGGCCATGAGTTTTATTGCCCGTTCTTTCTCGTGGTTCTACCTATTGCATTGCGAACGTGGCAGTAAATGTAAATGTAGAATCATTAAGTAATTAACTTAAATTTTGACGTTCATAAGCGTCACTTAGTGGCCTAGATGAATTAAAAAAAAAAAAAAAAAAAAAAAAAAAAAAAAAAAAAAAAAGAGCATGCATAAGAAATTTGATGGGAGTGAATGAAGCAAGAAAGATATGTCAGGATCGTTGCATATGGCGTTCCGTACTCTGCCTACCCATCCGGGAAACAGGCGTGAGTCTATGTATGTATGTATGTAGAAACATGAAATTTCGAAATTGGCTACCTTTAATGATAGAAGCACCAGAGGAAGAGTTTTATTCTCCGTTCGTATAAATGTTTCCAAGGCTGTTTCAAAAGCCGTAGATTTTAAAGCTAGCACTAATATGCTGGCAACATATATACGTTTCAGCTCAATCTTTAAATACGTTACTTCTAATATTACCAAATGGTAATACAAAACACCTGAACGAATTTTTATTTATTTATTTATAGTCTCACGCCTGTATCCCCGAAGGGGTAGGCAGAGGTGTAAATATTACACCCACATCAAGGTAGTAGAGCCTTGCTGATTTCAGCATGAATGGGCCGGCTCGACCGGGGAAGTACTACCCTCTCACAGAAAATCGACGTAAAGTAACAGTACCTAAGCTGTTGCGTTTCGTTCGGTGAGTGAGAGTTCCGGAGGCCCTATCCCCTATCCCTTCTCCCCGATCCTACTCCTCATCCTATCCCTTTTCCCAACCCCAAGGGGCGGCAACGCACTTGTGACTGCTGTGGTGTTGCTTGTGTCCATGGGCGGCGGTAATTGCTTACCGTCAGGCAATCCGTCTGCTCGTTTGCCGCCTATTACTATAAAAAAAAACATGAAAGAATTTGTGAGCCTTTAGTTTCTCTTGCAACTTCAAGTAGCAGTTTGAGCTAGAAAACAGATATGAAATGTTGAGCAATAGGCTTAATGGCGAATGTGCAGTTAAGGGAAATTTTGTTTTGGCCTATAATAAAATATTAACCAATTACCTTACTTATCTAGTTAGTTTTAAATGCATAAAATGCAAAATAAAAAGATCAATACGCATTCCTCTGCGTAACTGATTTGCATTCCTTAGCATTTGCTTACTTGTCTGAGAAGGGACCATGATCAAACAGAATTTTAATGGCACAAATTAAACATAGAGTACCCGGTATACCGATTTCAACCGTTCATATTTTTAACGCTCTCTTTTTGTGATACTGTGAATAATAAAAGATTATTTAATTTTGTCCACTTTTTCTCACAGTGAATACTATCCTTAAAAGTTTAACTTAATATCATTTTAAAGTTTAACTTAGCAAGTTTTACGTAGTAGGTCCAAAAATAAATTATTACAATTTTCTTCCCTGGGGTAATTAGATTTTATTTTTATATTTCACCTCAACCAAATATTAAATTTCGCTTCCTTCTATTTTGAATTTAAATTGTATTTCTAAGGTCAATTATCATAATGGTATCGCAGGCAGAGGGGCGGAATTCCAAAAATATCATGTTGATAAATCTAAATTTCTGATCTTCTTTTGTAATTTTATACGACATTATTGTTTTGATAAATAAAGGTAATTCGTGGTAATGGCTAAGTTACCAACAAATGACTGCGAATTTATATGCCCATGCCCCGTTTCTGTACGTACCTAAGTTATACAAAGATAAAACATAAGTACACTTTGCAAGAGGTCCAAAGAAATAATATAGTTTATTCTGTCTTTCATGACACTTGATAACCTTGAACAGCTAGCAGCAATATATATTGTAACACATTTTTTTTTGAATTGCAAATAACATTTATTACTTTTACAGTGTATTAGTTTAATACATAAATATAAAACAATTAAAATTATAAAAAGCTTATTGCATGTGGTCTTCATTAGCTGCAATACAGTCCTTTAAACGTTGAGGCCAGTTATCAATAGAAGCACGCACTCTTTCCGTGGGAAAATTCTTCACTGCCAATCGTATGGATTGTTTTAGGGACTCCGAATTATCATGGCGTTTAGAGCAAGCTCTCTAAAACTGACCATAAATCATAATCCAGCGGATAAAGATCGGGACTAGACGACAGCCAGTCTTTAGCTCTGATAAAGTTCGTTCTGATGAGGAAAGGTTCGCTTCCAACCAAGACTGCGTGGACCGAGCTTTATGACCCGGTGCCGAGTCTTGCTGGAAGGCCCATACTTGGTTATTGAATATGGTGTTGTTAAGGGGCTTAATAAATATGATATGTTGATACACTTGTGCCGATGTTTTGATACCTTTTTCACAAAAATATGGCTCAGTTACTCCTTCATAGCTAACACCCCACCAAACCATGTCTGAAGTCAGATAATGCCCATGTTGCACTCTGTTGACTAATTGGGAAGCTTCCTTAGAGCTTTGAGCATAAATACGGTCAGTTTGTTTGTTAAAATGTTGCTCAATTGTAATTTTTTTTCATCGGTAAACAAAAATTTTCTGTGACCTCCCTTTGCATACCGCTTCAGTAGATGTTTCGATTCTACCACCCTATTCTATTTTGAATTATCAGTTAAGAAATGACCAGTGCGTCTCTTATAGGCTACAAGTCCTAAGTCATCTATTAAAATACGCGACATGGTTCTAGGTGCTATCTTCTTTCTTCGAATTCTTTCCCTTACTGCTTTGACCACTTTTATCGTACGAACACTACGTGGACGGCCAGGTCTTTTTCTGTCACAAACAGAGGAGGTCTCATTAATAGCCCGGTACACAAACATTTGACTAATACCAAGTGTATGGAGAGTTTTAAAAATTTCTTTTGGCTCCATACCTACTTTGTGTAATGCAATCACAGCGATTCGGTTCTCTTTATCACCCCACTCCATTTTAATATCGTAAAATATTGCACAATGTATTTGCGCCAAAACAAAAAAATACAATAAACAATCGTATAAAAATGACAGATTCCAAATTCAAATGTATTTTTTTTTATTGTAACAGTATTTATGGCCAGACTAAGTATTATGTCCGACGAAATAATAATGTTGGGTAGATTGCGACACACAGGACAAGGTTGCATCATCATATAGACACTCAAATCGAAGTTATGAATAAGGTATCTGCTGAATCATATTCAACCCATAAAGACATAAAGACATAAAGACATAAAGACATATTTATTTCTGCATTTTGGTTGTTTACAACACTTATACATGTCAAAACCCTATTCTAGATGATGCCGGCTTTTCCTAGCTAAATGACTTCTTGAGAAGAAAGGCCGAAACAAACTCAGAGTCATTGTTTTTTTTGTCACTTCAATTTCTTTAGTCTTTTCTTCATCTTTTAAAGTCCAGACAAAAAAGGGTTTAGTATGCAAGTACAATGCAGGAAATTATCTGACGCTTTTGACTGACTCGGCCCACTGAAGAAAGAAAGCAGTGTGTAGTTATTTTAGTGGCATTTACCTATTGTTTCTTTTGCTTGTTCTATTGTGCTCGGAAAGTCGGTGGTGTTGTGCTGATCACAATAGACATTTTCTCTTTTTGTTCTGTTGTGCTCGGAAGGTCGGTATTGTGTTGAGCCGGTCACAACAGACAAATTTTGTCTTACTACGCTTGGTAAGCATTTCTATATTATAACTTTTTCTGTTACCGCGTGTGATAATTATTGTGTATCAACCGCATAAGTAACGAGTTATAATCGTTCGACTGCGGCCACGTGTCCTCTAAAGACGCGCTAAGGTCACATTCGTCGATCGCATTCTTTGTATTTTGCGATTTATGACCTCACGTCCACTAACGACGTGCCTAGGTCACCTTGATCGTACTGCTTCGCGATTAGCTTTTTTAAATGCCACTAAGGTAATTAAGTGCTACTAGTAATTATTGCTAATATTCTGCTTTGGCTGACTTATGGAACGAATTCACACCCTTCTCTTTTTCATTTCTTTCTATTTTCTACTATAACCTTCTGCTAGTGATTTTGTACGGCGACATAATTATATATGCTTATGGTCGGTATTATTAAATACTTTTACCGCCTACTACGGCGATTATCTTTTAAAATTAACTATTACTTTTCTTTCTTACTAAGAAAGTTGCATCTTTATTATACCACGTGTACCTAACATAGTTGGACTGACTGAGAATGAACGTACCTAAGATGCTAGCGTATTATATACTAGGTATCTAGCTAGAATTCCGCGTTCATTTATTAATAAAATGTACACGTGTCACATGCAGGTTGCTCACTAACAATAATGAAAAAGTTTAATCTTTGTCTGTTTGGTATAGAAATACGAATATCATCGTAGAATTATTAGTTGTTCGTTTTGTCAAATGTTTATTATGCTACAATCGTTGTTTTTGGTCTTCGATTTTATCTCCTTGTTACTGCCTATCGGTACGTTATTTGAAAATGCATCTATTTATGCATTTACTGTTCATTGTGAACTCAAACATAAAATTCCTGCGTCGCAATTATTGAATTATGTTCTTTTTGTAATGTTTTGTGTCGCTAGGATTGTTCTTTCAATGTCTGGTTTCTATTGAAATATATAAAACATATAATGATAAATAAATGGTAAAATTAAGCCGCTGACAGCTGGATAAATACTTAATTATCAATATGTAACTTGTTTCCTTTTTACTAAATGCTATGCATCTGGTTTTACTAAACCATCTTAAATAGTGCTGGTTATAATGTGTTCTTGTGTTTGCGCAAATGTTGTTGTGTCTAACTGAATTTATCAAACTTAATTGAATTGAAACTAACTTTAACTAAAGTGGGTATTTGCACATAAATTGAATCAATAACTTCTTTTCTTGAATAAATAAGTGCCTATTTACATATGAATCAAATAAATAATATTTATACCTCATTAAATAACTAAAGTGGCTGTTTACACACAAATTAATAAATAATTTCAATACTTAAATAACTAATGTGGGTACTTATACATAAATCAATAATTTATATACTTTAATAACTAAAGCGAATTAATTGATGTACAAGTTTAAGAATACCCTTTCGTATTTTACAATCAACTATTTTAAATCTAAAAGCTGAATAAAATAATTAAATCTTATTCTATTACAGCATAAATAAGTTTATAAACGATTGGGTACAGTTTCATTCACAACAATGTAAGACGCATATCTATACAAAGTTATAATTACCTACATAATTATTTGTGAAGGCCAACAATGGTTCTTTTGTTTCCGAGTCGAAGATAATGCATTGTGTTGTGTTAATGATTTATGTAAACATGCTAACATAAAACATGAATAGTTATTACTGTTATAAATTGTCGAAGAGGTTTTCCAAACTTAATATTTTTGAAAGAATCTGTTATTTATCTAACTAATTATCCAACTATCTGATAACTATCCAACTTTCACATAACTATATAAATATCAGATATGTTTCTCTTGGTGATTGCCATATAGAAGATCTTAAATTAACTCACTACAAAGTTTAAGAATGTAATGATTAATGCTCATCACTAATGATTTAATCACTAAAATAACTTAACACTTCGTTACATATAATATAAAAATCTTTAACTCCTAATTACAGCTAAATCATGTACCCATATATCTTGTTATTTATAGCTTTGGTAATGACTGATCGAAATATAATAAAATATTTGTTTTTCCCTTATGGCTCAGTGGCTGAAAGGTTGTTGTCGGATCGGTCTGTGGTTCGATTCTCGATTGTGTTTATTTTTTTTTGTGTTTTTTAACTATGGTAGTGTGTACTATGTCGTCGACAGTCTCCTTCGACGATGTACTATACATTACATCTTGCCGTGAATATTTTTTTATGTTTTTGGCTATGGTTGTGTACACTATGTCATCGATTGTCTCATTGTCTCTCTAGTGCATCTACAATGTTTGCCTATTCCTTTAACCTTCGCTCGACTCCGTGACAGTATCATATTAGCGTGTCAGTGTTGCCAATGCAGATGGAGTCTATCACGCAAACAATTTGTTCTAACACTGTCCGGATTGACCTATCCCAACGTCTGTAATAATGGCCTAACAAATTAATTGCGCATGAGTAAATATCTAACTTTAAGTATAAACAGCGTCTACGCACGAATGTGAGACGTCACGAATACTATTAGGTATCTACTTTGCTAGAAGACGATTTCTCTTGTAGTCATGCTACTCGTATGTGTTTGAATATGCATATTTTCTCATTGGTACGGGATTGATGGGTGTTGTTCTGAAGTTTGTCGGTGTATCCATATAGTTACAAATCCGATTTGATGAAATTCCTAAACTCAGAAGCTAACCCAAAATGAGCAAAAAAATTCAATGCACTACTTAAATATTTATTTCTTGAGTAATGTACACAAAAAAGTATTCCATTCACTTTTAATGTTGAGCGCGCACGATGGGTGCGCCAAAGTTCACCTAAATTTTCAACTCCGATAATTGGAAATCCAAAAATGTTCTTCCTAACATTTTTCATCCTAACAATCACAATTCCTAACTACTCTGTCTCTAATGTTCATTACTCCGAAGCATTCAATTTCATAATGTCAGTAGCAATAAACATCTATCATACTTTTATTTGTTTTCCTATATTTTCTCAACATAACCATCTTTTACACTACTAAAAGAAATATATAGAAAAAAGATATGACTTTGAATAGTCAAAGTCATATCTTTTTTCTATATATTTCTTTTTATTTATAATAATCAGTATTATATACATTAATTTTGCTTAACTTTATTTTCACATAACATATATAACATATAAAAATAATAGTTCCATGTTACAAATACACAATAGTACAATGGTCCAATTTCAGAAACGAATCGGTCGTTTTAATAATTATTGGTTTAAGTTAGGTTAGAACTGTGACCATTTCGGTTGGAGTGTAGCCTTGGCGGCGCTATGGCGCGAGGACTTAGAAAATTTAGCCAAAAAAAGTGTTATTTTTGCAAATCGTTTATTTTCTCGATTCTATCGTATAAAACACCTAAATAGGGCTAAAAGTGTCTTGGTAAATGTGTCATATATTTTTTATTACACTTGGTAAATGTTTCTTTCTGAGTATAAGTGAAAATATTATGGTAATTATGTTTAGGGATAAAAGCGTTACGATAAAAACCAGTAGGAGTTTAAATATATTTACATTAATGATATTATTAATTACAATTTTCGGAAACATGAGTGTTATGAACATCGCCGGTTGCACTACAAATAGTATGCATGAAAACTTAAGGATGAAAAATTTTAGGAAGAGTGATCATTCGGATTACAAATCGTTAGGAAGAACAATTTCGGGTGAAGAACTTTAGGTGAGCCAATATGGACCCATTTCCTTAAAATCTTTTGTTAAAGTCTTTTACAGCAATTATTTTAAGCAAGTGTCGCAGAAAACCAAGCCGTTGTTTAATTTCAGAGCCGCAGTAATGGAGTGCAGTAAATTTACATTTGTATTTTACTATTGTACAAGATGTCATTTCAAGTAATGAGAGGATTTCTTTTGTTATACTAAAATCTATATATTTATTATTATAAGAACGCCATGTTTTCGCTAGAATTCAAGAAGCTCATAATCTCTTTTGTTTCGTTGCTCGTTGTCTATTCGGAACACGGTTCCGCCATAAAAATGATATTTTTTTCAGATATCATTATATATAATCTTAAACGATTGAAAAATTACGAGAGACCGTTATGGATATACGCATTCAAATCTAAAATTTATATTCTGAAATATAATTTTAAGTAATATAGCCAGTTTTGATGAATAATAACAGTTTCTATTCAGTGCAGGCTCGAAATACTGGTCGGACTCTAAGTACTTCTTGAATATCAAATAGTTCGCAAAGGGAAAACACGGGGCTGTCGGTGAATCACCGTGAAATTCTAATCAGTAGATTAAACTTTCAGCTGAAATTGGCAAACACTCACAAGAGTATTATGTTAGCACAGTACACAAAACAGCTGTAAGCCGTGATGTATGTCTCCGGTTGATGGACTATAAAGAAAACACACGAACTAAAATGAGACACGAGATGAAGATGTAAAAATGGCTAGCTAGAGTGACCAAAGTCGACACAATGCACAATGAGTGTACTAATTGTGCGTTAGAGTCTTAAAGCCGCACTCACTGCAGACAAAAATGGTTGAGATTTGTATCACATATTTCGGCCATGTGATGAGGTGAGACGAAAAATGGACTGTTAAAAAGAGAAATGCTATACTAGATATAAAAAGGGCAAAGAGTCACGGCTGATCACCTGGTGGACAACTACTTCCAAGGGTGTGGAGCGACCACAGCTGAATACTTATGCCACTCAAGGTAGACGATCCTGGCAGCAACCGACAAGGACGACCAACCGTACATAAGGAGCTAGCAAAGAAGACGATGAAGATAAACTTTCAGCAGTGGTAAACTTGGGATATTGATAATATGCGAAGTCAAAATTGCCGTTTTCCATCAGCACGAGAGCTATGTGAGTCAAACTTATTCTAAAAAACAATACAAAGTAACAAAAAGCAAAGTTTAGTGCAGGAGTTAGCTACTGCGAATACTATTGTATTACTGTATTGCTTTGGCTTTGGCGGCGTAAAAAGTATGCTTTAAAACATAATTTTGAGTTGCGCATAGATGCCAACAGTTCATTAAATTGTTTAGCAGCTGGTACGTGTTATGTGTAATTTTAATATATTGGCCAGCTGCGAAGTTCTAATACAAAGCTAAGGTTTATAAAGCGTACTATAATTTCACGTTGGCTTTACCCAGTTAGCATATAACACATTAATTCCTTTGATATATTATTTCTATAAAAGTAATACAGTTAATAATGCATTTTTGATAATACAAAATTACATTTCCAAAAATAATTATGTTGCTCAAACATTTATATTTCAGTTTTAATTTTATAATAGGGCACAAGTTATGCCATATTTCACACTGTCTACCTGTTAACTTAAAGTTTCAGATTTATGGACGCTTTTGAGATGCTTCAACAGTTACCAGAAAGCTGACGTTATGACCGCCGTACTTAATTAATAATTACAGTAACTTAAAAAATATATCGAAGAGTATTATTAAAATTATACTCAGCCGTAAATTGTTTTACTAAGTGAATGAAAATGGCCAATTGGCCAGGTTTTTGGGTAGCCTACCCGATATCATAATTATGATGTAGGCTACCCCAAAAACCTCTAAACAGTTTTACAGAGTGTTTCTATGAGTTTCTCGTACCCTCTGGAGCATGGTATCGCTTTGGTATAAATGCACAGTAGTCACCCATTCAAGAGTTGACTTCGGCAAACGTTGTTTAACGTTGTCGATATATATATAGGTACAAACGGGAAATCCAGTTACGTTATGACGCTATTTACTGTATGATAAGGCTATAGAAAAAAATCTATAATCTCTATGCTTGCTTTGAATCTAGATATCCTTAACAAACGCCTCTTAATTGTGCTAAAGATAAATTCTTGAATATTATTAAAATTAAATAACTTTAGACTATTCCCAATGTGGGATATGTGATTTCAACCAGACAACCTAGATTCTGCCAGACAAATCAGTGTGGTAATTTACTTTACGAAAACCTCAAACTGCCTTATTAAAATACCAAGTAGTGTAATACAGTTCTTGTTGTCTCAATATCAAACGAAGGTTTAATAAAATAAAAGGAAGTTTGCATATTCAATGCCTTCCTAATATTTAATATAACGATAAAAACATAAAAGTAATACGTATGTTAAATATAACAAGCTATGTGAAGGTTATGTTTGTTTGATTTTCAATTTCTGCAGAACGGGCTTCACCCAGATGATTAGAAAACTTTGGAACAGACTCACGTTACGGAAAAAGAACGAAAATACTCTTTTTATTGTTTCGATAGGTATATGATACGAGTAATTTGAGTTTATTGAACAACTTGACTTTTTGTTCCATAAAGCTAGGCAGTTGCTCTCTGTCTGTCCTCTATTATTTGTCAATTGTCATATACTCTTAAGTGCCGATATTGCCGCCGCTTCTATTACTTGTTCGATATCGCTGCTTTTTTGAATTGACTGAATATTTCACCATTAAGTATTACACTTATGCTAGAACAAGAATCAATAAGCCGTATCGCAGGTCTTCGGGCATAATGAAGATGTAGTAAAAAAGTAATTGTTGGATATAACTTTCCCACAACGTTAATTAAAGCTGTTTTGAGATTCTTGTGTATATTCAGTGTCAGGTCAGGATATTAAAATTTTCTAGGATAATATACGAGTATATAACGTGTCTAGGCTTGCTGGCGTGAGGCAAAGTTAAGCTACGCTTGCACAGGTCACCACTTGGATGAGAGACCGCATGTGGGTTTTACATCAGAACGTGCTTCGGTGTTTAATAGCATTATTATTAGCATTATGCATATTTCTTATTATACCCATATCCTAACAGGCGATATAGCTAATTGTAATTGTTTTAATGTCAATAATAGAAAAATACCATACATTGATCACTGTCTTTCCTTAATAAATTATTAAAGCCTGGATTTCTTGGGTTTTCCTTTATTGAATTAATTCCGTTTTCCCAACCCTCTTCGCTTCAGGTGCCGCTGACATAATTGTATCATTTTTATACGTACCGTGTCTGCGTTTACGAGAACATTTCCCTATGATTAGTCACAGCGTACTGGAGTGAAAAGCTTAGTACACACAAGACTGACTCAAATTGTTTAACAAATGAATGAACTGTTTCTGATGGTTCTTTTTTATGTTAGTGATTTTATATATGTAATTTTTAAAATTTTATATAATGGAATTGTATTTTTAATTGTATTAGCGTAGATATGGCTTGCGAGATTAATCTTCACACATACTTTGTGTGATCACTCTTTTCGTCATTCACAAATTGTTAATACGGTACCCACTGTGTCCATTATTTGTATGTTTATAAAAGTGCGTCGTGTGAATAGAAAAATTGCTTCTATACTAAGCTGATCATTTAACCCGCCACTGGTGACGTCAGTTTTACTTACATGAATAGTGACGCCGGTCTCACGCACCGGGATTTTGAACCCAGAATTGTTGACAATAATTTGTATATTTTATTTTATTTAGATTTAAAACAACATGCTTTTTCTTAAGAAATACACAGGCAATTCACAAATCACAGCTCGTTTATTGGTAATTACACATTTGTATTTGGAACACTAAAATCTACTATATCTGTTAACCTAAAATTTGTAAATGTCATAACTCAAAGCAATCAACTTTCTTAACTAAATCAGCATTTCTCAGTCTTATGACACTAGAAACAAAAATCAACAAAAATATAAGCGGTCCTATGACAAAAAAAATTAAAACATCCCTCAGAAGTCAGTCTTCCTCACCTGTCAAAGAGCTTTTTCGCGCCAAAACTTACGTTTATGAGTCACGTGATGTCACGCGGTGGACTAACGGTGTGGGTCGTGGATTTAGGCAGCTACTTAAAATTAACAACAAAACAAATCGACGTCGGGTGAAAAAGTTATTCGAGTTTTTAAAATTACCCGGTCTCACAGACATGGAGGAACAATGGAGATCAAGGAAAACTCTGCATTTGATGGTAAGAAAAATACCTAAGCATGTTTTATACCATAACGCCTCTCAATATTGTATTACTTAACATTGATAACAACCAACGTTTACTTTAGATATTGTAGCCTCAATCCATTAGATAAAATACTTGGCTAATGTTTTTTTGCTTTTTTTATGTTTTTTTTAAAAGACAACTCCCACATTAGGACTAAATCCTGTGTCGCGGGGAACCTTACAAACATACAAATAACGGACACAATGAACACCCAGACTCGAAACAACAATTTATGAATCACACAAAGTGTTGTCTCGTGTGGGGACCGAACCCACAACACGTCGGCACAGTGTCAAGCGGTGAGACGGCTGCTTAAACCACTACGCCAACCGTCATTCTTTGTGAATGAATGAATGAAGCATGTCTCATATTATTTTATGCAATATTATTATAGCTAACCACAGATTCTGGCTCGTTCTCCTAATCACTTTGTACTTGAATAGTATCAACTAGATATTTTCTAATTATATGTGTCCTTTTATATAAATGTTATCGCATGAGCACCAACACGTTAGCCAACTTGAGATCTTACGATTTAACCGTTCTTCGCAATTCAGTCATATTCGATTCGAATCGAATAATGGAGCAGTTAAGGACGCGTTAACGCATGTATCAAAAAACCACATATTTTCGGTACATTTTACGACAATTTAAGATAATAACTAATAAAACTAATGATAACGATAAATTGATTACTTTTTTATCTATAAATCAATCTGAAAATAAATAAAAAATATTTAATTATTATTAATGTAAAATCGATTCGAAACTGCCTCTAAATAAAAAATAGGCAAATACTGCTATTTTTGGGTACAATTTTCTCTCTATTTTTACATTTATTTAGATTTTCAAAGTTAGAATAGGGTAGTAAATATAGTCAAATCAAAAACAATCTGAAAATATTTTTGAAAATATTGTAAATTGACTAAAAAATGGAAAAAAACATCTTACATTTTTCTTCTATTTTGCCCGCATACGTGTGTCTTAATGTGTGGCAATAAGGGTCGTTTTATTTAGCCACTTTCTTGATTTATATATCCAAATTCTGCAATAAGATCTCAGTCTGCGCTTGAGCGCCGTCGGGAGTGGACTCTATGTCGCTTGTCGCTGCAGCCCGAAGTCGAAAAAAGCAATATACGAATACAAAATATTCGCTAAAATCAATTTGATACTTCTCGTATTCTGTGCGAATTACGTACAAGTAAGTTTCTTATTTCTTTTATATAAATGGACATTATTACTTTATTTTCTCCGTTATGTTGACTCAGGATATATTTCGGTATTTAGATATTATTTTGTTTCTTGCGTTGAAATCTGGTAAGATTTTCTGGACTGATTGTATACCATCCCGTTCAAGTGTTGCGACTGGAACTCATAAAAGAGAAGACCAAGTAATGCCAGGTTGGGGCTCATTTTATTTGTTTTGGTGAGACCCTAACACTGGTACCAGTGAAGTAACCTTCCAAGGTTATTCGATGAGTCTTGCTGGTACTCATATGTGAGTAAAGCTACGCATGCCGAGTTTGGGCTCATTTTGTTTGTACATAAGAGACCCTACCACTGGAACTTATGAAGTAACCTTCCAGGGTTATTCGATGACTCTTACTGGTACTCATATGTGAGTAGAGCTAGGCATGCCGAGTTTGGGCTCATTTTGTTTGTACATAAGAGACCCTACCACTGGAACTTATGAAGTAACCTTCCAGGGTTATTCAATGACTCTTGCTGGTACTCATGTGTGAGTAGAGCTAGGCATGCCGAGTTTGGGCTCATTTTGTTTGTACCTAAGAGACTCTACCACTGGAACTTATGAAGTAACCCTCCAGAGTTATTCGATGACTCTTGCTGGTACTCATATGTCAGAAGAGCTAGGCATACCGAGTTTGGGCTCATTTTGTTTGTACATAAGAGACCCTACCACCGGAACTTATGAAGTAACCCTCCAGGGTTATTCGATAACTCTTACTGGTACTCATATGTGAGTAGAGCTAGGCATACCGAGTTTGGGCTTATTTTATTTGTACATAAGAGACCCTACCACTGGAACTTATAAAGTAACCCTTCAGGGTTATTCGATGACTCTTGCTGGTACTCACATGTGAGTAGAGCTAGGCATGCCGAGTTTGGGCTCATTTTGTTTGAACATAAGAGACCCTATCACTGCCACTTATGAAGTAACCTTCCAGGGTTATTCGATGACTCTTGCTGGTACTCATATGTGAGAAGAGCTAGGCATACCGAGTTTGGGCTCATTTTGTTTGTACATTAGAGACTGTACCACTGGAACTTATGAAGTAACCTTTCAGGTTTATTCGAAGATTCTTAGTGGTACTCATATGTGAGTAGAGCTAGGTATGTTCCAGTAGTAGGGTCTCTGATGTACATACAAAATGAGCCCAAACTCGGTATGCCTAGCTCTACTCACATATGAGTACCAGCAAGAGTCATCGAATAACCCTGGAAGGTTACTTCATAAGTTCCAGTGGTAGGGTCACTTATGTACAAACAAAATGAGCCCAAACTCGGCATGCCTAGCTCAACTCACATATGAGTACCAGCAAGAGTCATCGAATAAACTTGGAAGGTTACTTCATAAGTTCCAGTGGTAGGGTCTCTTATGTACAAACAAAATGAGCCCAAACTCGGCATGCCTAGCTCTACTCACATATGAGTACCAGCAAGAGTCATCGAATAACCTTGGAAGGTTACTTCACTAGTACCAGTGGTAGGGTCTCACCAAAACAAATAAATTAATAAAATGAGCCCCAACCTGGCATAAATAGGTCATCTCTTTTATGAGTTCCAGTCGCAACACTTGAATGGGATGGTATACCATCAGTCCAAATAATCTTACCAGATTTCAACGCAAGAAACAAAATAATATCTTAATACCGAAATATATCCTGAATCAACATAATGGAAAAAATAAAGTAATAATGTCCATTTATATAAAAAAAATAAGAAACTTATTTGGACGTAATTCGCACAGAATACAAGAAGTATCAAATTGATTTTAGCGAATATTTTGTATGCGTATATTGCTTTTTTCGAAGTCTATCGCGTCTTACCGTCATTACATTCATACGACACCTACAATATAATAATAATATTCCAGGCCTAAAACATAGATACATAACACAAAAAATTCTAAAGTCTCAAAGATATTTAGTTGAACTACATTTCCGCAAGTTACCGTACGTAGTACGTACCGTTGCCGCCGTGTCGCTGTAGTGACGCGATTTTGTACCTACTAATTTTGTAAACGCGTCCTTAAAATGTTTTTTATGTGTTATCATAATGTGAGTCCATGAGACCCACTTTACGTACCCAGTAATGAACGTCAAAAGGGAGCTGTTCTCTTCAAATACGGATAACTAGATGTCATAGCCGTGACACATCATGTTTGCTGTATACTCCAATATCAGGTTCCCATCATGTACTTATCCTGTCAAGATTTTTAACTTTCTACGATATCTTACTTGAAAGCGGTCATAGGCCTACTTCATAGTACACAGCTACATGTCGACTCGTCCGTATTTGCCAATATCATGTTTGTTTTTTATATAGATTAACCATTACTATCAAATCCTTTGATTTTAGGTGGTATTACCTGAAATCCATCGTAGGTCCATGAGGCCCACTTCATGGTACACAGCTGAAAGTCAAAGGGGAACTGTTTTACGTTGATATCGCATACGGAGACGTAGATGCCTTGACTGAGCCACGTCACCTTGCCTTTACGCTCCTATATCACAGTTTATTATAGTATTTTAAAAAGTATTACCTGAAACCCATCGTAAGTCCACGAGGCTCACTTCATGGTACACAGCTGGACGTCGAATGGGAACTGTTCTACGTCGATGTCGCACACGGAGACGTAGATGCCGTGACTGAGCCACGTCCCCTCTCCCGTGTGCTTTACTATGAAGTTCGTGTTGATTACCGCTGACCGGTAGTTTGGGTCTGCGCTGAAACAAATACTACATTTTAGTGTATTGTATATAACATAACTGGCGAAAAGTGGGTGTGTAATATACCTCTGCCTGCCCGTTTGGGGATAAAAGGCATGTAGTAGTGTTATAAGTTGTGTTTATTCATAAGGGCCGCGGTAGCCTTGTATAAAGACTATAAGGGGCGGAACATATCTGACGGAAGATCCGTCGAACGTATCTTCGGTCGCGTATATTCCGTCAAATGAGTCGGTACACATCTGACGGAAAATGCGTCGAGCGTATCTGCACACTTTGCTAATAAGCGTGGCTATTATGCACACATATAAGTTTGTTCGTGCAGGGCCGTACTCAGGGCAGCTCAATATTTTACTGTCATATTCTTTTACCTAATCATTTTTCGTGTTCCCTGATGTTATGTAGTCACTGAAGTCCGGTAGTTATTTATATTGTAATTCGAGTTTGACTATTAAAAATATGTCGGACTTAAGAGATTTTTATAGTAGCCAACAAGCGTTATTTAAATATATTTCCTGTATAGGTATGGAGGTTCAAAATTAAAAGACGATGATACGATTTGGTTACGGTTTTTAAGAAAATGTATACAAATGATAGAAGGGGTTTATACAGTTGCAGCGCATGACACAAAATGTTTTTTATGTAGGTATTTTAATATATAAAGTTTGGAAATTAAAAGGCGTAGCCGTGAGATTTATTGCCTGTTCTTTCTCATGGTTCTAACTTCTACGCCTCTACGTCGCATTAACTGTAAATGTAGAATCTTTGGTAAAAGTGGATTTTGGTTACAAATCGTGTTCTTCATGTTTTATTTTCTATTTTTTTTTTGTTTAATAAGACAACTCTCGCACTAGGAATAAATCCTGTGTCGCGGGGAACTTTATGTACATGGAGTCCCATAGCAAAAGTCATAATGCCAATAAAATATTAATAATAATGGCATGATGGACCCTAGCTTTTAGGTATGACGTGCTTAATGTTACTAATTTTTCTTAAATTCCCAGTGCTGGTTTTTAGGTATTTTTTAGAAAATATTACTAAAATCATAAATAATTCTGCCAGACTCATTAAGACGCGCGACGGCAGTAATTCCCGTAGACCTTTAGAACCTCATACCTTAAAATTGGCCCACGATCCAGGCTAGCAAGTATGCGTACACTCATAGCACATACTAACACTACATTATTCTACACATTCCGTTTCTGAAAAAATAAGTAAGGTCTGGCGGCCCTGGAATCTTACTCTACTACGCGTCACTCAAAATCACTGATCTGGGAATGACATGGATATGGCATGTCCAATACCTACGAATTTAGCGTATGCATACCTACGAAATTAGCGTGCATACCTACGAAATGTTGGGCAATTTAAAATGGCTGCCATTTGGGTTGTACTCCAGAATGTAATCGATATCGATATGGAGCCGGTCAGAAGAAAATAATAGGTACATTTTTGTAGTAAGTTACTTTAGTTAGTTTAAATTTTTTGCCAGATTAGTTTATTTCATAATGCAAATGTGGGCGAACATGGCAAAGCGAAGGGCGACCTTTGTATCAAACATGTAACAAAATATTCTCTGAAAGCCAATATCGATACTGTGTCGCTGAGAAAGTACCGAACATGAATGGCACCATAGTGAAACACACAGCCTGAAGCACTGATTCATCTGGTTTTTAGACATATTTATGCAGAAAAACAAAATTTTTATGTTCGATATACAACGATTTCACAGCAGATGTACCACAAACCTTGGCAAAAAATATGACGACAGTGGCACGAATGACATTTCTCATAAAATATCGTCATGATTATTTTATTCAGTAAACTAGGGCTATATTTTTTTCTGACTGAGATATACCTAAGACAAAACGAGACGACACTATGTTTGGTGGCTTTATGTCGATTTCGTATATATGTGTATAAAAAAAAAACATGGTGAAATGTGGGTGTAATATTTCACCTCTGCCTACCCCTCCGGGGATACAGACGTGGGTCTATAAAAAAAAAATATAATAATATATGTGTATAATGTAATTTTTCTATATGCACTATTTGCCCTCTCCATGTATTTTCCTTACTCAATGGTCAAAATTCACGTGGTGCGTGGTGCGCGCGACGTCGACGGATAATCCGTCAGTACGCTCGACGTACTAACGGATCTTCGGTCAGGTGTGAAAGGTTGAACGTTTTTCTATACATTTGTATGTATTGGCGTTACGCGACGGATAAAACGCGACGGATCTTCCGTCAGATATGTTCCGCCCCTAAGACTGCTAAGCAGAGATTCTCGAGTTCAAACCCACGGCGCAGTCCTCAAAATTTTCGAAGTTAAGTAAGTAGGTAATAAATTGATAATTATCACTTGCTTGCTAAACAGTGAAGAAAAACATCTTGATGAAACCTGCATGTCTGTTCTCGAAAGAAATGTGAAGTCAGCCTACCCGCACTTTGCCAGCGTGGTGGACTATAGCCTTACCATTCTCGTAGTGAGAAGAGGTTCTTGCCCAACAGTGAGACAGTTTATATTCAGGTCTGAAGATGATATAAATAAGTGCAATACTCATATAGTAAATATGTAACTAATCTGCTAAACTTTCATAATAAATCTTCACTTCACCACATACCTACCTACCTACATCATTTAAGTAGGTAAAACTTCAGGATTTGACTAGTATTCTCTTAAACCTTACCAAGAACTACCAAACACCCGACATAGAAATAAATCATCTCGATGCCGAACCAATCCTTTGGGATCACTTTTTGCCTTGTACGTCATATGTGAATGTCACAAAGATTGGTACAAAACGTGTCGAAATCCTGCGAAACGCGAACAAATTATTCTAACAAACGACTCTTCGTAGGCAAATCCATCAATGTAAAAAATACTAGATATCTTGAGGTAGCGATATTTATCTCACAACCGGTTGAAATATAATTTTCCGTATTCGCTTAAGTATGACTTGAGATATTTATGTTTGAAATGTGTAATGTTTTTATATTCACATTTGAACTAAAAGATTGTTATTCTCAAGTCATGGTGAACTACTATAAACATCTGACATATTTTGTTTTTGACTGTTATTTTTTAACATCGTCGTTATCGTCTGTTATCGCGGTTGTTTTGCGGGTTGTTATGACGGGCTCCATGGCGCAATATTTATTCTGCTTTCTATGGGATTTGACAGAATATTAACTTTTTATCGAGCGACTGCCATCAAGACCGGAACAACTCAAAGTGTAGATACTTATTTTACGAAATACAATAAAATATGGAGGATGAAATACGATTATGAATGTGTGAGCCAATAGTTTAGCACGTGCCCGCCCGGTGCAACAGCTGTCAGAGTAATGAACGACTGTCACCGCGTTTGGCGCCACCTACTACTCTATTCGGGGTTACCCGCTCTCAATTTTATTTTACTACTAATCGAGTAATCGATTACATTCATCGGTAAATTAAGTAACAATTTCTAAAGACAACTTTTATGGTTAAATTAAACCTTAAAATCATTCTTAAATAATCAGCGCGCCATCACGGCCGTCCTGCGTTTTCACACGTCCTCGTGTGTAACGTTCTCGCCTGTGAATAACAGATACAGTGATTTGCTCCACACTCGTCTTGGCCTTCCTGACCAATAAATCAATTATGATTAACTATTCGTTTCACACGGAATACATTTTACATGTCAAATTTAAATTCGTTGAATGTATCATCAAACAATACACACACTGAAGGGACAAAATCAACTAAACCATTTACGTCGGTTAACGTCTACAACCTAGGTGATGTCACGCAGACTTTTAAGTGCCACACAGGCCAGTCAGTCAATGCCACACAGGCCAGTCAGTCAATGCCACACAGGTCAGTCAGTCAATGCCACACAGGCCAGTCAGTCAATGCCACACAGGCCAGTCAGTCAATGCCACACAGGCCAGTCAGTCAATGCCACACAGGCCAGTCAGTCAATGCCACACAGGCCAGTCAGTCAATGCCACACAGGCCAATCAATGCCACACAGGCCAGTCATTGCCACACAGGCTTGTTATTGCCACACTGGCTTGTCTGTGCCACACAGGCTTGTCGGTGCCACACAGGCTTGTCGGTGCCACACAGGCTCGTTGGTGCCACACAGGCTCGTTGGTGCCACACAGGCTTGTCGGTGCCACACAGGCTTGTCGGTTAAGTCACGTCAATTGTTAGCTGCTTATTGTTTACACTTACACAAAATAGAAATCAAATTAATCACGTGCGCCGTCATCGGCACATTCTACTACTGGTTCTAGTGCGCCAGTTAACTCTTATGGAACGTAACATTCGGGCATATTATGAACACAATCATGTGCATAATTATAAGTTCTATTAGAATTAAAAGCCTTAAGCAGGTACCTATCACCATCCAACAGCTCAATTATCTTATAGGGATTCTTAACTAAGTAATCTTAAACCAGGTGTGTCTAACTCTTTACTCTCTTCAAGATCGTCAGTTATGCTCTGATCCTCAGGCACAAAATTTCAGTATCAAAATCAATAATCAGGAAACTCAAGTAAAACTGACATTTCACTATCGCGGTATCTCTCAAGATATTATTTCAAACAAAGTAAACCAAAAAATTTAAGCTAAGGTATTTGGACTCTACATCTTCTAACCTAATTCCTTTAATAAACTACCTTCACTTTCATTGCCAGTTACAGCCAGATAGGCTTTAGCTATACCAATTACCAGGCTTCTCAAAGCCACATACAGGCCTCACACAGGCCCCGCGCCTCACACAGGCCCCGCGCCACACACCGGCCGCGCGCCACACACGGGCCGCGCGCCACACACGGGCCACGCGTCATACACGGGCCGCGCGCCACACACGGGCCGCGCGCCACACACGGGCCGCGCGCCACACACGGGCCGCGCGCCACACACGGGCCGCGCCGGCCACCAGGCTGCGCCGACCACCAGGCCGCGCCAGCCACCATGCCGCGCCGGCCACCATGCCGCGCCCGCCACCATGCCGCGCCGGCCACCATGCCGCGCCGACCACCATGCCGCTCTGGCCACCATGCCGCGCCGGCCTCCTGGCCGCGCTAGCCACCAGGATTACCCAAAAAGGAAATAAATCTACCATTAGTATTTCAAAGATTCGTCTCATTGTATACCCAGTAAATAGAGTATCCGTTATTTCAGACTAACTCAACGTCCGCATTTCGTCAATTTTAAGCGATTATCAAATTCATTTACAACTTGACAACTGCACAGAACGTAACTCCAATACCACTCCATACTCTCAATGAGCTATGTCAAAACTGGTTTTGACCACTGACAAAAACTAAAACCAAATGCGAATATGGCGAGAACCGATAAGCTACTTTCGGACAAACAGATTTCCTTTGGCTACATAGAGGCAACGACTACAGTTCTGGGATAACCAATCGACAGTCCACGAGTACTTTCAGATTCTTGCAACACGCTCTTGTCATACAACACAGAAACCAAAGGTTTAGCGATCAAAAATCAAATGAGAGCTACTTGAGTAGCAGGGTATCCGTGATTGCGATTAACGACTACACTTAATGTACTTGGCTCTAGGAAGAAAAGAAAATTATCGCACAACACTCATTCTAGTCGTTCGGCCATTCTTGGCACAAGTCGGTGGGCAATAAAAGGTACTCTGATCAAAATCATTACAGGTTTTAATGAAAATCACAACTAACAGTTTCTCTTGAAGCTGACATGTTGAACAACACGCATACCCGTTAAAATAATAGGAAACTCATTAAAATATTGCATTGCTCATACTCTGACATCCATCGGGTCTTCAACATCATGGTATGCAACCTCCATCCGGTTTCACAACACCACCCGGATAATCATTTCGAGAGTTTAACAAAGTAATCTTAAAGTAGGTTTGTTGAACATGTTGCTTTGGTTTTCCTTATCACATAGAAGACTATAAGAAAATCTTACTAGGCTGATAGTCTAGATGTTAAGTTTACTACCAAGTATCCATTCAATCTTTTCAGCGTTATAATTTTGTCATGGATAGTCTTAATACGAAGCGTAACCTAACCTAATCATTAGCGATACAGCAACGGACCTTTCGCGTTCAAGACGATGGACAACGTTTGTGATACTATGACAATGCTCTAACGGCTGTCTTGTTTGCACATCAACGCAAAGGAGACTATGCCTAACACAAAAGCTCAAGGGTAAGCTAGGCTAACCAGAAAGGCACTTTACCGGTCCAACCAATGGCAACGCATGGCTAAACATGCAGCCGCACAAACGGCTTATCCAGTTTATGCAAATCTACACTAATGTGGGTAACGTGGGTACCACAAAATTATCACAGCAACGACTAACAAAGTACCCATTTAATGAGAATAAGGTTAAGCATACAATCATCACTAACGATCACTAACCTAGTTCTACCTACAATGAAAATTAAAATCTCTGAAACTGATTATCGTAACGCACTACGATGATAACTCAATCATTTTCTTCATCGTCTGATAATCGAATTTAACAGCTTCTACTAGAAACACTATCACTCTTAAACGTCCTAATTGGCCTTGGCTCGAGAACTCGAGGCACTTGATAAAAATTCCCAGCGTATCACACGAATTTTAAAAACACACAGTAGGTAATTTTCACGCGTAAAATCTTAAAATGGAATTTAATTTTACTAGTGGTGCCATCTAATAATCATGAGTAAGAAACATTTTAATTTGTCATGTTAAAAATGTATGCACACAAAGAAGCAGGTGTAATTGCAACACCGAGATCGTCTGTACAACTCAGAATTACAACGAGTAACAGTGCCACTCTTTACTTAGGCTCTGATCACGTTCAAACGAAAACAGTTAGGTATTATCAACACCACGAGTCGATAAAATAATGGCGCTAGTAATATCTTTCGATTATGGTCAGGTTACACTAACCAACCAACCAACCACAGTTGTTTGGAATAATGCAAGTCGGCCTGTACGCTCACTCTCGTTACTGATACAGTCCATAAAGTAAGACCGAGACAAGATAATCTATTTGCAAGCAAGCATAATATGATCACAAGGTTCGTGAGTGCGAGCCACCCTCGCATGTAGAAATAACAATAATCGCTTTCTTTTTAACCAGCGTATCAAACTCAAAACCTCCGTTCAATATCTACGCTATAGCTAGGTCACTACGGTAGTAAGACAACCATACGCTAGCATAAAATACGGCAAAGGTCAAATTGTTCCACATTTCAGTGTCTCGTGTAGGTATCGAACCTACAACACTCGGTACGATGTGATGGCGATATCACCACGACGATTACGACATTTCCAAGGTTAAACGCGTAATGTTTCACAACTTCCGTCACTAAATAAAATTGGCACTACCAATAAAAAAAAAAACACAAAATACGCTCACCACGTTAACCGTTGAAATCTCAGCTGATTCACCAACATAGCAGCGTTAGTAGTTGCCTTCGCTCGCGCCTTTCTGCACTTTGCATTGCACTATATCATCCCAGGAAACGATACGCATTAGTGCGACCACAAGCGGGGCGCAATGCGGGTCTTGATCTTCAATCACATGTCTGCTCTCGTCACCCAAGCACGTCCATCCATATTATCTTGTTGCTCAGGATCAAAGTCCGGTAAACAAAGGCCATGCGACGATGTAGTAGGTATTTTCATGGCTTGCATCAGCGTCAGAAAATTGCGATTTTGTAGTTCCAACCAGCCCAGCAATTTTTCTTTACTAGCGTCTTCATTTTGAACACGTGGGTCGTTGTGGGCCCATCCCAATTCTGATGTGGAAGCGTCAGGAGGGCTCTCTGAGTAGTCTTCGTAGGTTTTCTCCATTGTGGGCGCAATGGCGGCAAGAGATTCAAAATAAAAGCACCACTTTACTTGTACACGCTGTATTGCTCGAATTAACAATTTAGAACGAAATACAATAAAATATGGAGGATGAAACACGATTATGAATTTGTGAGCCAATAGTTTAGCACGTGCCCGCCCGGTGCAACAGCTGTCAGAGTAATGGACGACTGTCACCGCGTTTGGCGCCACCTACTACTCTATTCGGGGTTACCCGCTCTCAATTTTATTTTACTACTAATCGAGTAATCGATTACAACCATCGCTAAATTAAGTAACAATTTCTAAAGACAGCTTTTAATTAAACCTTAAAATCATTCTTAAATAATCAGCGCGCCGTCAAATATATTATCATAATTTGATAGTTTCAAATACTTGGATACGTGTTTAGACGGTTACTACTAATAAAGTACTGCCAAATAATCATCTATCTATAGGTATTAAAATGCTGGTGATTGCGGACATTAAAAGCAGCCAGGTATATTTTCACGAAGCAGTATTTTGTGATCCTGTCATATCTGATTCTGGGTACCTACAATTTACATAATTATGTTGTCTCTTTAAATTACACACATATACCTACAAGAATAAAATGTTGAAAATCACTTTCAACATCGCATTTGTATCCCCGTGGACTCATTTACAATTCAATTTATTTTTCCGAAACGTACATTTGCACATACATACCTACCTGTGTAGTAAATCTTAGATGTAATACAAACATTGCGACATTGACGTCGGGTACGCTTTTCACGTTGGTGCAAGTGACGGAAAAAGGGGAAAGACCGCTCTTGTGAACATTGAATTAAAATGACACAGTGTATGGTCTTTACTCAGTCATTTAGATCCTGATTACTCATTTCCTTTTTTTTATAAAAAGGTTTATCACACTAATTCGTGTGTGAATTTTCTTTTATAACCATGTTACTTAGTGTAAAATTATTCTTTTGTTTGGAATCTTATCCTAACAAGAGTAGATGTGAAAGCTTTTTGTTGATATGCCCTAATCTCAGGCCTTTACAATACGATCTTTAACTTTTCTGTCTTAAGATATCTTAGTGGTATATTGTTGTCAGATATATACCACGTACCCGTGTAACTTTGTTGTCTTAGGTTACTTTAGTTGTATATTGTCTTTCGGGATTTATACCACATACCTTTGTTTCGGCCCCGATGCAAGCGCCATCATCACGGATGTATTGAAGTAGTGTGGGTGGATATATCTCCGAAAGACAATATACAAATAATGTCAAAGGCCACGAAAATATCGTCTTTATTTAACGTTAATAACAGTACGCAGCACCTGCAAGTGCAAACCGCAAGCGCCGCCGCCAGAGCACAGCTCATCAATGTGTAGACGTCATTAGTGTAGTGTATTGCAATACCGAAGTGCGGTTAAAAGTAATTAAAACAAGTGAGGGTAGTTGTCGAAACCCACGCTTTACCCTGACGGTGTTGAGCTGACACCAGTCCCTCCACGACTACGACAGTTGTGAGCCTATTGTAACGTCGCGTCGGCGAAATAACACAGATATTTAAACATTCAATGTCATTCGAAATTATGATCTGTTAAATAACCGAAATTTACAGCTTTATATAATATAGATAAGACTTTAAACGAAGGTGTAACTAGACAATGAAAGCTAATTGAGATCGGCTTCTTATCAAGATCTCCACAGTCTGATTACATTTAAAACGTATTTTAAGCACAGTGCCGACTGGATTCAGTCGCCAACTATGACAAAAATTTAAGCTTTCCTAGTTTGTGCAGAATAAACATAGTCAACGCGTACACGGTAAAATTATTTACAACACAGTTTTATTCAATGATATTCTAAGTAAAGAAAATGATTGTATTGTTCAAATGTAGCCGACTTTACGTTCATAATTTTTCTAAGGAGAGCTTAAGTTTTCTCTTAAATTAAGTTTAATATGCGGCTTTATGTTCGACACCCGGTAGGTAGTTTTCACGGTGCCTTACTTTTAAATGCGGGTTTTAGATTTTTTTTTACATATTTTTTTATAAAAAGCGTACCAAACTTTTTAGCGTACATAGTAGCAACGAGTCCACTTGCAGTTTAGTTCAGAGCTTATAGATACATAAGACTGTGACTGTGCTGAAGGTCGAATTTGATCAGCGTTAAACACTGAAGTGTCCACTTCGAGATTTACAACGATCTGAACTTGAAGCGAGTCAGTAAGCGCAAGGCTCTATCGTTAACGAGCTGTTTGTTGCGTACAGTGTTCAGGCAAATATCTCTACCGTTGCGTCAAGCCAATTGAGGTCCATGCTTTTATGAAAATTTGATATCTCAGGCACCAATAAAGTCTCGTCATAAAAAAAATATACACATCTTTAACTAAGTATAAATCCTGAAACACTTCTCAATTTATAAGTAACGCATGCAAATATAAAATAAACGCGTAACAGTCAGCATTATGACAAGCAGCAAACATGTAGTCAACATTTTCAAAACTATAAACAAATCTGCCGTTTTAATTATTTAGGGAAATGTGAGTATGTCCTTATAAGGATAAGTGAGCCCCAGCGTTTTTTAATGGTTAAACAAAAACACACTAAAATAATGTACTTTTATTAAGTACTAAGTTATACGATAAATTTAGATAATTATTTGTTAAAATTTAGCTTTTCTATAATAAACTTTGCGGCTTCAGATATGGGTGCCACTATTAGTGGCACCCATGTCTGCCCAAAAATCTCTGTCTGCTCAAAAATCTCCCTGATCATACCTGTTAATATTAAAATTCTGTATTAATGATTCTTAATCCCTCGATATTTACACACTCGGCAAGAATTGAACTTAAACCACAGTTTACGGATTTCACAGTTTACGCTATATTGGTTACACTAGTTATTACATTTAAACCGAATAATCTAGAAACTACATTTTTATTACAGGCCGACGCGTCGAATTGTTTACAGGATTCATGTTCACGGCAGACTGAAGTGATTTTTGTCTTTTTCTTGAATGTATAAGTTATCTCAAAGTACCCGAACATTTTTCAACTATTAGTGTTACTATTTACGCTCACAGTGTACATTCTGCGTCTACAATCTCAATGTGTAACATTCGCGTAAATCCAAAAAAATACTACTCGGCAAGAATGTACTAAACATCTTCTATTGCGCAGCAAACATGAACATGTGCTTAGAAGAGGCTAACTGGCTATTTTCGTAACATTCACCAAAAGTGAATTTACTTTCTTTCACGTTTTCCTTAATAAGTTCAGCAAAGGTGTATTACACTCCACCCACGTCTTCGGGATGTTATTTTTAGAACTTAATGGGTATAGACAAGGACACCCGAAGCCTCAGGCATTGTAGGCAGAGCTTGTTAGCAATCTAATTTGGTATCATATGGGTCTCACAGCGGTAAAACGATCGACGCTAAAACTCGTAATTTACAAGAATTTTACTTAAATTATATTTACTAAAAATTTTCGATTTGTATTATTTGATAATTTTATTATGCTTCGTATTATTTGATAATTTTAGAATTTGAATTATCGGTTTTGCTGTATGAATTTCATAAAGTTTTATCGTGAATTCTGACTAATATTGTTGTGTAGTCTTTTTTCTGTCGTCTTTCTAGATTTCATATAATACGCAGAAGATAATAAATATAACAAGGGGATAGATAGTCAATGTATGTTTGTATATTTACATGATTAAACTACATTTAAAAATATCGTTAGTAATCGATCAACAAATTATAGATTATATTAGTCGATTCAGTTGACCTTAGCAAAAACGGAAATGTAAATACCCACGATGCATCCATATCGGCACAAAATCGTAACATCAATGAAACATGAGACTTATTAACGATGACTCACTTAGCACAGAAAAGTGTGACTATCAAGAGAACCAATCGTACTATTTGGAGTTACTGAAATGAAAAATTCATAGTCATAATGATACTATTAACCTTATTATATGTATATTCACTGCGCTATTTCACAATAATTTACTATTAACCTAAAAACTTATGTTAGGCCCGCAATAATTTGAATGTGAAAATTCCCTTTATACATTTCTTTCAATAAAATGGCAATAAAGATATTCCCTCGTAAATAATTTACAAAAATAGTTCACGGAGTACTTTAGCGAACAAAATATACGAGTAATAACAGTTTTGCAAATAATAACTTTAAAATATTGCTCTTTTTCATCCCCACCGAAAGCTACAGTGTCAGAATGGATGATTTATTTGAACATTACCCATTATCCCTTGAAAAAGCTTAAGAAAAATGCTTTAATGTTTAACACATTTTTCTTGCGTTGATCATTTTGCAGAACTTACGCTGGTTAAACTTGCATTGCTTTTTAAAGTTTAACTGCAAGCACTTACCACGATTGTTTGTTTATCACAAATGTCTTAGTCTTACTGTTGCTTTTCTAAATGCAATTCTGTTTTAAGTGGAACTAGTATTCAACTGAGCGTGGAGGAAGCATTGAATAGTTAATATTCTCATCGTGAAGACGCGTACTAAAGTGGCAAAGTATTCGACTAACTAATTAAAGGTAGGCTGACTTAACGAGTTAGGGCAGCCTTTACTTGTGGTTATATATTTTAGTTGGTCTCGCGGCATAAATGTGCGCGTGGGATTGGGAGGTCTCGGTTTCGATTCCCGGGTCGGGCAAAGTGTTATTGGGTTTTTCCGTTAGGACATTCTCAGTAGCAGCCCGGAGTCTGGTTATGTGCCCGGTACGGCAATAGGCTCGCCCCCTATTACGTGGGACCTAAAAATTCCTGGCGATATGTGGGTGTAATATTATACCTCTGCCTACCCCTTCGGGGATACAGGCGTGAATCTATAAAAAAAATACATACACCGCTATTTTTTAATTAGTACAAAACTTTAAGGACAGATTAGCGAAGATATTATTATCATATATGTGACGTAAGAATTTCATAATATCAATAAAGAGCAAAGTTATTATCATTTGTTTATTGTAGAAAATCTCACTTAAATCATAGTCATATTTTACAATCCATTCACTTATTCATTGATAATATTGCATCCTGCTCATTCGCATTCTCTCCGTCGCACTTATGATGTAGGTAGCCATAGAAAATAAAATGAAGAAAAATAATAAATGTAGGTAGTTATTTTTTAATTTTGTTAATTCTACCCTCTCCTTCATACTTCATTCGGGCTTAGGACCGGTAAAATTTATCGTTTAACAAGTAATTAAATACGGAGGTATGTCATTAGAAAGCAAACAAATATCAAAATAAAAGAAGGTATTCTGGACTAAAAGAAAAGAGTAATTTTGGCGTATTTATGAAGTCCGAATCATCTGCTATTTACAAATATTATTTTATCATCATCATGTCAGCCTAGAGACGTCCGCTGCTGGACATAAGCCTTCCTCAAGGTGTGTGGAGAACACAGACCGATTTTGAGCCACCCGCATCAAATTATTATTTACTTAAGTACGTATTATTTACTAAATTTACAAGTATTTCCATTGTCCTTCGAAATGTCCACCACCGTTGTCAAAAGCATCCAATATGCATTGTTTTAAGTGTTTGATACTAATCGGATCACTTTTTAACGATTTTTCCACTCAAAAAGTACGCACGAAGCATAGCTATATACTCCCCTGATATGAACTGATATGATAGGCCATCGCGTCGGGACAAACAATTAACTTTTGCAACGAAATTAGATACGCTCACTTTTGCTAGCAATTTAGTACTGTTTGTCGCATCGTCGGGGCGTGGCGCAGGCGCAGAGAGGCGGGGGGAGTTGAATTTATCAATGGTTCATTTTACTATGATACTCGTAGTACTCGGGTCGGTCATAGTATTAGTATTGCATTTACCAATTATCACGTATTTTTGTGGACAGTTTTGGGACTTAGTGTTTTTATTTTTTAACTACATAAATATGATCAGTTAAAGATACTTAGTGCTGTGTTAAATTTTTTGTACTAATTAAAAATAGCGTTATATATATATATATATATATATATCGAAATAATTCAAAATGGCGGTTGGCGAGAGCGGGCATTCTATTCCTGGCGACGCGACGGTACCAAGGGTGGTGGCACTTAGGAAACATTATAATATCTGTACAGTGTAAAAGGATACCTAAAATATAAATGTATAAACTATATTCTAATATAACTGGAGTTTTACTACAAATCAGAAGTGGTAAGTACATGCTCACATTAATTTATATTCGTTTTAGTTCAAATTATGATTTTACGTGTGCGGTATTTTGTATTCGTCCTAGTTTTGAACTTTTGTTAAATATATATTGGAATAGAAAACTAGTTACCAGCGTACAATGTTCGTTGTACGTGCAGCCTAATATTTTAAATATTGGTTGAACGCTAACAAATTGAAAATTAGCCTCTTCATAGTGTAATAATTGTCTAACGGATTATTACTGTCTCGTTGGTCTCGCGGCATAAATTTCACACATTTGACATATCCTGGGTTCGATGCCCGGATCGGGCAATGTATTGTTGGGATTTGTTTGGTCTGGTCAAAAGTGAGTATAGCAATATCTAGCTCTGCCTAGCTCTTCGAGGATATAGAAGGGAGACTGTGTATGTATGTAACGGATAATTACGAAAAAAATACTACTTGATTATGGTTAGCTTGTGCCGTGAACGTAGGGTCAAGGTCACATTAAGGTGCAACCATGGTCTTGAGGAGGAAGCTCCAAGACCGTCTATTTTTATTATTAAATAAAGTATATCACTATTGGTTGTGGTTCGGAGGTCCAGGGTCAAGGTCATGCTAAGGTCAGAAAAGGGTTCTAAGAAATATGCTCCGGGGTTTTATAAAGGGGTATGAATTTTTCAATATTTTTGCGCTAACGCGCACCGTTTCCGAGATAGACGTTTTCTTTTTAATTAATTTACCGTCTATTTAAAAATTCAAATTCTAACCGAAATTTTCGTCTCTGAGTTAAAGAAAATGGAGCGAGGTGGGAATGGACCAAGCCGACACCTGGAGACGCCGGAACCCGGTGGATCGGGACGCGATGGCGAAGGAGTTGGGCGGGAGTCGACTGCGCAGCAAGGTGGACTGTGGAGGTCGCTATTGGAGCCATGGCCCTGCTCATGGTGGCGTCTGCAGCCGGAGCATCCGGGACGGGGATCCTGAGTCGGAGAGAGAACGAGACGGACTCGGGCGCTTGGAAGTGGAAATCAACTTGCAACGGAGTCGTCGGCGACCGAGTTCCCGACGGCATAACTCTCGTCGCAACGACCGTAATACGTCGCATATTTGTTATTTATTTAATTATTTGTCATTCACACGTTCATACAGGAATAGTGCAGTGTCCCACAAAACCGTGTCATCGGTTTAACTGTGGGATCCTGTCTCCGTTCAGTAAATTAGAACGTTTACATAGATAAAATTACAATAACTACTTATAGCTAACTTCACTCTTAAATTCTAGCACGTATCTAAGTAATATTGCTTAAGTCTTCTTTTAAATATAGTTTCATTATTTTCGTTCCTTATGTCCTCTGGGACATTATTTGGCGGATATGGCAAACGTTTTTAAACTTCTACCACCGTAATAATTAAACACTCTTGGTACAATATATTTGCCAGAGGCCATCGATCGGGTGTTATGATTATTTGTAACATGTTCCAAGTTATGCTCAAGACTGCTATGGTTGTTTACAGCCAATAAGTATTTATGTTTTAGGGAAATTGGTAGTATTTTACAAATTTTAAATAATTTTGTGTAGGCATTTTTATGCTGATTTCTAGTTTTATTATTGACAAGAAGTTTAAGAAACTTTGTTTGGATTGATTCTAATTTATTTATATATGTTTTGAATGTAAGACCATGGCAATCTAAAGCATAACCGAGAATAGACTCCTAGAGTGACTTATATAAGGATTTCAATGTTCCTTTAGGTACTTTAAAGCTTAAATGATATAATTTTCCAACTAATTCTCTGTTTGTCACAAACGTAATCTAAATGATGGGACCATGAAAAATGTTCATCTATTTTCATGCCTAAGTATTTAAAACAGTTTACTTTTTCAATAGGTTTACATTGACGGTTTGATAAATTATGAAAGCTTAAATAATATAATAATAATATAATATAATATATTCTACCACATTCACTCAACACCATCGGACTAGATGGTGTTGAGTGAATGTGCAAACTAAGCAGAGCTTGTACTATGGGTACTAGATAATGGATAAACATACATATATACTATTTTTTTTTGTAAAAACATACATATTATACATAGAAACACCCAGACCAAGACAAACATCCATGTTCATGCACACAAATGTTTGACTTGAGCGGGAATCGACCCCGCGACCTTCGGCGTAGCAGTCGCTTACACTCCCGCTACACCAACCGGTCGTCAAAATGGTTGTGTGTATACAATACTGGTTCTACTGATGGTCGCAAATATATACACCGCTATTTTTTAATTAGTACAAAAAATTTAAGAGAGCACTAAATATCTTTAACTGATCATATTTATGTAGTTAAAAAATAAAAACACTAAGTCCCAAAACTGTCTCAAAACTGTCCACAAAAATATGTGATAATTGGTAAATGCAATACTAATACTATGACCGACCCGCATACTATCATAGTAAAATAAACCATTGATAAATTTTATTTATTTTCTATGGCTACCTACATCATAAGTGCGACAGAGAGAATGCGAATGAACAGGATGCAATATTATCAATGAATAAGTGAATGGATTGTAAAATATGACTATGATTTAAGTGAGATTTTCTACAATAAACCATTTTTTTTTTATTCGGAAGATTCACAGCGTTACATTACAATATTAACACATTTATTTAAGCCTCTAAGCCAATAAAAAATCTTCACAAATGTTAAGTAATAATAATAAATGGTAAAAACAGATGATACCCAACAACGCATGCTTGGGCACTATAAACAAATATAAAGTTATAAAATTAAATTATATAAAGAACTTTTGTGCCAATGCTCTCCTTGCTGCCGATGTGCTTGTTGTAAATAAATCTACATTATCTACAGGTAAATCATTAAATAAGCGGGCTGCTCTGCTCATAAAGCTGTTTCGCCTATAATTGGTGCTCACTGTTGGTACATATAGTAATTTCATGTTCTTAAGTTGCTTGCTATAATATCTTAAATTAATTTTAGCTAAGAGTTCGGGGCAATCTATATGACCTGCTGCAATTTTCATAAAGTAAACTACATCCGCTATGTCTCTCCTTAAATTTAAGGGAAAAATTTAAAAATGCCTACATCTTGTTTGGTAATCCGGTAGTTCAAAGCGTGTCCTGTATTGCAAATACCTCATGAATTTCCTTTGAATGTTTGTGTATAAATGATAATAACTTTGCTCGTTATCGATATTATGAAATTCTTGCGTCACATATTATATGATAATAATATCTTCGCTAATCTGTCCTTAAAGTTTTTGTACTAATTAAAAAATAGTGGTGTATAGTGTGTTATTAGAAGTTTAGTTTTCTCTGACTTGATGACGATGCCGTTATCGTCGCACAGACCGACATCATTGAGACAGGATGAGATGCGGTCTTTTCGAAAGGACGGCCGAGGTGAGCAGCGATGCCATCTTGAACGGGACGACAAAGAGCTGCCCCATGACCCCTACAGAAGTCTTTGTCTCCAAGCACTCATGGATCTCAGAGTTGCGAGTGGGCCGGACGGCGCCACTTGTAGTCCTGAGGATGTTATTTTGGGCTCTGAAGGCATTGGATGTTTGATTTGCAGGCTGAGGACCGCAGTTGGAATCCATAAGTCCATATGGGTTTTATAACTGAGCTGTAGACTCTGGGTTTGTTACTCAGAGACGGAGCGGATTGTTTACCGAGTAACCACAATAGGTTTTTAAAACGAAAATTGACTTCGTTCCGTTTATGTTTTACATGTTCCTTCCAGGTCATACGTTGATCCAAGTGGAGGCCCGGGTGCTTCACACATGTAGATTGAGGTAGCGGTACTTGACCGGGATTTGCTGTTGGGCATAGTTTCTTTCGCGGCGTGAAAGTGATGTGGTGCGATTTGGGGGCACTCACTCTAATTCGCCATTTTTGCAACCAGCCATAGGTTTGGTCTGGTTGGATTTGTAAGGGTCTCCTGGCTTCATCTGGGTCACTACTAGATGTCAGAAATGCAGCGTCATCCGCAGGCGTCGCAATAATTACGTTTGGGGCCTTGCGGTAGGTCGTGAGTAAATATGTTATACAGCACTGGGCCAAGGACCGAGCCTTGAGGCGCTCCTGCGTCGCAAGTGTGCGGAGGGGATCTGGAGCCGCGTTGCTTGACTTGGAGGGTTCTATCTTTTAAATATGATGTCAAAAGAAGGTAAAACGTATGGGGCAGCCTCTTTATTTTGCACAATAGGCCTTTGTTCCAAACCCGATCAAAAGCCTGTTGGACATCGGGAAATGCTGCTGAGGAGTACTCCTTATTACTTTATTAGTCTACCAAAAGATAAGACTTTGTCTTATCTTTTGGTAGCCTCTATGCATTTGCAACCTGTGCGAGAGCAGCCTTTAGTTCAGTGATCACCCGGTTGAGTCGTGTTTTGTCTTCTCTATTGCGTGAATGTTGCCACACTCTGCGAAGTCTGCGCTTTTCAAATATCTTGCTGCGGATATCACCTGGAATTAGTTTTCTGCGATTGGGTGTTTCTAGAGTGGGAGTGTTTTTCCAAGCCGCTACTTGTATCAGGTTGGTGATGTATGGGCACGCGTGGTCAATGTTTTCGGGATTTTTCAGTGGAAGTTTAAGAATTATATTGGATTCCAGAAATTCACGAAAATTACCCCAGTCCGTTTTTGCATTGTACAGGTTCTCATTATAGGGTACACAGTAAATGATTGGTGTGCTTATCATCAACATCACTAGACTATGGTCAGGGGAGACGTCGAGGCTTGATACTATGTGAACGTAAAGAGGTTGAATATTTTTGGTGATATAAAAGTCCAACAAATCTGGTATCTTGTTGCTGTCTGCGGGCCAGTATGTCGGTTCACCAGTAGATAATGGTATAAGTCGATTGGAATCGACGCTCTTTTTTCAGTTCTCGACCTCTTGTAACGGTTACTCGTGATCCCCAGTAGGTGTGCTTAGCATTCCAGACCCCACCAGCTATGAAGCGATTCCCCACAGACTGGAAATATTCTGTGAACATGACTTCTTTTATGCAATGTCGCGGTGGGCAATATATGGCCGAGAGGTTCATATGACCATAGCCGTCTTCTATGCGCATTGTGGTAGCTTGTAGGTGGTTAGTCGCGTATGGCTGCAATAGGCAGTGTTTTATGCTATTTTTAATAACAATCGCAGAACCAGCATCAGCTCCGCCATCCGGGTGGCAGGTAAAGTACACGCTATATCCGGTGATGCAGATTCGGCTTCGATTGGTTGTATGTGCTTCGGATATAAGGCACGCATCAAGTTTGTTTGAGATGAGGAATGCTTCAAGTTCATGAGAGTTAGGTGCAAGGCCATTAATGTTCCACGTTGCAAGGTTTAGAGAAGTAATTTGTTGTTTTGTAATGAGAGTTGTGATAAGGTCCAACATGGAGCTCATTTGTTGAATTAGGAGATAGATCGTCTCACTTTGTTTATGAGTATGCTTTTAAGAGTCAGATTTCGTTGATTGCCAGTAATATCAGTGGTTTTATCAGAAGCTGGTGTAGATTTTGACTGCGTTACGGTCTCGGCGGCTACCACACTTGTATAGGATCTCTGTTGTAGTTCACAATCTTTGGTGGTTGTTGGCTTTGGTGAAGGTTATTAATGACTAAGCGGTAGCTTTTATTGTTATTTGGGGTGAATGTATAGCCGATAGCCCATTTGACCGGATAACAGTTATTTTTGGGGGCACGTGTAGGGTGGGTCTAGGAAAAGATGGTAGTTCCTACTGACGCGAGTAACTTCACCCGCCCACCCCCCCCAAATTATTGATTTAAAATAAAATTAATGAACCTAGGTATTCATGGTACAGTTCAGAACTGTATTGTTACAGGCTTATTTGTGTGGAAGTTATAAAACAGCCCATCATTCTAATTTATATCAATTCCTTGTTATTATATTATGTCGCCATTATAATATTTTGTTAACCTACGCTAAAATTAAATGGTTAGTAATAGTGGTGTTTTACACGTATTGCGCTAATTTTTGTATGAGCTGATATATTGCAATAATGCCGCCCTATGCGATAAGGCCGCCCTTGTGAATTTGATACATATCATTAATTAAGTTATTTAATTACACCGAATTTGTACCAACATTTGCACAATAAAGCAATTATCTATCTATCTATCTATCTATTGCACTGTTGGTTGTAAAAACGTATTAATTATATTTTATATTTTTATTATTTATTTATACAATTATTAATGTAGTCATGATTTTATTTATTAAATGTCTATTTTGTTATGTGAAAATACTGGTCAGAATTGAATGGGTTGACCAGGATTGTAAGCTTTTATAAGCGGTATAGCAGTTGCTGCTAGAATTGGATGGGTTAGCAGCAACTGCATGTCGGGGAATGTCAATCTTGCTAGAATTGGATGGGTTAGCAAGCATTGCATTATTTATAAAATGTATTGGTCAGAATTGGATGAGTTGACCAGGATTTTAAGCTTTTATAAGCGATTTATAAAATGTATTGGTCAGAATTGGATGGGTTGACCAGGATTGTAAGCTTTTATAAGCGGTTCATAAAATGTATTGGTCAGAATTGGATGGGTTGACCAGGATTGTAAGCTTTTATAAGCGGTGTAGCAGTTCCTGCTAGAGTTGGATGGGTTAGCAGGAACTGCATGTCGGTGAATGTCAATCTTGCTAGAACTGGATGGTTTAGCAAGCATTGCATTTAATTTTGCGAGAATTAGATGGGTTCGCAGAATTAAATTTGTGTATGTTATCGTTGTCGTAAGAATTGGATGGGTTTGCGGCAATGATAACGTGTAACCAAGCCTGTAAGAATTGGATGGGTTTACAGGATTCTTTAATGTGATTATAAGTGCCCCCTCTCGCCGAGTGTTAAGTTTGCTTGATTGCGTGTATGGGGACATACACGAGGTCAGGATGGACGAGTGTAAGGTCCCCATTTTTATTAAAATTAATATTGATTGGAATTTAATAATTTGTAGTCGATTGACTCGTCCGAGTCACATCACTATCGAAATAATTCAAAATGGCGGTTGGCGAGAGCGGCCATTCTATTCCTGGTGACGGTACCGAACGGACGGTGGCTCTTAGGAAACATTACATCTGTACAGTGTAAAAGGATACCTAAAACATAAATGTATAAACTATATTCTTATATAACTGGAGTTTTACTATATATATATTTTAGGGATGAGAAGGATAATTCTCAGGAGTATTATGCTTATAGCCATTTTCTGTATCTCGAAATGAGCGCTACCTGCCGCGCATTTTAAGCGTATATAAAAATAAACATAGTCAAAATCAAGGAAGAGACTCAAACTCTTGACACACTTCATTTTGCCCGAACGTTGATTTATCTGGTCCAATGTGAATGTTAACTACTCAGAGAACCTCAAATACACAAAATATTGTCACTAGTGTATCCACTTAGAAGGAAATCAGTGACATAGGTACATACACATATCTATGTATATATTTAGTCCAGTTGTGCTTTTTTTTAGATTCAGGGCCGAAAATGTTTCTTAACGACGGTTTCTTAGACCTTTGTACCTATGTAGGTTTTTTTTATTATCTGACGAAATCTGCATTTTCAGCCTTACTTGCCGAAAGGCAACAAAGAGTACACATAGTATTGGTATTTTAGTTAATTAGGTTTCTTCTCTAAATAGTATGAACTCACTTCTAGTGAACATCTATAATTATATGTATATTAAACAGTATCAGTAAACGAAGTATCAGCTATTATGGTAGCTATAGACAGTTTTTGTAGTTAGAGGAGCCGATAATTATGGGAAACAAAGGTGCCCAAGGGATGATCACGAATGGGAACCCCAAGTTTAGTACCGGCTACCTACTAAATTGTTCGACTATACCTATATCAGTGACGGGAATCCTTTGCTAAAAGGCAATGGTGACCACTATGGAAATCAATATTCTTTACAGACATTTCCCGCACTAGAAATGAAACCTGTGTCGCGGGAGACTTAACAAACATACAACCAACGGATGCAAAAACACCCAAACTCGAAACAACATTTCATGGATCTCACAAGGTGTTGTCTTGTGCGAGAAATAATCCAACAATGCTAGGCGCAGTGCCAAGCGACGAGGCGGCCGCTTAAATCACAACGCCAATCGTGCAAGATAGATTTATAAATCCAACTACTATAAAAAAAATAAGTACACAAGTGTACAATTTTATGATATTTTTTATAAACGATGTATGTACGATGATCCGTTTTAAGAACCTCATGTTCAATAGATGATAACGATGCCTTCCGGCCAAAAGGGGGTAAGCGACATTTTTTTGAAGTTGCGAAATCGACTTATATATATGGTTAGAATCGGCTTTTTTTTCTGCGTCTAATGGTCTAAGTTTCGTGGCTCTAGGACAAACATTTTGTCGCTTAGGCGGTAAAGGAATTGAGGTTCTAACACTAAGTTTTTCGTCATAAACGACATTTATTTTTGGTGTATTTTGTATTATGGTGGTTGGATAAAAATAAGATTTCAAAACTGTGAGATAAGCAATTTTGGCTTTGAATATTTTTTTCTTTACTTGAACGTTAAGTAGTTAGGGCTGTAAATACTTTTTTGTAAAAAATACATTAATCAAATTTTACTTGAATCTTTGTGTACCAAACTTTCGGTTAGGATATTAGGGCAGTTTCTTTGGATAAAATAAATGTCATTTATTACATTTAGGTCTCATTTCCGTGACTTTATTTGGCGCTTATTTTTGTTTTCCCTAGTCACCAAATCAATAATCGAAGGCGCTTAGGATAAATCATCCAAACGAATGTCGCCTTATATTGTCGCTTCCCCTTTTTTTCCCTCCCAAAAAAATATTTGGTATGGTGGTTAGATAACAAGGTAAATCAAAGATTTGGCGGTTAGCTTACAGAAGAATGATAAACAGCATCGGTTATCTCACTCTTTGTCGTTGTACAGCGAACATTCACCGCGGCGTAAGCACCTCCGTGCTTGCGAGTCCGTTTGGCGCGAAGTTTTCGAAGGAAATAAAATGGTAAGATTATTTTGATAGACTTTTATATTCATCTATAATTGTGTATTCTAATTAGTTATTTTAAGTTTTATAGGTAAGAAGTCATTCTTTTGCTATCTTGTTCAGAAAATACTGAATGGTTAAATAAGTACCTACAGAGTTTTTGTTGGCTGGCCTGGCTTAGGATCATAATCAAGGGTTCGAATCCCAGGTTGGGGCAACAAGGAGTTATTGGATTTATTGATGAATTCTCAGTAACAGTCAAGAGTTAATCCTGCGACTGATATGACTCTGTTGTGTCGAATTGCCTATGGGACTATAAGAGTGCGAGAATAATAACTGCACGTTTGTTTCGCACATATATTAGCGCACGTTAGTAGGTCCCTCTTTTGCAAATTGTTATTCTGCCTCAAGATTTTCCACCGTGACTGATTTAACAGGTGTCATCATCATTGTTTTATCGATTGAGTGAATGGATGGGTGAGTGCAAATGAATGGATACACGGCAAAAGCGATAGAAAGAAACCTCTTTGTGGAGTGGCTGGAGGCCGCCAGGGTGTCCTCACTTTCCGCCTGACGCATTTCTTCACCGGACATGGTTATTTTGGGTAGTTTCTTTGCTGTGGAGGACTCCCCCGGCAACGGAGGTCGCGAGGCGATTTACGGCAACTGTAGACGCGGACATGCGGACGATGAGGACCAAACGCCTACCGTCATACCTAAAAGTGGTCCTTAGGTACGAAATTTTAAGTTTATATTTTTTTGTCATATCTAGAATGTCAGCATGAATGTATAATGCAAGAGTAACTTACAATGAGTTACAATTGCTTTGTTTAATTTTCTAAAATAAAGACTGATTGAGCACAATTTCTCTTTTTTTTAAGTCATACCTTAGTCGGTTAGCCAGTTTAAAAACTTATAAAAGTCTAATGTATGTATGTAAGTATGTATGTATAATTTAATAAGAAATAATCACAATGTGCTTTCGCGTTGTATAAAAGAGCTTATTGTATTTTTTATAGATAATTAACTTATTACAATCTCCTTGTTCTTCTGCCATTAACCCATTGATTGCCAAGTACGTAATATTACGTAGGTGGCAATAATAGCAGAGGCCAACTACGTATTTTTACATAGATCTGTGAAAGTGCTAAAACATCACGCTTGTCTCTCCACTTACAAACAGTCATGTCTTTTCATATTTTTTATATATGCAATATTACGTACTCCAGCATCCTGCTATAAACCATTATCTGTGATGAGTGCTACGAAATATTACGTAGTTGACCATTTGTATGGTGGCCACCAATTACAGTCCAATGTTTTACTTCGGCATTTAATGTGTTAACCAATAGCCGGTTATGTCATATTGGCTCCACTTGATGAACAGAAAAAGCACAGTTATGCTTTTTTTTTTCTTCAACAGAAATAAAATAAATGGTGCAGTTAAATCGTTTGGGTTGGAACTCATTAATTGAGTTGTTTTCATTTACGACGTTTTTTCCTGTTAGTATAATTAGGACAATTTGAGGGTAAGCGACACTAAATAGTGTTAGGAGTGTGATTTGTTTTAATTAACAATATCATTTCGTAGAGACCTAATCAATAACTATATGGTTAAATTTTGAAACTTTTGGACCGTACAGAAAATTTTCAATGATTTTTTTTTCACTTATTTTGAGCTTTAAACTACTCTCCTGTGAAGTTTGTAAAGTGGCGGTTACCCTCTTTTGGCCGTAAGGCATCGATAATATATTATAACAAGACTAACTAGTCATTTATACTGAGATAGAATAATAGTATTTGTATTTCAGTCATGTAAAGTTTTCAACTTCAAACTAAGTTCATCACACGTGATTTGTGTACACGCGTTTGTTGAATTGGTCTAAATCGTTAATCACTTTAATCCTACACCTCTACGCGTTAATCTACTCGCAAGCACGGCCTACCTAAGCTGGTTGAAACATTACAGAATAATGAGGTATATAACCAAATATTTAGCGCTCATAGTGTGTTGACGTGCTGTTCTTAACAAATCGGCAAAGTAAAATACCGGTGACAGAGGTCACGACTTGGATGGGTGAGCGCTTTTTGCAGCATTTATGCCGGAGCCCTACAGCCCTTAGAGGGCAATTAAAGCCGGCGGCCCAGATCTTGTCTCAGGAGAAGAATATTTAGGACATGTCGGAGGCAAGACATTATAGGTTGACCTAATTGCGAAGCCTGTGTGGCTGGAGGGGAATATTCAACACAATTTAGTATAATCATTTTGGCTTACAGAACAGATATTTGATTTTCTGATTATGAGAATTTGATATCCGATGATCCACATTTACGTAAGAAAATCTAAAAAGATTATTCATACATTGGATCACCCAGTCATGATGTGTTATTAGATGCCTGGGTGGTTGGTAAATTATATCCTAAGGCACACATACTAATTTGTTATCTATGTTGCAGTCAAAACTCTTAACCAGTCAAAAGTACTTTTGACCGTTTGCTTTAGTCAATAATACTTTTGACTAAAATAAAAGTACTTTTGCCTAATGGAGCTGGTTAAAAGTACTTTTGACTAACCTACCTACCTATTATGAAAAGTTCTGTCGCCCAATAAGCTAAGTAGACGGAGCCCTGCTTCGCAGGGCTCCTATTTTCGGGTGCGGGGTCACAAGAGAACCTAACATAACCTATTAGGTATTATGAAAAGTTCTCGTCCGCCCTGGATACTTACTTATGTGTAGGTACTTACCTAAAAGGTTATGTAGTAATTTTTAGTCACATCTAACGAGTTAATAGTGCTTTTGACTGATGCTTTATTGCAGTTAAAACTACTTTTTACGAAGAGCGTCAGTCAAAAGTACTTTTAACCGCAAATTTGCAGTCAAAAGTACTAATAACCAATAATTATCAGTCAAAACCACTTTTGACCAACCTGTTCAGTCAAAAGTACTTTTGACTGATTTTGCTAGTCAAAAGTACTTTTGACTGGTTAAGAGTTTTGACTGCAACATCTATATTTAAAAAGCCAATGAAACCTTGGTTTGTTATATTTTTGTCTTAGTAACTATATAGTAGTTATCATTCGTAACATAGGCCATATTTTGTCCTAGTAATCTGTTTTGCTTGTTACCTATATGCATGTGTTCATATATTCTGTACAAACCTTATGTAGTAAGACCTAATTCTGGATCAGCATTTATAAAGGTCTTATTACATTACAGGATGTAATATATTGTGCGATATTACTCCGCCGTGACAGATAACTGCTTCCTATGAACGGGGCATATACTTAGGCACTTCTGAGGCTTGATATATTAGAAACGTATGTCTAAATATTGAAGCTACGGTTATATCACTTTTATATTTTCTAAATGTACAAGACATAAAGCATCTTTTCCTAAAAAATTAAAAGTTTTAGCAGTAATAGTGTGCCCTTTTTTATTCATGTTGGTGAAATATGTAGTCATCGAGAGACTTTTTATTTGTCCTAAGTCGCGGTTGGACGCTAGTTTTATATATGCATATGTTCCCACCACTTGACTGCCTCCGTGGTCCAGTGTATTGCGTATGCGAATGCTGATCGGAGGTCCCGGGTTCGATCCCGGGTCGGGCAAAAGTGTTACTGGGTTTTCCCGAATTCTTGGTAGCAGCACGGAGTCTGGTGATGTGCCCGGAAACGGCAATAGGCTCGCTTCCCTATTACCTAAAAAATCATGGCAAAATGTGGGTGTAATATTACGCCTCAGCCTACCCCTTGGGAATACAGGCGGAGTCTATAAAAAATAAATGAACCTACCAATTTATCGTTGTTGACATAGATAGAGAGAAAATGATTAATTTATAGGTACCTTACACTTAATAAGCCATGCAGATCGATGTAAGATCTGATGATGAAGATAAATTCCTTGCGTCTATTTTCTAATTTTAACGATGTAAAAAAATAGTTTACTGAAAAACAAACACTATTGAAATACAGAATATGTGTTAATGTCCAACAGTACATCTAACGAACTCTCCAGATGCGGATCAAATAGGTTCATTTGTAGGAATCGATTTAGCATGTGCGTTATAAATTTAATTTACATAATGGCTTAACTATGAGTATTTCACGTTTGTTGAACGCCCAACACTCGTTTAGTATCTTCAACAGTATTAACATATTTACATATTGATTTTAAAATGATAAACAAGTGGAATATGAAGCACTATTTGCAGAATTTCATATTTTCGAAATTATTGATGAGCTACGTATTTCTTTTAAGATGGATTTTGAAATATAGGAAATATGGTAGTGTATAGACTCTATACGTATACACTACCATATATTACACGTACGTACACGATTCGGGTGATAACATAACATAACCTCACGCCTTTTATGCCCGAAGGGGTAGGCAGAGGTGTATTACACACCCATACACCCATACTTCGCCAGTTATGTTTCGGTCCCAATGTAATATTAGGGGGCGAGCCTATTGCCATCTCAGGGAACATTGTTAAGCGAGCGATAATTAACATTTTTAATACACACATAACTTCGAAAAGTAAGAGGTGTGTGCCCAGGGTAACTGGGGATCGAACCCGAGACCATCGTCACGTCCGGCAGTGCGTTACGAACCCCATTGGGCTATCGCCGCTGTTTTTTGGTGATTCGAGTGATAATATTTTTAATTACCGTTTAAATCCGCCTTGTTATAGTAGGGGAGCCCACGATGCTAAATTGGGATTTACTCGAGCATCATTGAGACCTTTTGGGTTGCTAAACTAAGATGATAAAATGATAAAATTTTTAATAATGTATAACTTTTCATCGGTGAGGAGCGGCTAATGAAAAGTGGCTTTCAAATGTTTAAAAAAACTCTTGCACTACTACCTCCAGATAGTCGTCAGATTATGATAAAGCACGTCTAGGACATTAGGATGAAAGCTTAATATACATCTTAATCTGACGCGCTTGAGTATCTCAAAATGGCGAATTCTTTTTGCACGTTCTAATACTGACCACGAGATTGCGTCACACCCAAATCGTAAGATTATTCAATGAGAGCCTTTTTTTTAGGTTCACTTAACATCCCCTTAGAAAATCTGACACGGTCGATTAATTTTCTTTGTTTTGCATTTTCAAATCTTTCATACGACCACCACTATGCAAACGATCATATTAACATTCCTACTTTATTAAAAATACGTAGGACATGAATGCTATCAATATCTGACGCGCTCGAGTAAATCCCGAAATCCCTTCATGGACTCCACTGCTATAAAGATCTAATCAAGAGAGCAAACCAGCTCAACGTTTATATTCTTTTAAGAGATTGTCTGCCTACCGACACTGGACACCAGCTAGGTCTCTTTCTATTATATCCTTTTGTGCTTCTGCCAACCGCATAGTCTACTTTAGCGTAACTGATGGTAAAGCACTAGTTTATTCTTATTTGCTGTAGAAATGTATTGATATTTTCTTCTTTGTCGTATTTCTTTTACTTGGTGTTGAATAGAATGCAACAAACATGTCTATAAACAGCACTCGTATAATCCGTCTCGATCCAACAGACCGCAACGTCAAACAGTATTTAAGCTCTAAAGGTATTCCTTATTCCAACAGCATTTTTCTGTATTTTTCTTTATCCTATGAATTCCCATGTACATTTAGATCGGACTTAGTTTAAACAGATACGACACGTTTTTCAACCCAAGGGGTCGAAAGGATAAAGGATTTGGGCACCATTTTCCCTATTGTAATAGATGATCAGTCATGAAGAATTTGTCAGTTTGGTCGCTATGAAATTTATTGATCTTACATGAATTTATCAAGTCGTATCGGCATCCAGCTTTAAAATTGTTTGATTGTCACCGGTCCTTGAGTGTACGAAGGTTGACTTCAGACCGACATTCTTAAATAGGTAAACATCAGAAAGAAAGATTCAGATACACAGATTCATACACACATACTAAGCTAATTAAAGCGTGTTAGAAGTACAACAAGACTCGGTTTATCTAATCATGGATCGAAGAATCATACTGCCATATTCAAATGAGCTCATAACATCATTCAGTTGGTTCCCGCATTCAGTATTTAACGTTAATAACTTACAAAAAGCTTGCATACGACCTCTATACACCAGGAATATGATGAATGGGGAGGAAATATGTATATTTCTTGCCGCTGTACATGTCATCTTGAGTTTTGGTTGACGCAACAAGAAGCTTGCCGTGTTTATGCAAATTTCTTTTGAAGAGACAACGTTTTAAGTTGCATAATGTTTGTATAAATAATAAGTAGCTATATTGTCATGTATGTATTTAACACGACGATACGTTGCGAAAACCATGAGGGCTTTGACTTTTTCGACACCGCTTTGGTAAATGATCTTGATAGTTTCTTCAAAAGATATTTACGTTTTTAAATATTGTTCAGCGATAAACATGTAGAAATATTTCAGTCGTCCTTTTTCAGTTTTAATTTGTGACTTAAAAAGCAATCTCAAATTAATATTATCATTTGGAATACTATAATAATTATGTCGTTAAGTTATATACCATTACTGTAGGCACACAAGATATGACTTCTAGTTGCGTGAATAAAGATACTACAAGCTACGACATGATTTTTTATCCTAATATTTCGTTTGTAGCAGAGCTCAAGCCAGCCAAAGCGGTTTAGCAGAAATACCCTATACCAGTAGTTTGACGAAAAACCATAATAATCACCGTATTTCATGTCAGGTATATTTCGGTTACCACCATAACCTACAAATATGCCAAAGCAATACGAAATAAATTTTCCGCTCTCAGATTCCCCAAATGTGTAATTGAGATTGAGAGTTAAATGCGAACATATTGTCGGCAATGTCATTGGTTGTATAATTTCCTTGGTTTAACGTTTACATAAGTATCTAAAGCTTCTAAAGTATACACGGTCTGTGACCTCTATCCGGATTAGCATACTACGACGAATGTGACAATTGAATTAAAATTTTACTCAAGTAAGGTCTTTCTACATTACGCAAGCACGGTACCGGCACCGCTCTAACCCAGCAATTGACGTGTCATTTAAATTTGACACTTAAACTCACTTGTTGTTTTACATATTTTATATCTTCAAAACTAACCGCCAACGACGGGTTTTCTGCGCGCTACCCACTGTATCAGACACTGTATCAGATATATTGCCATGTCCTCGAACTTTGTAATGCTATATCATTGATAAAAGTCATGCTAGCAAGCATGTTTTTTTATACTATTATAGCAATAGATGAGATGAGCCTGTCGCAGCGCAATAAGTCAAAGGCCACCCTAATGTGTCATACCAAAAAAGCCTGGCGTCTTGATGGCAGCAAAATCTCCACACAATATTGATTGTCATCCTTGGCAAGTTCATGGTTACTGCCATAGTCGCGTTGTAGGTAGCAGTCCACAGGTAAGGACCAAAAAGATACGCTATTAAGCCGGACTAGGGATTCTACAGAAGTGTTATTATTTACACACATAGTGTTACCTGTGGCCACAAAACGTCCACACAAACTCGGCTCTTGTGCCTATTTCGTTTTTCTAGGTTATGATTATTATTTTTTTTGTGTTCGTTTTCTGTGTTAATTAGTTAGTAGCATAGCAGTTATCCAATTTACAGTCACAAAAATCCCGTACAAACCGCTGTCACGCGCTTAGTTTTGTAGCCGCTTCTAGCTTCAAGTTACAGCATTTGTGGCTATCTTGTGAGGGTCGTTTGCGGCACCTTTCTTTATAAAAAACACTACGGCTGTAGAAAAAACGATATTTCTTAAGATAAATCTATTCTCATCTTTCTACTGAAGTTTAGTTAAGTTTCTCGCCTAAATTTTATCCGCACCTATCTACTATGTTTCGCTATTTTTATTTTCATGTTATCATCACGCTGTGATGTTCCTTCTGTGTCAGGACATTCTCCTAGGACAGTACCTATAGTTTTTCTAATATTAGCTTTTCATTGACGACTGACCTTTGACAAGTATAGCAACATTTTATGCCTTAAACCAATGACTGAATGTATAGATCTGAGATCATTGAGTTTGGCGCTATTACACACCCATGCTCTTCGGGCACGGGTGTGAAATTTTCAGATCGGTCACCCACCCATCTCTAAACCTGACAGTAACTAACGCGCTTACCCTAGCGGATCGAGCCATTCATGCAATCACCACTTGGTTACAGGCTCTTTTATTTCTATTTGTTAATAATAATGCAAGGAAATACGGAAATGAAATAAACGTTTTCGCTATAATTGATATTTTATACTATTTTGATCCAGCTATAATTGAATTTTCTGACACAATGTTTGTTTTATGCCTTTACAATTAGATGACGATTCGTAGATAGAAACATTGAATATAAAAATAAACGGCAAGCATGAGCTTATACATTATTTAGTGTTGTTTTTTTTTACCTACAAACAGGGAAGTCATGCATCTGGAATGTTTTTAGGGTAGGGATGTTATTTCTTGTAGTGGCCGGATCCCTCTTAAGTCGGATTTATATTATTTCATGTGGACGATTGTTTGTGTTTACATAATATAGACGACAATAGTTCTCCATTAGCCTTAATTAACTATTTTAGATACATTAGGTAGACCGTTTATAAGTAAATTAGTAGAGTTTTACAAGGCGAGTACTGAGATAGTTGTTCGGCTAATTATTATTATTTACAGATGAAATGGCTTAATTATATAGCTAACCCGGCAAACGTTGTTCTGACGTATAAAAAATCGTCAAAGGTTGCAAAAAATCTGTCGAGGCCACCCTTACCAGCTAGGGGTATAAAAAATTGCCAATTATTTTTAGATCTAGGTAAATATGACAAAAAATATAAAAATCAGTCAAGCCATTTCGGAGTCATTCGATTTTTTTAAGTACTAAAAAAATTACAAGCCATATTTCCTTACATCTAAACTCGCCAAACTTTTACGTTTGATGGCGAGAGGCACTCATTTACATAAAAATTTACAAAAATAAAAAGCAAACCAGAACAATATTACAATGGCACAATAAAATCTATTCTATATCTTCTTACATATTTTAACACTTACTTTTATAATCTTGGCCAGCTATATAAATATACAGGATGTAAAAAGGCCAAAACAAAAACTAAAATCCCATGTTGTACCAACGAACATTTTTTACTTCGGCAACTTACCTGGGAAATTACTGGTTTAGGAGATATTGAGGCTCAAAGTTAGTATGGAATTTTTCTAATTAGGTACAAAATCAATGCATTTACCCCGCCAATATGTTCCTTAGATGCCCTATGACCCCATGGATAAGTAGGTATTTCGGGAATTGCACGCTCGTGCTTTTAATTGCGGTTTAAATATGTAATAACTTAAAAAAAGATTCGTTTCCCAGGTATTATTTTTGGTTAGTATGACTTCTAAAATAAACTGACACTAGTCTAAACCATGGGATATCGCTATCCTTCGGGTTGCGGAGGTCAGAGAGACAGTCGCTCCGTGGAAAAGCTAATAATCAATATTAGCTTTTCCACGAGGAAGAGGTATTCGACGACCTTGAGGCGGAAATGCCTTCTAAACGTTCGGTAGGAGAAGGAACTCTGAGAACAAACCGAGCGCGGCGGCGCGCTTTGAAGTAGCAGCCCTGCTAGCCGTCTAGAGCACAAGAGTACTATGGGCTAATAACCTGTATACTTGAAATCTAAATTTATTAAACCCGACCGATACAAATAAACCGACCTTTGGTGCGTAAATAAGGACACTGATTGGATGCTGGAATGTTCGTACTATGCGTGAAAAAAGTAGACTGCTCCAGATTCTCGAAAAAATATCAACTGGATATCCTGGGTATTTCCAAAACAAGATGGAAGGACCATGGCGAAGTAAAAATCGAGGATCACACCTTGTTGTATTCAGGACAGACAAAGAAGCATGAATATGGTGTTGGTATCCTGCTTACCAGAAAAGACCATAGTAGTCTCCTTGAATGGAAACCAGTGTCAAATCGGATAATTTCAGCACGCTTCAAGGGTAGTGCGAGAAACGTCACAGTGGTACAATGCTACGCTCCTACTGATGCAGCAGACTTAGACTTGAAGGAATCCTTCTACAATCAACTTACTGGCACACTGAGAGGCATACACAGAGGTGATATAGTTATCTGTATGGGGGACTATAACGCACAAATTGGTAGCACCAACCAAGGAATAGAGTCATGGGTAGGCAAACACGCACTGGGATACCGTAGCGAGAATGGCAATATGCTGGTCGATCTCTGCTGTGAGCAGGATCTTGTAATTGGAGGTTCAATATTTCCCTATAAAAACTGCCATAAAGTGTCTTGGGTGTCACCAGATAGACGCTAGGAAAATCAAATCGATCACATCCTTATTAGCCGGAAATGGAGGCATTCGCTACTGGACGTCCAAAATAAGAGAGGAGCTGACGTAAATAGCGACCATCACCTTATTGTCGCTAAAATTAAGCTGAAGATAGCAACGTTTCAAAAGGCATCAACTACAGTATCTCGACGATTCGATGTCTCCAAACTGCAAAACCAGGACACAAAGCAGGAGTTTTGTACAGAGCTCCATAAAAAATACTATTCATACAGAACCGGCGGAGGATCTATAGAGGAAGAATCGACCAATGTCAGGGATACACTCCAGTCGTGCTGTGAAACTCTGTTAAGCTACAGAAGCAACGACCGCAAGGATTGTATGTCTACAGACACATGGGATAAAATTGTTCAAAGGAAGTCTATCAAGGATCAACTAAACTGTGCTAAAGACCAGAGCACAAAAGAGACGTTAGCCTACCAGTACTTTGTCTGTGAGAGCGATGTAAAACGTAGTGTTAGGAGAGACAAGCGCGTGAGAGCTGCAAAGATAGCCCAACGAGCAGAACATCCAGTAAGCACCGGATACACGAGGTAGCTCTACAGAGCCAGTAAGGAGCTTTGCAACAAAACACCGCCAAACTGACCCATAGTGGACAGAACGGGCAAGCTTCTTACCACACAAACAGAGCAAATGAGTAAATGGCATGAACACTTTGTCGACGTTTTCCACTCATCAGTCACTAAGGATGAGGAGGTCACCTCTGATGAAACAGATTCAGTCACTTTAGACATTAGCGGTGAGCCCCCAGATAGAGCCGAAATATCAAAAGCCATAAGAACCTAAAATAGCGGTAAAGTTCCTAGTAACGACGGCATCCCCAATGAGGCTTTGAAGTCAAATGCAGAAGTGGTAGCGGACATACTGCATCCCTTGATGACAGCGATTTGGTAATCAGAAAGAGTGCCAGAAAGCTGGAAGGAAGGAATACTTATTAAACTACCCAAGAAAGGAAATCTAGCTGAGTGTTCCAACTGGAGAGGAATGAACCTGCTTCCGGTGTGCTCGAAAGTGCTTTCCAAGATTTTGCTGCACCGGATGACGAGTGCTGTCGAAAGCACCTTAAGGGATGAGCAGAGTGGATTTAGAGCAGGGCGATCTTGCATTGACCAAATTAACGTTTTAGGGTTGATATTGGAACAGTGCAACGAAATGCAGAAATAACTGTTCACTCTGTTTGTGGACTTCGAAAAAGCATTCTATAGATTCGAATGGACAAGCATATGCACTATGGTTCGTCTAGAACAAGCTAGCTAGACAAAAACAACTCTTAAATTCCTGGAAGTTAATTACTATTACGAACTCATTACCCCTATACATTGAGGATTACACCTATTAATTATCAATACTACCCTCATTAAGAGCGTCATTAAGGTATGTTTATAAGATGTTGACTATTTAAAGGGCATTCATTTGCATTTTTACATCATATTTGATAGCATTGTTTATGTCACTAAAAGAAATTTGTGAAAGTGTTTTTGTGATGGATTGTATACGTAAGGGTAAGTAGTTATATTTTATTTCATTTTCAACATGGGAACTTCATTCTTTAGTCTTATAAAATGAAATGTTTGAATTTTCACCCACTTTTTTACTCATTTTTTCAAATTCATCGGTCAAATTATAACATGTCCCCACATGTCCCCACCGTAGAACCTATCATATACGATTCTCATAAGTGTCTAGTAGTTATACGTAAAAAAATTCATTGCGATATATTTGCACAACTAATTTTTATTTTTTTTTTCTTTCAACAGTTTTTACCGTCTCAAGAATGGATTTTTTCGAAGAATGGCTGAAACACCCGAAGGAAACGCGGAATGAGGAGCTCTTTCGGTTTATATCTTTGAGATATAATTTTGATGGTGTTACGGAGCAGTCTCTGCGAGATATTAAAGTACTAATCTCAAGATATTTGTTCGCGACAGACATTAAAACTATGACAGTGAATAGTGTATTCGAAACCGCGAGTGAAAATCGAATAAAATCAGTGTTATCTAATCGTGCGGTACACCGGGTTCGGTTCCCGGACGTGTCAAAACGTTAAAAAATAGCTAAAATAGTGTAAATGGTTAGATTGCTAATATATAACAACTATGTAATACATGAACATTAGTCTTAAACTTGTGCTAACCGTAGGGACCTTAGATATCGAATCATAAATAGCGTTATCAGTAGTGACAGATAAGAGTTAATGCTTCATAAAACAGCTGTTTGTTTACATATTCGTATTATAGTTTTATAAGTGTTTTTTAGCTTCATATAGACTTGAAATCATGTGTAGATACCTTTTTATTGCTAGTTATTACCTTATATAGTTAAAATAAGCATAATAACAAAGCATTCGTATGTTTATTATAAAATTTGTTTACTTACGATAGTATTTACTTAAGAAATTCTGTAAATTTTTTATGCTTCAAAGTTATCATGTCATATGTTCGAATTGAATAAAGATATTTTCATGGTGTTTGTTTTAATAGATGCCCCATATAGTTGCACACAACGGCCCTACCAAAATTATATATATTAATTTAGTATGCGATAGTTTTTCAATAGAAAATATAGTGGGCGGGCCCTTGTGTGGCAGCATTTTTTGGGAGTTTTTATGGAATAACTTAGTGACGCTAATAGTTAGGTTTAGGTATTGTATACCAATAGATAGAACTTAATGAGACCTATCTAACGATGTATAGAACATGTATGTATGCATAATAGGATCGAAACATACGTAACATTTGTACTGTTTTGTAAATAAAAATAAAGGAAAGATTCCCTGTGCACGTGTTCGGTGCGATGGTCGTCGATAAGGTAAAGTTTCGAGGTACTTAAGCGACCACCAATTCGGGCAGTTGTTGCCGTCTCAACCACCATCTTGTAACCATCAAGCACCGCACACCTGAACAGCATCGCTCTCAACGTATGAAGATGTTTCATTTCTTGTTTTGTTTTGTTTTTGTTTTTCGTGTGAGTGTGTGGCCAACTCTAGTGTCGGAGTTTTCAGACCGCCCGAAGGCCTCCGACATGGCCTAACGATCCTTATCCTGAGACAAGAACCGGGACCGACAGCTTTACGTGCCCTCCGAAGCACGGTAGCGCTCAGATGTAAATGCCACACGCGGTCACCCATCCAGGTGGCGACCTGTGCAAGCGTTGCTTAACTTTGCCGATCTGTTACGAACGGCAAGCCAAGTCTCGCTATGAGCGTTTCATTTCTGAAGCCCTTACACATCGAAGCCATACAGTCCACACACATAGAAGAACACGCATCGTCGTAGGCACACGTCAGCAGCACACTACCAGCGCACTGTAGCGGACTAGCAAAGGTTCGATTCCTGGCATCCGTTACATTTGTTGGTCGCTTCGAGCCGGATTGAAGAAGAATGCCTACGACGCGTTCAAGAGGTCGTGCTCCCGAGGTCGCCGGGGGAGCGGCCGGCGCCGGGCCTAGTTCCAGTACCCCTGCCCGCGCCGCCGCTGCCCGCAACCCAGCCGCCGCGGTCGTCCGTCACGACGGGCCACCGCGATCGCCGTCGACAACAGTCGGGAGCGACGCGCCGCCGCCGGCCCCCCCCGGCCCCGCGGGGAGGGACGAACGAAACATCACTCAAGATGCAAGGGAGCGAGCAGAGGTGCAGTCGAAAAATGAAGATGACAAGGAAAGGACGTTGCAACCATCCGATAGATCGAGCGTTTGTACAGCGCAACATAGTATAATAGAAAATAGAGATAGAAAGAAGCCAACGAGGGAACACGACCAACGCTCAGCAGCTACGGGACGCTCCAATAGAAATGTGATGTTGGCTCGAGAAGAAGTTTTGAAGATAAAACTACAGTTAGCACAGTTAGCACTACAGAAGGCTGAAGAAGAGGCGGACTCCGATGACTACGACGAGGATGGACAGTCGAAACAAGACTACGTACGTTCGTGGTTGGAAGAGGCTCCGGAACCCCAGCCCGGCCCTGAAGATATAGAAGTGATATCGGCGCCCACTAAGAAGAGGGACGTCGACGGGGCACAGAAGATAGTAGATGGACCGCCCTCACAGAAGATGGACGTTCATCAACAGGGAGGTGATTCGCTGAAGCCGTTCATCACGGATCTCACCTCCGCGATCGCCGCGCTCGCCGACAGGAAGCCACCGGACACATCGATAGTTGCACCACACCCGGCGGTTTCGAAAGTCATCATGACGCTACCGACGTTCGGCGGCGCGCACACCGAGTGGCTGTCGTTCAAGGCGATATACGACACCACCAAGAATTTCTTCAACGACGTGGAGAATACAGCGAGACTGAGAAGAAGTCTCAAGGGAAGAGCGTTAGAAACAGTTAGCTCTGAACTGATTGGGCATGCGCGACCAGATGAGATCATGAAGGAGTTGGAGCTGCAGTTCGGACGACCAGACTCGATCGCACAGGCAGAGACGGACAAGCTGAGGACCCTGCCACGCTGTAGCGAAGCACCTAAGGACATATGCGCGTTCGCGAGCAAGATTAGAAGCGGCGTCGTCACACTTCGTGCGTTGAAAAAGGAACACTACCTCATCAATGCGGAGCTAGTGCGCGTGTTGACCGAGAAGCTACCGAACTCGCTACGTGTGCAGTGGTACAAGACGTATACCGAGAAGTGCCGGTCGAAGCCGGACCTCAGCCGATTCAGTGACTTCGTGACAGAGTACGCGCGTTACTGTAGCGCGTTCGCGCCGGCTGAGAACATCACCGATGGGCCGCCAAGCAGACGTACCGTGCAGAGGACGTACACGGCGACGGCGACGGAGAAGCGAACGCATACGGACACGTCTAACGCGAAGTGCAGGATATGTGAACGCGAAGGACACTACTCGTCGGCCTGCAGCACGTTTCGTAACGCCAACGCAGAGAAGAGATGGCAGCTAGCTAAGCAGCATGGATTGTGTTTTCGCTGCTTACGCATACGCCGAATAGAACACTCGTGCAAGCCCAAGAAGTGCGGTGTAGAGGGATGACGCGCTACACACAACCAGTTGCTTCACTACGATAGAGGAGCCCATAGGACCGAAGACGTGAACATAGAAAAGCAAGAAACGGTCGCCAGTTCGTGCATACGTGCAAAGGCTCAAGCATACTTAAAGATAGTGCCCGTGCAGATAGTCGGACCGGCGGGAGAGGCGTCTACGTTCGCCCTACTCGACGACGGAAGCACCGTATCGCTCATAGACGAAGACATAGCCAAGGAAGTCGGCGCGGAAGGGAGCCTGGACCCGTTTACGATCCGTGCCATAGGCGATACGTCGATCGACATGCCAACGTCGCGACGCGTAGACATACAAATACGAGGAGCCGGCGCCGACAGCAAACAAGTGCCTTTGTGTGCGCGCACCGTAGCCAGCCTACACCTGTCGCCGCAGAAGATCGCCGAAGAGGACCTGATAGACTGCAAACACCTCGAAGGCATCAAGAAGAAGCTGGTGTATGACATAGGCGTGCCAAAGGTGCTAATAGGTCAAGACAACTGGCACCTGCTCATAGCGAACGCAGTACGAAGAGGACCCAACGATCAACCGGTGGCGTCGCTTACATCGCTGGGATGGGTGCTGCACGGCGCGCGCTCACGCACCTTGGGAAACACCGTACACTTCGTCAACGGTCTCTCCGCTATAGATGAAAACATAGAAGCGCAACTGAAAGAATATTTCGCACTGGAATCGCTCATAGTGAACCCACGTCGACCGAACTCGGACCCCGAGAAGCGGGCTACAGATATGTTAGAAAAACATACGAAACAATTAGAAGATAGACATATAGAGACGGCTCTTCTGTGGAAACAAGAAGACATCGTCATGCCAGATAGTTACGAGAACGCGGCAAGGAGGCTCGCACACATAGAGAAAAAATTAGATAGAAACATAGAGTTGAAAACAAGATATACAGAACAGATGAACTCACTGATAGAAAAGGGATACGCAGAAGAAGCTCCCATGAATAGTACGCCAGGGAAGACTTAGTACTTGCCTCACTTCGATGTACACAACCCCATGAAGCCTGAGAAGATTCGTATAGTTCACGACGCCGCCGCGAAGACCAGAGGTATGTCACTCAACGATTACCTGCTCACGGGGCCGGACTTGCTACAATCGTTGCCGGGGGTGTTGATGAGGTTCCGTCGACACCGCGTCGCCGTCTCAGCCGATATAACAGAGATGTTTATGCAGGTGAGAGTACGCCCAGAAGACCGAGACGCGCTGCGCTACCTGTGGAGAGGTAACCGGCGGGAGGGACCGCCCCAGGAATACCGTATGAAGTCCATTATCTTCGGCGCGGCAAGCTCACCGTGTACATCTATATTCGCGAAGAATTGGAACGCTCGCAAGCACGCAGAAGAGTACCCGGAAGCAACAGAAGCCATCATAGATAATCATTACATGGATGACTATCTGGACAGCTTCAGGAACGAACAGGAAGCGACGAGTATAGCGTCACGGGTGCGAGACATACACAGACAAGCGCACTTTCACCTCACGAAATGGGTGTCGAACTCTAGAAACGTCATCGAAGCAATAGAACCAAGTCAACATCGCCAGGAGACAGTCGGCCTCGCCAGCAAGGGGCAAGAAGAGAAAATTCTCGGCTTGATGTGGAAAACGAGCGCGGACGAGCTGAGCTTCAACCTTACACTCGCACGGCTTCCAGACGGACTCATCGGCACCGAAGCGCCTACGAAACGGGAAGCGTTGAAAATAGTTATGTCGCTATACGACCCACTCGGCCTCGCATCGCCCGTGACTGTTCGAGCCAAACAGATACTACAGGAAGCCTGGCGACTCGGTACAAATTGGGACGAGAAGTTTGACGAAAGCCTCAGAGAGCAATGGGCATCGTGGATACAGCATTTAGAACAGTTGAAGTCGATACGCATCCCGCGGTGTTACCCCGGGTACAGTGACGCCTGTACACTCCAAGTACATGTCTTTACGGACGCCAGTGAAGTGGCCTACGCAACAGCGGTGTACTGGCGAGCGACTACACCAGATGGGCGTGTGCACGTGACGCTCGTTATGGCGAAGGCGAGAGTGGCGCCGCTTAAGGTGGTGTCAATCCCGAGACTCGAACTGCAAGCCGCCGTCATGGGTACGCGAGTCGCTCAAGCGGTAATAGAAGAACATCGCGTCAAACCCGAGGCCGTCGTGTACTGGACGGACAGCAAGACCGTACTAACGTGGATAAGAAAAGGAGCACGGGCGTACAAACCATTCGTCGCGCACCGCCTAGCCGCCATAGAAGAGCATAGTAAAGTTGAAGATTGGCGCTGGGTACCTACGAAGTTGAACGCGGCGGATGCGGCTACACGCGACGTGCCAAACAGCTTTAACTCCGAACACGAATGGTACACCGGACCGTCGTTCCTGTACGAAGACCCGTCACTATGGCCCGTAGAGAAGCACATCGCCCCTGACGCGACAGGCGAAGAGCGCACACTGATAGCTGTAGATAAACGTCAAACACATAGAATTATAGAAGCCGTACCGGACCCGTATAGATTTTCCAAATGGGAGAGGCTCTTACGAGCGACAGCAAGAGTTCTACAATTTATAGCATTATGTAAGAAAACCGAAGACGAAGCACAACATCAAGTCGGGCAGAGCGGCACCTCGTCCAGCCGCCGACTCCCGAAACTTCGTGCTTCTCTCCGCAGAACACACCCGCAGCGCCGAGGACCTTCTTGTGAAGGCGGTACAAGAGGACTCCTTCGGCGCCGACCTTCGGGAGCTGCGGCGCGGAGGAGGTGTCGCCAGAGACAGCCGCCTGTATTCGTTACCCGTGGAGATGAACAACGGAATTATCACTCTACGCAGTCGTATAATAGCTACAGAAGAAATCTCCGAACAAACAAAGAGACCGCCGATCTTAGACGGCGATCATCGTATTACACAGCTATACATAGATTGGACGCATAGAAAATTACATCACAGCGGTACAGAGTTGGTAATCAATGAAATACGCCAACACTATTGGATTCTTCGTTTGCGGCCGACTACAAAGAAAATAGTACATAGATGTCTACCATGCCGCATTAGAAAAACGCAGCCGCCTGAGCCAGCCACAGGGGACCATCCAAAGACGCGCCTTGCTCACCATCAGAGGCCCTTCACCTACACGGGTCTTGATTATTTCGGGCCGCTCTCCGTAACCGTCGGTAGACAGCGTCACAAACGTTATGTGGCACTGTTTACATGTCTCACTTCCAGGGCAGTACATCTGGAGGTCGCCGCCAGCCTGAGCGCCGACTCCGCAATCTTGGCGCTGCGCAGGTTCGCAGCGCGCCGAGGTTGCCCCGCAGAGATCTACTCGGACAACGGCACCAACATGCACGGTGCCGACCGAGAGATGAGAGACGCCGTCGCCGAGGAAGCGAGTCGCCGTGGCATCATATGGCGCTTCATCACCCCCTCAGCGCCACTCATGGGGGGCGCATGGGAGCGCCTCGTCAGGTGCGTGAAGACCGCCCTCTATACGGTCCTTCATGAGCGCCATCCGCACGAAGAAGTCCTAGCTACACTACTGTGTGAGGTCGAGTACACAGTAAACAGTCGACCCCTCACACACGTCTCCGTCAACGCAGCAGACAGCGAGGCCATCACCCCGAACCACATCCTGTTCGGTGGTTCTGCTCGCCTCCCTCCGCTGGGCGAGTTCAGCGAGGCTGACCTCAACAGCAGCAAGCACTGGCGGCGCGCCCAAATCCTCGCCGACATGTTCTGGCGCCGTTGGGTGCGCGAGTACCTACCCGAGCTGCAACACCGGCGGGAGCCCCATGGGTCTGGGCTCAACCTCGAGGTCGGCGACCCCGTCCTGATCGCCGACGGCCAACTCCCGCGCAATACCTGGCCGCGCGGTCGAGTTGTGGCTGTCTACCCGGGCGCCGACGGCGCCATACGCACTGTCGAGGTGCGCACAGCAGCAGGCGTCCTCAAACGGCCGACTAAGAAGTTGGTCCCCCTGCCCAAGTGACGAGGTGTCGCTCACCGGGTGCTCTGCAGCACCGCCACACGACGGGTCACGCGCGTTGCTGCACGGCGGGAGAGATGTTCGCGACAGACATTAAAACTATGACAGTGAATAGTGTATTCGAAACCGCGAGTGAAAATCGAATAAAATCAGTGTTATCTAATCGTGCGGTACACCGGGTTCGGTTCCCGGACGTGTCAAAACGTTAAAAAATAGCTAAAATAGTGTAAATGGTTAGATTGCTAATATATAACAACTATGTAATACATGAACATTAGTCTTAAACTTGTGCTAACCGTAGGGACCTTAGATATCGAATCATAAATAGCGTTATCAGTAGTGACAGATAAGAGTTAATGCTTCATAAAACAGCTGTTTGTTTACATATTCGTATTATAGTTTTATAAGTGTTTTTTAGCTTCATATAGACTTGAAATCATGTCTAGATACCTTTTTATTGCTAGTTATTACCTTATATAGTTAAAATAAGCATAATAACAAAGCATTCGTATGTTTATTATAAAATTTGTTTACTTACGATAGTATTTACTTAAGAAATTCTGTAAATTTTTTATGCTTCAAAGTTATCATGTCATATGTTCGAATTGAATAAAGATATTTTCATGGTGTTTGTTTTAATAGATGCCCCATATAGTTGCACACAACGGCCTACCAAAATTATATATATAAATTTAGTATGCGATAGTTTTTCAATAGAAAATATAGTGGGCGGGCCCTTGTGTGGCAGCATTTTTTGGGAGTTTTTATGGAATAACTTAGTGACGCTAATAGTTAGGTTTAGGTATTGTATACCAATAGATAGAACTTAATGAGACCTATCTAACGATGTATAGAACATGTATGTATGCATAATAGGATCGAAACATACGTAACATTTGTACTGTTTTGTAAATAAAAATAAAGGAAAGATTCCCTGTGCACGTGTTCGGTGCGATGGTCGTCGATAAGGTAAAGTTTCGAGGTACTTAAGCGACCACCAATTCGGGCAGTTGTTGCCGTCTCAACCACCATCTTGTAACCATCAAGCACCGCACACCTGAACAGCATCGCTCTCAACGTATGAAGATGTTTCATTTCTGAAGCCCTTACACATCGAAGCCATACAGTCCACACACATAGAAGAACACGCATCGTCGTAGGCACACGTCAGCAGCACACTACCAGCGCACTGTAGCGGACTAGCAAAGGTTCGATTCCTGGCATCCGTTACAATATTCAACGAAATTTGCTGAAAAGTGGAGCAGCTGTGGAAGAAATCGAGAGCGATTCCTACAAAAGTATTCGACGTGGCTGGAGGGTCTTGACATATCTTTCGATGTGTCCGTTTATTTATCTCTGCCAACTACATCTGGAGAACCGGGACCCGGAAGACCTACTAAAGATTTTGAACATTCTAGTCTCAAAACGAAGAGACGACGTGTAGACGATCTATTACAGTCCAGAAGTGCTAGTGAATTAATTTACGCCGCTGAAGTGTCAGCTCGAATCTCGGGTCAGAGAAGTGTAGCACGTCAAATTAAAGATGTGACTAGTGATCCTTCAATAACCAAGACCACGAGTGAAGAAAGTGCCCCCAGGAGTTTAACAAGTGAGGAAGCTTTAGCGTACTACGTTGATAGTAAATCAAGTAGCCATAGCTATAAGCAGACTCGGAAGTGGAGTATTAGGCTGGACATAAGGTGTTTCCGTCAATGTACAGTGTTAGAAAGGCTAAAATAGCCTGCTACCCGTCAGGTGAACAAATTACAGTCACTGAAACGCATGCTGAAATCAAAGTTCAGGCAATTCTTGATAAGACTGCCGAACGTTTAGTTTCAGCACAACAAGAAGTTGTTCATAGTCTGTTACCTTGCACGTCATTCACATTAATCAGTAAATGGGGTTGTGATGGAAGTTCCGGTCATAGTATGTACAAACAAAAATTCACTAATTGTGACGATAGTGACGAGTTTTTATTTGTATTTTCTTTCGTTCCTCTTCAATTGAAAGATGAAAGTGGTAATATTGTGTGGCAGAATCCTCGGCCCTGTTCTACAATGTATTGTCGGCCAATAAAGTTTATCTTTTCTAAGGAAACGAAAGATTTTACGATTTCGGAAACCAATAAGGTTTTAGAAGAGATAAACGCTTTATTGCCGACAACCTGCAAGGTGATGGAGACCGAAGTATCTGTCACACATGTTATGCTTTTAACAATGATTGACGGAAAAGTTTGCAATGCTCTGACCGAAACTTCTTCCTCACAAAAATGTTTTATTTGTGGGGCAACTCCAACAATGATGAATGATCTGTCAAAAGAGTTTGCTGCGGACAAAGATAATCTTGGTTTTGGTTTGTCTACGTTGCACGCTTGGATAAGGTGCTTTGAATGCTTGCTTCACATTAGCTATCGACTAAATATAAAAAAATGGCAGTTAAGAACAGCCGAAGACAAAGCTAGTGTGAAACAACGTTCAGATGACATTAAAAAACGATTTAAAAGCGAAATGGGCTTGATTGTAGACAAACCAAAACCAGGGTTCGGTAACACTAATGACGGGAACACCGCGCGAAGATTTTTTGGAAATCCCGAGGCTAGTGCCGATATTACAGGGTTAGATGTTTCACTAATACAAAAATTTGGCATACTACTTCGCACTTTATCATCGGGATATGATATAAATATTGAAAAATTCGTTAACTTAGCTCAAGAAACTAGACAACTTTATGTAAATCTCTATTCATGGTATTACATGCCCGCTACTGTCCACAAAATACTTTTGCACAGTGGCGAAGTAATTAGATCGTCCCTTCTACCTATAGGCCAGCTTTCCGAGGAAGCACAGGAAGCTCGGAATAAGGACTGCAGAAGATTTCGTGAGCACAACACACGAAAGCGATCACGGGAGGCTACGAATAGAGATTTACTTAATATGTTATTGATAACATCTGACCCTGTAATAAACGGTTTACGAGAAGTTCCTCGGAAGAAAATAGGTACGCTTCCAACTGAAGTATTAGATTTAATTGTCCCACCTAGCTGTAAGGAACAAAATGTTAATATGATTTCTACTTTTCATAGTTCTGCCCCTCACGATCATGACCATTCAATGGATGATTCATCTGATGATAGTGATGATAATGAGTAATAGATTTAGTTCTTAGATATTTTATGCATCTGTTATTAGATTTTATAGCGACGTCGAGGGATAAATCACTTTATAAAATGTTCAAAAAATATATTATACACATATGCCCGATAAATGTTTTTTTTTTTTCATGATACCAGCTCAAATGACAAACTGCCTTGAAAAAAGTACCAAAAACCTTATATCTTTGCTTATTAACCGCATCTAGACATAAAAATCAAATAAAATAATTTTGTCTAGCTAGCTTGTTCTAGACGAACCATAGTGATATGGCGTACACTGAGGAGAAGTGGCATACCAGACAAGATTATCCAAATAATCCATAATTTTTACGTGGGTTCCTCTTGCATGCACAAGGGCCAATTATCGGATCCGATACATGTCACGGCCGGTGTGAAACAGGGTTGCTTGCTGTCGCTACTTTTGTTTCTCATTGTTTTGGATGATGGTGATGCGCAGAGTGACAAGTCAAGAGATGAGAGGACTACCATAGGTGAATGAGAAAACTCTCGAAGATATAGACTTTACTGATGATCTTTGTCTATTCGCGACATCACGCGACCAGTCCAAGACCAACGACCTCACTAAGTTCGCTGCAGAGGAAGGATTGCGCATAAATTGCTCAAAAACGAAGGACATGCGCCTTAACAGCTCCGACGCAGTGCCAATATACATTAACGGCAAGGCAGTTGAACAAGTTGAGCGGTTTACATACGTGGGTAGTGTAGTTGACCCAACAAGGGGAGCAGATGACGATGTCAAAGCGCGTATTAATAAAGCGCAAGCAGCATACGCGCAACTCAAACCTGTTTGGACGTCTAATGTAATAACCCGGCGAACAAAAATCAGGATCTTCAATTTCAACGTCAAGTCAGTACTGCTATACGGATGCGAGGCATGGCTCGTCAAAAGTAGTACAAGTCCAAACCACCACCATAACCAGTCGGTTACAAGTGTTCGTAAACAAATGTTTGCGGCGCATTCTCAGCATTTACTGGCCACGAACCATCTCTAATGCTAGACTGTGGCAAATGACAGACCAAAAGCCCATCCAAGAAGAAATCTTACTAAAAAAATGGCGTTGGGTTGGACACACGCTTAGAAGACCGGACAACCACCTATCCAAACAAGGTCTATGCTGGCGGGCAAATGGCAAGAGACGGCCGGGGCGCCCACTTACCACATGGAGGCGGTCAGTCGAAAAGGAGGCTGCTTTAACTGGTCTCGGCTGGAAAGAACTGGTGGAGGCCGCCCACGACCGCCAATAATGGAAGACTCTTCTGCGAGCCCTATGTCCCTAATGAGGGATAAGAGGATCACACCATCATAATCATCACCTGCTTGAGTTGGTAAAACTTTCATAATACTGATCTTAGCCTATTACAAATATCCTCTACATGTAACTTCCAGTTAAAGGTTTTGTCTATTATTAGACCTTAATCTAACGCTGCGATTGTGTGGTGAATGAATGTGCATACATTTAGTTTTCACCGGCTTTAATATGATGAAGTTGTCATGTGCCCATTTGGTTATATTTTCAAAATCACTCTGTATACACCTCTGTACCTCAGCTATGTCTTTGGAAGCATAAACAAGACAAATGTCATCGGCGTACATAAATATACCTTAAAATTTTTTACGACATTTGACACACTGTTAACATGCATTATATAACCGACGGTCGGCACATCTAAATCAATGTCTGCCTCTTTACCAGCAACGCCTGTGATGATTGTGCTTATTTTGCGACGAGTTAAATAATTTTTAAACCATTTTATTTATGGGCCCTCTAATTCCGCATTCATCCATTGCCTGTAATAAGATTTCGTGGTCTAAAGTATCGAATGCCTTTTGTAGTCTATGAATAGTGCTATAATTTGTTTTCCTGAGTCTAAGCAGTTGTTTATATAATCTGAGAATCCCGTCGAGGCAGATACAGTGTTGCGCCCTCTACGAAAACCGTGCTGAACGTCACTTAATATTTCGTGTCGTTCTAAAAATGCGCTAATCTGGCCGATAACAGCCTCTGTGACACGAGATTTCTTTATAATTATTTAAATTAATAAAAACATTGAGAAGGACATCTTGAGGCATCTTGTACTTAAATAATAATAATAGGTATGTATTTTTTGGTCGGTTGCGACGTAACATTGTATTGTATACATTCGATCCATTTAGTAACGTTACATATTTGCCTATACCACAGACAATACAATACCCTAGTACAGAAACACGATGACGAACATAAATCTGCGACCTGCCTAATTTTTGCTATGCCAAGAGCTATTTTGTTTCGTCAAATCTGCACTAGATGGGGACAGTGGACGCAGCAAACGCCGACAATTCGAAAGTTGCTACGCAAAAGTACCGGGAGATGGCGCTTACAATAAAATCAATGCTGCGCTAGAGGTTCTAGTACCTACCTATAGTATTATATATATCTGTGCTAGAGGTGACTGACTTGACCTTGCAGGGAGGCCTTGGACAGGGTGCAATTCGTGCAAGCACTAGTAGGTACTGGTGCGCCGTGCGATGCGATCCAAAGATGCGTAACTTTAAATGCATTTTCGTTTTTCGTTCGTTTAGATGTGCCTTATTATTTTGATATATCAAGCCTAAGCTATATTTAGGCTTGATTGTAAAATAATTTGTATAAAGGACATGAAAAAGTTTTAAGTTAACATTTATGACTTATGAATTATATTATCTGTGCTCATGATTAGTTACTTATAGTTAAATATGATTATTATCTAAATATATCAATAAAATTGGCGTGTATGTTTGTAAGTATAATCCATAGGTATGCATTTAGTAAAAAGGGTTTATTTTAACCGCTTTTTACTAAATGCATATGGAAGTATGATGTACCTATACACGGTACCAACATGTCATTTTTAAAATTTTTGTCTGTCTATCTGTCAGTCTATCTGCCTGTTTGTTCTCGCTAATCTCTGTAACAGCTGGACCGATTTTGACGGGACTCTCCCTGGCGGATAGCTGATATACACCACTATTTTTTAATTAGTTCAAAAACTTTAAGGACAGATTAGCGAAAATATTATTATCATATATATGACGTAAGAATTTCATAATATCAATAAAGAGCAAAGTTATTATCATTTGTTTATTGTAGAAAATCTCACTTAAATCATAGTCATATTTTACAATCCATTCACTAATTCATTGATAATATTCCATCCTGCTCATTCGCATTCTCTCTGTCGCACTTATGATGTAGGTAGCCATAGAAAATAAAATGAAGGAAAATAATAAATGTGGGTAGTTATTTTTTAATTTTGTTAATTCTACCCTCTCCTTCATACTTCATTCGGGCTTAGGACCGGTAAAATTTATCGTTAAACAAGTAATTAAATACGGAGGTATGTCATTAGAAAGCAAACAAATATCAAAATAAAAGATGGTGTTCTGGACTAAAAGAAAAGAGTAATTTTGGCGTATTTATGAAGTTAGAATCATCTGCTATTTACAAATTATTTTATCATCATCATGTCAACCTAGAGACGTCCACTGTTGGACATAGGCCTTCCTCAAGGTGTGTGGAGAACACAGACCGATTTTGAGCCGCCCGCATTAAATTATTATTTACTTAAGTACGTATTATTTACTAAACTTACAAGTATTTCCATTGTCCTTCAAAATGTCCACCACCGTTGTCAAAAGCATCCAATATGCACTGTTTTAATTGTTTGACACTGATCGGATCACTTTTGTACACTCACAATACGATGTTCATGGGTACACAGCTGCATTCGTGATTTTTCCACTCAAAAAGTACGCAAGAAGCATAGCTACATACTCCCGTGATATGAACTGATAATACTGATATGATAGGCCATCGCGTCGGGCAAACGTAGACAAACAATTAACTTTTGCAACGAAATTAGATACGCTCACTTTAGCTAACAATTTAGTACTGTTTGTCGCATCGTCGGGGCGTGGCGCAGGCGCAGAGGGGCGGGGGGGGGGGGTTAATTTATAAATGGTTAATTTTACTATGATAGTACACGGGTCGGTCATAGTATTAGTATTGCATTTACCAATTATCACGTATTTTTGTGGACAGTTTTGAGACAGTTTTGGGACTTAGTGTTTTTATTTTTCAACTACATAAATAGGATCAGTTAAAGATACTTAGTGACCTGTTAAATTTTTTGTACTAATTAAAAAATAGTGGTGTATGTACCAAGGAGTAACTTAGGCTAAATTAACCGGGTACGAGAAGTAGGTAATTCCCTCAGGACGCGGGTGTTAGCTAGTTATTAAATATAATATGATAGACTCGCGAGTAGGTATTTGAACAATTTTATAACGATTATAAAAATCGGTCAACTGGCAAATATTACAAACTTTACAAACTCTGTGATGTAATTTTGGAATGTATTATTGGACTACGTACCGTATTTATCGTTTTGACATTGGCATTGGTATAGTGATAAGTAATTATTTAGATTAAGTACCATTTTGAAAGAGTATAGTAATTTTTATGATGAAGAAAATGAACATCGTATTGGATTGTAAAATAATTTTAAAATATTTGCACGCTCGCATGCAAATACTGAATAGGGTCATTTCGCCTGTTCGCGTCCATTTAGTGCAGTTGGCAAGTTTGAAGGTGAAAATAAAAATGTTCCAGCAAATTAATTCAATTAAAAATGTATGTAAAGCGTTCAATATATAGTCTATTTTAATATTAACTTTCAGACATTTCTCTCATATTTTAATCACATAAAATAAACAACTTAAAACAACAGTACTGTACACTGAAAGTTAATATTAAAATAGACTATATATTGAACGCTTTACATACATTTTTAATTGAATTAATTTGCTGGAACATTTTTATTTTCACCTTCAAACTTGCCAACTGCACTAAATGGACGCGAACAGGCGAAATTACCCTATTCAGTATTTGCATGCGAGCGTGCAAATATTTTAAAATTATTTTACAATCCAATACGATGTTCATTTTCTTCATCATAAAAATTACTATACTCTTTCAAAATGGTACTTAATCTAAATAATTACTTATCACTATACCAATGCCAATGTCAAAACGATAAATACGGTACGTAGTCCAATAATACATTCCAAAATTACATCACAGAGTTTGTAAAGTTTGTAATATTTGCCAGTTGAACGATTTTTATAATCGTTATAAAAATGTTCAAATACCTACTCGCGAGTCTATCATATTATATTTAATAACTAGCTAACACCCGCGTCCTGAGGGAATTACCTACTTCTCGTACCCGGTTAATTTAGCCTAAGTTACTCCTTGGTACATACACCACTATTTTTTAATTAGTACAAAAAATTTAACAGGTCACTAAGTATCTTTAACTGATCCTATTTATGTAGTTGAAAAATAAAAACACTAAGTCCCAAAACTGTCTCAAAACTGTCCACAAAAATACGTGTATGGCTACGTTGGGTCAACTACACTACCCACGTATGTAAACCGCTCAACTTGTTCAACTGCCTTGCCGTTAATGTATATTGGCACTGCGTCGGAGCTGTTAAGGCGCATGTCCTTCGTTTTTGAGCAATTTATGCGCAATCCTTCCTCTGCAGCGAACTTAGTGAGGTCGTTGGTCATGGACTGGAGATGGTCGCGTGATGTCGCGAATAGACAAAGATCGTCAGTAAAGTCTATATCTTCGAGAGTTTTCTCATTCACCTATGGTAGTCCTCTCATCTCTTGACTTGTCACTCTGCGCATCACCATCATCCATAACAATGAGAAACAAAAGTAGCGACAGCAAGCAACCCTGTTTCACACCGGCCGTGACATGTATCGGATCCGATAATTGGCCCTTGTGCATGCAAGAGGAACCCACGTAAAAATTATGGATTATTTGGATAATCTTGTCTGGTATGCCACTTCTCCTCAGTGTACGCCATATGCTTGTCCATTCGAATCTATAGAATGCTTTTTCGAAGTCCACAAACAGAGTGAACAGTTATTTCTGCATTTCGTTGCACTGTTCCAATATCAACCCTAAAACGTTAATTTGGTCAATGCAAGATCGCCCTGCTCTAAATCCACTCTGCTCATCCCTTAAGGTGCTTTCGACAGCACTCGTCATCCGGTGCAGCAAAATCTTGGAAAGCACTTTCGAGCACACCGGAAGCAGGTTCATTCCTCTCCAGTTGGAACACTCAGCTAGATTTCCTTTCTTGGGTAGTTTAATAAGTATTCCTTCCTTCCAGCTTTCTGGCACTCTTTCTGATTACCAAATCGCTGTCATCAAGGGATGCAGTATGTCCGCTACCACTTCTGCATTTGACTTCAAAGCCTCAATGGGGATGCCGTCGTTACTAGGAACTTTACCGCTATTTTAGGTTCTTATGGCTTTTGATATTTCGGCTCTATCTGGGGGCTCACCGCTAATGTCTAAAGTGACTGAATCTGTTTCATCGGAGGTGACCTCCTCATCCTTAGTGACTGATGAGTGGAAAACGTCGACAAAGTGTTCATGCCATTTACTCATTTGCTCTGTTTGTGTGGTAAGAAGCTTGCCCGTTCTGTCCACTATGGGTCAGTTTGGCGGTGTTTTGTTGCAAAGCTCCTTACTGGCTCTGTAGAGCTACCTCGTGTATCCGGTGCTTGCTGGATGTTCTGCTCGTTGGGCTATCTTTGCAGCTCTCACGCGCTTGTCTCTCCTAACACTACGTTTTACATCGCTCTCACAGACAAAGTACTGGTAGGCTAACGTCTCTTTTGTGCTCTGGTCTTTAGCACAGTTTAGTTGATCCTTGATAGACTTCCTTTGAACAATTTTATCCCATGTGTCTGTAGACATACAATCCTTGCGGTCGTTGCTTCTGTAGCTTAACAGAGTTTCACAGCACGACTGGAGTGTATCCCTGACATTGGTCGATTCTTCCTCTATAGATCCTCCGCCGGTTCTGTATGAATAGTATTTTTATGGAGCTCTGTACAAAACTCCTGCTTTGTGTCCTGGTTTTGCAGTTTGGAGACATCGAATCGTCGAGATACTGTAGTTGATGCCTTTTGAAACGTTGCTATCTTCAGCTTAATTTTAGCGACAATAAGGTGATGGTCGCTATTTACGTCAGCTCCTCTCTTATTTTGGACGTCCAGTAGCGAATGCCTCCATTTCCGGCTAATAAGGATGTGATCGATTTGATTTTCCTAGCGTCTATCTGGTGACACCCAAGACACTTTATGGCAGTTTTTATAGGGAAATATTGAACCTCCAATTACAAGATCCTGCTCACAGCAGAGATCGACCAGCATATTGCCATTCTCGCTACGGTATCCCAGTGCGTGTTTGCCTACCCATGACTCTATACCTTGGTTGGTGCTACCAATTTGTGCGTTATAGTCCCCCATACAGATAACTATATCACCTCTGTGTATGCCTCTCAGTGTGCCAGTAAGTTGATTGTAGAAGGATTCCTTCAAGTCTAAGTCTGCTGCATCAGTAGGAGCGTAGCATTGTACCACTGTGACGTTTCTCGCACTACCCTTGAAGCGTGCTGAAATTATCCGATTTGACACTGGTTTCCATTCAAGGAGACTACTATGGTCTTTTCTGGTAAGCAGGATACCAACACCATATTCATGCTTCTTTGTCTGTCCTGAATACAACAAGGTGTGATCCTCGATTTTTTCTTCGCCATGGTCCTTCCATCTTGTTTTGGAAATACCCAGGATATCCAGTTGATATTTTTTCGAGAATCTGGAGCAGTCTACTTTTTTCACGCATAGTACGAACATTCCAGCATCCAATCAGTGTCCTTATTTATGCACCAAAGGTCGGTTTATTTGTATCGGTCGGGTTTAATAAATTTAGATTTCAAGTATACAGGTTATTAGCCCATAGTACTCTTGTGCTCTAGACGGCTAGCAGGGCTGCTACTTCAAAGCGCACCGCCGCGCTCGGTTTGTTCTCAGAGTTCCTTCTCTTACCGAACGTTTAGAAGGCATTTCCGCCTCAAGGTCGTCGAATACCTCTTCCTCGTGGAAAAGCTAATATTGATTATTAGCTTTTCCACGGAGCGACTGTCTCTCTGACCTCCGCAACCCGAAGGATAGCGATATCCCATGGTTTAGACTAGTGTCAGTTTATTTTAGAAGTCATACTAACCAAAAATAATACCTGGGAAACGAATCTTTTTTTAAGTTATTACATATTTAAACCGCAATTAAAAGCACGAGCGTGCAATTCCCGAAATACCTACTTATCCATGGGGTCATAGGGCATCTAAGGAACATATTGGCGGGGTAAATGCATTGATTTTGTACCTAATTAGAAAAATTCCATACTAACTTTGAGCCTCAATATCTCCTAAACCAGTAATTTCCCAGGTAAGTTGCCGAAGTAAAAAATGTTCGTTGGTACAACATGGGATTTTAGTTTTTGTTTTGGCCTTTTTACATCCTGTATATTTATATAGCTGGCCAAGATTATAAAAGTAAGTGTTAAAATATGTAAGAAGATATAGAATAGATTTTATTGTGCCATTGTAATATTGTTTTGGTTTGCTTTTTATTTTTGTAAATTTTTATGTAAATGAGTGCCTCTCGCCATCAAACGTAAAAGTTTGGCGAGTTTAGATGTAAGGAAATATGGCTTGTAATTTTTTTAGTACTTAAAAAAATCGAATGACTCCGAAATGGCTTGACTGATTTTTATATTTTGTGTCATATTTACCTAGATCTAAAAATAATTGGCAATTTTTTATACCCCTAGCTGGTAAGGGTGGCCTCGACAGATTTTTTGCAACCTTTGACGATTTTTTATACGTCAGAACAACGTTTGCCGGGTTAGCTATATAATTAAGCCATTTCATCTGTAAATAATAATAATTAGCCGAACAACTATCTCAGTACTCGCCTTGTAAGACTCTACTAATTTACTTATAAACGGTCTACCTAATGTATCTAAAATAGTTAATTAAGGCTAATGGAGAACTATTGTCGTCTATATTATGTAAACACAAACAATCGTCCACATGAAATAATATAAATCCGACTTAAGAGGGATCCGGCCACTACAAGAAATAACATCCCTACCCTAAAAACATTCCAGATGCATGACTTCCCTGTTTGTAGGTAAAAAAAAACAACACTAAATAATGTATAAGCTCATGCTTGCCGTTTATTTTTATATTCAATGTTTCTATCTACGAATCGTCATCTAATTGTAAAGACATAAAACAAACATTGTGTCAGAAAATTCAATTATAGCTGGATCAAAATAGTATAAAATATCAATTATAGCGAAAACGTTTATTTCATTTCCGTATTTCCTTGCATTATTATTAACAAATAGAAATAAAAGAGCCTGTAACCAAGTGGTGATTGCATGAATGGCTCGATCCGCTAGGGTAAGCGCGTTAGTTACTGTCAGGTTTAGAGATGGGTGGGTGACCGATCTGAAAATTTCACACCCGTGCCCGAAGAGCATGGGTGTGTAATAGCGCCAAACTCAATAATCTCAGATCTATACATTCAGTCATTGGTTTAAGGCATAAAATGTTGCTATACTTGTCAAAGGTCAGTCGTCAATGAAAAGCTAATATTAGAAAAACTATAGGTACTGTCCTAGGAGAATGTCCTGACACAGAAGGAACATCACAGCGTGATGATAATATGAAAATAAAAATAGCGAAACATAGTAGATAGGTGCGGATAAAATTTAGGCGAGAAACTTAACTAAACTTCAGTAGAAAGATGAGAATAGATTTATCTTAAGAAATATCGTTTTTTCTACAGCCGTAGTGTTTTTTATAAAGAAAGGTGCCGCAAACGACCCTCACAAGATAGCCACAAATGCTGTAACTTGAAGCTAGAAGCGGCTACAAAACTAAGCGCGTGACAGCGGTTTGTACGGGATTTTTGTGACTGTAAATTGGATAACTGCTATGCTACTAACTAATTAACACAGAAAACGAACACAAAAAAAATAATAATCATAACCTAGAAAAACGAAATAGGCACAAGAGCCGAGTTTGTGTGGACGTTTTGTGGCCACAGGTAACACTATGTGTGTAAATAATAACACTTCTGTAGAATCCCTAGTCCGGCTTAATAGCGTATCTTTTTGGTCCTTACCTGTGGACTGCTACCTACAACGCGACTATGGCAGTAACCATGAACTTGCCAAGGATGACAATCAATATTGTGTGGAGATTTTGCTGCCATCAAGACGCCAGGCTTTTTTGGTATGACACATTAGGGTGGCCTTTGACTTATTGCGCTGCGACAGGCTCATCTCATCTATTGCTATAATAGTATAAAAAAACATGCTTGCTAGCATGACTTTTATCAATGATATAGCATTACAAAGTTCGAGGACATGGCAATATATCTGATACAGTGTCTGATACAGTGGGTAGCGCGCAGAAAACCCGTCGTTGGCGGTTAGTTTTGAAGATATAAAATATGTAAAACAACAAGTGAGTTTAAGTGTCAAATTTAAATGACACGTCAATTGCTGGGTTAGAGCGGTGCCGGTACCGTGCTTGCGTAATGTAGAAAGACCTTACTTGAGTAAAATTTTAAATCAATTGTCACATTCGTCGTAGTATGCTAGTCCGGATAGAGGTCACAGACCGTGTATACTTTAGAAGCTTTAGATACTAATGTAAACGTTAAACCAAGGAAATTATACAACCAATGACATTGCCGACAATATGTTCGCATTTAACTCTCAATCTCAATTACACATTTGGGGAATCTGAGAGCGGAAAATTGATTTCGTATTGCTTTGGCATATTTGTAGGTTATGGTGGTAACCGAAATAAACCTGACATGAAATACGGTGATTATTATGGTTTTTCGTCAAACTACTGGTATAGGGTATTTCTGCTAAACCGCTTTGGCTGTCTTGAGCTCCGCCGTCTCTTGCCATTTGCCCGCCAGCATAGACCTTGTTTAGATAGGTGGTTGTCCGGTCTTCTAAGCGTGTGTCCAACCCAACGCCATTTTTTTAGTAAGATTTCTTCTTGGATGGGCTTTTGGTCTGTCATTTGCGACAGTCTAGCATTAGAGATGGTTCGTGGCCAGTAAATGCTGAGAATGCGCCGCAAACATTTGTTTACGAACACTTGTAACCGACTGGTTATGGTGGTGGTTTGGACTTGTACTACTTTTGACGAGCCATGCCTCGCATCCGTATAGCAGTACTGACTTGACGTTGAAATTGAAGATCCTGATTTTTGTTCGCCGGGTTATTACATTAGACGTCCAAACAGGTTTGAGTTGCGCGTATGCTGCTTGCGCTTTATTAATACGCGCTTTGACATCGTCATCTGCTCCCCTTGTTGGGTCAACTACACTACCCACGTATGTAAACCGCTCAACTTGTTCAACTGCCTTGCCGTTAATGTATATTGGCACTGCGTCGGAGCTGTTAAGGCGCATGTCCTTCGTTTTTGAGCAATTTATGCGCAATCCTTCCTCTGCAGCGAACTTAGTGAGGTCGTTGGTCTTGGACTGGAGATGGTCGCGTGATGTCGCGAATAGACAAAGATCGTCAGTAAAGTCTATATCTTCGAGAGTTTTCTCATTCACCTATGGTAGTCCTCTCATCTCTTGACTTGTCACTCTGCGCATCACCATCATCCAAAACAATGAGAAACAAAAGTAGCGACAGCAAGCAACCCTGTTTCACACCGGCCGTGACATGTATCGGATCCGATAATTGGCCCTTGTGCATGCAAGAGGAACCCACGTAAAAATTATGGATTATTTGGATAATCTTGTCTGGTATGCCACTTCTCCTCAGTGTACGCCATATGCTTGTCCATTCGAATCAATAGAATGCTTTTTCGAAGTCCACAAACAGAGTGAACAGTTATTTCTGCATTTCGTTGCACTGTTCCAATATCAACCCTAAAACGTTAATTTGGTCAATGCAAGATCGCCCTGTTCTAAATCCACTCTGCTCATCCCTTAAGGTGCTTTCGGCAGCACTCGTCATCCGGTGCAGCAAAATCTTGGAAAGCACTTTCGAGCACACCGGAAGCAGGTTCATTCCTCTCCAGTTGGAACACTCAGCTAAATTTCCTTTCTTGGGTAGTTTAATAAGTATTCCTTCCTTCCAGCTTTCTGGCACTCTTTCTGATTACCAAATCGCTGTCATCAAGGGATGCAGTATGTCCGCTACCACTTCTGCATTTGACTTCAAAGCCTCAATGGGGATGCCGTCGTTACTAGGAACTTTACCGCTATTTTAGGTTCTTATGGCTTTTGATATTTCGGCTCTATCTGGGGGCTCACCGCTAATGTCTAAAGTGACTGAATCTGTTTCATCAGAGGTGACCTCCTCATCCTTAGTAACTGATGAGTGGAAAACGTCGACAAAGTGTTCATGCCATTTACTCATTTGCTCTGTTTGTGTGGTAAGAAGCTTGCCCGTTCTGTCCACTATGGGTCAGTTTGGCGGTGTTTTGTTGCAAAGCTCCTTACTGGCTCTGTAGAGCTACCTCGTGTATCCGGTGCTTGCTGGATGTTCTGCTCGTTGGGCTATCTTTGCAGCTCTCACGCGCTTGTCTCTCCTAACACTACGTTTTACATCGCTCTCACAGACAAAGTACTGGTAGGCTAACGTCTCTTTTGTGCTCTGGTCTTTAGCACAGTTTAGTTGATCCTTGATAGACTTCCTTTGAACAATTTTATCCCATGTGTCTGTAGACATACAATCCTTGCGGTCGTTGCTTCTGTAGCTTAACAGAGTTTCACAGCACGACTGGAGTGTATCCCTGACATTGGTCGATTCTTCCTCTATAGATCCTCCGCCGGTTCTGTATGAATAGTATTTTTTATGGAGCTCTGTACAAAACTCCTGCTTTGTGTCCTGGTTTTGCAGTTTGGAGACATCGAATCGTCGAGATACTGTAGTTGATGCCTTTTGAAACGTTGCTATCTTCAGCTTAATTTTAGCGACAATAAGGTGATGGTCGCTATTTACGTCAGCTCCTCTCTTATTTTGGACGTCCAGTAGCGAATGCCGCCATTTCCGGCTAATAAGGATGTGATCGATTTGATTTTCCTAGCGTCTATCTGGTGACACCCAAGACACTTTATGGCAGTTTTTATAGGGAAATATTGAACCTCCAATTACAAGATCCTGCTCACAGCAGAGATCGACCAGCATATTGCCATTCTCGCTACGGTATCCCAGTGCGTGTTTGCCTACCCATGACTCTATACCTTGGTTGGTGCTACCAATTTGTGCGTTATAGTCCCCCATACAGATAACTATATCACCTCTGTGTATGCCTCTCAGTGTGCCAGTGAGTTGATTGTAGAAGGATTCCTTCAAGTCTAAGTCTGCTGCATCAGTAGGAGCGTAGCATTGTACCACTGTGACGTTTCTCGCACTACCCTTGAAGCGTGCTGAAATTATCCGATTTGACACTGGTTTCCATTCAAGGAGACTACTATGGTCTTTTCTGGTAAGCAGGATACCAACACCATATTCATGCTTCTTTGTCTGTCCTGAATACAACAAGGTGTGATCCTCGATTTTTTCTTCGCCATGGTCCTTCCATCTTGTTTTGGAAATACCCAGGATATCCAGTTGATATTTTTTCGAGAATCTGGAGCAGTCTACTTTTTTCACGCATAGTACGAACATTCCAGCATCCAATCAGTGTCCTTATTTACGCACCAAAGGTCGGTTTATTTGTATCGGTCGGGTTTAATAAATTTAGATTTCAAGTATACAGGTTATTAGCCCATAGTACTCTTGTGCTCTAGACGGCTAGCAGGGCTGCTACTTCAAAGCGCGCCGCCGCGCTCGGTTTGTTCTCAGAGTTCCTTCTCCTACCGAACGTTTAGAAGGCATTTCCGCCTCAAGGTCGTCGAATACCTCTTCCTCGTGGAAAAGCTAATATTGATTATTAGCTTTTCCACGGAGCGACTGTCTCTCTGACCTCCGCAACCCGAAGGATAGCGATATCCCATGGTTTAGACTAGTGTCAGTTTATTTTAGAAGTCATACTAACCAAAAATAATACCTGGGAAACGAATCTTTTTTTAAGTTATTACATATTTAAACCGCAATTAAAAGCACGAGCGTGCAATTCCCGAAATACCTACTTATCCATGGGGTCATAGGGCATCTAAGGAACATATTGGCGGGGTAAATGCATTGATTTTGTACCTAATTAGAAAAATTCCATACTAACTTTGAGCCTCAATATCTCCTAAACCAGTAATTTCCCAGGTAAGTTGCCGAAGTAAAAAATGTTCGTTGGTACAACATGGGATTTTAGTTTTTGTTTTGGCCTTTATACATCCTGTATATTTATATAGCTGGCCAAGATTATAAAAGTAAGTGTTAAAATATGTAAGAAGATATAGAATAGATTTTATTGTGCCATTGTAATATTGTTCTGGTTTGCTTTTTATTTTTGTAAATTTTTATGTAAATGAGTGCCTCTCGCCATCAAACGTAAAAGTTTGGCGAGTTTAGATGTAAGGAAATATGGCTTGTAATTTTTTTAGTACTTAAAAAAATCGAATGACTCCGAAATGGCTTGACTGATTTTTATATTTTTTGTCATATTTACCTAGATCTAAAAATAATTGGCAATTTTTTATACCCCTAGCTGGTAAGGGTGGCCTCGACAGATTTTTTGCAACCTTTGACGATTTTTTATACGTCAGAACAACGTTTGCCGGGTTAGCTATATAATTAAGCCATTTCATCTGTAAATAATAATAATTAGCCGAACAACTATCTCAGTACTCGCCTTGTAAAACTCTACTAATTTACTTATAAACGGTCTACCTAATGTATCTAAAATAGTTAATTAAGGCTAATGGAGAACTATTGTCGTCTATATTATGTAAACACAAACAATCGTCCACATGAAATAATATAAATCCGACTTAAGAGGGATCCGGCCACTACAAGAAATAACATCCCTACCCTAAAAACATTCCAGATGCATGACTTCCCTGTTTGTAGGTAAAAAAAAACAACACTAAATAATGTATAAGCTCATGCTTGCCGTTTATTTTTATATTCAATGTTTCTATCTACGAATCGTCATCTAATTGTAAAGGCATAAAACAAACATTGTGTCAGAAAATTCAATTATAGCTGGATCAAAATAGTATAAAATATCAATTATAGCGAAAACGTTTATTTCATTTCCGTATTTCCTTGCATTATTATTAACAAATAGAAATAAAAGAGCCTGTAACCAAGTGGTGATTGCATGAATGGCTCGATCCGCTAGGGTAAGCGCGTTAGTTACTGTCAGGTTTAGAGATGGGTGGGTGACCGATCTGAAAATTTCACACCCGTGCCCGAAGAGCATGGGTGTGTAATAGCGCCAAACTCAATGATCTCAGATCTATACATTCAGTCATTGGTTTAAGGCATAAAATGTTGCTATACTTGTCAAAGGTCAGTCGTCAATGAAAAGCTAATATTAGAAAAACTATAGGTACTGTCCTAGGAGAATGTCCTGACACAGAAGGAACATCACAGCGTGATGATAATATGAAAATAAAAATAGCGAAACATAGTAGATAGGTGCGGATAAAATTTAGGCGAGAAACTTAACTAAACTTCAGTAGAAAGATGAGAATAGATTTATCTTAAGAAATATCGTTTTTTCTACAGCCGTAGTGTTTTTTATAAAGAAAGGTGCCGCAAACGACCCTCACAAGATAGCCACAAATGCTGTAACTTGAAGCTAGAAGCGGCTACAAAACTAAGCGCGTGACAGCGGTTTGTACGGGATTTTTGTGACTGTAAATTGGATAACTGCTATGCTACTAACTAATTAACACAGAAAACGAACACAAAAAAAATAATAATCATAACCTAGAAAAACGAAATAGGCACAAGAGCCGAGTTTGTGTGGACGTTTTGTGGCCACAGGTAACACTATGTGTGTAAATAATAACACTTCTGTAGAATCCCTAGTCCGGCTTAATAGCGTATCTTTTTGGTCCTTACCTGTGGACTGCTACCTACAACGCGACTATGGCAGTAACCATGAACTTGCCAAGGATGACAATCAATATTGTGTGGAGATTTTGCTGCCATCAAGACGCCAGGCTTTTTTGGTATGACACATTAGGGTGGCCTTTGACTTATTGCGCTGCGACAGGCTCATCTCATCTATTGCTATAATAGTATAAAAAAACATGCTTGCTAGCATGACTTTTATCAATGATATAGCATTACAAAGTTCGAGGACATGGCAATATATCTGATACAGTGTCTGATACAGTGGGTAGCGCGCAGAAAACCCGTCGTTGGCGGTTAGTTTTGAAGATATAAAATATGTAAAACAACAAGTGAGTTTAAGTGTCAAATTTAAATGACACGTCAATTGCTGGGTTAGAGCGGTGCCGGTACCGTGCTTGCGTAATGTAGAAAGACCTTACTTGAGTAAAATTTTAATTCAATTGTCACATTCGTCGTAGTATGCTAATCCGGATAGAGGTCACAGACCGTGTATACTTTAGAAGCTTTAGATACTAATGTAAACGTTAAACCAAGGAAATTATACAACCAATGACATTGCCGACAATATGTTCGCATTTAACTCTCAATCTCAATTACACATTTGGGGAATCTGAGAGCGGAAAATTTATTTCGTATTGCTTTGGCATATTTGTAGGTTATGGTGGTAACCGAAATATACCTGACATGAAATACGGTGATTATTATGGTTTTTCGTCAAACTACTGGTATAGGGTATTTCTGCTAAACCGCTTTGGCTGGCTTGAGCTCTGCTACAAACGAAATATTAGGATAAAAAATCATGTCGTAGCTTGTAGTATCTTTATTCACGCAACTAGAAGTCATATCTTGTGTGCCTACAGTAATGGTATATAACTTAACGACATAATTATTATAGTATTCCAAATGATACTATTATTTTGAGATTGCTTTTTAAGTCACAAATTAAAACTGAAAAAGGACGACTGAAATATTTCTACATGTTTATCGCTGAACAATATTTAAAAACGTAAATATCTTTTGAAGAAACTATCAAGATCATTTACCAAAGCGGTGTCGAAAAAGTCAAAGCCCTCATGGTTTTCGCAACGTATCGTCGTGTTAAATACATACATGACAATATAGCTACTTATTATTTATACAAACATTATGCAACTTAAAACGTTGTCTCTTCAAAAGAAATTTGCATAAACACGGCAAGCTTCTTGTTGCGTCAACCAAAACTCAAGATGACATGTACAGCGGCAAGAAATATACATATTTCCTCCCCATTCATCATATTCCTGGTGTATAGAGGTCGTATGCAAGCTTTTTGTAAGTTATTAACGTTAAATACTGAATGCGGGAACCAACTGAATGATGTTATGAGCTCATTTGAATATGGCAGTATGATTCTTCGATCCATGATTAGATAAACCGAGTCTTGTTGTACTTCTAACACGCTTTAATTAGCTTAGTATGTGTGTATGAATCTGTGTATCTGAATCTTTCTTTCTGATGTTTACCTATTTAAGAATGTCGGTCTGAAGTCAACCTTCGTACACTCAAGGACCGGTGACAATCAAACAATTTTAAAGCTGGATGCCGATACGACTTGATAAATTCATGTAAGATCAATAAATTTCATAGCGACCAAACTGACAAGTTCTTCATGACTGATCATCTATTACAATAGGGAAAATGGTGCCCAAATCCTTTATCCTTTCGACCCCTTGGGTTGAAAAACGTGTCGTATCTGTTTAAACTAAGTCCGATCTAAATGTACATGGGAATTCATAGGATAAAGAAAAATACAGAAAAATGCTGTTGGAATAAGGAATACCTTTAGAGCTTAAATACTGTTTGACGTTGCGGTCTGTTGGATCGAGACGGATTATACGAGTGCTGTTTATAGACATGTTTGTTGCATTCTATTCAACACCAAGTAAAAGAAATACGACAAAGAAGAAAATATCAATACATTTCTACAGCAAATAAGAATAAACTAGTGCTTTACCATCAGTTACGCTAAAGTAGACTATGCGGTTGGCAGAAGCACAAAAGGATATAATAGAAAGAGACCTAGCTGGTGTCCAGTGTCGGTAGGCAGACAATCTCTTAAAAGAACATAAACGTTGAGCTGGTTTGCTCTCTTGATTAGATCTTTATAGCAGTGGAGTCCATGAAGGGATTTCGGGATTTACTCGAGCGCGTCAGATATTGATAGCATTCATGTCCTACGTATTTTTAATAAAGTAGGAATGTTAATATGATCGTTTGCATAGTGGTGGTCGTATGAAAGATTTGAAAATGCAAAACAAAGAAAATTAATCGACCGTGTCAGATTTTCTAAGGGGATGTTAAGTGAACCTAAAAAAAAGGCTCTCATTGAATAATCTTACGATTTGGGTGTGACGCAATCTCGTGGTCAGTATTAGAACGTGCAAAAAGAATTCGCCATTTTGAGATACTCAAGCGCGTCAGATTAAGATGTATATTAAGCTTTCATCCTAATGTCCTAGACGTGCTTTATCATAATCTGACGATTATCTGGAGGTAGTAGTGCAAGAGTTTTTTTAAACATTTGAAAGCCACTTTTCATTAGCCGCTCCTCACCGATGAAAAGTTATACATTATTAAAAATTTTATCATTTTATCATCTTAGTTTAGCAACCCAAAAGGTCTCAATGATGCTCGAGTAAATCCCAATTTAGCATCGTGGGCTCCCCTACTATAACAAGGCGGATTTAAACGGTAATTAAAAATATTATCACTCGAATCACCAAAAAACAGCGGCGATAGCCCAATGGGGTTCGTAACGCACTGCCGGACGTGACGATGGTCTCGGGTTCGATCCCCAGTTACCCTGGGCACACACCTCTTACTTTTCGAAGTTATGTGTGTATTAAAAATGTTAATTATCGCTCGCTTAACAATGTTCCCTGAGATGGCAATAGGCTCGCCCCCTAATATTACATTGGGACCGAAACATAACTGGCGAAGTATGGGTGTATGGGTGTGTAATACACCTCTGCCTACCCCTTCGGGCATAAAAGGCGTGAGGTTATGTTATGTTATCACCCGAATCGTGTAAGTACGTGTAATATATGGTAGTGTATACGTATAGAGTCTATACACTACCATATTTCCTATATTTCAAAATCCATCTTAAAAGAAATACGTAGCTCATCAATAATTTCGAAAATATGAAATTCTGCAAATAGTGCTTCATATTCCACTTGTTTATAATTTTAAAATCAATATGTAAATATGTTAATACTGTTGAAGATACTAAACGAGTGTTGGGCGTTCAACAAACGTGAAATACTCATAGTTAAGCCATTATGTAAATTAAATTTATAACGCACATGCTAAATCGATTCCTACAAATGAACCTATTTGATCCGCATCTGGAGAGTTCGTTAGATGTACTGTTGGACATTAACACATATTCTGTATTTCAATAGTGTTTGTTTTTCAGTAAACTATTTTTTTACATCGTTAAAATTAGAAAATAGACGCAAGGAATTTATCTTCATCATCAGATCTTACATCGATCTGCATGGCTTATTAAGTGTAAGGTACCTATAAATTAATCATTTTCTCTCTATCTATGTCAACAACGATAAATTGGTAGGTTCATTTATTTTTTATAGACTCCGCCTGTATTCCCAAGGGGTAGGCTGAGGCGTAATATTACACCCACATTTTGCCATGATTTTTTAGGTAATAGGGAAGCGAGCCTATTGCCGTTTCCGGGCACATCACCAGACTCCGTGCTGCTACCAAGAATTCGGGAAAACCCAGTAACACTTTTGCCCGACCCGGGATCGAACCCGGGACCTCCGATCAGCATTCGCATACGCAATACACTGGACCACGGAGGCAGTCAAGTGGTGGGAACATATGCATATATAAAACTAGCGTCCAACCGCGACTTAGGACAAATAAAAAGTCTCTCGATGACTACATATTTCACCAACATGAATAAAAAAGGGCACACTATTACTGCTAAAACTTTTAATTTTTTAGGAAAAGATGCTTTATGTCTTGTACATTTAGAAAATATAAAAAGTGTTATAACCGTAGCTTCAATATTTAGACATACGTTTCTAATATATCAAGCCTCAGAAGTGCCTAAGTATATGCCCCGTTCATAGGAAGCAGTTATCTGTCACGGCGGAGTAATATCGCACAATATATTACATCCTGTAATGTAATAAGACCTTTATAAATGCTGATCCAGAATTAGGTCTTACTACATAAGGTTTGTACAGAATATATGAACACATGCATATAGGTAACAAGCAAAACAGATTACTAGGACAAAATATGGCCTATGTTACGAATGATAACTACTATATACTTACTAAGACAAAAATATAACAAACCAAGGTTTCATTGGCTTTTTAAATATAGATGTTGCAGTCAAAACTCTTAACCAGTCAAAAGTACTTTTGACTAGCAAAATCAGTCAAAAGTACTTTTGACTGAACAGGTTGGTCAAAAGTGGTTTTGACTGATAATTATTGGTTATTAGTGCTTTTGACTGATGCTTTATTGCGGTTAAAAGTACTTTTGACTGACGCTCTTCGTAAAAAGTAGTTTTAACTGCAATAAAGCATCAGTCAAAAGCACTATTAACTCGTTAGATGTGACTAAAAATTACTACATAACCTTTTAGGTAAGTACCTACACATAAGTAAGTATCCAGGGCGGACGAGAACTTTTCATAATACCTAATAGGTTATGTTAGGTTCTCTTGTGACCCCGCACCCGAAAATAGGAGCCCTGCGAAGCAGGGCTCCGTCTACTTAGCTTATTGGGCGACAGAACTTTTCATAATAGGTAGGTAGGTTAGTCAAAAGTACTTTTAACCAGCTCCATTAGGCAAAAGTACTTTTATTTTAGTCAAAAGTATTATTGACTAAAGCAAACGGTCAAAAGTACTTTTGACTGGTTAAGAGTTTTGACTGCAACATAGATAACAAATTAGTATGTGTGCCTTAGGATATAATTTACCAACCACCCAGGCATCTAATAACACATCATGACTGGGTGATCCAATGTATGAATAATCTTTTTAGATTTTCTTACGTAAATGTGGATCATCGGATATCAAATTCTCATAATCAGAAAATCAAATATCTGTTCTGTAAGCCAAAATGATTATACTAAATTGTGTTGAAAATTCCCCTCCAGCCACACAGGCTTCGCAATTAGGTCAACCTATAATGTCTTGCCTCCGACATGTCCTAAATATTCTTCTCCTGAGACAAGATCTGGGCCGCCGGCTTTAATTTCCCTCTAAGGGCTGTAGGGCTCCGGCATAAATGCTGCAAAAAGCGCTCACCCATCCAAGTCGTGACCTCTGTCACCGGTATTTTACTTTGCCGATTTGTTAAGAACAGCACGTCAACACACTATGAGCGCTAAATATTTGGTTATATACCTCATTATTCTGTAATGTTTCAACCAGCTTAGGTAGGCCGTGCTTGCGAGTAGATTAACGCGTAGAGGTGTAGGATTAAAGTAATTAACGATTTAGACCAATTCAACAAACGCGTGTACACAAATCACGTGTGATGAACTTATGAAAACTTTACATGACTGAAATACAAATACTATTATTCTATCTCAGTATAAATGACTAGTTAGTCTTGTTATAATATATTATCGATGCCTTACGGCCAAAAGAGGGTAACCGCCACTTTACAAACTTCACAGGAGAGTAGTTTAAAGCTCAAAATAAGTGAAAAAAAAATCATTGAAAATTTTCTGTACGGTCCAAAAGTTTCAAAATTTAACCATATAGTTATTGATTAGGTCTCTACGAAATGATATTGTTAATTAAAACAAATCACACTCCTAACACTATTTAGTGTCGCTTACCCTCAAATTGTCCTAATTATACTAACAGGAAAAAACGTCGTAAATGAAAACAACTCAATTAATGAGTTCCAACCCAAACGATTTAACTGCACCATTTATTTTATTTCTGTTGAAGAAAAAAAAAAGCATAACTGTGCTTTTTCTGTTCATCAAGTGGAGCCAATATGACATAACCGGCTATTGGTTAACACATTAAATGCCGAAGTAAAACATTGGACTGTAATTGGTGGCCACCATACAAATGGTCAACTACGTAATATTTCGTAGCACTCATCACAGATAATGGTTTATAGCAGGATGCTGGAGTACGTAATATTGCATATATAAAAAATATGAAAAGACATGACTGTTTGTAAGTGGAGAGACAAGCGTGATGTTTTAGCACTTTCACAGATCTATGTAAAAATACGTAGTTGGCCTCTGCTATTATTGCCACCTACGTAATATTACGTACTTGGCAATCAATGGGTTAATGGCAGAAGAACAAGGAGATTGTAATAAGTTAATTATCTATAAAAAATACAATAAGCTCTTTTATACAACGCGAAAGCACATTGTGATTATTTCTTATTAAATTATACATACATACTTACATACATACATTAGACTTTTATAAGTTTTTAAACTGGCTAACCGACTAAGGTATGACTTAAAAAAAAGAGAAATTGTGCTCAATCAGTCTTTATTTTAGAAAATTAAACAAAGCAATTGTAACTCATTGTAAGTTACTCTTGCATTATACATTCATGCTGACATTCTAGATATGACAAAAAAATATAAACTTAAAATTTCGTACCTAAGGACCACTTTTAGGTATGACGGTAGGCGTTTGGTCCTCATCGTCCGCATGTCCGCGTCTACAGTTGCCGTAAATCGCCTCGCGACCTCCGTTGCCGGGGGAGTCCTCCACAGCAAAGAAACTACCCAAAATAACCATGTCCGGTGAAGAAATGCGTCAGGCGGAAAGTGAGGACACCCTGGCGGCCTCCAGCCACTCCACAAAGAGGTTTCTTTCTATCGCTTTTGCCGTGTATCCATTCATTTGCACTCACCCATCCATTCACTCAATCGATAAAACAATGATGATGACACCTGTTAAATCAGTCACGGTGGAAAATCTTGAGGCAGAATAACAATTTGCAAAAGAGGGACCTACTAACGTGCGCTAATATATGTGCGAAACAAACGTGCAGTTATTATTCTCGCACTCTTATAGTCCCATAGGCAATTCGACACAACAGAGTCATATCATTTGCAGGATTAACTCTTGACTGTTACTGAGAATTCATCAATAAATCCAATAACTCCTTGTTGCCCCAACCTGGGATTCGAACCCTTGATTATGATCCTAAGCCAGGCCAGCCAACAAAAACTCTGTAGGTACTTATTTAACCATTCAGTATTTTCTGAACAAGATAGCAAAAGAATGACTTCTTACCTATAAAACTTAAAATAACTAATTAGAATACACAATTATAGATGAATATAAAAGTCTATTAAAATAATCTTACCATTTTATTTCCTTCGAAAACTTCGCGCCAAACGGACTCGCAAGCACGGAGGTGCTTACGCCGCGGTGAATGTTCGCTGTACAACGACAAAGAGTGAGATAACCGATGCTGTTTGTCATTCTTCTGTAAGCTAACCGCCAAATCTTTGATTTACCTTGTTATCTAACCACCATACCAAATATTTTTTTGGGAGGGAAAAAAAGGGGAAGCGACAATATAAGGCGACATTCGTTTGGATGATTTATCCTAAGCGCCTTCGATTATTGATTTGGTGACTAGGGAAAACAAAAATAAGCGCCAAATAAAGTCACGGAAATGAGACCTAAATGTAATAAATGACATTTATTTTATCCAAAGAAACTGCCCTAATATCCTAACCGAAAGTTTGGTACACAAAGATTCAAGTAAAATTTGATTAATGTATTTTTTACAAAAAAAGTATTTACAGCCCTAACTACTTAACGTTCAAGTAAAGAAAAAAATATTCAAAGCCAAAATTGCTTATCTCACAGTTTTGAAATCTTATTTTTATCCAACCACCATAATACAAAATACACCAAAAATAAATGTCGTTTATGACGAAAAACTTAGTGTTAGAACCTCAATTCCTTTACCGCCTAAGCGACAAAATGTTTGTCCTAGAGCCACGAAACTTAGACCATTAGACGCAGAAAAAAAGCCGATTCTAACCATATATATAAGTCGATTTCGCAACTTCAAAAAAATGTCGCTTACCCCCTTTTGGCCGGAAGGCATCGTTATCATCTATTGAACATGAGGTTCTTAAAACGGATCATCGTACATACATCGTTTATAAAAAATATCATAAAATTGTACACTTGTGTACTTATTTTTTTTATAGTAGTTGGATTTATAAATCTATCTTGCACGATTGGCGTTGTGATTTAAGCGGCCGCCTCGTCGCTTGGCACTGCGCCTAGAGTTGTTGGATTATTTCTCGCACAAGACAACACCTTGTGAGATCCATGAAATGTTGTTTCGAGTTTGGGTGTTTTTGCATCCGTTGGTTGTATGTTTGTTAAGTCTCCCACGACACAGGTTTCATTTCTAGTGCGGGAAATGTCTGTAAAGAATATTGATTTCCATAGTGGTCACCATTGCCTTTTAGCAAAGGATTCCCGTCACTGATATAGGTATAGTCGAACAATTTAGTAGGTAGCCGGTACTAAACTTGGGGTTCCCATTCGTGATCATCCCTTGGGCACCTTTGTTTCCCATAATTATCGGCTCCTCTAACTACAAAAACTGTCTATAGCTACCATAATAGCTGATACTTCGTTTACTGATACTGTTTAATATACATATAATTATAGATGTTCACTAGAAGTGAGTTCATACTATTTAGAGAAGAAACCTAATTAACTAAAATACCAATACTATGTGTACTCTTTGTTGCCTTTCGGCAAGTAAGGCTGAAAATGCAGATTTCGTCAGATAATAAAAAAAACCTACATAGGTACAAAGGTCTAAGAAACCGTCGTTAAGAAACATTTTCGGCCCTGAATCTAAAAAAAAGCACAACTGGACTAAATATATACATAGATATGTGTATGTACCTATGTCACTGATTTCCTTCTAAGTGGATACACTAGTGACAATATTTTGTGTATTTGAGGTTCTCTGAGTAGTTAACATTCACATTGGACCAGATAAATCAACGTTCGGGCAAAATGAAGTGTGTCAAGAGTTTGAGTCTCTTCCTTGATTTTGACTATGTTTATTTTTATATACGCTTAAAATGCGCGGCAGGTAGCGCTCATTTCGAGATACAGAAAATGGCTATAAGCATAATACTCCTGAGAATTATCCTTCTCATCCCTAAAATATATATATAGTAAAACTCCAGTTATATAAGAATATAGTTTATACATTTATGTTTTAGGTATCCTTTTACACTGTACAGATGTAATGTTTCCTAAGAGCCACCGTCCGTTCGGTACCGTCACCAGGAATAGAATGGCCGCTCTCGCCAACCGCCATTTTGAATTATTTCGATAGTGATGTGACTCGGACGAGTCAATCGACTACAAATTATTAAATTCCAATCAATATTAATTTTAATAAAAATGGGGACCTTACACTCGTCCATCCTGACCTCGTGTATGGGGACATACACATACACGCAATCAAGCAAACTTAACACTCGGCGAGAGGGGGCACTTATAATCACATTAAAGAATCCTGTAAACCCATCCAATTCTTACAGGCTTGGTTACACGTTATCATTGCCGCAAACCCATCCAATTCTTACGACAACGATAACATACACAAATTTAATTCTGCGAACCCATCTAATTCTCGCAAAATTAAATGCAATGCTTGCTAAACCATCCAGTTCTAGCAAGATTGACATTCACCGACATGCAGTTCCTGCTAACCCATCCAACTCTAGCAGGAACTGCTACACCGCTTATAAAAGCTTACAATCCTGGTCAACCCATCCAATTCTGACCAATACATTTTATGAACCGCTTATAAAAGCTTACAATCCTGGTCAACCCATCCAATTCTGACCAATACATTTTATAAATCGCTTATAAAAGCTTAAAATCCTGGTCAACTCATCCAATTCTGACCAATACATTTTATAAATAATGCAATGCTTGCTAACCCATCCAATTCTAGCAAGATTGACATTCCCCGACATGCAGTTGCTGCTAACCCATCCAATTCTAGCAGCAACTGCTATACCGCTTATAAAAGCTTACAATCCTGGTCAACCCATTCAATTCTGACCAGTATTTTCACATAACAAAATAGACATTTAATAAATAAAATCATGACTACATTAATAATTGTATAAATAAATAATAAAAATATAAAATATAATTAATACGTTTTTACAACCAACAGTGCAATAGATAGATAGATAGATAGATAATTGCTTTATTGTGCAAATGTTGGTACAAATTCGGTGTAATTAAATAACTTAATTAATGATATGTATCAAATTCACAAGGGCGGCCTTATCGCATAGGGCGGCATTATTGCAATATATCAGCTCATACAAAAATTAGCGCAATACGTGTAAAACACCACTATTACTAACCATTTAATTTTAGCGTAGGTTAACAAAATATTATAATGGCGACATAATATAATAACAAGGAATTGATATAAATTAGAATGATGGGCTGTTTTATAACTTCCACACAAATAAGCCTGTAACAATACAGTTCTGAACTGTACCATGAATACCTAGGTTCATTAATTTTATTTTAAATCAATAATTTGGGGGGGGGCGGGTGAAGTTACTCGCGTCAGTAGGAACTACCATCTTTTCCTAGACCCACCCTACACGTGCCCCCAAAAATAACTGTTATCCGGTCAAATGGGCTATCGGCTATACATTCACCCCAAATAACAATAAAAGCTACCGCTTAGTCATTAATAACCTTCACCAAAGCCAACAACCACCAAAGATTGTGAACTACAACAGAGATCCTATACAAGTGTGGTAGCCGCCGAGATCGTAACGCAGTCAAAATCTACACCAGCTTCTGATAAAACCACTGATATTACTGGCAATCAACGAAATCTGACTCTTAAAAGCATACTCATAAACAAAGTGAGACGATCTATCTCCTAATTCAACAAATGAGCTCCATGTTGGACCTTATCACAACTCTCATTACAAAACAACAAATTACTTCTCTAAACCTTGCAACGTGGAACATTAATGGCCTTGCACCTAACTCTCATGAACTTGAAGCATTCCTCATCTCAAACAAACTTGATGCATGCCTTATATCCGAAGCACATACAACCAATCGAAGCCGAATCTGCATCACCGGATATAGCGTGTACTTTACCTGCCACCCGGATGGCGGAGCTCATGCTGGTTCTGCGATTGTTATTAAAAATAGCATAAAACACTGCCTATTGCAGCCGTACGCGACTAACCACCTACAAGCTACCACAATGCGCATAGAAGACGGCTATGGTCATATGAACTTCTCGGCCATATATTGCCCACCGCGACATTGCATAAAAGAAGTCATGTTCACAGAATATTTCCAGTCTGTGGGGAATCGCTTCATAGCTGGTGGGGTCTGGAATGCTAAGCACACCTACTGGGGATCACGAGTAACCGTTACAAGAGGTCGAGAACTGAAAAAAGAGCGTCGATTCCAATCGACTTATACCATTATCTACTGGTGAACCGACATACTGGCCCGCAGACAGCAACAAGATACCAGATTTGTTGGACTTTTGTATCACCAAAAATATTCAACCTCTTTACGTTCACATAGTATCAAGCCTCGACGTCTCCCCTGACCATAGTCTAGTGATGTTGATGATAAGCACACCAATCATTTACTGTGTACCCTATAATGAGAACCTGTACAATGCAAAAACGGACTGGGGTAATTTTCGTGAATTTCTGGAATCCAATATAATTCTTAAACTTCCACTGAAAAATCCCGTAAACATTGACCACGCGTGCCCATACATCACCAACCTGATACAAGTAGCGGCTTGGAAAAACACTCCCACTCTAGAAACACCCAATCGCAGAAAACTAATTCCAGGTGATATCCGCAGCAAGATATTTGAAAAGCGCAGACTTCGCAGAGTGTGGCAACATTCACGCAATAGAGAAGACAAAACACGACTCAACCGGGTGATCACTGAACTAAAGGCTGCTCTCGCACAGGTTGCAAATGCATAGAGGCTACCAAAAGATAAGACAAAGTCTTATCTTTTGGTAGACTAATAAAGTAATAAGGAGTACTCCTCAGCAGCATTTCCCGATGTCCAACAGGCTTTTGATCGGGTTTGGAACAAAGGCCTATTGTGCAAAATAAAGAGGCTGCCCCATACGTTTTACCTTCTTTTGACATCATATTTAAAAGATAGAACCCTCCAAGTCAAGCAACGCGGCTCCAGATCCCCTCCGCACACTTGCGACGCAGGAGCGCCTCAAGGCTCGGTCCTTGGCCCAGTGCTGTATAACATATTTAATCACGACCTACCGCAAGGCCCCAAACGTAATTATTGCGACGCCTGCGGATGACGCTGCATTTCTGACATCTAGTAGTGACCCAGATGAAGCCAGGAGACCCTTACAAATCCAACCAGACCAAACCTATAGCTGGTTGCAAAAATGGCGAATTAGAGTGAGTGCCCCCAAATCGCACCACATCACTTTCACGCCGCGAAAGAAACTATGCCCAACAGCAAATCCCGGTCAAGTACCGCTACCTCAATCTACATGTGTGAAGCACCCGGGCCTCCACTTGGATCAACGTATGACCTGGAAGGAACATGTAAAACATAAACGGAACGAAGTCAATTTTCGTTTTAAAAACCTATTGTGGTTACTCGGTAAACAATCCGCTCCGTCTCTGAGTAACAAACCCAGAGTCTACAGCTCAGTTATAAAACCCATATGGACTTATGGATTCCAACTGCGGTCCTCAGCCTGCAAATCAAACATCCAATGCCTTCAGAGCCCAAAATAACATCCTCAGGACTACAAGTGGCGCCGTCCGGCCCACTCGCAACTCTGAGATCCATGAGTGCTTGGAGACAAAGACTTCTGTAGGGGTCATGGGGCAGCTCTTTGTCGTCCCGTTCAAGATGGCATCGCTGCTCACCTCGGCCGTCCTTTCGAAAAGACCGCATCTCATCCTGTCTCAATGATGTCGGTCTGTGCGACGATAACGGCATCGTCATCAAGTCAGAGAAAACTAAACTTCTAATAACACACTATACACCACTATTTTTTAATTAGTACAAAAACTTTAAGGACAGATTAGCGAAGATATTATTATCATATAATATGTGACGCAAGAATTTCATAATATCGATAACGAGCAAAGTTATTATCATTTATACACAAACATTCAAAGGAAATTCATGAGGTATTTGCAATACAGGACACGCTTTGAACTACCGGATTACCAAACAAGATGTAGGCATTTTTAAATTTTTCCCTTAAATTTAAGGAGAGACATAGCGGATGTAGTTTACTTTATGAAAATTGCAGCAGGTCATATAGATTGCCCCGAACTCTTAGCTAAAATTAATTTAAGATATTATAGCAAGCAACTTAAGAACATGAAATTACTATATGTACCAACAGTGAGCACCAATTATAGGCGAAACAGCTTTATGAGCAGAGCAGCCCGCTTATTTAATGATTTACCTGTAGATAATGTAGATTTATTTACAACAAGCACATCGGCAGCAAGGAGAGCATTGGCACAAAAGTTCTTTATATAATTTAATTTTATAACTTTATATTTGTTTATAGTGCCCAAGCATGCGTTGTTGGGTATCATCTGTTTTTACCATTTATTATTATTACTTAACATTTGTGAAGATTTTTTATTGGCTTAGAGGCTTAAATAAATGTGTTAATATTGTAATGTAACGCTGTGAATCTTCCGAATAAAAAAAAAATGGTTTATTGTAGAAAATCTCACTTAAATCATAGTCATATTTTACAATCCATTCACTTATTCATTGATAATATTGCATCCTGTTCATTCGCATTCTCTCTGTCGCACTTATGATGTAGGTAGCCATAGAAAATAAATAAAATTTATCAATGGTTTATTTTACTATGATAGTATGCGGGTCGGTCATAGTATTAGTATTGCATTTACCAATTATCACATATTTTTGTGGACAGTTTTGAGACAGTTTTGGGACTTAGTGTTTTTATTTTTTAACTACATAAATATGATCAGTTAAAGATATTTAGTGCTCTCTTAAATTTTTTGTACTAATTAAAAAATAGCGGTGTATATATTTGCGACCATCAGTAGAACCAGTATTGTATACACACAACCATTTTGACGACCGGTTGGTGTAGCGGGAGTGTAAGCGACTGCTACGCCGAAGGTCGCGGGGTCGATTCCCGCTCAAGTCAAACATTTGTGTGCATGAACATGGATGTTTGTCTTGGTCTGGGTGTTTCTTAAAAAAATAGTATATATGTATGTTTATCCATTATCTAGTACCCATAGTACAAGCTCTGCTTAGTTTGGGACTAGATGGTGTTGAGTGAATGTGGTAGAATATATTATATTATATTATTATTATATTATTTAAGCTTTCATAATTTATCAAACCGTCAATGTAAACCTATTGAAAAAGTAAACTGTTTTAAATACTTAGGCATGAAAATAGATGAACATTTTTCATGGTCCCATCATTTAGATTACGTTTGTGACAAACAGAGAATTAGTTGGAAAATTATATCATTTAAGCTTTAAAGTACCTAAAGGAACATTGAAATCCTTATATAAGTCACTCTAGGAGTCTATTCTCGGTTATGCTTTAGATTGCCATGGTCTTACATTCAAAACATATATAAATAAATTAGAATCAATCCAAACAAAGTTTCTTAAACTTCTTGTCAATAATAAAACTAGAAATCAGCATAAAAATGCCTACACAAAATTATTTAAAATTTGTAAAATACTACCAATTTCCCTAAAACATAAATACTTATTGGCTGTAAACAACCATAGCAGTCTTGAGCATAACTTGGAACATGTTACAAATAATCATAACACCCGATCGATGGCCTCTGGCAAATATATTGTACCAAGAGTGTTTAATTATTACGGTGGTAGAAGTTTAAAAACGTTTGCCATATCCGCCAAATAATGTCCCAGAGGACATAAGGAACGAAAATAATGAAACTATATTTAAAAAAAAGACTTAAGCAATATTACTTAGATACGTGCTAGAATTTAAGAGTGAAGTTAGCTATAAGTAGTTATTGTAATTTTATCTATGTAAACGTTCTAATTTACTGAACGGAGAAAGGATCCCACAGTTAAACCGATGACACGGTTTTGTGGGACACTGCACTATTCCTGTATGAACGTGTGAATGACAAATAATTAAATAAATAACAAATATGCGACGTATTACGGTCGTTGCGACGAGAGTTATGCCGTCGGGAACTCGGTCGCCGACGACTCCGTTGCAAGTTGATTTCCACTTCCAAGCGCCCGAGTCCGTCTCGTTCTCTCTCCGACTCAGGATCCCCGTCCCGGATGCTCCGGCTGCAGACGCCACCATGAGCAGGGCCATGGCTCCAATAGCGACCTCCACAGTCCACCTCGCTGCGCAGTCGACTCCCGCCCAACTCCTTCGCCATCGCGTCCCGATCCACCGGGTTCCGGCGTCTCCAGGTGTCGGCTTGGTCCATTCCCACCTTGCTCCATTTTCTTTAACTCAGAGACGAAAATTTCGGTTAGAATTTGAATTTTTAAATAGACGGTAAATTAATTAAAAAAAAAACGTCTATCTCGGAAACGGTGCGCGTTAGCGCAAAAATATTGAAAAATTCATACCCCTTTATAAAACCCCGGAGCATATTTCTTAGAACCCTTTTCTGACCTTAGCATGACCTTGACCCTGGACCTCCGAACCACAACCAATAGTGATATACTTTATTTAATAATAAAAATAGACGGTCTTGGAGCTTCCTCCTCAAGACCATGGTTGCACCTTAATGTGACCTTGACCCTACGTTCACGGCACAAGCTAACCATAATCAAGTAGTATTTTTTTCGTAATTATCCGTTACATACATACACAGTCTCCCTTCTATATCCTCGAAGAGCTAGGCAGAGCTAGATATTGCTATACTCACTTTTGACCAGACCAAACAAATCCCAACAATACATTGCCCGATCCGGGCATCGAACCCAGGATATGTCAAATGTGTGAAATTTATGCCGCGAGACCAACGAGACAGTAATAATCCGTTAGACAATTATTACACTATGAAGAGGCTAATTTTCAATTTGTTAGCGTTCAACCAATATTTAAAATATTAGGCTGCACGTACAACGTACATTGTACGCTGGTAACTAGTTTTCTATTCCAATATATATTTAACAAAAGTTCAAAACTAGGACGAATACAAAATACCGCACACGTAAAATCATAATTTGAACTAAAACGAATATAAATTAATGTGAGCATGTACTTACCACTTCTGATTTGTAGTAAAACTCCAGTTATATAAGAATATAGTTTATACATTTATATTTTAGGTATCCTTTTACACTGTACAGATATTATAATGTTTCCTAAGAGCCACCGTCCGTTTGGTACCGTCGCCAGGAATAGAATGCCCGCTCTCGCCAACCGCCATTTTGAATTATTTCGATATATATATATATATATATATATATATATATATATATATATATATATATATATATATATATAACGCTATTTTTAATTAGTACAAAAAATTTAACACAGCACTAAGTAAGTATCTTTAACTGATCATATTTATGTAGTTAAAAAATAAAAACACTAAGTCCCAAAACTGTCCACAAAAATACGTGATAATTGGTAAATGCAATACTAATACTATGACCGACCCGAGTACTACGAGTATCATAGTAAAATGAACCATTGATAAATTCAACTCCCCCCGCCTCTCTGCGCCTGCGCCACGCCCCGACGATGCGACAAACAGTACTAAATTGCTAGCAAAAGTGAGCGTATCTAATTTCGTTGCAAAAGTTAATTGTTTGTCCCGACGCGATGGCCTATCATATCAGTTCATATCAGGGGAGTATATAGCTATGCTTCGTGCGTACTTTTTGAGTGGAAAAATCGTTAAAAAGTGATCCGATTAGTATCAAACACTTAAAACAATGCATATTGGATGCTTTTGACAACGGTGGTGGACATTTCGAAGGACAATGGAAATACTTGTAAATTTAGTAAATAATACGTACTTAAGTAAATAATAATTTGATGCGGGTGGCTCAAAATCGGTCTGTGTTCTCCACACACCTTGAGGAAGGCTTATGTCCAGCAGCGGACGTCTCTAGGCTGACATGATGATGATAAAATAATATTTGTAAATAGCAGATGATTCGGACTTCATAAATACGCCAAAATTACTCTTTTCTTTTAGTCCAGAATACCTTCTTTTATTTTGATATTTGTTTGCTTTCTAATGACATACCTCCGTATTTAATTACTTGTTAAACGATAAATTTTACCGGTCCTAAGCCCGAATGAAGTATGAAGGAGAGGGTAGAATTAACAAAATTAAAAAATAACTACCTACATTTATTATTTTTCTTCATTTTATTTTCTATGGCTACCTACATCATAAGTGCGACGGAGAGAATGCGAATGAGCAGGATGCAATATTATCAATGAATAAGTGAATGGATTGTAAAATATGACTATGATTTAAGTGAGATTTTCTACAATAAACAAATGATAATAACTTTGCTCTTTATTGATATTATGAAATTCTTACGTCACATATATGATAATAATATCTTCGCTAATCTGTCCTTAAAGTTTTGTACTAATTAAAAAATAGCGGTGTATGTATTTTTTTTATAGATTCACGCCTGTATCCCCGAAGGGGTAGGCAGAGGTATAATATTACACCCACATATCACCAGGAATTTTTAGGTCCCACGTAATAGGGGGCGAGCCTATTGCCGTACCGGGCACATAACCAGACTCCGGGCTGCTACTGAGAATGTCCTAACGGAAAAACCCAATAACACTTTGCCCGACCCGGGAATCGAAACCGAGACCTCCCAATCCCACGCGCACATTTATGCCGCGAGACCAACTAAAATATATAACCACAAGTAAAGGCTGCCCTAACTCGTTAAGTCAGCCTACCATTTAATTAGTTAGTCGAATACTTTGCCACTTTAGTACGCGTCTTCACGATGAGAATATTAACTATTCAATGCTTCCTCCACGCTCAGTTGAATACTAGTTCCACTTAAAACAGAATTGCATTTAGAAAAGCAACAGTAAGACTAAGACATTTGTGATAAACAAACAATCGTGGTAAGTGCTTGCAGTTAAACTTTAAAAAGCAATGCAAGTTTAACCAGCGTAAGTTCTGCAAAATGATCAACGCAAGAAAAATGTGTTAAACATTAAAGCATTTTTCTTAAGCTTTTTCAAGGGATAATGGGTAATGTTCAAATAAATCATCCATTCTGACACTGTAGCTTTCGGTGGGGATGAAAAAGAGCAATATTTTAAAGTTATTATTTGCAAAACTGTTATTACTCGTATATTTTGTTCGCTAAAGTACTCCGTGAACTATTTTTGTAAATTATTTACGAGGGAATATCTTTATTGCCATTTTATTGAAAGAAATGTATAAAGGGAATTTTCACATTCAAATTATTGCGGGCCTAACATAAGTTTTTAGGTTAATAGTAAATTATTGTGAAATAGCGCAGTGCATATACATATAATAAGGTTAATAGTATCATTATGACTATGAATTTTTCATTTCAGTAACTCCAAATAGTACGATTGGTTCTCTTGATAGTCACACTTTTCTGTGCTAAGTGAGTCATCGTTAATAAGTCTCATGTTTCATTGATGTTACGATTTTGTGCCGATATGGATGCATCGTGGGTATTTACATTTCCGTTTTTGCTAAGGTCAACTGAATCGACTAATATAATCTATCATTTGTTGATCGATTACTAACGATATTTTTAAACGTAGTTTAATCATGTAAATATACAAACATACATTGACTATCTATCCCCTTGTTATATTTATTATCTTCTGCGTATTATATGAAATCTAGAAAGACGACAGAAAAAAGACTACACAACAATATTAGTCAGAATTCACGATAAAACTTTATGAAATTCATACAGCAAAACCGATAATTCAAATTCTAAAATTATCAAATAATACGAAGCATAATAAAATTATCAAATAATACAAATCGAAAATTTTTAGTAAATATAATTTAAGTAAAATTCTTGTAAATTACGAGTTTTAGCGTCGATCGTTTTACCGCTGTGAGACCCATATGATACCAAATTAGATTGCTAACAAGCTCTGCCTACAATGCCTGAGGCTTCGGGTGTCCTTGTCTATACCCATTAAGTTCTAAAAATAACATCCCGAAGACGTGGGTGGAGTGTAATACACCTTTGCTGAACTTATTAAGGAAAACGTGAAAGAAAGTAAATTCACTTTTGGTGAATGTTACGAAAATAGCCAGTTAGCCTCTTCTAAGCACATGTTCATGTTTGCTGCGCAATAGAAGATGTTTAGTACATTCTTGCCGAGTAGTATTTTTTTGGATTTACGCGAATGTTACACATTGAAATTGTAGACGCAGAATGTACACTGTGAGCGTAAATAGTAACACTAATAGTTGAAAAATGTTCGGGTACTTTGAGATAACTTATACATTCAAGAAAAAGACAAAAATCACTTCAGTCTGCCGTGAACATGAATCCTGTAAACAATTCGACGCGTCGGCCTGTAATAAAAATGTAGTTTCTAGATTATTCGGTTTAAATGTAATAACTAGTGTAACCAATATAGCGTAAACTGTGAAATCCGTAAACTGTGGTTTAAGTTCAATTCTTGCCGAGTGTGTAAATATCGAGGGATTAAGAATCATTAATACAGAATTTTAATATTAACAGGTATGATCAGGGAGATTTTTGAGCAGACAGAGATTTTTGGGCAGACATGGGTGCCACTAATAGTGGCACCCATATCTGAAGCCGCAAAGTTTATTATAGAAAAGCTAAATTTTAACAAATAATTATCTAAATTTATCGTATAACTTAGTACTTAAATAAAAGTACATTATTTTAGTGTGTTTTTGTTTAACCATTAAAAAACGCTGGGGCTCACTTATCCTTATAAGGACATACTCAAATTTCCCTAAATAATTAAAACGGCAGATTTGTTTATAGTTTTGAAAATGTTGACTACATGTTTGCTGCTTGTCATAATGCTGACTGTTACGCGTTTATTTTATATTTGCATGCGTTACTTATAAATTGAGAAGTGTTTCAGGATTTATACTTAGTTAAAGATGTGTATATTTTTTTTATGACGAGACTTTATTGGTGCCTGAGATATCAAATTTTCATAAAAGCATGGACCTCAATTGGCTTGACGCAACGGTAGAGATATTTGCCTGAACACTGTACGCAACAAACAGCTCGTTAACGATAGAGCCTTGCGCTTACTGACTCGCTTCAAGTTCAGATCGTTGTAAATCTCGAAGTGGACACTTCAGTGTTTAACGCTGATCAAATTCGACCTTCAGCACAGTCACAGTCTTATGTATCTATAAGCTCTGAACTAAACTGCAAGTGGACTCGTTGCTACTATGTACGTTAAAAAGTTTGGTACGCTTTTTATAAAAAAATATGTAAAAAAAAATCTAAAACCCGCATTTAAAAGTAAGGCACCGTGAAAACTACCTACCGGGTGTCGAACATAAAGCCGCATATTAAACTTAATTTAAGAGAAAACTTAAGCTCTCCTTAGGAAAATTATGAACGTAAAGTCGGCTACATTTGAACAATACAATCATTTTCTTTACTTAGAATATCATTGAATAAAACTGTGTTGTAAATAATTTTACCGTGTACGCGTTGACTATGTTTATTCTGCACAAACTAGGAAAGCTTAAATTTTTGTCATAGTTGGCGACTGAATCCAGTCGGCACTGTGCTTAAAATACGTTTTAAATGTAATCAGACTGTGGAGATCTTGATAAGAAGCCGATCTCAATTAGCTTTCATTGTCTAGTTACACCTTCGTTTAAAGTCTTATCTATATTATATAAAGCTGTAAATTTCGGTTATTTAAACGATCATAATTTCGAATGACATTGAATGTTTAAATATCTGTGTTATTTCGCCGACGCGACGTTACGATAGGCTCACAACTGTCGTAGTCGTGGAGGGACTAGTGTCAGCTCAACACCGTCAGGGTAAAGCGTGGGTTTCGACAACTACCCTCACTTGTTTTAATTACTTTTAACCGCACTTCGGTATTGCAATACACTACACTAATGACGTCTACACATTGATGAGCTGTGCTCTGGCGGCGGCGCTTGCGGTTTGCACTTGCAGGTGCTGCGTACTGTTATTAACGTTAAATAAAGACGATATTTTCGTGGCCTTTGACATTATTTGTATATTGTCTTTCGGAGATATATCCACCCACACTACTTCAATACATCCGTGATGATGGCGCTTGCATCGGGGCCGAAACAAAGGTATGTGGTATAAATCCCGAAAGACAATATACAACTAAAGTAACCTAAGACAACAAAGTTACACGGGTACGTGGTATATATCTGACAACAATATACCACTAAGATATCTTAAGACAGAAAAGTTAAAGATCGTATTGTAAAGGCCTGAGATTAGGGCATATCAACAAAAAGCTTTCACATCTACTCTTGTTAGGATAAGATTCCAAACAAAAGAATAATTTTACACTAAGTAACATGGTTATAAAAGAAAATTCACACACGAATTAGTGTGATAAACCTTTTTATAAAAAAAAGGAAATGAGTAATCAGGATCTAAATGACTGAGTAAAGACCATACACTGTGTCATTTTAATTCAATGTTCACAAGAGCGGTCTTTCCCCTTTTTCCGTCACTTGCACCAACGTGAAAAGCGTACCCGACGTCAATGTCGCAATGTTTGTATTACATCTAAGATTTACTACACAGGTAGGTATGTATGTGCAAATGTACGTTTCGGAAAAATAAATTGAATTGTAAATGAGTCCACGGGGATACAAATGCGATGTTGAAAGTGATTTTCAACATTTTATTCTTGTAGGTATATGTGTGTAATTTAAAGAGACAACATAATTATGTAAATTGTAGGTACCCAGAATCAGATATGACAGGATCACAAAATACTGCTTCGTGAAAATATACCTGGCTGCTTTTAATGTCCGCAATCACCAGCATTTTAATACCTATAGATAGATGATTATTTGGCAGTACTTTATTAGTAGTAACCGTCTAAACACGTATCCAAGTATTTGAAACTATCAAATTATGATAATATATTTAACGGCGCGCTGATTATTTAAGAATGATTTTAAGGTTTAATTAAAAGCTGTCTTTAGAAATTGTTACTTAATTTAGCGATGGTTGTAATCGATTACTCGATTAGTAGTAAAATAAAATTGAGAGCGGGTAACCCCGAATAGAGTAGTAGGTGGCGCCAAACGCGGTGACAGTCGTCCATTACTCTGACAGCTGTTGCACCGGGCGGGCACGTGCTAAACTATTGGCTCACAAATTCATAATCGTGTTTCATCCTCCATATTTTATTGTATTTCGTTCTAAATTGTTAATTCGAGCAATACAGCGTGTACAAGTAAAGTGGTGCTTTTATTTTGAATCTCTTGCCGCCATTGCGCCCACAATGGAGAAAACCTACGAAGACTACTCAGAGAGCCCTCCTGACGCTTCCACATCAGAATTGGGATGGGCCCACAACGACCCACGTGTTCAAAATGAAGACGCTAGTAAAGAAAAATTGCTGGGCTGGTTGGAACTACAAAATCGCAATTTTCTGACGCTGATGCAAGCCATGAAAATACCTACTACATCGTCGCATGGCCTTTGTTTACCGGACTTTGATCCTGAGCAACAAGATAATATGGATGGACGTGCTTGGGTGACGAGAGCAGACATGTGATTGAAGATCAAGACCCGCATTGCGCCCCGCTTGTGGTCGCACTAATGCGTATCGTTTCCTGGGATGATATAGTGCAATGCAAAGTGCAGAAAGGCGCGAGCGAAGGCAACTACTAACGCTGCTATGTTGGTGAATCAGCTGAGATTTCAACGGTTAACGTGGTGAGCGTATTTTGTGTTTTTTTTTTTATTGGTAGTGCCAATTTTATTTAGTGACGGAAGTTGTGAAACATTACGCGTTTAACCTTGGAAATGTCGTAATCGTCGTGGTGATATCGCCATCACATCGTACCGAGTGTTGTAGGTTCGATACCTACACGAGACACTGAAATGTGGAACAATTTGACCTTTGCCGTATTTTATGCTAGCGTATGGTTGTCTTACTACCGTAGTGACCTAGCTATAGCGTAGATATTGAACGGAGGTTTTGAGTTTGATACGCTGGTTAAAAAGAAAGCGATTATTGTTATTTCTACATGCGAGGGTGGCTCGCACTCACGAACCTTGTGATCATATTATGCTTGCTTGCAAATAGATTATCTTGTCTCGGTCTTACTTTATGGACTGTATCAGTAACGAGAGTGAGCGTACAGGCCGACTTGCATTATTCCAAACAACTGTGGTTGGTTGGTTGGTTAGTGTAACCTGACCATAATCGAAAGATATTACTAGCGCCATTATTTTATCGACTCGTGGTGTTGATAATACCTAACTGTTTTCGTTTGAACGTGATCAGAGCCTAAGTAAAGAGTGGCACTGTTACTCGTTGTAATTCTGAGTTGTACAGACGATCTCGGTGTTGCAATTACACCTGCTTCTTTGTGTGCATACATTTTTAACATGACAAATTAAAATGTTTCTTACTCATGATTATTAGATGGCACCACTAGTAAAATTAAATTCCATTTTAAGATTTTACGCGTGAAAATTACCTACTGTGTGTTTTTAAAATTCGTGTGATACGCTGGGAATTTTTATCAAGTGCCTCGAGTTCTCGAGCCAAGGCCAATTAGGACGTTTAAGAGTGATAGTGTTTCTAGTAGAAGCTGTTAAACTCGATTATCAGACGATGAAGAAAATGATTGAGTTATCATCGTAGTGCGTTACGATAATCAGTTTCAGAGATTTTAATTTTCATTGTAGGTAGAACTAGGTTAGTGATCGTTAGTGATGATTGTATGCTTAACCTTATTCTCATTAAATGGGTACTTTGTTAGTCGTTGCTGTGATAATTTTGTGGTACCCACGTTACCCACATTAGTGTAGATTTGCATAAACTGGATAAGCCGTTTGTGCGGCTGCATGTTTAGCCATGCGTTGCCATTGGTTGGACCGGTAAAGTGCCTTTCTGGTTAGCCTAGCTTACCCTTGAGCTTTTGTGTTAGGCATAGTCTCCTTTGCGTTGATGTGCAAACAAGACAGCCGTTAGAGCATTGTCATAGTATCACAAACGTTGTCCATCGTCTTGAACGCGAAAGGTCCGTTGCTGTATCGCTAATGATTAGGTTAGGTTACGCTTCGTATTAAGACTATCCATGACAAAATTATAACGCTGAAAAGATTGAATGGATACTTGGTAGTAAACTTAACATCTAGACTATCAGCCTAGTAAGATTTTCTTATAGTCTTCTATGTGATAAGGAAAACCAAAGCAACATGTTCAACAAACCTACTTTAAGATTACTTTGTTAAACTCTCGAAATGATTATCCGGGTGGTGTTGTGAAACCGGATGGAGGTTGCATACCATGATGTTGAAGACCCGATGGATGTCAGAGTATGAGCAATGCAATATTTTAATGAGTTTCCTATTATTTTAACGGGTATGCGTGTTGTTCAACATGTCAGCTTCAAGAGAAACTGTTAGTTGTGATTTTCATTAAAACCTGTAATGATTTTGATCAGAGTACCTTTTATTGCCCACCGACTTGTGCCAAGAATGGCCAAACGACTAGAATGAGTGTTGTGCGATAATTTTCTTTTCTTCCTAGAGCCAAGTACATTAAGTGTAGTCGTTGATCGCAATCACGGATACCCTGCTACTCAAGTAGCTCTCATTTGATTTTTGATCGCTAAACCTTTGGTTTCTGTATTGTATGACAAGAGCGTGTTGCAAGAATCTGAAAGTACTCGTGGACTGTCGATTGGTTATCCCAGAACTGTAGTCGTTGCCTCTATGTAGCCAAAGGAAATCTGTTTGTCCGAAAGTAGCTTATCGGTTCTCGCCATATTCGCATTTGGTTTTAGTTTTTGTCAGTGGTCAAAATGAATTTGATAATCGCTTAAAATTGACGAAATGCGGACGTTGAGTTAGTCTGAAATAACGGATACTCTATTTACTGGGTATACAATGAGACGAATCTTTGAAATACTAATGGTAGATTTATTTCCTTTTTGGGTAATCCTGGTGGCTAGCGCGGCCAGGAGGCCGGCGCGGCATGGTGGCCAGAGCGGCATGGTGGCCGGCGCGGCATGGTGGCCGGCGCGGCATGGTGGCCGGCGCGGCATGGTGGCCGGCGCGGCATGGTGGCTGGCGCGGCCTGGTGGTCGGCGCAGCCTGGTGGCCGGCGCGGCCCGTGTGTGGCGCGCGGCCCGTATGTGGCGCGCGGCCCGTGTGTGGCGCGCGGCCCGTGTGTGGCGCGCGGCCCGTGTATGACGCGTGGCCCGTGTGTGGCGCGAGGCCCGTGTGTGGCGCGCGGCCGGTGTGTGGCGGGGGGCCTGTGTGAGGTGCGGGGCCTGTGTGAGGCCTGTATGTGGCTTTGAGAAGCCTGGTAATTGGTATAGCTAAAGCCTATCTGGCTGTAACTGGCAATGAAAGTGAAGGTAGTTTATTAAAGGAATTAGGTTAGAAGATGTAGAGTCCAAATACCTTAGCTTAAATTTTTTGGTTTACTTTGTTTGAAATAATATCTTGAGAGATACCGCGATAGTGAAATGTCAGTTTTACTTGAGTTTCCTGATTATTGATTTTGATACTGAAATTTTGTGCCTGAGGATCAGAGCATAACTGACGATCTTGAAGAGAGTAAAGAGTTAGACACACCTGGTTTAAGATTACTTTGTTAAGAACCCCTATAAGATAATTGAGCTGTTGGATGGTGATAGGTACCTGCTTAAGGCTTTTAATTCTAATAGAACTTATAATTATGCACATGATTGTGTTCATAATATGCCCGAATGTTACGTTCCATAAGAGTTAACTGGCGCACTAGAACCAGTAGTAGAATGTGCCGATGACGGCGCACGTGATTAATTTGATTTCTATTTTGTGTAAGTGTAAACAATAAGCAGCTAACAATTGACGTGACTTGACCGACAAGCCTGTGTGGCACCGACAAGCCTGTGTGGCACCAACGAGCCTGTGTGGCACCAACGAGCCTGTGTGGCACCGACAAGCCTGTGTGGCACCGGCAAGCCTGTGTGGCACAGACAAGCCAGTGTGGCAATAACAAGCCTGTGTGGCAATGACTGGCCTGTGTGGCATTGATTGGCCTGTGTGGCATTGACTGACTGGCCTGTGTGGCATTGACTGACTGGCCTGTGTGGCATTGACTGACTGGCCTGTGTGGCATTGACTGACTGGCCTGTGTAGCATTGACTGACTGGCCTGTGTGGCATTGACTGACTGACCTGTGTGGCATTGACTGACTGGCCTGTGTGGCATTGACTGACTGGCCTGTGTGGCATTGACTGGCCTGTGTGGCACTTAAAAGTCTGCGTGACATCACCTAGGTTGTAGACGTTAACCGACGTAAATGGTTTAGTTGATTTTGTCCCTTCAGTGTGTGTATTGTTTGATGATACATTCAACGAATTTAAATTTGACATGTAAAATGTATTCCGTGTGAAACGAATAGTTAATCATAATTGATTTATTGGTCAGGAAGGCCAAGACGAGTGTGGAGCAAATCACTGTATCTGTTATTCACAGGCGAGAACGTTACACACGAGGACGTGTGAAAACGCAGGACGGCCGTGATGGCGCGCTGATTATTTAAGAATGATTTTAAGGTTTAATTTAACCATAAAAGTTGTCTTTAGAAATTGTTACTTAATTTACCGATGAATGTAATCGATTACTCGATTAGTAGTAAAATAAAATTGAGAGCGGGTAACCCCGAATAGAGTAGTAGGTGGCGCCAAACGCGGTGACAGTCGTTCATTACTCTGACAGCTGTTGCACCGGGCGGGCACGTGCTAAACTATTGGCTCACACATTCATAATCGTATTTCATCCTCCATATTTTATTGTATTTCGTGCTAAATTGTTATAAATTCGAGCAATACAGCGTGTACAAGTAAAGTGGTGCTTTTATTTTGAATCTCTTGCCGCCATTGCGCCCACAATAGAGAAAACCTACGAAGACTACTCAGAGAGCCCTCCTGACGCTTCCACATATTCAATATTTTTATAGTTAAAAAAATATATAATCATTTCTAACTAGAGTAAAACACAGAAGATTCTGTAAAATTAATAAATAGAAACAAAAATTTATCACAATAAAGAAAAATAAGTTTAAAAACTATATCCCGACTACGTAAAAAAGGGGGTCTAACAAGAAAATAGCTTATTCAGATATAAAACCAGAAAAGTATAAGTACATAAGTTTTTTCTGTTTAGAAAAAATCACTTTTAAAATAACTTATTTTACAACAAATAGTCCAATATTGGTCAATAGAAGATCATCATTAGACCCTATAATTAAAAAAAAATACAAGTCATAAAAGACCAGAAATGCAAGAAGTCTCCATGGCACCAACCAAAAACAGTTTCTAAGCTGTGATATATTATTTGATGTTCATGGCAAAAATATCAGGATCAGCAAATAATCTTATTGGCAAATCTACCAGTTCGTTACCTATCAAAAACTACGTGAAGTGCAATGTGCAGAACTTGTATGTGATGTGTGATCCTGTTTCTTGTGTTTTTGTACCTCTTTATCATTTTATAATAGACAATTTTATTTTATAAGTTAAATTATAAGACAGCGGTGACGGGACGCGACGCCGGCACCTAGGCGACGTCCTGTCACCAGCTAAACGTCAGGTGTATGTAAATAAATAATTGGATAATTTTTAAGATTTAAGTTAATTATACAATATTTATGTCAGCAATAAGTGACGGCATTCGTGATGCGAAGTTGAGTGCGAATTAATTTGCCACATCGTCGCTGACTAACCTAGTGCGCTGCCCAGCATGTTCTCAAGCTCGTTTTTTCAAAGGTGAGCGGGGCTTGAAAGTACATTTTGGCAAAGTTCATAAAAACCAAAATGTGCTTCCTGGCCCCAGTACCATTTCACATCCTGTTCTTACTCAAATTCCTTTTTGGCACTTAGGTACATTGAAAAATTCAATTCCGGTTTTAAAGAGAGTTCCACGCGGTACTAGACCATTAGTAGCTCACAATTTAGCTCAATGCATTGGTCTCGTTGTGCGTGAGAACTCCAAAACGGCTTATAGGATTCTACACATTCAAAGTAGCCGAGCAACATCAAAATCTTTGACAACCCAAATAAAAGACCATTTGTAATCATCCTGCTCACAATTTTGACCCTAAATTTAGTTTCCATAGATATAAGAAAACAATTTATCAATGTGTAGAATCCAAATTGAGGGAAGGTGACATTCAAGAGGCGTCTAGGTTATTGTTTAGTAGCGATGTGGTGGCGCCTTACTCTGCAGACACACCAGACTCGCAGGTCTGCAGAGCAAGCACCCAGCGCCAGCTAATGACTTCTCCTTTCCCGATATACCGGAGGAAGATATTGACTGCCTGAATGTTTCAGCCAAGGACGTATTTGAAGCCGTCTGTTCTTTTCTAAGTGGATCCGCTGGCGGTCTCGACTGCTTAACCCCTCAGCATCTGTAAGATCTTCTGGGTGCAAGTGCTGAAGAGGCTGGAGATGCAATTTTGAAGGCACTGACGGCTTTAACTAACCTTATGCTCTCCGGGAATGTCACCACAGATGTCACCGACTTATTGTACGGGGCGAACTTGTGTGCAAAAAAGATGGTGGCATTCGGCCCATTGCCGTAGGCTGTACCTACAGACGTATGGCAGCAAAACTGTGCTGTAAATATTACAGTGCTATTTTTGCGGAAAATGTTCAGCCAATCCAGCTTGGCTTTGGTTCCAAGGGAGGCTGTGAGGCTGCCACACATGCGCTGTCTACGTACCTTGGCTGCGGTAAAGGTGAGGTCATTCTAAAGATTGATTTGAAAAATGCCTTCAACTCAGTGAACAGGGACACCTTGTTGACACAGGCTAAATTAGAAACTTCCAAAATTTTTAAATTCCTTTGGCAATGCTATAGAAATCTATTAAAATTAATTTATAAAGACAATGTTTTGGAATCTGCTGTTGGTTGTCAACAAGGTGACCTTCTCAGGCCAGTCGTTTTTAGTTTAGCCATTCACCCAATAATAAAACAAATAAATTCAAAATTTTACGTCTGGTATTTGGACGATAAGGCCCTGGGAGGGGACGTTAACACTGTCATATAAGACTTAGAGCTAATAAAAAATAAATTTAAGGCAAATTGGAACTAAATTCAGACAAATGTGAAATTTTTATTAATGGCACTTTGGATAACCTTACGATCTTAACAAAATTTAATTCTTTGGCGCCAAATATTAAAATCATCAATAAATGTTCCTTCCGCCTCTTTGGGTCCCCTATTTTTGACGACGCTTTTGGATCTTTTATACATGAAAAACTATAAAATTTCTGTGAAACTTCAGAATGGCTTTACAAAATAAATATTCATTCGGCTTTCACGATTATTCGGCACTGTCTTTTTGTTCCAAAATTTACTTAAATATTACTTGCGGTCCTCTCCTTTTTGGAAACATTTATACCTATTGGAAAACATTGATAATATTATTCGGCACACCTTGAGCAAAATTCTAAATCTTGACATGAACGACCGAGTGTGGCTTCAATCGACTTTACCAGTTCGTTTGGGCGGCCTCTGCATTCGCAAAATTACCTATATAAGTCTACCAGCGTTTTTGGCCTCGGTCAACGGCACTGAGGAATTGACCAGGAAAATTCTAGAACCCACACTGGTTAATTCTGAAGTGCCGTGCAAGACTGATGCCATTAACGCAAGAAAATGGCTTGCCCGAGCTCTGACTTACCCCGGTATCTATCCTCTCAGAGGCAATGGGACGGGCCGCGCTGTAGCAATATGAGAGAATATCTTTTAAGTTCTACATCTAGTGTTGCAGAGCGCGCCCGTTTGTTGGCTGTGGGAGAGTGGGAATCGGGGCTATGGCTTCAAGCACTTCCATCGACCAACATAGGAACTATGTTGGACAACAACTTACCGCATCGCTTCTTGCCTACGCTTGGGAGCTGTTTGCATCGCTGTCACTGCGGTGAAGCCGTCGACAGCCTTGGCCACTATAGCCTATCGTGCAGCAGGAGTTCTGGGCGTATTTCCCGACATGCCAACATTAACGACATACTCCGTCGAGCTCTTGTCACCACCGGAGTACCAGCTCATCTTGAACCAAATGGTTTGGTACGCGACGATGGGAAGAGACCAGGCGGTATGTCCTTATTACCTTGGAAGATGGGCATGCGTCGATACCCTTGCGCCATCACATCTTCCAAGCACAGCTGGATTGGCTGGTGCTGCTGCTGCATCAGCGGAGACCCTCAAACGACGTAAATACGGAAACCTATCTGGTAATTACGTTTTTGAGCCGTTTGGGGTCGAAACGCTGGGCCATGGGGGCCTAGTGCACGCGCTCTGTACAAAGAAATCGCCATAAGGCTGATCGACGCTTCCCGTGACCAGAGGGCTGGTTTATATTTTGCAGAGAGAATAAGCATTGTCATACAACGTGGCAATGCCAGCCATCTGGGCACGCTTCCAGCCGACAGCGTTGTGGAGAAATTTTTTGACGCCGCGTAGTTTGGGTTTTTTGTTTTTCCTCGTCTATTTTGTTCTTATAATTTATTTAATTTTATTGGTTTAGTTTAGAATAATTTAGTTACTTAAGTAGTTTTATTCTGTTGTATATATGTTATTTGTTACATTAATAAATCTTCTGAAAGTTTGTGATGAAAAAAAAAGTGCAGAAATGCTCAAGCTAGAGCCCTGGTCGCACCTATTGGATACTAGTATACATATAGTTACCTGCCATGTTTGTTTAATGCAGCTAAGTGTTTTTGGCACCCACATTAGGCATATAATAGGTGCGACCATGATTCAGTAGTTTAGGCGCTACGGTGGAGCATACCAACATACATATGTACATACATAGACTGTCAAAAACATTACCCTTCCTTTTGGCTTCGCCGTAGTAGGGTACAAAAGCACACGACTGAAGGCTATCCGTTGGTAATTATATCTGCGCGTATTAGTCAAGAACGCCAAAAGCCATAAATATACAGCTCTGCTAAAATTTAATAAATTATTCTATGTATAAATTAAAATAACGAGAAAATTTGTAATTGCGTTATGAAAATTTATTTGCATAATTAAATGGTTGTCGTCAACTGCCTACCTGAGGTTTAAAGTGTAAACGAGCGATGAGTCTTCATAAGCTCTGCAGGCTTTAAAGGTTAGTTCTGTTGCTCTGTATTAATTACCTGCCGCGGTTTCTTTAACGCGCCATTTTGTATTTTGTCATAAATAATATTTTTTGTGTGTCTTATTTCAGTCAGCGAGATTTCTCAGCTGTGATGGTGTTGTTTATTATAGTTAAAGTGTCTAAAATTAAGTCAGTCTTAATTTGAAATAATAACGGTCAACACTTTTTCTATTTGGTTAGAATTTAGATTGTATGCAATCTTCATTAGAATAATATGTAAGGGAAGGTGAGGAACAGTGTTAGCAAAGCTGAGATTTGAGCTTTTCAAAACTGTATACCTACATTTAATTTTGGGGTTGAAAATGTTTAATGTACCCAGTTCACTGTTACCTATTTACCTTGCGTCATGCGGAAATTATTATGACTATGTGTATCTCTCTAATCACCACCTAAGCGGTTGAACTGGATTGAACTATATTAGTAAAGAATATTCGAGTGGGGTTCATAGATTGTTGCTTTTTTTTATAGACTCAGGCCTGTATCCCCGAAGGGGTAGGCAGAGGTGTAATAATACACCCACATTTCGCCATGAATTTTTAGGTCCCACGTAATAGGGGGCGAGCCTATTGCCGTTACCGGGCACATCACCAGACTCAGTGCTGCTACTGAGAGTTCAGAAAAACCCAGTAACTCTTTTGCACGACCCGGGCATCTATCTACTGGACCACGGAGGCAGTCAGCCATAGATTGTTATTGTCACTATTGGACGCCAAATGTGACTATGTGATGTCAAAGTCAAAATCCTTTATTCATTTAAATCACAAAGTGACACTTATGAAAGTCAAAAAAGATCTGAAACTCCAGAGATAGTTTTGACAATATACGTATACCTATGTACCTAATTAAATAAATATTAACGTCAATATTAGGCCAATAATCTGGTTGAAATGATAGAGTGTAAACATACACTCTATCATTTCAAACAGATTATTGGCCTAAATATTCTTGGATTTTGAGATAAGTTGGTATATCTTGAACTCAATGAGAATTATATTGGGTGTAAGGAACGGCGTACCGAAAATTCAGTGCGGATCGACAAAAGTTAAAGTGTCATTAAATTGTATGAAAAAAATGCAAAGAAAAATCGGAAAATCATACAAAAAATCTGGCAAGTTCGACTACCAAGGGCCTCAGTATCATGTACTGTATCACTGGTAACAGTTTTCGATACGCCGTTCCTTAAAGCCAGTATTTATATTGTTACTTGAATTGTATCTACAAAAAGAAACGGCTCAGTAAGTTTTCAGATACACATTTATAACCATGTCTAAACAAATATGACTAGCGAAAGATTACTACCAAATAAAATTAATCAAAGGTAAAAAGTAAATACGTAGATATATCTTTCTCCGGCTAAAAATAGGAAATGTCAGTGTGAAGAAAGCGAAAACTTGCAACACAAAGAGCTAAGAACTCTTGAAACTAAAAGAAAGAAGCAAAGAAAGCGGTTTTGCCGATTACTCTTGGAACTCAACACAGCTGTAAAGAGGTCACAATGTATTGTTAGCAATGTGTTACTGTAGCATATTTTTTTAATAAGTATGGTACGTGGTATTGGTGGGTAAAGAGTATTGCCCTCATTTAAATATCGTAATTACACGCAAATAGCGAAACATGCAGCGACAGCCTAGGGGAGTTTGTCATTGAATTGCTAATTATCGCTTACTAAACAGTGAGAGAAAAATCATCGTGAAGAAACGTGAATGTCTATTGACTGATTATAAATGAGAATTCAGCCAGTTCAATACCATCAGTATGTTACTATCACTGATATTTGTAGTATTTTTGGCATTAGCGAACTTTTGTTCATATTTTGGTTCAGAACAGAAAGTAGGAGTGATGGAGCATTTAATTATTTAACAGTCGAAGTACAATCATGGTCAAAAGCAAGTGATCCAATTTTAAAGAATGATGGCATATTGTAAGCTTGATATCGAAGAAAGGAGACACCAGCCTTTTTAATTCAAGTCTCTATACTAGTGTAATACATTATAACATATCTATAGCTACTTAATCGATTTTAAACTTTCGCGATTTGTATACATCATACAATATTATTTAGCGGGTCTTAGTCGCGATAATTTATTTATTTCAAGGCATAAATACCTCTGTTATTCTGCTACGTTTCTACCGGCTTGCAACGGTTGTGGTCGCGGAAGGACTGATGTCAGCTCAGCGCCGTCCTTGTGAAGCGCGGGTTTCGGCAGCTACCCTCACTTGTTTTGTATTTTTGATATTTTTAGTTTTATCCGCACTGTCGGTACTTCGACACACTACACTTATGACGTCTACACACTGATGAGTTGTGTTACTGCGGCGTTGTTTGCATTTGTTGATAACTGGGTTCCAAGTGGTCGATAGTCTGTATCCGTCCTCCCGGTTGACGGGTTCAATTTCGGTTACCAAAACAACAGAAGGTTAAACTCACACGAGTTGCGTTCGAGTGTAAATAGTACATGGTCAGCAAATATTTCACATTGCAGATACAAAATACTGCAATAAAAATACAGTCTCAGTGACTTAATAGACAGAATGCAGTTATACTTCATGCAATAACTCAAAATGTTCAATAAATCATTGAAGCCGTCCGCGAGTTAGCCGCCACTGCCAAACGCCTGACCCCAAGTTGGCTAGCACAATGATATATATCTTATGTCCTTCCTAACACTATTCTAGATAAAACGTTTGTTGAATTCATGCTTTTTGTTTGAACATTGTTTAAAGTACAAAAGAAATGTGTTTTCATAAATTTATGTTTCAATATTGGTTCCATGCAAAACACAATCTAGTTTATGTGATCCTTACTAATGTTATCATTATATCAGCCGAAAGACGTCCACTGCTGGACATAGGTTTCCCCCAAGGCCATTCACGATCAGTCTATACTAGCTATACATACCCATAAATTACAAGTATTAGGTCACTATACGCTGTGGTTAATATACCTACTAAAATAAGTGGACTTTCATTCAGCTGCTAATTAAACTGAACTCTTTAAAGCAATAACACACTTTGTGCAACGCACTCAGCGATTTGTCATTTACAGAATTATACGCCTGAAGTTTGAACTAAGTAAAGATCACAAATCTAGGCTGAAGTTTATCTGCCGAATATTATATGATCATGTTCTACCGTCAGTAAGTTTTTAAGTTTACTTCGAACTGTTCCCAACAAAGTCTTTTTTATTCAAAAAGGTCGTAAGCACTCACCTTACCGTCCATATAGTCTGGAAGGCATGTGTAAGATACGGTAAAAAGTATCGTAAACGAACCCTGTAAGATCACGACGGGGCTCAAATTTTGAGGACTTGTGGACTATAATTCAAGTAATTTAGTATAGTAGTAGGTAAAGTCAAAAAGAGTCCTTTTTAATCGGGAATCTCACGAGATCTGTATTAATGTGCCCTACGAATAGAACCTTATCATGATCATGTCCTGTCGAATGGTAATGGTAACCACAAAATTTTTTTTTCACCAGCTTGTATGCTTTAATGTCGGCTCCACAACAATACCGTGAAGCTCCGTAAACAGGCGTGAACGTGAATGTGGACGGTTTTCGCGTTGTTCATGCGCGTTCGCGCCTGTTCCCCGACCAGAGTCGGTATTTTGTCCCGCTACAAAGGATTCGCGCCCTCTTCGCGCAGGATTCACGCGTACACATCCACATTCGCGGCTCAGTGTCAGTTTTCTCTGGACTTCATAGGCGTATGGATGTGTGCAGTCGCTGCGCTCTTGCTAATATAATGGAGTCGCGTCTGAACATTTGGGATAACGAAACTGAAATGCGCTTTTTGGAGCATTACCACACGTAGAATGTACTGTGGGATGCAAAAAAGCCGCATCTCAAGAATAAAAAGGAGGGTCATTATGCCTGGACGCGGATTAGTACCCAAATGGATATTTAAAATATTGAAATCAAATAATTAAAAAAAAATATATTTTTGCTGGCCAGTTATTTCTAATAACTCTCTTGTTTTGTACTTGTAAATAGTAATAATTATGTTGCCACAGCAAACTTAGTAGCGGTAATAGCGGAATTGGCTTGCCATTCGTAGTAGATCGGCAAAGTTAAGCAACGTTTGCACAGGTTGCAACTAGAATGGGTGACCACATGTGGCATTTGCATTAGAGCGTTACCGTGCTCCTTCAGGCACGTCAAGCTGTCTCAGATATTATTTTATTTATATTCTGACAAGGATAGTTAGGCCATCTTAGAGGCCTTTGGGCGGACTGAAAACTCCGAAAGCAGAGACGGCCACACACTCACACGAAACAGAACAAAGAAAGAACAGCAAACATATTTATTGCAGCAGCAGCTTCTACGTCTATTTCGCGGTGGGTTTCACGAAAGATTGCGAGCATCCCATGAATGTGGAGGACACGACTTATGCCGTGAATTCGCGGCGTGAATTTTCACGTGAATTCACGGCACTAATGTGGAGCCGCCATTATGCCGTGAATTCGCGGCGTGAATTTGGGCGCGAATTCACGGTATGTGTATATGTGTTTAATGTGGAGCCGCCATAAGATGTAAATAATATGATAATAAGTATGCCATGGACTATATCTATAGTATAATCATTCAAATAAATATACAGCTGCAATAATAAACGATACAGCACTCAACGGAATCAGCCAACTGTGACAACATATTTCGACAACTGCAGACACAAGCAAAGAATACAGATTAGTTACAAAAATAATGGCCGACGATATACCAACTAAAAGAAATACCAGAAAGTAAAGATAAAATGACTACAGTATATTTTAAGACCCACTGAAGAAATATAACAAAACCTTAAAATATATTTGAGCTTCGGAGCTCATACCGAGTTTAAAGAAGTACTTATATTTTGCTAGAGGATGCTTTATTCAACATTTACGTTTCCACAACCAGCTAGAGAAATTTGTGTATTTGCGCCATAATTTCTAGGTTGTAAAGAAATCGAAATCCGATATAAATCGAATGTAATATTTTTTTTTGTCTGTTGAATGCAATTAACACAAAAACAACCAACGGGTTTTTATACGGTTTTAGCCAATAGGTAGGTCGTGTGATTTCTAAAGAAGATTTAGGCAGGTGAACTCTAGTTAAATTTATGTACTTAAACCAATTTTAATCATCCTTTGGCTTAATAAAGTAAAATACCAACAAGCTTTAGATATTTTATACAAGGTCAACGTTATGTGGATGCCATTGTTTTGTAAAATTGTATTCAAACTTTTGAACAAACTTTACAACCGGCGTTTGCTTAAACATCACAGGATTGTTTACAAAACCATATTATATATGTTGCTTGCTATTATATATTTGAGATATGTGAATAATATTCTGTCGCATACTTTGAAACCAAATCAAAATTATGTTTATTTATTAATGCTTTCAAGTTTATAAACCTCTAGAACGTATTTGCATTCAACACGACAAATAAGTCACTGCAAGTGCATCAGTTTTCAATGTATTGTTAATACTGTAACTTAAGATCAATATACATAAACGGCAATAAAGGGTAACAGGTGCCTACAGGAGTGAAGTTTTCTTTATCTGACATGGCGATATTAAAATAAAATGGATATTCACAGATATTGGTCATATCAAGTGTGATAAGAGACGTTTGCTTTAAAACTTATAGTTTTATCATATCATATTCTAGTATAACTTGGTGGCATTGACGTTTTGCAACATATTCATATATACTTATATATTTTTTATATATCCATATAAAAAAACATGGACATGAAAATGTCTCCAAATATATGTAGATAACATGAGACAAATTACTTTTTGTGTTATATGTATATGTATCTATAAAGAGCCGTTTGGAAGAATTCCATACAAAAAAAGAAGCTTTGTTTCAGATCAAACTTATATATATATTAGATCCCGAATTGTCTTAACGGATAAAATCCTAGCATGAAGCATATTGTTCTTAAAATCTTTTTACAACTATACACTTCGAAATTCACTATTAAGTTAATTTCCAAATTAAATATGTTTTCATCAGCAAATACGTAGCTTGTTAATATTGATAAACATGTTGGGGATTATCGAAAACACTGCTGTTCCTCATTAACGTACACACAGCTTCACCTCTTCAGTAACGTATTAATCCAATTAACATTATTAACGTAAAAACCATGTCTAAAGATAAATTATTATACACAAATTACAAGTATTATAAATCAGACTGATTGATAAATCTCATTACCAATGCGCTGAATGCAATGCATTATGTCCTTGGGTTAGCGCCAGTTGGTTATAAATTCCTAATATAGGACGCCCTCATAGCTGTCTACATACTTACAATCCGGACATATGCCAAAATCAGTCCTTAGGTTGTGTCCACTAAAACTGAATTAAGCAGAGAAGTTTAAATTCATATACATATATTATATATTATGTATATACAGCAGTGTGACAGTTAAACTGTGACGTGGGAGTTGTCGCGGTACCCCCCACTACTTCTGACTGGCCGCCTCGCTTACCTGCGGCACATAAATACCGCGGCGCGACAGCGAATCGCCCCTCTTGGATCCTGGACGCTGCCAAGTTATGTGCTGCCTTCTCTGCTAGAGCACCGAAGCCTCGTCAGCCTGCCTGCCTACCCTGCCCTGAGTCTTAACTCTTGCCACTAGCTACCGGGTTTATATTGTGTAACGCTTCCGAATATAATATCTTGTAACCAACAAATAGTATTTAATTTCTCTCCATTACACATATCTACTACGTAACTCTACAGGCATATAAGTACCCACACCTAATAAAGGTTACACTGGCGCCAAACAATTTTAAGGGCTCAGGCATCTGACTCGGCTTCTAGTCGCTTCCTTTTTCTGTGTTTTTCTGTGTGTAAGTGTGTTCACAGTCGGTAAGTCGTTGATTTTTTTTCTAAATGTGTTAGCTAAATTATAACGCATTATTCAGGCAATATAGTCGACTAAAGGCTTGCGCCACATCTTATGTACTTTTATAACTTCTTTTCTAACCCAAATTCGTTAGACTAAGTAACGGTTTTGGGAATTATTTTAATTGTACAATTACATTTTTTATGTGAGGGTAGATTCCGCTTCGCGTTATTCTTACGCATTGCGAACGTAACTTGTTTACTTACTACATAGGTATATCTTTCTTTTAAACGACCCACTGTGAACATATTGACATTACCTTTTATTTTATTGTTATATTATAAGTATAACCCCTGTGTGAGTGACTTTTGGTGCTGTTAGGTTAATATTTTATGTTTAATCTTTTTCAAAGTAACTTAGCCATGTCTTTTAAAATTAACTTCAATCATTTGATGGAATCGGAGCTGGTTTATGAACTGATTATTCGGGGAGGTGACAAATCTGGTTCCGTGGCCGAGCTGCGCCAGCAGATAGCGACACTAGCGTCTCAGTTTCCCTCTGAAACTATTTTGGATTCGGATTTAGACCCCAAAGAGGAAATTTCGGCTATCCGGAACTCCTTAATTAGGGTTACTAATAATATTTCTCTCCTAAGATCACAATTCGACCAAAACCTCTATTCGCGCACAGAATCAATTCTCAATCATATTTATTTTAGATTGAATAGACTGGATCTGGACCGCCTTTCTGATACCGACTCGGCTGAGATAGTTTTGAGCAATTACCGCAATCAGTAAGCTATTTTTAAATCTTTGATTTCGGGTACATCTGAACCAACTTCGCACGTAGTACAAAAGGACTGCTCTGTATCTACCCCCGTCGTTTCTGACGACTTTAAGTACGATCGTAAATTGTTTTCCGAACTCGCTAAATTTAAATATAATGGCAAGTCTTGTGTTCGCGGGTTCATTGAAAAAATTAATGAGTTTATGCAGGCTAGGTGTATTCCCGAAAATAAAATGTTACTATTTGCTTTTGAGATATTTACGGGCGATGCATTGTTCTGGTATCGTTCGCTCAAAGAACAGGTTTCTAGTTGGAGTGAATTGTGTTGTCTTTTAAAGCGTGATTTTAGCCCGACTGACTATGATTTTAAAATTTTAAACGTAATTAGGTTTCGCCTTCAAGCTGAGGACGAAAATATAACACTTTTTGTTGCTAAAATGCAGGGTATGTTTTCTCGTCTTGATGTGCCTATTAGTGAGTCTGAAAAATTTGATATTTTGTTGCGTAATGTCCTGCCATGTTACAATCAAACTATTTTAACGGTTAAGGTGGCCGATATCCCTAGTCTCGTTAGTGTCTGTCGTGAATTTGAGACCTTTCATAAACGAACTAAAGACAATCGGGAATCTTCTAAAGCCACACCCAATACCTTGTTACCCGAGTTTGCTCACCAACCTCAAAAACCTAATTTTCTAATTACAAACCAAAAAATTATTATAATAATAATCATTAAAACTTTAACGCTCCACCACAGATAAACGCTATCAACTTACCCACCACTAATAAAAACGACAACCGGTTCTGTCCCAGGTGTCGATCCAATTCTCATAGTTTATATAATTGTCGCCAACCACACTTTTTAATTTGTTTTAAATGCGGTCTAAAAGGTTTTCGTGTGTCTGATTGTCCTAAATGTAATCCTAAAACTAATAAACCAAAAAACGAATAAGCGAGGATTGGGGACTAAATAAATCAAATAATTTTAATAAAAATGAGTGGAATAATTGGTTAAATTATCTAAAAAAAATTTTTAATTGTTACAGTCTATCCCCAATCCGTAATTCTAATATAGAATACTCGCCATATATATCTGTTATTGTAAACCTGTAGTCGGCCTGTTGGATTCTGGCTCATGTGTTACAATCTTGGGTAACAATTCTCATAATTTCTTTTTAAATAATGAGTATCAGTTGGATTGTTCTCAGCCTTTGAGTTTGGTAAACGCTGGTGGTGAAAAATTGTGTTCTTTAGGGTCTATTCCTATTGAATTTCAAAATAAAACAGTTTCCCTAAATTTTCATGTAGTGCCAGGGATTAAAAATAGTTTAATTCTCGGTATGGATTTTTGGCGAATTTTTAATTTATTTCCTAACCATTTAGAGTCAGTGTTGTTATTGAATGAAACTGATTCACAAGTTACTGAGCTGCGGACCGATGACTCACCGCACCTTGTGTCTTATAATAATATATCTAATGAACAGAGAGCTGCCGCTGATAACATTATTTCTAAATTTTCCGATATTTCTTATAAAAAGCGGGGTCTCGGTTGTACAACTCTCATTACTCACTCTATTGACACAGGCGATAGCCCACCTATTCGTCAGCGTTATTATCGTATATCTCCCGATAAACAACGCATCTTGATACAACAACTAGACGAAATGTTGAAGGAAGATGTCGTAGAACCCTCTGAAAGTCCGTGGTCTAACCCGGTTATTCTAACCCCTAAAAAGAACGGCGAACTAAGATTTTGCTTAGATAGCCGTAAATTGAATTCTGTTACTAGGAAAGATGCTTATAATTTGCCCTACATTTCGGAAATTCTAGATAACTTAAGAGACGCTAAATACCTATCTAGTTTAGATATTTCTAAATGTTTCTGGCAGACGTTAATTAAGGAGGAGGATCGTTTTAAGACCGCTTTCTATGTACCTACTCGTGGCACGTTTCATTTTAAAAGGATGGCGTTTGGTCTAACAAACGCACCCGCAACTCAGCAACGTTTAGTCGACACTTTGTTTTACGGTCCTGAATTTGAAAATAAGGTCTTTTGTTTTATCGACGACATTGTATGTGTATCATCAACGTTTGAAGAACATATTACGCTTTTATTACGTATTTTCGAGAAATTGAAAATGGCAAATCTCACTATAAACTTAGATAAGTGTAATTTATTTCGTGATGAAATAAAATATTTAGGTTACGTTGTCGATTCGCAAGGTGTCCATGCGGATCCTGATAAAATTGATGCCATAATTAATTACCCTACCCCTTCTAATAAAAAGGAATTACGTCGTTTTCTAGGCGTGGCTTCATGGTATAGGCGATTTATTCCAAATTTTAGTCGTATATCGTCACCTCTAAACAAATTAACCTCTCAAGGTAAAAAGGCTCCCCCTTTTTGTTGGTCTAAAGAGGCGGACCAGGCTTTTATCAAATTGAAAGACTGCTTGTCCTCTCCTTCTATTTTATCTTGTCCGGACTACTCCGAACCTTTTGAGATACATACGGACGCCAGCGACTACAGCGTAGGCGCTGTTCTCTGCCAGGTTTTGAAGGGCGAAGAAAAAATCATAGCCTATTTCAGTAAGTCTCTGTCTGATGCTGAAAAGAATTACAGCGCTACTGAGCGCGAGGCACTCGCTGTGTTATCTGCCATCGAGCACTGGCGTTGTTATGTCGATAACGGTAAAAAGTTTATTGTTTACACTGACCACGCTGCGCTCAAATGGTCTCTAAAACTTAATAATCCTACTGGTCGTTTGGCCAGATGGGGTGTTCGTCTTTCGTCCTACAATTTCGAGATTCGACATCGTCGTGGTTCAGACAACATATTGCCCGACCTCCAGTCTCGTTCTGTTCCCGTTGCAGCCATTATCAATGATAATGACATTACTCCTAATTTAAACCTAACAGTTTAATGTCTGTTGTTTTAATGTCTACTAACGACTCGTGGTATCTAAACATTTATAAAGGTTGTATAAACAATCCCACATCTTTCGTGGACTACCAAATTATTAATAATAAATTATATCGTTTTAAAAAGTGTCTAAATCCTTTTACTCGAGATCTTCAATGGAAGGAGGTTATTCCGTCTGAACAAAGATCTAATATTATTGCTGAGAACCATTCGCTGCCCACGGCTGGTCACCTAGGTATTTTTAAAACCTACAAGCGCTTGGCATTAAATTATTACTGGCCGAATATGTATTCCGACGTTGTTAAGGCTGTGAATTCGTGTGATGTTTGTATAGCTCACAAACATCAAAACCATTCAACCTTAGGTGATATGGGTAGATCTAAGTCTTGTTATAAACCATTCCAGATGTTAAGCATTGATCTAATTGGTCCACTACCTCCTTCTAGAAGGCTAAATAATTTTATTTTTGTTGTATCTTGTTGTTTTTCCAAATATTGTATGCTTTTTCCCATTAAACGAGCTACTACCGAAATAATTACTAAAACTTTAGAAGAAAATGTTTTTTTAGTCCATGGTATTCCGTCAACTATTGTTCTCGATAACGGTAAGCAATTTATTAGTACTACATTAAAAAATTTGATAACTAAATATAAAATCCCTAATTTGCATTATACGCCGCTGTATACATCCCATGTAAACTCAGTCGAGCGTTATAATAAAACTATTATGACGGCTATTTCTACTTTTATCGAACGAGATCAGCGCGTTTGGGATCTAGTCGTTCCTAAGATTCAGTTTGCAATAAATTGCGCAGTAAACGAGGTAACTGGCTATTCTCCATCTTTTCTGGTCTTTGGTCGTGAATTAGTTACTTGTGGGTCACACTATGTGGTCAACAAATCTGACCCTAGTATTGTTTTCGAACCGCGTGATACATATGCGGAGGCCCTCGGCCATATGTCTCCTATCTTCGAAAACGTACAGGCCGCTTTGATAGCCGCTCATCAGCGTAATTGTAATTCTTATAATCCTCGTCGTAAACCGGCCGAATTCAATGTCGGCGATATTGTGTGGCGGCGTACTTACTATTTAAGCGACAAAGACAGATATTTCATAAGAAACTTGCTCCTAAATTTATTAAATGCAAAGTTGTAGCCTAAAAAGTCTTCTTTAGTTTACAAATTGTCTGATATGACTGGCAAGCCAGTTGGCGAATGGCATATTAAAGATTTAAAATTAATTAATCACAAACAATAATTATTAATCTCATAAAAAAAAATCTCGCCAAATTTTTGTTATAATTACTTCTGCTCACACACAGTCCATAATGGTCGTTAAAGTAATACCGATTTTTTCTATCTTTAAAATCTTTTTTGTTTTGACGCAGTGGTTAAAACTGTAATCAACTGCGTCTCACGGGTTCGAAGTTTCTTGAATCTATTTGTTGTGCTAATCACCTTGTTTGCGTTATGTTATAAAGTATGCTCGGAGATATTAATATTAACCCATTCTATTTAGCGAGCCGCTAGCGCCCCTTCTAAATAATACCTTATCCCGCGCACATAAGGCTTACTCTCGTCTACATTCGTCTCGACTACCTGCGTTGAGTTTTATGACCTGTCACTCACTCTATTGTTGTCGAAGCGGACCTTTTATTTTAATTGTTTTTATGCAGTAGTATTATAATTGTTACTTCATAAACTGAGCAGCTCTTTTGTATTCCATTTAACTCAACTTATATATACATTTTCTAAACAATTGTTTTGAAGTGTCACTAATAAATGTTAACTATTTATTCTAGACTATCTCAGTTAAGTGTAACCCTTGATGTGTTTTGCATTCAAGCTAGATTGATTTGAATGATAGCTAGTGCACTGGTTGTGAGTGTGTCTGGCATGTGTGCGAGATATGAAGGATTTTTTTTTTGTTATTAGAGGGATCCATTGAATGCGTGATGTATGAATGGTTGGGGGTTATACATAACCAAATTTCTTTTAGGTGGTGTTTGGCACTTAAAAGACTGACACCACTTCTCCTTCTCTGTTCCAGGCGCTGTCGGCGGCATGGGGCCAGGGAATTTTTCCCCCAGGAAAAATTCCAGCCTAAAGGAGGGAGTGTGTGACGTGGGAGTCGTCGCGGTACCCCCCACTACTTTTGACTGGCCGCCTCGCTTACCTGCGGCACATAAATACCGCGGCGCGACAGCGAATCGCCCCTCTTGGCTCCTGGACGCTGCCAAGTTCAGTGCTGCCTTCTCTGCTAGAGCACCGAAGCCTCGTCAGCCTGCCTGCTTACCCTGCCCTGAGTCTTAACTCTTGCCACTAGCTACCGGGTTTATATTGTGTAACGCTTCCGAAAATAATATCTTGTAACCAACAAATAGTATTTAATTTCTCTCCATTACACATATCTACTACGTAACTCTACAGGCATATACGTACCCACACCTAACAAACGTAACAAAACTACAGGGACGATGATGAGTATGATGACGTACCTGAAGGTACTTGTACTGTAGATACTGTAGTTCTTCTTACGGAAGTGTATAGAAGCATATTCGAGTATCAAAGAAGAGCCGGGCACATACGAGGTCTTTTACAGTTTTACCTAGTAGTAAAACACGATCCGTCACGGATTTTACACAGTATTTCATCCCCGTTAACTCTTTTCGCTTCACCCTGCTACGACCTACGATTTTCTGCTCTACTGAACTAAGCGCGATATTCTCTTAATATTATAACTATACTAATACGCAATTAATATATTAACTATACTAAGCGGCAATAGGCTCGCCACCTATTACGTGGGTTCAAAACACTGGCGAAAAGTGGGCGTTTAATATGCCTCTGCCTACCCCTTCGGGGAAATGGGGTCTATGTATGTATGTATTATAACTATACTATTCGCGTTCTGAAGTGTATAGTACACATTTCAATTGAACTATCTAATTGATGAAAGCCTTTATGTTTCGTTCCCACTACAACCAAAACACTCCCTTACATAATCTTGCGGCGAGCATCAGTTACATAGACAAAGTGAAGTACATTTTATAAAATAACTCTATTTTAAAACTTGTTCTAAATATTCAGACGACCAACTGAATATTCCATAAAGGGTTGACTGCTGACAAGGGCCCACTTTTAGTTCAGTCGTGACGAATTTTACGCCTATAGCTGCTTATACTTTACAAAAGTATCGATACAATGCAATGGTGTTATTTATAAACAGGCACAATGGAATCAAGTAGGCTTTTATAATGGAATTGCGCAGGCTATTAAGCCATATTGTGAACGCATATAACTCTAAACGCTTTAATAAATAAATTAATAGAATGAAACCGAATATGTGGCGAAAGAAATGGGAACAATAAAATGTGTGGTCGATGAATGCATGCATTGTTGCAGCCACGACGCCTTTGCATTTTTGTTTTCTGTATTCTGAGATTGCGAATTCATAATGAGACCTATGCCCAACTAGTTTTATCCAACAGTTCGCAGCGCGTGATTAAGTATTCATATATTATTTACGACGCAACTCTTAATGCATGGGTGACATTCTTTTACTGAAAAATATTTTACTGTTTTATACTGATATAATCTACATTTTTGCAAAGTCAAAGTCAAAATCCTTTATTCATTTGGGTCACAATGTGACGCTTATGAACGTCAAAATAATAAAGGTAAATGGGCACCTTAGTATGGAAATCATACCCATAGCGGACACAAACGGAATATAGCAGAGTGTATTCATCTATGGCTGTCATTTACTATGGCATTAGTCGCATTAATGTGAGCCACGAGAATCTCAAAAAATTCAAGTGTTATCTATGTATATATTCATACTCCTTATCTCTGAAACTACTGATCCGATTTGAAAAATCTTTTTGTGTGTAATTGTGCCACATTAATGGTTATAGGCTACTTTTTATCCCTATACCTATTCCCGCGGGATCACTGAATGAGGCCGACGAAGTCGCGGGCGTCCGCTAATTAATTGATATAGGTAAGAAAAATAAAATGCTAATTCATTAAAATAATTTTTATCAATTTGCTCCAAAGCAATCATAAGATCATTTAAAAAGGCAGCGGGTGCGTCTGTTGCTTCCTGGTGTATGGCCCAAGACAGATAATAAACAATGCTAGCGATATGGGCGCAGCTATCTAATGTGCGAAAAAAAACCTGTTCAAGATCCGAAAGAGACAAAGTATAACATATCTCTAAACATTAGCTCATTTCGATATTATTTTTATGCCTTTATAAGATGAAATAAAAACCTTTGATACCGTTTGTTTTCTTTTTTAAAGGATCCTGTACATTTTTCTCCGACGATTTTTAATCAAACAATTATATGCAATGATAGGTCATATTATTCCCCTTTGTTTAAAACTATTTTGGTTCATGTCCGCCTCTGTTCTCAAAGCGGTTCAGATATGCCCTTTATAAAATAATTACTTAAAGACTCTTCATTTACAGTCACTGCCACGTTCGCAAAGCAAGGGCGTAGAACCATGAAAAAGAACGCGCAATTAAACTCATGGTCACTCTTTTTCATCGCCAGGTTTTGCATAATACACATAATTTACATTTTGTAAGGTGCTGCAACTGTTACACCTTCTATATCACTTGTATATATTTACTGTACATAAAAATACTCAAGCAAAATACTTAATTTTAATTTTGATGTTCAGTTTAACTAATAGCCACTTCAGAATAGACATGGTGAAACAGGAGCATCCACTTAAATTATAATTATATACCTAATAATGCAGGCAATCCGCGAAAGTGATCAGAATCATGATGGAAATGATGCAGTTAAATATTAACATTTAATACCAGCCCGCAAGACCGTCATCGACCAGTCATCGCAAGTAGCACCCGTTCACGAGTATGACGCATGGGCCAGCCATCATCCCTCTCGCCATATTAGAGGGACAAGGATGACCCGACACACGACGCCACCACAAGAAATGACATTTTAGTGAGCATGACGACAACGGTATACAAACCGGCAGTAAGAAACAATCTATTGGTTTACTGACCATGACCGCCAATTACCTCCATTTTCCAGATCGTAATTATTAACATAAATTAGTGGAACGCGTGAAGGAATGCAAATGTAGAAAGAATTTTGTGAAGGTGACAAGTGAACAATGATATGATCAGGGATAAATAATGTTAAACTACATTTAAAAAAATCATAAAAATATCCGAATCCTGTAAAAATCATGTGTTCACGAGGCACCTCCACTTAACATGTCGCTAATCAAAACGAGAATTTAAGAAATTTATAAAACAATTATATTAAACGGTCAGAAAAGAAAATAATCGTAAGTTAAACAAGCCCAAGCTTATTCCTATGGTGCCTTATCATTTAAAAATTCCTTAATAGTGTAATAATCCCTTTGTAAAAGAAAGTTCCTAATTGTCCGTTTGTATTTGTGCATGGGTAGATTCTTTATTTCTAGAGTCAATTTGTTGAAAATCGTACACCAATCCTCGCAAATGAGTTCTGAACTTTATGTAAACGGTAGTTAGTTCCCACTAGTTTATGCTTATTCCTTGTGTTCACTTTGTGCAAATCACTATTTTTGCGATATAGAATTAAGTTTTGTTTTGTTTCTTAATGTACATTAAGTTAGCATATCGCTGCTTCAATTCAAAACTACCACAAATAAAAAAATGCAAAAAAGTTTTTATTTCAAAAATACAATCGTAACCCTTTATAATTTTATATTTAAAAAAGACACCCATTGATTTTGCATTTTGGAGTACACAAACAATGCAACCGTTACTTTAGAATTTTCGTTTTGAACGCGCGAAATATGATCTAAACCACCATATTATCAGTTGCGCGTCGACAACTGAAGTGAAAGCACGTTTCTTTTGTGCAAAAGTGCCATATCTCAAAAATTAATCTGTGTTATTAATAAATTTTATACAGAAAACGACCATATTTCGGAATACTCCACTTTCGAAAAAAGGATTCACGTTAGTATGACACAATTTTTAAATCAAAAGAACCATATTACAAAACTGTTTGTTTTGCACAGAAAATATATGAACTGAATTTTTTTGATCAAAATAAACTTATGAGACAATGTGTTCGTTTTGCTAATGACTGGGCCACAGTTGTAGTTGTGCCTCTTTATAAAGGAAAAGGCTCGCAACAAGATTGCAAAAACTATAGAGGCAGAGTTATGGAAGTAACCGACAAGAAAATATGGGATGTACAAGCGGGATTCCGAAAGGGTATGGGATGCACGGATCAGGATTTTTCCTTGCGAAGTATAGCCGAAAAGTTTTTGGCCAAAGGTCCAAAGGTCTATTGCGCATTCGTGGATTTGGAAAAGGCTTACGATAAAGTGGTGAGGAATGAAATGTGGTCGGTGCTGTCAATGAATGGGGTGGACAGCAACCTCATTCGAGCTCTGAAATCCCTTTATGAGGATTCTAGAGCTTGTGTGAGGATAAACGGGGCATACACTGACTGGTTTACCATCGAGAAAGGTGTAAGACAGGGATGTGTAGCGTCGCCGTGGCTGTTTAACCTCTTCATGGACAGTTGTTTGCAAGATTTAAAACATAGTGACTGCGGATTAAGGATGAATGGGTTACTCGTCAAATGCCTCCTTTATGCTGATCATCAGGTAATACTTGCATCTTCAGCGGAGGAGTTGCAGGAGATGGTAGCAATCATGCATGGTGCGTTAGAGAGAAAAGGAATGAAGGTCGAAAAGGAGGAATGCGTTACGGCTTGTAATGTTTTGATCGATGGACAGCGAGTGGAACAAGTGAATGAGTTTGTTTACTTAGGTATGTTGTTTACAAGAGATGGTAAGAATGAAGAAGATATTGAAAGGAGAGTTAATGCAGGTAATAGTGTGAATGGAGCTCTGAAAGCGTTTATGTACAGTCAAAACGTGTCCAAAAAGGCACGTTTAGCTGTACATAGAGGTGTGTTAGTGCCTACCCTTATGTATGGTAGTGAAAGTTGGGTATGGCAGAAGAGATTTGAAAGTAAAATAAATGCTGTAGAAATGAGAGCACTGAGAAGTATGTGTGGTGTGTCTTTGACCGACAGAGTAAAGAATTGTGTGATACGAGAGTGATGTGGGGTAAAAGAAGATGTAGTGACAAGCATTGAGAAAGGCATGTTAAGATGGTTTGGGCACATGGAGAGGATGGATGACGATAGACTGACAAAGAAGATATATAAGGCAAGTGTGAATGGAACAGGACAAAGGGGAAGACCTAGGCGGACGTTCTCTGACCAGATTGAAGACATCCTGAAAAAAGGACAAGTCAGAAGTACCCTTAACAGAAGAGCATGCATGAGAAACTTGATGGGAGTGAGTGAAGTGAGGTATGTCAGGATCGTTGCAAATGGCGTTCCGTAGTCTCTGTCTACCCCTCCGGAAAACAGGCGTGAGTCTATGTATGTATGTATGTTCGTTTTGCATTTAAGTTATTTAATCTAAGGTACGGTATTTAAAAATAGTTAATTTTGAAAATAACAGATCAAGTTTTTCAAATTATCATTTTAAATCAAAAGGACCGTATTTAGGAATACACTTGTTTTGCTTTTATTTCATGAGAGTTGTTAACATACATAGATTATGCAATAAAGCCATGTTTAGAGATACATCACTTTAGCATGTTTTGTCAGTAAGAAATTGTAGGTATGTTTTTACGTATAGCATAGTACAACAATAGGAATAGTGGGATTTTAAATCGGCCGCCACCAGTTTGAATGTACCTCGTCCCAGTGGGATCTCCACCTTATCGTGGTGGCGGGGCTTAGTAACCGTGGATTTGATTTTCACCCACGGTGAAGCTAAGCGGGATCCCAGGAGGGGACGCTCCACGTGGGCTTGCGTGAGGCCTGCGTAGGATGCGTCCATAGGTGCGGGTGCGGAGGACAGTTCTGTCTGTCCCTCGCAGTCGGGTGCGGTCGCGGGAGGAGAGGCATGTCGGTGTTGCGTTGCCGCGCGCCCTATCTCCCGCGACCAAATGGGGGCGCACCATCGTTGCGTCGCGGTGGGGCCTCAGAGGAAGAAGAGATGCGGTGTTGTGTTGCCGTCCTCCCTATCCTCTGCGGCCGCTGGGTGTTTTGGCGGCGGAGCCCAACACCTTCATCCGCCGCCAAGGGGGTTTCGTTCGGGGCCCATCTGGCGGGCCAATACCCGTCAGGGGGTAGCGAGGAATGCTTTGGTGAAACCCTACCCTCCGACACATGGGTACATGAAGAGCACGGGTTGGTTTTTAGTCAGTAAGAGTATGACAGTCCCCTTCGTCCTTCCCCCCAGGGCGAAGGGACTCCAAGAGGATTTTCCAACCCGAAACAAAAAAAAAATGTAAAAAGAAAAAAAAAGTTTGAATGTACCTACGCGTGAGTCGCCGGCGCCGTGTACGCACGCAATTTCATGCACACAATCACACAACCGAACGGGGTGGCCGGGGCCTCTGCACGGGATGCGCCACGCGTTTGATCATGCGCATTCACGTACTACACTGCACGCCCGCTCGAAAATGTATTTAACTTACAGCCCATTTATGAATTGGTAAAACATTTTATTATATTACGTTGTTTTAAACCTAGTGCTGTCATAATACGCAAATAATATTTAACTAAAAATAAAAGTGATAACCCAATGCATCAACATAAGACTAGGCAATTAACTCGCCGATCGTCCTTATTTAACCTGCTATTCTTATTGTACCAGCCTCGGTGCAAACGGGCCACCGACATAGCCACCGATGGCCAACGACAAGCAGTTCACACGATTTTTCATACATTTTGTATTGAACGTGTGCGGCACGTGTGGCCAGTGGCACGTGGCACCCATTCACGTTTCATTGTTTATTAAAGGAGGTGGCGCGCGCCAGCCACCGTTGGCTGTGGTCGGTGGCCCGTTTGCGCCGAAGCTTATATTACTAATATTTAGTACGAGTAGGTATTAAGTTTAAATAAAATAATTTCATTTTTAATTTTATATATTTTTTAGTTTTTCAGTTATTAATTTTATATTTTTTTTTTACTAGTATCAAGTTTAATAATTTTAAGAACTCCAGGCTCCTTTTGAGGAGGCGGCTTGGATCGGTGGCTGGAACTTTGGTATGTATGGCCTATACGTACTAAAGCCACCTACAACCTAAGCCTCATTACATTATTATTTTTTGTTTACAGAATAAGTAGAAGAGTACATAGAATACTCAACATGGTAAGAGATAACAGTAAAATTAATGGCAAAAATTTTCAAGATTTGGGCAAATATCCGCAATCTAACTATTCAATGTTTGAAGAAACAGATGTACCTAACTAAATGAATCTTTTGACAGTATTTCTATTCCTGACAATCAACACAGTCTCAATTTGTCTTTACTTGATGATGAATGTTTAAAAAGTGTACCAAAGGTAGTTATTCCAGAAAGCATTTATGATAGCGATAAATAAATAATAATTAGCGAAATAGCGATAAATAATTTTGTTTAGATTTTTTTAACATTTTCTCCATATCTCTGTCTTATTTTGAGTTTTGTAAAACTTATGTTAGTTTTGCTAATTAGCGTGGTCAATTTAATAAATGATGATGATTATTTAAAGTTTTTTTAAATTTTAAGCATTTATTTATAAAAACAAATACATTTTATTACATATTTACAAATGGTTGTGATCTTATAAATGTTTCTAATTGCATTTAAACATTTTAATAGTTGTTGTTGATTTAAAAGTGAAGAGTACAAAAAGGCTTTTTATTTGTTATTTAGAGAAAAGCTTTGATTTTTTTTAAAGTTTTTGATAGCATTTTTGTTATATTATTAAATTACATGGTGATTTTTATTATATAGCCATAAAGTGTTATAGAAAAACATGATTAATACATTTATTTTTTTGACTTATGGTTGTTTTTTTCCATATTTCGTATATATTAAACATGTTATTTAAATACAAAAGTTACTTATATGCTTATATCTGCTCTAGCATTACGTTTATTATTAAAATAATTAAAACGTTTAATGCTGCTTAAAAATACGCTTCTAACAATATATAATATGCATATTATTTAATTAAAAATAAGAAAAAATTAGACAAAATATAGTATTTTTTTATTAGCTCTGCTGTAAAAAAGTGTTATTTTGGTTTATGGTAGTTTTGAATTGAAGCAGCGATATATATCATCATCCTCTTAGCGTTATCCCAGTTTCAATCTGGGGTCCGCTTCCTAGTCTAACTGGATTTGGCTGAATATTAGCTTTTCCACAGAGCGACTGCCTATCTGACCTCTGCAACCCGAAGGGATACCGATATTCCATGGTTTAGACTAGTGTCAGTTTTTTTAGAAGGTACTGACGCCCTGTAACGACTGTCAAAGATCTTTATGGCAACCGGGACCGACGGCTTAACGTGCTCTCCGAGGCACGGGACAAGCGATAATTAATAATTCAATACGCACATAACTCCGAAAAGTCATTGGTGCGCGCCGTGGATTCGAACCCGATACCATCTGCATGGTAGTCTGTTGATATCTCCACTAGGCTATCGCTGCCTTAAGTTAGCATATATATATATATATATTGCGATGCAACTGTCAAGATATCTACGTCTTTAAATTTATCACGTAAAGAATCTCTAGCAACTAACTTATAAATTGCACGTATGGTCCTCTTTTGAATGACAAAAATAGTCTCTATATCAGCAGCCGTACCCCATAACATTATACCGTAAGACATTACGCTATGAAAATAACTAAAGTAAAGCCTTGTATTCATTAGGCAACATTTGTTGATAAACACTGTTTTTAAACAGTTTATAAACATTGTTCCATCATCTCTGGAAACAGTTTATAAACAGTTCGTAAACAAATGTGATGAAACATTGTTTCTGAAACATGTTGCCGTGCTCCCCAATCGAATGGAGAGCAAGCCGAAACATCTTGTTTATAAGCAAAAGTCGACAGATGTGGATGAGTGTTGCGCGGGTTTATTTACATGGAAGTAGTTTGGTCCAACAACCAAGTTTCGATGCTCATAGAGATAATTCCGAATCCACCACCTTTTCTTCTTTTTTTTTTTAGTAGCACTCTTATGAATTACTGGATGATGCCCGCGGTTACACCCGCGTTATTTAAGGCTACTGCTCCGCTCCCGTAGCTCATAGCGTGATGTTATATAGCCTATAGCCTTCCTCGATAAATGACCAATCTAATAGAAATAATTTTTCAAATCGGACCGGTAGTTCCTGAGATTAGCGCGTTCAACCAAACAAACAAACAAACTCTTCAGCTTTATATATTAGTATTAGATTATGTAAGCAGCGCAGAGCATCACTACCTCCTCTGGCGACATTCTAGCAACAACTGACAAGTGTGGACGGCCATGTTTTAGAAACAGTATTTACGGTAAACTTAGTGATAAACACGTCATAAACAGTTTATCAACAACTGTTGCCTAATGAATACAAGGCTTAATCTAGTCTAGCAGTATATATATCTGTTAGGGGTAAAAATAGTAGTTAACGAACATTGAATTTATTTGTTATTATTTATTTATTTATTTTATGCTTTATTGTACACCAGAAATATATCTTAGGAGATCATACAATATAAGCGAAGTACAATGGGCGGCCTTATCGCTTATAGCGATCTCTACAAGGCAACCTTTGGATGGAAAGCTTGCATAGGGGCATTGATTTAAAACGGACGTAGCATTGATGCCTATAAAATGTTTTATATCAACAAAAAAGGTCATGGGGCCAAAATAAAATAGTAAAATTTTCAAACAAAATAAACTATAAAATATGAGTAGCATAACGAAACACCATTTGTAGACCAATATGACATTAGGTTACTGACCTTTGTAAGAACGGCAACGTGTGCTATGCGGCAGACGATGCCACGGAGGTAATTCACATTTACTGACGAATTACCTATTTCAGTAATTCTACACATCACTCCAATGTTTGGTCACTCATTAGGCAAGCACTGGTGTCTTTTTCATATCAACAAAAACCCACTTAACACAAACCCACGTAAAAGGTAGCACAAAATTTTCAAATTCTCAAAATGGCCGCCATTTTTATCACGAATTACCTATTTCAGTAATTCTACAAATCACTCTAATGAAAGTTCAGTGATTAGGAAAGCACTGGTGTCTTTTTCACAACAAGAACCCACGTTACACAATCATATCCGCATATTCGGACGACATAAAGTTTGTCATTATTAACACAAATAATGCAAAAATGACGAATGATAAAGTTCACTAAACAACAACACAATTAAATAACACAACTAAATACAATCACACAATTCAATACCAAAAACAACTGTCGCATAAAGTTAAGCGCGCGCGCAACCTGATCGACTGTTTTTGCGGCACTAAAGAACAAACCTTTGATGAGTCACCGATCACCGAAGGGCCGCTGGCGCCGACATGTCTAGGATAGGAAATAGAGATGCGCAATAGGTACTATGAATGTCGATATTTTTGACACGTTAATACGTTAACAACAAAATAACACAAAATGTTTTTATACAACGAACTATGCATTCTTACTTGTATTAACAACAATGCTATTGCTTAATTGTGTTACTAATACGACACAGTTAAACAAGTTTATGAAATATGCCGCACATACTTCAATTAGTTCAGTAGTTTAGTTTTAGTACATAATTATTATAATTCTTAAGTAGATTGTTGAACCCATTAGACCATTTAAAAAATACCATACGGAAAGAGCTAAAATAGTCAATAATTATTAACTTATTTCAAATGATTAAATAATTGAATATCTTTACATGTTTATCATTGTTTACCTATTAAAAAACGTCGTCTTTATTTGTACCACACTCTGAAATTATCGAACGTAAAGTCATTGATAAGACGATTACATTAACGTTAAATACAATCAATGTCGATACAAAAACAAAAAATAAACAACTAACTTTTACGGTGCGTATTTTTTATCGATACTATTGACAATATTTTGTTCATAATTGGGCAACTCTATTTGGCTCGACTATGTTTGTCCTTGTCACACGTAGTGCATTTACTGTGCATACCTAATCAGATTTTTTCGTGCTTGCGGAACCGATCCATTTTATTATTATGTAACTTTATTGAAAAGGTAATTAGGAAGTTTCAAAAGTTTTGTTCTGTTAAAAATGTTACGCATTAACTTGGGCGCAAAAACCTACAACGACGAGTCTTAGGTAGGTACCTTCGAGGCGAAGCGACGTTGCACGAAGACGTCATCGTCCTAAGTCGTCGAAGGGTCAACGCAGACAGAGAGGAATAATCCCCGCAAGGTCTCGGGCATTTTCTTTACGGATTGCGTATGCTCAAGATTGCGCGCGACCTCGCGAGCCTGCGTGAGTAAAACGTTCTGGGTTACCACTCTACAGTAAATATTTTGTCGCGAAAGTTCGTTAAACCCTGAAAATACGCTTACGACGCGGGCGCCGACTCGACTTTGCGCGGGGATTTCCGCGTATCTTCGAGGACGCGCGAATATTTTTTATCAGGTTCAAGCATTTATGAACTTTATTGTAAAAACATTAAAGTTTATTTTCACAGGACTGCCTCGTTGGTCTCGCGGCATAAATGTGCGCGTGGGATTGGGAGGTCTCGGGTTCGATTCCCGGGTCGGGCAAAGTGTAATTGGGTTTTTCCGCTTGGAAATTCTCAGTAGCAGCACGGAGTCTGGTAATGTGCCCGGTACGGCAATAGGCTCGCCACCTATTACGTGGGACTAAAATAAATCTGGCGAAATGTGGGTGTAATATTTACACCTCTGCCTACCCCTTCGGAGAAAACAGGCGTGAGAATATAAATAAATAAAAAATTATTTTCAAGTGCGTTGATAAAATCCTCTCCGCTGCGCTCCGTTCTGTGTGCGCTGAGCCTAGCTTCGGATGACGTCGAGGCGTCGCGTCGTGAGTAGTACCTAGCGAGTCGCGGGGCGTAATGTAGGGTTTTGACCGTTTTGTATCAGCTTAGTTCCATACGAACTCAAGCGTGTGCAAAAATTGCGGAACTTAAAATCGATATTGTGGCTAAACTACTGCACCGATTTCATTGATTTTTGGTACAAGGCTTAAGAATGATGTAAGCTATGCCTTTGTTCAAAAAGTGCCGCTATGCAAGCGCCACCCTGTATATATATATATATATATATATATATATATATATATATATATATACATATATCGACCTATCCGTAGAATAGAGTTCCATGTGACCATAGACCAAAATCGTGTTTAATAGCTAAATGGCATAAGGAATACAAACTCTACAAAACTGCGTTTTTAGAATTTTCGTATCTTATTTACTTTCGGAGATATAGAATCGAATAACGTTTCATCTGATATTTGTTCCGCGCAACAACGAACGACGTATACATGGGACGGGACACGGGGAGTACGGGTGGCGCGAGTGCTGCGATCGATCAGCAGTTCGGCCGATGTTTATTGGAAGAAGAAGAAAATTGGGGCGTTTTCGTGTTCTGTACTTAATTTACATTATATTTTAGAAAATTCAATTTATTCAGTATTTTAAATAAAAAGAGATACTTTTAAAGATATCAGGATCACGCAAAATACTAAATATGATTCAAGTAGATGCAGAAGAGCCTGATCTTAGTTCGGCGTTTTCAAACTTACATACCGCGTTTCCAAATCAAGATTTTAATTCTGGTAAGTGACCATGTTTTACAAGTATAACTTCACTATGTACAACTTTAAGTTTCTAAATTTACACATATATTATATTTATTACTTTTTAACTCAGTTCATAGTTAACAGCGATCGATGATTATTTAGAACGTTTTTCGATGGAGTTGTTCAGAAACGCAACTCTGGCGCAAAAAGACGATTACCGTAATTAATATTCACAGAGTAATCGATTTTTATGCAATATTGAGCAACAAAAAGTAGAGGCCTTATGGAATATTAAGACGTTTTTTTACGAACATTATTAAAGTTTTTAGCGTCTGAGGTTTAAAAAGGACGGTTTTCGCCGGAGTCTGTGAAACAATTTGTGGGTTCAATGTTAAGATGGGACGTTGTTACTCAAAACGTTGAATCAATGAGGACGTTGTTCAATTGAAAAAATCTTTAATTATAAAGATTTTTTAATAGAAATTTGTTAAATTTATCGCAAAATTTATTGTTTCAAATAACGCTTAAAAATAGTTTGTTAAAAATATTAGTGCAAAAGAATTTTTATATTTTAGCTACGAATGAAGGATAAACTTGCATGAATCGTCTTTGCTTCCTGGTACAAAGGAACCAGTCGTGTGTTTGAGATATGGGAAGAAATTCTATACAAATATGACGGGACAAAGAAAAATTAAGGAATCTGTAATAGCTCAAAACCAAATATCATGTCTGTTTAGTCTACCGAAGGTGTCTACAGTAATCAACCTAGTTCACTTTCTTTGGAAATCCATTAAGTTTTGCAAATTCATCGTTAATACAGCTCAAACAGTTAGAAATGTAAACACAGGTCTACCCCAGTTAGTTTCAGTACTAACTCCCATGCTGTTTCCTACTCATAAATACATACATACATACATAGACTCATGCCTGTTTCCCCGAAGGGGTAGGCAGAGGCATATTAAACGCCCACTTTTCGCCAGTGTTTTGATCCCACGTAATAGGTGGCGAGCCTATTGCCGCTTATTGGGACATTTTGTTTGCCAGAGCCTCGACCGTTGATCGGCAGGTGCACCACTTGCAGGTGAGGTTGGCTTGGGACCCTAAGTTCTTGGTGGGAACCCTATGCACTAATAAATAATGATAAAAATACTCTACCACCTGCACACAACATCATCTAGTTCCAAAATAAGCCAAATGTGTATTATGGTTACTAGAAATTTACTCTTTTTTGTAAATACATACATGTACATTCGACATGTGATATAATATTAAGCTCTGATAATAGAAAACTAAGTCATACTTTTAAGTTGTCTGCCATTAACGACAAGCTCCCAGTGACATGCACTGCGAGAAAATTGAAGTATGCTAAACTATTTATTAACACTCTTGCTGTTTGAACTCCTTTTGAGATACATATTATTACATTATTATGTTGTTGATAGACTGCATGGATGAGATATGTATGTATGCATGGATGTGAGAGGATAAAAGTGTCTTTTTAAAGGAAGGGCAGGCGGACCCGGCTTGAAAGCCTTTCAAGCCGGCCTTTCAATGAAAGGCACATTATCGTTATCGACGATGCAATGAAAACTGTGTTTCAAAAAATATATACATAATATAAAGACCTAACGGACTTGTGCTACTCACAAGTTATTCAGAGTAAGTATTGAAATGTGTCATTATAATGATCTTAACGTTACCAGTGTTGCAGCCACACCTTTTTGTCTTAGAACCCAGGCTCTGCTTAGTAGTCTAATAAGATTTGACAGGACAGCCTAGTTAAGTAGGTACTGATATGAGTATGAGTACTCGCTTTTAAATTGTGTTAATGTTTAGATGTATTTTACTATTATTTAGTAAATATTGTGCACCCATGTCTAGGTAAAAACGATGTAAGATTGTTGTTATTCTTATACGGGGTATAAAATGACTCTTAATGAAAGCTTAAATCTCATTTCATCATTACGAACATTCTTTACTTGCACCTTGCCTGAGAAATTACTGCTTCAGGAGATATTAAGGCTCAAAGTTACCATATTTATTTTTAATTAGGTTTAGAATCTATGCATTTTATGCACCAATATGTTCTATATAATGTAATTATGTACTATGCACCCTTGGATAGTTAAGTATCTCGAGAATTGCACGCGCATACTTTACATAGCGGCTTATAAAATGTGTCTACAAAAAAAAACGTTTCCCAGGTATTGTTTTGCTAAGTATGACTTAGCATGATGTGTAGAACGAGTAGATTTCGGCTTGGTGACGGGTCTTTTTACACCGTGTATAATATTGTAAAGAAGAAGATATTTGGTTAAGATCGCAGGAAGCGGTGGAATTCAGGCGGCTCATCATTGGAGTTGACAGCTTTTGGGGAGGCCATGCCCACCAGTGGATGTCTTTAGACTTAGGTGATGATAAAGATGTTTGTAGTCATAAATTTATTTTATATTAAGTAGATCCTTACAAAATAAGTTTGTGACTGCTCGTGAAGCCTGAGCCCCAGTGTAGAAAGGTGTCAATTTTGTGATAAAATTTGTCATTTATGACTATTAATTGTTCTATATATACGTACAATTTGATTACTTTTAAATAAGTATATACGATTATACGTAAAGTTGAATAAATATAAGTACATACTTATACAGTTTATTTATTTTTAAACAAGTAAATATAATTATTCCGCCTATTATACGACGTGACTAGTTAGTAAAATTATAATTACTCATGAATGCTAGAAGTCTAATCGTTGCCGTCTAAGGTTCTGTCAACTATTTTAAGACGTTTTAATAAAAAAAATGACATTGTATTTAATTTTCTATTTTATATTATTCACAAAGAACTCTCAAAGGATGAAAAATTCCAACAAAAAGCAACCTTTGTTAACATAGAACGTCTTTTAAATCGAACGTTTCCGCAATACAACGCACGATGTTTACCACGGACCCTCGCTCTTCCGCCTTAAAACGTCCTAAGTTGATATGTAACTCATTATCTCGTACAATAAAAGGACTAGAAATATACACTTTAAGGCATTTAATTAGGCTGGGCTGTTATAATAACATACCAAAAAATCATAATTTTAATTCTCTCGCTATAAGAGTTATAAGGAATTATTCAAGTCAAGAACTTCGACAGCCTCTACTGAAAATTGCGATCCATGCAGATCGGACTTTGTTCTGCGGATGAGTCGATATATATAAAGGACATAATTATACACACATAAACTATAGCAATGCCTATGTGCAGCGGAAATTTATAGTTACGGTGAAAGAATTGTCATAAAATGCCGTGGAAGGTACCGGCATTTTAAGCCTCAAATTTTCTGATGACCTTAAATATCTATTATGGTTTACGTTTATTCGATGATTCACATCGAATAAACGTAAACCCACCGAACGAAACCATTAGATAATCCACGGAGGAATAAGTAAAACGAAACAAGTAATTCTGCTCAGATTAGATGCTTGTGAACAAACAGATCACGCTTTCATCTCCCGCGAAGAATTATATATTTATTTCATTTATGCAGTATTTTTTTTTGTTTGATATTAATTCAAGTTACACTTTGAGCGTGGTGACCGATAAGAAAACATTTTTTTTCTTTTATTAATTAAATGAGAAGTTAAAATTGTTCAAAATATATATAAATATAAAAATATTTATTATCTTTCAATACATGTCGGTTCTTCAGGAATATTTATCATTGAAACTATAGGTTTATGGTAACTGAAATAAGAAGCATAAGTTTGAGACTTGATATCTTCTAAATATCTACAATAATATGCCCTTTGACGTTCACAATTTCTTTTTCTTTTTTGCTCTTTATGCTTTTCTTCTCTATAAAAAGAAAATATCTAGGTATAAATAATAGGTATAAATAATTAGGTATTAATAGTGAAATTACACACCAAAATAATTATTCATTCAAAAAATTTGAAAAAACATAACGATATTAAGAGTTTGATCATCGAATTTCGCGCAATGTACATTTATATAGATATAATATCATATATACTTTCTCTGCGCTGCATTAATGTGTATTACCTATACATAATAAAAAATGAAAAAAAAATTGTGAATCATGCGGTGGGTTTAATTTTGGTAGGAATGGTAACTTTGGTAGAAATGGTACTTTTGATAAAGATGGTAGTTTTGGTAGCAATCGTAAGTAACATGCTACCAAAACTACCATATATGCCAACAATACAATTTCTACCAAAACTACTATTCCTACTGAAAATACAATTTCTATCAAAATTACTATATGTACGAAAACTACTATTCGTACTAACACTATCATATCTACCACCTTTTTCAAAACTACCATTTCTACCAAAACCGCCGGTGCTGTCAAAAGAACCATTTCTCTCAAAACTACTATTTTTGCCAAAGCTACAATTTCTACCATAACTACCACTTGTAATATAATTAATGACAATAGTACCTACTATGAACCGCTGTAATGTACATACATACATACATATCGTCACGCCTTTTATCCCCGAAGGGGTAGGCAGAGGTGTATTTCTACACCCACTTTTCGCCAGATATACTTTAGTCCCACGTAATAAGGGGCGAGCCTATTGCCGTACCGGGCACATTTCCAGACTCCGCGCTGCTACTGAGAATTTTGTGACAGAAAAACCCAATAACACTGCCCGACCCAGGAATCGAACCCGGGACCTCCCGATCCCACGCGCACATTTATGCCGCGAGACCAACGAGGCAGTCGTATAGGGTTTGATGTCGAGTTTTCCGTCTCTACGCAAAGATGGTATTTGCATCGTGTTATCCCTTAGTCGCCTCTTACGACACCCACGGGAAGATAGGGGGTGGTGAACTTTGTGAAATTATGTAACATTTTTACACAAATTATTTTCATAAGAGTCTTTTATCGAGAGAGTTATAGATGATCGATTATGCATAATATAATTATATAAATTATTCTCACAAAACATAGCTGCCACAGTTTTCAATTTTTGAAAGAGTAATAACATAAAATCTAATCATTTTATGTATTGCAAATTCATTAGCTTGTCAGAGCGCCTGGAGCGCTAAGATGCCGCCACGGCGAACAATAAACAGCGCTAATATGGCGCTCCGCAATCCGCACACAAGCGGAAACGAATGTTGTATTATTGTGTTGTGAACATAAACCTATTTAGGTACATCGGGTAAAACTTTGATTTTTCATAAACTATTAGGTATGTCTCAGTACATCTAACATCTTTTTAATTTCTAAAATCAATCATTTATAAGTAAGAAGGTGACTTTTCTGTTTGCTTTAACACAAAATATAGTATTTTTTTAATAATAAAGTACGTAACTAATTATCTTTATTGTTTAATTACAGTGAAGTTAAAGATAACAGTTCTGCAACGTCTTACACACATTTGAATGCAGTCATTCCTAACACGATCTGTTCAAGAGCTAGCCAAGAAATGCCAAACAATTTTTTTAACAAATTTGACTCAAATTCCGTAGTAATAAGCAAAAATTACAAGAGGGATAGCAGTGACTGGTTCGAATTGCGTAAGAATATGTTGACAGATTGAAATTTTGGTATAGTGGTAAAAAGAAGAGATAACAGCAGTAAAGCCAACTTAGTAAAATATATTTTGTACAAAAAAATATTTGCAATGTAAAATCAGTTGCGCATGGAATCTAAAATGAACAGCTGGCTTTGCAACAACTGGCGAAGCAAGAAAATGTAGCAATCGAGCCTTGTGGATTATCCGTTTATTGGTGCCACGCCAGATGGATTAATAGGTCCAAACACGATTATGGAAATTTATTGTTCTATAGTTGCCTATAAGAATGGCCTGGAGAATAGTATAAGAGCAAATAAAATACAAATATGAAAACATGATAAAAAAGTGAACTGAATAGTCTAAACAAATATTGTAATTGTTATTACCAAATTCAGGGGCAACGCCACGTTACACGCAAACAAAAGTGTTTATTTGCTGTGTGGAGTGGCGAAAGTATACCACTAAAAATGGAAATTATAGAAAGAGATGATGTTTTCTGGGAGAAGAAAAGCTTGTGGCGTTTTATATGAATTGGCAGTTGCCTGAAATTGTTGATTCTCGTCAAGCTCAAGGCATGGCATTGCGAGATCACGGAGAGGAAAATGTTTCATCAGTGCTTGAAATTTCTACAATACCAAGCCGTAAAAGGAAAGTAAATGAAACTGTGCCTCGTGAACAACAGCAAATAATAAGTATTGAAGCCTTATCACCTCACACACTGCCTTTAACATTCAATGAGAATAAAGAAAACCTGCCGGGTTGTAGCAGACAGCTAACTTTTGATGAGCTGTAAACTCTGTATTTCGTTAATAAATGATAAATGAATATAAATAAATATTCTATATTCTACCACATACACACATCACCATCTAGTCCCAAACTAAGCAGAGCTTGTACTATGGGTACTAGATAATGGATAAACATACTTATATACTTTTTTTGTAAATACATACATATTATACATAGAAACACCCAGACCAAGACCAACATCCATGTTCATGCACACAAATGTTTGACTTGAGCGGGAATCGAACCCGCGACCTTCGGCGTAGCAGTCGCTTACACTCCCGCTGCGCCAACCAGTCGTCTATATCTTTTAATATTAATTTTCTTTGAAGCAATACATATTTGAAGCGAAAGAAATTTTTTATATTTTCCATACAAACATGTATGAGAAGAGCTAACGAAAAAGCAGTAACTCAAATTCTAATTCTATAATTTTCTAAGCGACATAGCAGTATCTCATGAATAAGGTATATCCACATATATTTTTGATGTTTCATCTATTTTGAAAAATAATAGTTGACGAAAGTAGGTAAATACCTACGTGCCGTAGGATGATAAAAATAATTAAGTCAGTTCCATGTATGGAGAGGCCATTATTATGTTTAGTGAAGCAGTTCATAGAATACCTACATCTTATTCCATTCCTGCCAGTTTTCAAATCTGTTTTGCAATAAATTGGCTGTGACATACGGGCGGACAGACAGACAGACATTGCGAATCTATAAGGGGTCCGTTTTTACAATTTTTGGCTACGGTACCCTAAAAAACACAATACGTCGCCGTTTTTAGGGGCTGTGAGTGATTGGAGAGGGAGGAGAGGAGGTCTTGAAACCCCCCTCACCATTTTCACTTGCCAGAAATACTTGGTTTCCTCTGAAAAAATATCTCCAAACATCGGTGTGTATGGCACTGCCAACTTCCACATTCATCACACTAGTTTAATAAATTAAGGTTGACGAAGCCCTGCGAAGGGCTCCTATTTTCGGATTAAGGGTCAAAAGAGAACCTAACGTAACCTATTTAGTTACTTATTACAGTCGCACCTAACCCTAGGCACTCGAAAGCAATGACGCACAAAGACATTAGCTCTCAATATGATCATTCCAAGATGGCAGTTTTGCGTTTCGTTTTACGTTTTTCACATAAAACCTAAAAATGACATTTGTAAAACTGTACTAAAGTATAAAAACTACGTTCCATTTCGCATAATTGCCGAAGTATTTACGAAATTTTGGAAATTGTTTAAAAATATTTAGACGCGACTCCGGCAGCCAAAATTACTTTTAGGGGATTAAAACGAACTCCCTTAAGCCCCCTACACTACCAATACCCTCAAATTCAGGCGACTCGTTTCAAAACCCAACCCATGATTATTTTTCAAAATAGATGAAACATCAAAAATATATGTGGATATACCTTATTCATGAGATACTGCTATGTCGCTTAGAAAATTATAGAATTAGAATTTGAGTTACTGCTTTTTCGTTAGCTCTCCTCATACATGTTTGTATGGAAAATATAAAAAATTTCTTTCGCTTCAAATATGTATTGCTTCAAAGAAAATTAATATTAAAAGATATAGACGACTGGTTGGCGCAGCGGGAGTGTAAGCGACTGCTACGCCGAAGGTCGCGGGTTCGATTCCCGCTCAAGTCAAACATTTGTGTGCATGAACATGGATGTTGGTCTTGGTCTGGGTGTTTCTATGTATAATATGTATGTATTTACAAAAAAAAAGTATATAAGTATGTTTATCCATTATCTAGTACCCATAGTACAAGCTCTGCTTAGTTTGGGACTAGATGGTGATGTGTGTATGTGGTAGAATATAGAATATTTATTTATATTCATTTATCATTTATTAACGAAATACAGAGTTTACAGCTCATCAAAAGTTAGCTGTCTGCTACAACCCGGCAGGTTTTCTTTATTCTCATTGAATGTTAAAGGCAGTGTGTGAGGTGATAAGGCTTCAATACTTATTATTTGCTGTTGTTCACGAGGCACAGTTTCATTTACTTTCCTCTTACGGCTTGGTATTGTAGAAATTTCAAGCACTGATGAAACATTTTCCTCTCCGTGATCTCGCAATGCCATGCCTTGAGCTTGACGAGAATCAACAATTTCAGGCAACTGCCAATTCATATAAAACGCCACAAGCTTTTCTTCTCCCAGAAAACATCATCTCTTTCTATAATTTCCATTTTTAGTGGTATACTTTCGCCACTCCACACAGCAAATAAACACTTTTGTTTGCGTGTAACGTGGCGTTGCCCCTGAATTTGGTAATAACAATTACAATATTTGTTTAGACTATTCAGTTCACTTTTTTATCATGTTTTCATATTTGTATTTTATTTGCTCTTATACTATTCTCCAGGCCATTCTTATAGGCAACTATAGAACAATAAATTTCCATAATCGTGTTTGGACCTATTAATCCATCTGGCGTGGCACCAATAAACGGATAATCCACAAGGCTCGATTGCTACATTTTCTTGCTTCGCCAGTTGTTGCAAAGCCAGCTGTTCATTTTAGATTCCATGCGCAACTGATTTTACATTGCAAATATTTTTTTGTACAAAATATATTTTACTAAGTTGGCTTTACTGCTGTTATCTCTTCTTTTTACCACTATACCAAAATTTCAATCTGTCAACATATTCTTACGCAATTCGAACCAGTCACTGCTATCCCTCTTGTAATTTTTGCTTATTACTACGGAATTTGAGTCAAATTTGTTAAAAAAATTGTTTGGCATTTCTTGGCTAGCTCTTGAACAGATCGTGTTAGGAATGACTGCAGTCAAATGTGTGTAAGACGTTGCAGAACTGTTATCTTTAACTTCACTGTAATTAAACAATAAAGATAATTAGTTACGTACTTTATTATTAAAAAAATACTATATTTTGTGTTATAGCAAACAGAAAAGTCACCTTCTTACTTATAAATGATTGATTTTAGAAATTAAAAAGATGTTAGATGTACTGAGACATACCTAATAGTTTATGAAAAATCAAAGTTTTACCCGATGTACCTAAATAGGTTTATGTTCACAACACAATAATACAACATTCGTTTCCGCTTGTGTGCGGATTGCGGAGCGCCATATTAGCGCTGTTTATTGTTCGCCGTGGCGGCATCTTAGCGCTCCAGGCGCTCTGACAAGCTAATGAATTTGCAATACATAAAATGATTCGATTTTATGTTATTACTCTTTCAAAAATTGAAAACTGTGGCAGCTATGTTTTGTGAGAATAATTTATATAATTATATTATGCATAATCGATCATCTATAACTCTCTCGATAAAAGACTCTTATGAAAATAATTTGTGTAAAAATGTTACATAATTTCATTATCACTTGGCCATGGATGAATTTCTATTTTATTACGACGCTTTCTTGTACAAATCATTCGTAGAACTTCATTTCTCTAATTGTCCATATTTTATTCTTCTAACTATATATTTATAAGCACAGAAACAATAACACATTAAACGCAACAAGAGTATAAACTTAGGTCCTAATTATTATGTGCCCATAGTTACATGAAAAGCCTATTTGATTCAAAGTATTCAGTCTATAACATAAAACATGAAATTACGAACTCAATTTGGCGTATTATAATAACAAACAGGTTTACGTAAAATTTCGTGCAGCGGAGACGCAAGCGACATGACCTATCTCTCACAGGGCTCATGGCCGAATGATGAGGTCTGGGCGGGGCGTAAACTAGCAACTGACACTCAGTACACCGCTTATGCCAATAAGGTTTAAATTGCGGAAGCGTTTGATATTGATGGGATCTACCGAGCGTCAAAATCATAGACGTTTGGCAGATTTTATTAAATTTTACAAAACATACATGTTTAATATGAAAATAAATTAGGTAATTCTTTAGTTCATTAGGTTTCCTACAATATTATTAAAAAATATATGACAGCTTGCAAACAGTGAGACGAAAGATTATTTTCTGCCTCGATTTTGTGATTTTTTTACCGTTATTCTATTTTACATACATGAAAAATTCTTTCAAAAGTCTTTTGTTCAGACGTTTGACTTTAAGCTCTATTTTTTGCTAGGTTGTAATATGTACCGTTATGGCTAGATGCGCGACGAAAAATTTGGTGTTTCGCGGCTTCTGAGGTATAACAGCGCCTTAACTAGAATATTTATAGATCAAATATAAATCGCTTCTGCCTAAAGGAGAATTTTCGGATCTTTGCAGCGACTCCGTTCTCTATAATTCGCTAGGAAGGAAGGATTAACCGGTTCACTGATTTGAAATAAAAAAATATTAACCGATAATAGCCTAGGAAAGCACACCGTCAGAGTTTACCGCAAATTAAAACCAACTTTCGCGAGGAATGAGCACAGAAAATTAAAATGAGTGCCAAGATTATTTTCGACGGTAATATTTTTGTTACAGTCGGTTAACGAAACAATAAATAAATAATACCGTGCCTATACAACTAGATTTGATAGATGTACTATCGCAGTTGTAATTTTGCTTAGATCACATCGAATTTATTACACATATAAATTATTTTTGGGCTTACCATGTTTTTATGGTCGATAACAAATCAGATTAAAAAACTACTTAATGCGACTGATTAAATTTATAGGACAACGTCACAGAAAACACAAAACAAATAGTTGTTTGCTGCACGTGAAATGTTCCTTTCTTTCATTTTAATAATTGTGCTTCACAGAACTCTGATATTTCAAGACACAAAATTTAACATTTCGTCAAATCTAGCAAACAAATTCACTTTCACGTGACAAGTCCGCTTGCCAATTGAGAAGTGAAGCATTAACTCGACAATTTATCCACACTTTGAAAGTGTCATTCCAATAGAAATTTTAATTTGCCCATATCATTTCAGGCAAGTAAAATATTCACGACTTCTCGATGTCACCAAAGAATTAGCAAGTTCGACAATTAACTGAAATTAATATTGCGGTAGTGAAATAATTGCTTCTATTCTCGATATTAATTATTGTTAGAGAAGTTACTAGTTATGTGTCGGTGGCAATTACGGGTCTTTAAATTTACCTTTAAGCATCAGAAAACTATTCTAATCATCGTTACGAAGGATATATGTCTCTTAATGTATATACTTTGGAGTCTGGGTTTTACGAAATTAATTAAGTCAAAGGAAGTACAGTTACAGACCAGCCACATATAACTTTAGTTTTAAATAATAATTTTATTGACCCAGTGAAACCAATTGACTCTGACATATCTAATTCTACACTAAATTCATTGACATCTAACAAAAAATGATATCATTACCACTTTGATATTGATTAATAATAGTGAGCAATCTTTATTTATGAATCTGACAGTACCAAGTACTTTTCTGAATATCATAAAGACAATTATTCAAAGCACGGGTTACGATACGACGACATCTGTTCATCGATTATAAAATATATGGTAACTCAAATAAGTCCCATATTGAGCTACAAATCAACATAATTATACATTGAATACGGTACATTCACGGCTTGCGGGGAATGGCTTCATCTCTACTGGAAGACGACGCCGAAGTCAATGTACTTCTCCTGCGCCTTTGAGTCTCCCCGACTCGTTTCCTTACATTCTTAGGCAAGGGCGGCGTGCCGGCTTCATCATCAAATGCCATTGCTTGTAATACTGAAACGTGATAAAGAAAATTCATCCACATGAGAAAAGCATATCCACCTGTCCTAGTGGAAAACATATCCACTAGAACTAGAATCATACTAGCATAGCGGAAAACATATCCGCTCTTGGTGGAAAACATATCCACTAGAACTAGAATCATACTAGCATAGCGGAAAACATATCCGCTCTTGGTGGAAAACATATCCACCAGAACTAGAATCATACTAGCATAGCGGGAAACATATCCGCTCTTGGTGGAAAACATATCCACCAGAACTAGAATCATACTAGCATAGCGGGAAACATATCCGCTCTTGGTGGAAAACATATCCACTACAACTAGAATCATACTAGCATAGCGGAAAACATATCCGCTCTTGGTGGAAAACTACACTTCGACCCGTCCCTCTTCATAATAATCAAAAAAGAGTGGGTAGTTACTGAAGTGAGGTGCGCGCTGACGTAGCCCATAAATCATTTGAGTGTTTATAAAATAATTCTCGTAATTAATATTAAACTAAACCCAAAAATATGACAATAGAAACCATAACTAATTCTCAAGCACTGTATAGAAAACAATAATATTTGCGTGGGTGTGACGGACGACAAAGTGTGGTTTCACCTTTTTAGGTAAAGAATCGCAATAGCAGTAAACAAATTGCCAACGGCCACAAGGCAGTTTCATATGTATTTTCAGCAGAATTAGATGAACACAAACAAAAGCAATACTAAGCTCTAGAAGACGGAGAAGTACCTAAAATATTACTAAAACATACCTATTTCTAATTAAGATACTCAATGTAACTAAATCACTGTAAGTCATTACGACGGTATGCAAATAGAAATCCCTTAAACAATGTTGATATTATGTTCTTAATAGTGTTGTACCAAGGTAAGCGACAAATGATTTCGCTCAGAATTTACTCAAGGAATTAAATAAGGCGGTCGGAAATTCTCGACTTCCCTCCAAATGTTGTTATTATCGTTTATGCTCGGGACTATTTGCTCATAATTCCAAGGGTGTTTTCACTGCCGAACGACTGTTTCACGTTCATGAGTATAAGTAAGCATTCGCCATGTTATTCTTATCGAATTCTCGTGTTACAAATTGATTAAAATATCGGACATATTTGCAGATCAGAATACAATGGATTGTATTAGAATCTTATCGTGTATGTTATTTCTTTATTAGTCATAGTGAACATATATTTTTGTGTTCGAGGTTAATAAACTTTCTGATTTATTAGTTATGTTATGTTGATATATGTAAAAACTAGCACTAGGATTCTAGAACATCTTAATTGACATTTATTTTAAGAATATGAAAGGCGAAATACCTTCTGATAGCTCGAAGTTTCATCGTTGATTTAATTTTATTTTTTGATTTAATTATGGTTGATTTAACTAACCCATACTAAAACTGGCTGGTGGGGCTACACCAGCCTTGATGATAAGATAGTTCATATTTGTGTCTAAATAAATACAGACGTGTTACGTAGTAAGTAGTAGTTTGTGTACAAATCGCAAAAGTTGGTATATTCATCATCCCTTTTGAACATATTCATGCTAAAACCAGCTCCACTACACAAACAAATTTTAAATACACCGTCGGTATTTTGCAAAAAGCTCCATACAGTTTCCTAGTTCGAAATAAAAATGAGGAGTAATGCGTCATTTTGTGGCTTACTTCAGGGATATCTCCTGAGTAATTTAGCGTGATTAATCATTGAAAAGGATCTCATAAAAATATTTGTAGTATGCTGCCTGATGGAGCCTTTTTACTGCCAAAGTATGATAAACAAAGGACAGAAGTTCGCAAATGTTACCACATTTTGTGATATTGCCACTGTATTTTATTTCTGTTCATTTTTCTATTTTTAGTTATTTTTAGTTATTTTCTGACACAGGAAGGACAGCTGAATCGAGTCCGGATAAGTTATACTAGGGCGTAATACGTTGCTATGTATTAAAAAAGTTGTTTTTGTTAAAGACAACTCCCGCATTAGGACTAAATCCTGTGTCGCGGGGGATTTTACAAACATGCAACTAACGGACACAATGAACACCCAGACTCAAAACAACAATTTGTGGATCACACAAAGTGTTGTCTCGTGTAGGAATCGAACCCACAACACTCGGCGCTATGTCAAGCGGCGAGGCGGCCGCTTAAACCACTACGCCAACCGTGCAGTCTAAAAAAGTTGAGTTCTGGATTTCTTCTGAAGAGCTGATAAATAATCATTCCTAATCCTTTCGATTTTTAACGGACGGATTAGATCGTTAACCTAGCATGCCCAAATCCACTCAAATATCCCTAAAATATATGATGGTTTCCACTCACAATCAAATGGAAAAATATCACAACTAAGGCGTATTTCCATTTACTTTTCGGTACCAGTGAGGCAAGAACAGATGAATAAAACGCGTAACTAACGAGCCACTGTTTGCCTGAAAAACAAAACCAATTATTTGTGTACTAATTAACCCTCTTCAGTGTTAATTTGGGGCGTCGTCGTATTGAATGTCTCAGTCAATTGTGTGAAATATTGGCAACAATGGCAGTGCCAATTCTTTCTGCTTGTACAACTTGTATTGTTTCTGTTATACAGATTGTTACTAAAAGTCAACCCATCCTAGTGAAATAAAATTAAACTTCATTTAAGACAAAAATCCCATAAAAGCTATTTCATATTTGAAGTGATATTTATATTTCGTATGAAATGGCGGCTTCAGAATGGCGCGAGAAGAATATCGAGGCATTGTTCGTGTAAATTTAAATGTATGTACCCAATTAAACAATTTAAGAATTACAATATATTAAGTTCTTAAAATTCTGTTTAATGTGTTTAAATTTGTATGTTTCTTATAAAGATTGACAATACATTAACGTTTCCACTTGAAATGTTTTAGTGAAGTACTTTATATCTGTTTTCGATATCAGTTAAACATGTATAAAATTATATTTTCCAAAGGACTGATCTCATCACCAATCAGGTATCTATCAGATCAACATGATGAATCTACATGGCTAGGCCTAGAAAAAACAAACCCGTGCAATTGAAAGCTGCCGATGCGTGAAACTAAGATTAATTGAGTATCTTCTGTGACAGAGCGCGGATTGTTCACATTTGACTACCTTTTTTCATTTATATCAGCAGCCTTAACCTAAAATCCATCTCGTATTTTTTGGATTTTTTTTACGGAGACGAGATTTATTATTTTGTTGTTGTCGAAGTAATGTCTAGTCCCGCTCCTGGTTTTTTTAATCGGCATCGCGTCTAAAATTATGAATATGACGGCGGATTCTTGGCCGGTATCAACACTTCACATCATAATTTGTTTATAAGTTCACACCAAATCAAATTTAACAAAACTGACTATTACTGAACACGAAACGAGTGACAGTTTCTAGGTACTTGTTGCCCGCCCGGAGTCTCCAAGAGAATTATCCTTGTTGTGTCGCTCCGTTGAACGTCAACCGTCACCCCCCACTTCGACTGGAGCGAACGACACTAGACTCTGTCGAAGCGCGCCATCTATGCACTTCCGTTTCGTAGTCAATTGACGTCCGTACTGATAAACATTCCGTTACGGCCATCCTACAAGACACACGTCCCTGTGTGTTAATCTGTAACAAAATTTTACACGCACAGTATCACATTGCTCGGTCACTCCTGACTTAACCGCTTGTATGCCGGAATACCAGACACAATTAAAAAGCTATTGTGTCTCGCGTAGATCTGCGTTCCGGCATACAAGGGGTTAACCCAGGTAAGGGTTGAATCAAAACAGTGTTTATTATAGGAGCTGGATTCAGAGCATTACCGACAATACAGTCAATTACCATAGACTCACGTTATAATCAAATCAAATAACTAAAGCTCTACATGTGATTCATAACCATTCAGTAACCTCCAGTCACTAAACCAGGCACTCAACCAGCTACCCGGTTGCCACCATTCAGTAACCTCCAGTTACTAAACCAGGACTTAAACCAGTCACTCGGTTGCCACCCATTTATCTGCGCCAATCAAACATCAGAGTCATCTGCGTACCTACCGTGTACTCACGGACAACTGCCTTCACAGTTGTATTGAATCCGATTTGTATTGATTAACGGCTATTACGGCTACAAATCGACCTCAGACATTTAATCACACAACCAATCAACATGTAAGTCTAGTTTTCTACTGTCTTGTCAGTATTAAGGTTCACAATTTGCTCTTTTTAAGATCGTCAGTTTTGCTCCGATCCTCTGGCACAAAGTTTCAGTATGAAAATCAATAATCAGGCAACTCAAAGTAAAACTGACATTTCACTATCGCTGTATCTCTCAAGATATTATTTCAAACCAAGTAAACCATAACATTTAAGCTCTACATGTGATCATGGCTATGCATAGCCCAGTAACCTCCAGTTGCATATAGAGCATATGGATGTCTTGGATCAACGGGACAGACTACGAGAAGAGGTTAGGAGTGGTGGAGGAGGAGTTAGGTGTTTCAGCAGCTGCGACCAAATTTACTCCAGACAACTTAGCCGCAACGCTGAGTTAGAAGCAAGTCTCAATGAGGCTTATGGCAGAATTTCAACTCTAGAAGACACAATTGCGGCCTTTAACAGTACTGCTACTCACAACTTATTCTCTGAGCTCCTGGGTGACAAAATTAATGTGCTAAAAGCTCTTAAATGTAACTGTTTCAAAAAATGTCTTAGTAAGAATAAATGTAGAAAATTGTTTAAGTTAAATAAATTAATTAAGAAACTTAGATCTGGTCCTAAGTGGTCTACCAAATTGAGTCAGTATGCACAAGATAACTGTAAATTAAATAAAGAGTGTGAGTCTCTTTTATTAAAGCTTGAGGAAACAAATGAAGAATTCGTTTCTGGTAGGTTGTTATACGAACAACACACAAGTGAGTTGCAAGCACAAATATCAAATCTACAAGCGCAACTCACTAGGACTATAATGGAACACCAGCATGAGACTCATGAGTACATATTAAAATATGAAGAAATTTCAAGAGTTGGTCGAGAAAATTTAAAACAACTTATCTCATTATCCAACTCTAATAATTACTGTTCCAGTTGCACAACTAAGTGTGCGACTACTAGTGATGGGTAGCACACTCTTTCAAAATGAGTATTGTGCTAGTCACTCTTTTTCCGAAGTGTGCTAGCACACTGTGGTAGCACGAATGAGGCGAGGCCGCGAGATATTGGTGGCACAGTGAGTGTGTGAGTACACATAGTGTGCCGCACTCAGACGACAACGCACGATGCGTTGTGCCAAAGTGTGTCGTGAGTGACACGCACGGCACACTTTGGCACACTTACAGAACACGGCACATTTTGACGTTATTCGCCGGCTCACCGCATGATAAGACATATTTGAAATGAGTAACTTACTGTAATCTGCTTTGAGATTTGTAATATTCATATAATAAATTGAGTAAATAGTAAATATACTTAAGATTTTTCTGCATATCATTTATCAAAGCACAAAAATAATAAATAACTCATGCAACATCGAGTGTGCCCCAACTGTGCTGTGTGCTAGCACGTTAAAATAAAAAGAGGGAGTAACTCACCTTACCGAAGTGAGTCACTACAAGTGTGCTAGCACATGTGCTGAGTACCCAACACTAGCGACTACACCTGCTAAATTAATAGAATTTAATGCACATGGATGTCAGTATAATACACAAAACAAACTGCATCCAGTAAAGACTGACAATAAGAATGTAATAATTTTTTCAGACCAACTGGGCGTGGGTTTGGGTAGCTTAATTGATAATCACACTGAACGACCAGTACAGAACTTTTGTTCACCTGGAGCACAGTCTTGTACCCTAGTTGATAAGATTAAGAATGGCGACTTGAATGCACAAACTACTGTCATCATATTATATGGTGACAGTTCATTATTCTCCAAAAACAGTCTCATAGAATTAACAGACTTAATGATAGATCTAAGCACAAAAATAGGATGTAGCTTTATTATTTGTGCATTGCATTATTCATATGCTCTCACTGATGACCAAAACAAGCAGATAGGCAAATTAAATTTATTATTATACAATAGGACATGCCATAGTGACAGTATTTTATTTTTTGACACTAATATTTTTATTAGTAATTTCTTTTTAACAAAAGATACTATGTATCTTTCTTATGTACATAGGCGACAACTTGCTAAATTATTAGCATTTAATTTATATACTGGCAGGAGTACTACTAGAGTACTTAGGAATTTGGTAGATAATAGTTATACCAATAGTAGTATTGACACATCTATTAGTTTAAACTATTAGATGAGACAACAGATAGGCATTCATGTGTTTTAAACTTAGTTATCAAAACATACAAGGCCTATCTGGCAAAGAATTAGAAATAGATTTATTTTTAAATAAACATAAGATTGATATCTTATGTATTACGGAACATTGGTTGCGAGGTGACCAATTAATATTTAACAATCAACATTACTCAGTTATAAGTGCATTCGTAAGAAAGAAGGCTATTCGTTGTGACTCTCTAATATATGTATGTAATAGTTTGAAATGTAAAGAACGTAAGGATATAGCTAAACTTTCTATCGAGCGCACTGCTGAGATTTCTTGTATTGAGCTTGAACAACATATAATAGTGTGCGTGTATCGACCACTACAAAGCGACTTCACTCAGTTTGAAAGAATTATAGAGGATGTTTTAAAACATAAAATTTCTAATAGGAAGTCGAATAATCGTATATGGCGATTTTAATGTCAATTTGTTAGAAAAATCACCAATTTGTACTAGGTTAGTTAGCTCATTTAGTTCATTTAATTTAAATGTTTTGTTCTCTGAACCAACGAGAATAACCTCACATTCTTCTACATGCTTAGATAATGTTTTTTGCAATTGTCTTTATTTAAGTAAGGCTGTTTTTACTGACTTGACATCGGATCACTGCGGGCAAAAGGTTGTAATTCCAATGAATACAACCCCTAAAGTACAACAAATTACATGAAGGCCAATGACCTCTGCTCGCCTCAAACACTTAAGTAATGATGTTGCTGCCAAGATCGCCAGCATTGACTTAACCATTGATGATCCCGATGATTTATATAAATGCTTATTTAACACTATTAATGATGAGTACAATAAAATTTTTAAACAGAAGACATTTGCAAGAAGCATTAAAGTAAATTTTTGTGATTGGGCAACAGTAGGTATTTACAAAAGTAGAGCTAGGTTGTATGATCTGTATGCTATGAAGAAATACAATTTTAGTCCTGAATTTATTCTGTTTTGTTAGAAATTATTCAAAAGTTTTCAAGAGGACATGTGGTTTAGCCAAATCCTTATATTTAAGCAATCAAATCAAAGAATCCAAGAACAAAATTAAAACTACTTGGAACATTATTAACAATGAGACTGGGCGAGCTAAATTAGTAGATAACAATTATGAATTAAAATTTAATGGTGAAATTATTACTAGGAAAACTGATTTTGCTCAGACTTTTAACAATTTATTCATAAACATACCAGTGAACACAACCAGCTGTCTAAATTCATGTCCAAGCAAAGCAAAAATGTTGGTTAGGGGCAATGTGAATGAGTGTGGTGTGCTTTTTAATTTTAAATATATTGACACCAATGGCATACTGAAGGTATTCAAGACACTTAACAATAAAAAATCTGTTGAATTATGGGGCATTTCGGTTAAAATTGTTCAACACATTATTTCTAGCTTAGCTCCATATTTAGCTGCAATATTCAACAGATGCGTAGATACAGGGGTATTTCCTGAGCTAATGAAACACAGTAAAGTGATACCCTTATTCAAAAAGGGATCCAAGAGCGACCCTAGGAATTTTCGGCCAATTTCTATCTTGCCTGCTAATAGTAAAATTTTTGAAAAGATTATTCTGCATCAATTAGAGAGCCACTTTCACACAAATAATTTATTTCACAGTGAGCAGTACTTATGGCTTCACTAAGGGTCGCTCCACCGTTGATGCCGGTGTAACTTTGTTAAAGCATATTTTTAATGCTTGGGAAAACTCGAAGGATGTCATTGGTGTTTTTTGTGACCTGTCAAAGGCGTTTGATTGTGTAGAACATAATACACTTTTACGTAAATTGAAACTTTATGGTATTAGAGATACCGCACTCAATCTTGTTGCCAGCTACCTTAGAGATAGAATTCAGTATGTAGATGTTAATTGGAGTAGGTCTCTAGGTTTGCCAGTGGGAATGGGCGTTCCACAGGGCTCTATTCTCGGTCCATTTCTTTTTTTAATATATATTAATGATTTGCCGTTCTTTGTACAAAATTTATGTGATATTTGTTTGCCGACAATACGTCACTAATTTTTAAAGTTGATCGCAATTCAAGTAACTTTGATACCGTCAATAACACTCTTGCACAAGTATTAGATTGGTTTTCGACAAATAATTTGGTACTAAATTCTAGCAAAATGAAATGTGTTAAATTCTATTTGCCTAATGTTAAAAGTGTTCCTACTAATATAATTTTAAATAAGGAAACAATTCAACTAGTCGAATCAACCGTATTCTTAGGTCTAACTATAGATAGTAAGCTTCATCGGGGCGCCCAAATATCCTGTCTCGCAGTAAAACATAGTTTTGCAGCGTTTGCAGTTAGAAAAGTTAGGGAATTCACAGATATAGATACTGCTAGACTAGTTTACTTTAGTTATTTTCACAGCATAAATGTGCGCTTGGAATTGGGAGGTCTCGGGTTCGATTCCCGGGTCGGGCAAAGTGTTATTGGGTTTTTCCGTTAGGAAATTCTCAGTAGCAGCACGGAGTCTGGTAATGTGCCCGGTACGGCAATAGGCTCGCCCCCTATTACGTGGGACCTAAAAATTCCTGGCGAAATGTGGGTGTAATATCACACCTCTGCCTTCCCCTTCGGGGATACAGGCCTGAGTCTATTAATAAAAAAATAAAAAAAATCACAGCGTAATGTCTTACGGAATAATGTTATGGGGTAAAGCTGCTGATATACAGACTATTTTTGTCATTCAACAGAGGGCCATACGTGCAATTTATAAGTTAGGTGCTAGAGATTCTTTAAGTGATAAATTTAAAGAATTGACAGTTGCATCGCAATATATATAAACTAACTTAATGTACATTAAGAAAAACTTAATACTATACCGCTAAAATAGTGATTTGCACAAAGTGAACACAAGGAATAAGCATAAACTGGTGGGAACTAACTACCGTCTATGGTAGCGCCATCTACCTTTCCATCGAAAACTAATCACATCAACGTCAATGGTTCGTCGCTGCTTGGCCAATGCGAGCGATGCCTTTTGTTCCCGTCCCTGTCTATCCCATTCCCTGGAAGGGGCACGCCTTTCGCGGATTGGTCGCCGCGATCATCGACGCGAGAGACAGTCCAGAACATTCGAGAAGCTCGAGAACGTGTCCGCCATACCGCACCGCCATAATTTTACCGCTCCCGCTTTATACTAAAACCGCCCGCGAGTGAAAGTGATTTGTGTAGTGGAGTGATTCAAACAGCTTCAGGATTCTCGAAGACACCAGGAGGCTAGGTAGGAAGGTAGGTGCCCCTCATCCTTCAGCATCCTTAGAATATCCTTTACTCACTCACAATCCTCTTCCCTTATCCAATCCTTAGGCGACCAGAACTCGCCATCCTTTAGATACAGTCCATTCCTTCTCCAAGTCGCCTAGAACCTACGGTTTCGGTGTAACGCCGAACCATTTTTTTTATCCATACGAGTCGGATTCATTTACGTTTTTATACGTTATATCGCTATACCTAGGCAGTTATAGCACCTAGCTATACTCTTAGTCTATTCACATAACCGTCACATGGTTGTTTCCGCCCGCTTCAGTAGGTAATATACTTTTATGTAGCTACCTACTTACTCAATTATTATTTCTGCAACTATCATAGTTGTCTTGTAAATCTCATATTTCGAGCAACTTTTAATTCCACAGCTCTAAAGTGTTGCCTACTTAGCCTACTTAGGTAAAATAATATGTACATTAGATATTCTTATTTTGTTTCGGTCTCATTAGCTTATACTTACGTAAGCATGTCACAACAAAAGAAGTCACGCGTGTCGGAAGACAAAGAGATGACAATCTTAGAAGCAAAACGCAATATTTTATTTGAGCGCATTCAAAACATTTACGAGCGGTCAAAGACCGCAGCCGCGTCTGACAGTAATAGGGAATCATTCCTTAGCTATTGTATGACAGTGGATAATATTCGAACAGATTTTAATAAGTTGTTAGACGATTATAACACAAGATTACTTTCTATCAATCCTGATGAAAAACCGAATTATCAGGCGTACACCTCATTCGAAGATCTTTATTGTATTATTAAGCGTATACAATCGCAATTAGAGGGTAATTGTTCGGCACAGCCCGTTGCCGCGGCCCGCAAGCCGAAATTACCGCCTATCGAGATTATGTCGTTTGACGGAGATATACGAAATTGGCCGTTATTCTATGCGAGTTTTAAGTCTACAGTGCACGATAATGGTTCTCTGACAGATGTTGACAGGTTGTACTATTTAATAGGTAAACTGTCACCAAAGGCCCAGTCCGTATTTGCAGGTGTCACGCCCAGTGCTGAGAATTATCAGGTCATATTTCAGTCACTACTTGATAGATATCGAGACACGCGCGTCCTAGCGTCTACCTACTTTGACCAAGCTTTAAATCTTAAACTGTCCGGTGCCGCATCTGTCTCGAATTTCCAGCTGTTTATGGATAACTTCGTAACCGCGGTTAATTCTCTTAGGAACTTAAAATTAGAAGATCTTTCCGACTTTATGTTACTTCAACTCGCTTTAAAAAAGTTTGACACTGATACAATTCGTGCTTTCGAGATGACGGAACGCAATAATAAAATACCTACACTAGATAGTTTTATTTCGTTCATCAAAGATCAGTGTCGAATATTTCATAATACACAGTCTAGTTCACCTAACCCGTCTAACACTAACAGCAGCAAACAAAGGTCGAATAAAGCGCGATATAGTAATAATAACTCGGTCCCTAATCCACAATCTTACGTAACATGCTCGGAATTTAATAAAATTAATTCACAGAAGTGTCTGTGCAGTAATAAGTTCAACGCTCATTAGAGCCACCCGGCACCCACTCCACACGGCGTCCACGAGTGGACGTCGTGCGGTCAACCAGCGGACCGCGCGCCGTCAACGAGTGAACGCCGCGCGGTCAACCAGCGGACCGCACGCCGTCAACGAGTGAACGCCGCGCGGTCAACCAGCGGACCGCGTACCGTCAACGAGTGAACGCCGCGTTACTGTTCCACCATAGATCTGAACAGTCATGTTCGCGAGTTGCTTGCATCAAAAGACGTAAGTGGTGCTTCTGTTTCACCATATTCACTTTGGGAGGCTTACCAAATGAACATAATATATTGCTTGAGTATGATATCAATAACTATTAACTTTTGCATTATTAGATAACTCACAATGTGAAACAGTTGCAGCTCCTTCCAAAGATGACATGTAAAACCATTATACTGGCAGTTAAAAAGAGTGGCCACGAGTTTTATTGCCCGTTGTTTCTCGTGGTTCTACCTATTGCATTGCGAACGTGGCAGTAAATGTAAATTTAGAATCATCTAGTAATTAACTTTAATTTTTGACGTTTATAAGCGTCACTTTGTGGCCTAAATGAATAAATGATTTTGACTTTGACTTTGTCTATGAGTACTAACCTTTTAACAAACTAAGATTAGATTTTATGTAAAAAGTCGGTTAAGTATTGAGATCTCGCACATAAAAAAAAATGAGACCATTCATGTTACAACTGAACTTTAAGTGGCCGCACTGCGTAGGGTGTTTGTAGCATTTGTAGATAACAATTTGTTGTGACTAGCGTGGGAGTTCTTTGTGTCCATTGATTGAAAGTCTGTAAAGCTCTCAAAATACAGGATTCGTTACCTGTACTTTAAAATATATAAACATAACTAATTGGAAGATGCGCGCAGTAATTATGCCCACAAGTTTTTTTATTTAACCGGTACAGCCCGATTCCGTGGAAATTTCCCTTCTTAGCTACCCAAATTTTTGGGCCCAATAGTTTTGGCTATGCGATGTGTGGCAGCCAGTCAGTAACGCAAGATTTTTATATATAGGTACAAATTAATATACTTAAAGTAAAATGTCAAATATGATGAATGTGCTGCCTTCATAAATGCAGCGATTTATGTAGAAGATTACGGGTCGTGGGAGGAGGATGCTATTATCGATACCGTATTCTGCAGTTTGCTATGACATGATCGCTGGGTTGCCATTTACAACTCCTACGCTAATTGATGTCTGATATGTAACAACAGGCTAATTTAGAAGATATATCGTATGTTGCTTCATTTTGTATTAAAGGAATACCTAGCGCACAAATAATAATATTTAATACGCTTCTTTATATGTTTAATTTATTACTACTTATCCACCGGTAAACAATATAATTACTTTTACAGCTTTCCATCATAGTTTGGGGTAACTTGTTTATTAATAAGCTACCTCGTTATAGTTCAGAATTATTATTCATCTGAGAGGAGTCCAAAAAGATAGTACCGGCGACCATTTTTAACAAACGCGTCATCCGTGCAATACAATGTTACGAACGTATTGGAAGGTCAACCGTCGTTTATTATTCAATTATACAACGAAGATTTGTCCTTCACAAACTAGCCGCACAAGTTTCCAGGGAAAGCCAGTGGTCAATCATTGGAAAGTTTGACGTGAAATGTCACAGAAGTAGAAACTTCATAAAGGAGAAGTTTATAGGTTTGTAGAGATTTTATCGCGCTACTGGTGGGCTGATATTGATTTCACTCGTTACAGTTTCGCGCGATCAATCATCTCAGATTATATTGTCTAGTCGTGCGTGCTCAATTATTTAAAAATATATTTCTGTCATACCTTTTACTAATTTGGTTTGTACAGAAATGGAAATGTTTATTCTTCATTAGACAACCACTGTCGTTGTTTGTAAATGTGGTATGTTTGTTTTGATTGATCACTTTCAGCGTATTGGTAAAATATCAATAAATTGCTATTGGCAAAAATGTAGTTACACATATTTTTTTCATAGAAAAGGCATAAAAGTACTCGGTAACCGTTTTCTCTGACGTTGACTCAAAGGTTAGTTTGTAAGAAAATTGTTCCTAATCTTTTTCGATATAATAATATTTCTCTAGAATCTATAAAATAGTTAGCGTGAAAAATCGCGCCAGGCCGAGTTTATTGAATGAACGCCAAGAATTAAACTTGGAATAAACTCTATTAGCCAGTGAGCGTGGGACTCATTTCTCCAGGAACTTATTTACACATATTTTTCCGGCGAATCTCTAGTGACATAAAATATTTAAAATATCGGGTTTTCGTATACTCGTAAGTATTGAATGCGGTAATGTGATATTATAATATGTTCAGAATTCCTCTTCATGCCCATTTGAATGATATAATCCGTCGTGCTCTTGTCGCGTCTGGCGTACCAGTTGTACTTGAACCAAATGGTTTGGTATGCGACGACGGTAAGAGACCTGATGGTACCCTACCCATTTTCCAAGGCAACAATGACATATCATTGTTGCCTTGGAAAATGGGTAGGCCTTTGGTGTGGGACGCAACCTGCGTAGACACCCTCGCGCCATCACATGTTCCAAGCACGGGAGGCCATGCTGGCGCTGCTGTTGCAACTGCGGAAACCCTCAAACGGAGCAAATACAGTAATTCAGTAAGTAATTACGTGTTTGAGCCGTTTGAGGTGGAAACGCTAGGCTCATGGGGTCCGAGCACTCGTTCTCTATTGCGGGAAATTTCTAAACGGTTAATCGACGTCTCACGTGACCAGAAGGCTGGTTTATTCTTTGCTCAGAGAATCAGCATTGCCATCCAGCGTCGCAATGCTGCCAGCCTTCTGGGCACGTTACCCGATGACATTGATGCGGAGGCATTTACGACGCCTAAACCATGTAAATATTTTCATTTTCTAAATTTGTTTTTATGGTTTTTGTATTAGATTAGATTACATACATACATAGACTCACGCCTGTATCCCCAAAGGGGTAGGCAGAGGCATATTAAACGCCCACTTTTCGCCAGTGTTTTGATCCCACGTAATAGGGGGCGAGCCTATTGCCGCTTATCGGGATATTTTGTTTGCCAGAGCCTCGTCCGTTGATTGGCAGGTGCACCACTTGCAGGTGAGGTTGGCTTGGGACCCTAAGTTCTTGGTGGGAACCCTATGCACCCTAGATTAAATTAAGCTTCACTTATATGCTACTTATAAATTATGTTACCTACTTTAATGTTCTAACTGTTCACAATAATGGAGATACAGAAACATGTGTTCTTTATCTATGTTTAAACCAAAGTACAGAACAGCAACGAAATCTAAAATATTGTTTTTTTTTTGTTATTTTTTGGTTCATGTTTACTGACACGAACTTTTTTGAAAAAGACAAAAAAGACAACTCCCGCATTATGACTAAATCCTGTGTCGCGGGGAACTTTTACAAACATACAACTAACGGACACAATGAACACCCAGACTCGAAACAACAATTTATGAATCACACAAAGTGTTGTCTCGTGTGGGGATCGAACCTACAACACTTCGGCACAGTGTCAAGCGGTGAGGCGGCTGCTTAAACCACTACGCCAACTGTGCAGTTTTATTTGATTTTTCGATCGCTAATATTATCTACCTCTGGTTTCTGTGTTGTATGAAAAGAGCGTGTTGCGAGAATCTGAAAGTACTCATAGAATGTCGATTGGTTATCTCAGAACTGCAGTCGTTGCCTCTATGTAGCCAAAGGAAATCAGTTTGTCCGAAAGTAGCCTATCGGTTCTCGCCATGTACGCATTTGATTTTAATTTTTGTCAGTGGTCAAATCCAGTTCTGACATAGCTCATTAAGAGTATGGATGGGAGTTACGTTCTGTGCAGTTGTGAAGTTGTAAATGAATTTGATAATCGCTTAAAACTTACGAAGTGTGGACGTTGAATTAGTCTGAAAGAACGGATACTCTAGTAAGTGCGTATACAATGAGACGAATCTTTGAAATACTAATGAAAGATTTGTTTCCTTTTTGGGTAATCCTGGTGGCTAGCGCGGCCTGATGGCCGGCGCGGCCTGGTAGTAGGCGCGGCCTGGAGGCCGACGCGGCATGGCGGTCGGCGCGGCCTGGTGGCGAGTGTGGCTTAGTGGCCAGCATAGCCCGTGTGTGGTGCGCGGCCCGTGTGTGGTGCGCGGCCCGTGTGTGGTGCGCGGCCCGTGTGTGGCGCGCGGCCCGTGTGTGGCGCGGGGCCCGTGTGTGGCGCGGGGTCTGTATGAGGCCTGTATGTGGCTTTGAGGAGCTTGGTAACTGGTATAGCTAAAGCCTATCTGGCCGAAACTGGCAATGAAAGTGAAGGTAGTTTATTAAAGGAATTTGGTTAGAAGATGTAGAGTCCAAAGACCTTTTGAAATATCTTAAAGTATAAAAGCCCATTTGAGGTCACAGAAGTTCTTTACGATGATCGTTTTAATCGCAAAGCCCTTAATTCTAAGCGTAACTATAAGTACGCACTCGACAGGTTGAGAAAAATGTCTGAAGGTCAAAGTACAACTGACGAAATTGAGGTAGAACAAAGTAGTTCTGATATTGAAGAAAGTGTTTAAGTTTACATGATGATCGGATCGGACCGTACCAGAGGCTGACGTGTAGCCGTAGTTGGGTAGAAATCGGCGTCTGCTAACTTAGTAGTCCGTGAGTAGGCGGTATTGCAGTCAGCTCTGGTGGAGGTCGGGTTTCAGTGGCGTTCCCATGTGGGGTTCGCAGAAAGTAGGGTAACTCAAATTCAAATTCAAAATCCTTTATTCATTTGGGTCACAATGTGACGCTTATTCATAAGCACACATTATGACCCGTCAAAATAATAAATTTATAAAATAATTACTTATAGACTCTACATTTACATTTACTGCCACGTTCGCAAAGCAATAGGTAGAACCATGAGAAAGAACGGGCAATAAAACTCACGGTCACTCTTTTTCATCGCCAGGTTTTGCATAATACACATAATTTACATTTTGTAAGGTGCTGCAACTGTTACACGTTCTATATCACTTGTATATATTTACTGTACATAATAATACTCAAGCATAATAGTTTTGGTTAGCCTCCTCAGAACAGACATGGTGAAACAGGAGCATCCACTTACATTATATATACCTAATAATGCAGGCGATCCGCGAAAGTGATCAGAACCATGATGGAAATGATGCAGTTAAATATTAAAATCTAATACCAGCCCGCAAGACCGTCATCGACCAGTCATCGCAAGTAGCACCCGTTCACGAGTATGACGCATGTGCCAGCCATCATCCCTCTCGCCATATTAGAGGGACAGGGATGACCCGACACACGACGCCACCACAAGAAATGACATTTTAGTGAGCATGACGACAACGGTATACGAACCAGCAGTAGGAAACAATCTATCGGTATACTGACCATGACCGCCAATTACCTCCATTTTCCAGATCGTTATTATTAACATAAATTAGTGAAACGCGTAAAGGAATGCAAATGTAGAAAGAATTTTGTGAAGGTGACAAGTGAACAATGATATGATCAGGGATAAATAATGTTCAACTACATTCAACAAATCATAAAAATATCCAAATCCTGCAATAATCATGTGTTCACGAGGCACCTCCACTTAACACGTAAATAAAATAATTGTGAGTTAAACAAGCCTAAGCCTATCCCCACGGTGTCTTATCATTTAAAAATTCCTTAATAGTGTAATAACTCCTTTGTAAAAGAAAGTTCCTAATTGTCCGTTTGTATTTGTGCATGGGTAAATTCATTATTTCAAGAGCCAATTTGTTGAAAAATCGTATACCAATCCCCGGAAATGAGTTCTGAACTTTATGTAGACTGGTTCGGCGTTACACCGAAACCGTAGGTTCTAGGCGACTTGGAGAAGGAATGGACTGTATCTAAAGGATGGCGAGTTCTGGTCGCCTAAGGATTGGATAAGGGAAGAGGATTATGAGTGAGTAAAGGATATTCTAAGGATGCTGAAGGATGAGGGGCACCTACCTTCCTACCTAGCCTCCTGGTGTCTTCGAGAATCCTGAAGCTGTTTGAATCACTCCACTACACAAATCACTTTCACTCGCGGGCGGTTTTAGTATAAAGCGGGAGCGGTAAAATTATGGCGGTGCGGTATGGCGGACACGTTCTCGAGCTTCTCGAATGTTCTGGACTGTCTCTCGCGTCGATGATCGCGGCGACCAATCCGCGAAAGGCGTGCCCCTTCCAGGGAATGGGATAGACAGGGACGGGAACAAAAGGCATTGCTCGCATTGGCCAAGCAGCGACGAACCATTGACGTTGATGTGATTAGTTTTCGATGGAAAGGTAGATGGCGCTACCATATCCCCCCGACCCTAAAGGGTTGCCTTTAAAAGAAATAGAATTGAACTTAGCTATGTTGGGTGTACTACCGCATAACCCATCAATAGCCTAAGACAGTGATATGATAATAAAATTAATCTAAATTAACTTTAGCGAAAACTACAAACGCAATAACAGCGAAATCTACTAACTAAATACTTAAACTAAGAGGTAGATCCAACTTCAGGCTAGATCTCATTGAGTTGGAAGCGGACAGAGACGTACAACAGGGCGTACGTAGCTCCCCTTAGCGGTTTTCACGGTAACAACGCGGGTTGTACCGTCCTTGGAAGTATGCAATTTCTCTACGATGGCTAAGGGCCATGAAAGCGGCGGAGCATTATCATGTATTATGACGACCAACGTACCCTCCTGTATAGGGGATGCAGGACTATTCCACTTGGATCTAGCCTGAAGCTGGTGTAGATATTCCGCACGCCAGCGCCGCCAGAACGACTGCACGAGTTTATCCAGCAGAGTATGTCTCTGGAGCAAGCTTGAAGAGTCTGCTTCAGGAGCCGGAAATGACGATAATGGCACTGTGTTCAGAAAATGTGCAGGGCTTAACGCGGATGGTTCTGCAGGGTCACTACTCAATGCCGTGAGCGGACGCGAGTTGATGAGTGCCTCGACTTGTGCAAGGACAGTTAAAAGCTCTTCATAAGAGAAGATCTGTTGACCTATAACCTTGAAGAGATGCGTTTTAATTACTTTGACCATGCTTTCCCAACATCCACCGAAATGTGGTGATGCTGGTGGAATAAACTTCCAGTCAATATGATTTATGGAAAGTTCTTCCTGAAGACGAGTACGATATTCTTCCCTGAGAAACTTATAAAAGTCGCGTAAATAAGAGCTTGCGCCCACGAAACAAGTGCCGTTATCCGTATACAAACACTGTATAGGGCCGCGCCGTAAGAGAAATAGTTTAAGGGCTGCCAGGAATGACACCGTGCTTAAATCTGTCGCAACTTCAATATGCGTAGCGCGCGTCGTTAAGCATGTAAAAATACATAGCCAGGCTTTACGGCTTTTAACACCTCGACCACGCACTGGCGTATACTGCATTGGTCCTGCGTAATCACAACCGGTGTGTGTAAACGCTTTAGCAACCTGGTTGACGCGCTGGCTAGAGAGATCGGCCATGGGAGGGAAAGTCGGATGTGGACGAAATTTGAAACAGACGTTACATTTATGTATTCTGTGACGAATTATTCGTCGCGCGGCTAAAATCCAATACTTATGCCTAAGTAAGGACATAAGCAACTCTGGACCGGCATGGAGGTGCTTCTTGTGATAAAAATCAACAAGAAGGTCTACAACATGATCATGTCGCGGCAGAATGCAAGGATGTTTGTAGTTATAAGGTTCATCCGAATTTGACAGACGACCCCCAACGCGTATGACGCCGTGTTCATCGAGAAACGGCTTGAGTCTAAGGATAGCGGGAGAACAAGGTACATTGTCTTTCAAATTTTGAATCTCGTTACTAAAATGAACAGCCTGTACAGCTCGTGGTAACTTACATTCTGCGAATTTGATATCAGTACTTGATACAAAAGTCTCATTAGGTAGGTGCCTAAGAAACCTATAGACATAAACGATGGCGCGGAGTAACTAAGACCACGATGACATGCGTAGTGCGAGTGCATAGATGGGAGACTCCGCAACCTCAGCAATCACGGGATAAGAAACAGACTTCCGTTCGGGTACATCTTCGTCTTCTGCACTGTGGTCAAAGGGTTGCATGGGCCATTCTGATGGATCATGGGAAATCCAAGAAGGTCCACGATGCCACAATGGATGATGCAGAAGATTAAGTGGAGTGACACCACGAGACAAGCAATCTGCGGGGTTCTCAATACCCGTGACGTGATTGAAACAAGTAGCAGGAACCAGTTCAATCAATTTGCTAACGCGGTTGGCAACAAAAGTCTGCCAGCGATGAGGAGAAGTATGAATCCAAGCGAGCTCTACTTTGGAGCCGGAAAATGCGTATATTTTATTAATGGAGTAGTGGGGCAAAACTGTGTCTTGAACCTTGCGGAGCAACTGAGACAGCAGAAGGGCCGCGCACAACTCCAGTCTCGCAACCGAAATGGTTTTAACAGGCGAGACCTTAGACTTGGTACAAACTAACTGCACCGAGTAGTTGCGGACTTGCAGATATACGACTCCGCCGTAAGCACGCTCGCTGGCGTCAGCGAAACCTATTAAGTTGATGGTACATCCATCTACCAACCCAAGATGACGCGGGATAGTAATTTGATTGAGCGCGGTAAGCTCAATACAAAACGCGCCCCAAGCGGCGACAATATGGTCAGGGGGTGTTTCATCCCACTCACACTTTGATAGCCAAAACTCTTTGATCAAGAGCTTGGCGTACAAAATTGTGGGAGCCACAAAACCCATTATGTCCCATAGTCGAGCCACTGTGGACAGCATAATGCGTTTGGTGCACTTATCATCTGGTGGTGAGACGTCAAACCGAAAACTATCGCAGGATTTGTCCCAGCGTAAACCGAGAACCTTATGCGGTACAGACCTCTCAAACTCAATGTCTGGAGAAGTTTTATGAGAATCTGGTATGCGTGCGAGAACCTCCTTAGAGTTGCTTGTCCATTTGACAAAATCAAACTGGCCTCGCTTGAAAAGCTGAATAAGCTCTTCACAAAGCGAAATTGCTAGCGGAGCGGATATGACACTACAGGCAATATCATCCATGTACAAAGCGGAAGTGGCAACAGCCGCTGCGGCGGGAAAGTGATCGCCTTCATCAGCGATCAACTGGCGAACAACTCGTAACGCGTGATATGGGCAAGACTTGAGTCCAAAACAAACACGATTGAACTGATACACAGATAAAGGTTCTTTCTTGTCAAAACAATAAAAGGTCCGTTGAAATCTACGGTCAGATTCGCGAACGCCGATATTGAGAAACATTTGGCGGCAATCAGCTGACAGAGCGATTTGGCAAAGACGAAACTTTATTATGATGTTAAATAAATCACCTTGTAGATTGGGGCCGGCATGCAAAATGTCATTAATCGACTGACCCGAGGTAGTCTTACAACTAGCATCTAAAACCACGCGAAGTTTAGTAGAGGTTTTATCTTCGCGAACTACGCCGTGATGCGGGATATAATATGAGGGTAGAGAGTTGCCCTCGTTGTTTACAACTACACTCAAAAAACCTTTATCTATGTAGTCACGAATGACGTCATTATAGGCGCTGCGTAACTTAAGTGATGCATCAAGTTTACGTTCCAAACAATGGAAACGTCTGAGCGCAGCAGCGTACGAGTCGCCTAACGAATAAGGGTCACCACAGAATGGCAACGCCACAACGTATCTGCCACTGTCCTCACGAACAGTGGTAGCGCGGAAATGTTCTTCACACTCGAGATCTTTACGGTTCATCGAGGGCGGTGCGATAACCTCTTCAAGCTCCCAAAATCGCTTGAGAAGAGAATCAATATTATTTTCTTGAAGAACAGAATAACAGCAAGACGTAACGTATTGAGAAGTATGTAATGTAGGTACGGTACCCATAATCACATACCAAAATACCGTCTCAATAGCGGGCGGTAATTTATTTTGCTCACTACTTACCACTTTAGTTAGTAGCAAGTGCGGGAAAATTGCGGCTCCGAACAAAACATCAATGTCTGCCGGATTCGCAAACTCCGAGTCTGCCAGCGGCAATGACTCGAGGTGTGTGAGAAGCGATACGTCCACATTAGCGTTTGGCAATGTGTCCGTAATACGCTCCACGATAAGCGAAGAAATGTTAAAATTAATGTCTCCATCAAAACGCGAATGTATTTTAATATCTACGGAAACCTTGCAATGTTTTTCCGAACCGCCGATCCCTCCGACTATTGAGTTCGTATTTTTAAAGTTATTCCACAATCCGAGGCGTTTGAACAACTCAAACGTTATTAAATTGGTCTGAGACGCGCTATCTAGTAGACAACGTACCATGTGCGGCGACCCATTAACATCATAAACGATAACTTGCGCCGTCGCTAACAGAACAGTCTTAGACGCCATACATCGCGGCTTAGCACTACTCTGATCACTACAAGCGCGCGAAGGCCGTCCGCGCGTGCGTGCCGCCCGCGCAATGGATGTCGTACACAACGATATTTCATTCTGAATCGTGGCAGGTGCAGTTATCGTAGCCTGCACCTGCGACGTAATTGTGTCAAGGTTAGCGGCTTGGCTTGACAACGGGTTACCTTTATCGAAATGTAGCAGTGAATGATGTCTTTGATTATATGAGCGACAGTTTGTCTTACTAGAACAATCACTTGTTTTATGTTTTATGCTTAAGCAGTTAATGCATGCTTTGTTATCTTTTACGCACTTGAAACGAGCACTTGGATTTAAACCATTGAAGGTGGGACACTTGTGGAAATGATCGTGCACTATATAGGTCAACGCTCATTAGAGCCACCCGGCACCCACTCCGCACCGCCTCGCCTCGTGCGGTTAGTATTCTTTATATGGATTTGTATGGGTATGCGCTCACTTCATCAACTCCGTAGCGTCACCGGATCGCCTCTGTGGTAAACCGTCCACGCGCGGGCGACGGGTGGTCCACCCGCCGTCCGCGCGTGGACGGCTCGGTGGCAACTCGCTGCTCGCATGCTTGCCGCGCGTTGACGGCTCGTCGCCAACGCACGGGCCCGAAGCGGACCGCGCGCTGCCCGCGAATGATTCACGTCCGAGTGTTACCAGATACACGGTAAATACCGTAGATGCACGGTAATTTTGAGCAAGACACGGTCTACGGTAATAAACTACTACAGTGTTCTTTTCTAAGGTGTTTTTAATTATTAATTACCGGGTAAATGATACTCTTATTTTTACTCAAAATATATTATGTTCTTACGAGTAATCCTTTATTGGCAACACTGGCTGTCGCAGTTGGTGATGTCGGGGAAATCATTAACGATTTCATTACTTGGCAGGTAATATAATCCGGCAGAATTAAAAATATTTTAGGTAGTGTTTTTCATGAGTATACCTTATGTTAAAATTTGTAGTTAGTAGGTGTATTCATAGACGAAAGTTTAGTATCTAGTTGTGTGTGGTCATTGCATTACTTGAAAAAGTTAATTGATATAAAAACTAGAAAAATAAATAAATCACAGCCAATCTCTCTTCGGGTGCGATCGCTTCTCTGAACTTTGTGTTTTTCTTTGTTATCGAGTCTTCAATATGAGACAGGATGTTATAAAACACACATTGCGGCATATGATAGTACGAAACACACGTGTAGACCTAGTGCAAATTGTTAACAGACTATTCGAAAATTCGTGGACCAATTAGCGACGTCCACTCGTTGACCGCGCGGCGTTCACTCGTTGACGGTACGCGGTCCACTGGTTGACCGCGCGGCGTTCACTCGTTGACGGCGTGCGGTCCGCTGGTTGACCGCGCGGCGTTCACTCGTTGACGGCGCGCGGTCCGCTGGTTGACCGCACGACGTCCACTCGTGGACGCCGTGTGGAGTGGGTGCCGGGTGGCTCTAATGAGCGTTGAACTTAATATATTTTATTTTTTTGGCATTCAGTACTAGATTGTTTACATTGAACCATTTAGTTACTTGAATGAGCACACTGTTTATTTCGTTAAAATGTTCCTTATTTCTATCTACTTTGAATATCAAAGAAGTATCGTCAGCAGAAGAACACTGCTTAGATATCAACTACTTCCTCTTCCAAGGCCAATATTACCTCCAGATCGATGGTGTCGCAATGGGGAGTCCAGTAGCCCCAGTACTGGCTAATATCTGGATGGAACATTTTGAGGAAAAGGCGCTTAGCATCGGACCTAAGACCTAAGGCTTTGGAAAAGATACGTGGACGATATCTTTAGTATTGTAAAAGGAGGAAAGCAGGAAGTAGATCAATATGTGCAACACCTTAACTCCATTCATCCGAAAATGAGGTTCACATACGAAATGGAAACTGACAGATCGTTGTCATTCTTGGATGTCAAAGTGACTGTGAGACCAGATGGGTCCTTAACACACTGCGCATACCTGCACGCCACGTCGCACCACCACCCTCGACACCTACAATCCGTTGTGACGTCCCTAAAAGCAGAGCACATGACCTCAGTGACCATGAGCATTTGAAGCTAGAGGTAGACCATGTTCAGGAGGTACTTAGGAAGAACGGATACCAGGTACAACGACGAATGACGCGGCCTATCAAGCGAGAAAAACATCCAACTTCAATCGGGCACCAATCACTGGATTGAATTTCATCGTCCCCAAGTCCTCTCCACGGAACGCCACTTTTACCCAAGAGTTGTGCGTGAAGCGATCGAAATCAGAAAACATAAAAATTTAAATCGGGAAGAGGACTTCAAATTGTCATCGGCGTGGAATCCAGTGATTCGGCTAACAACACCCCACTTTAATGCGCAGTCGGGAAATGTTCAATATACAGATACGGTTAGTGTGTTTTGCGCCAGTACTTCGAATATCAACGACACGGGGGTAGAAATAGAATCTTCTACCTCGCACTCGGAGACGTGACATCGCTACACCAGTCAACTTGCGATCACGGGACATGCAACTGTCTCGAAACGTCAAGCAAAATAAGGTAACTCCCGTATATATATATATATATATATATATATATATATACGGGAGTTACCTTATTTTATTACCTTATTACCTTATATATATATATATATTCTTAGTATCGTCATATATATATATATATATATGTATTCTTAGTATCGTCAGCAAACAGTACAACGTCACAAATGTTTTTCAAGTAAAAAGGTAAATCAAGGATAGGCCCTAGGATGCTACCTTGCGGCATTCCTAAATCAACAGGTAAGCCACTAGATTTTGAGCCGTTTATTTCACTACATTGGATTCTGTCACTTAAGTATGACTTAATGACTTCCAATGCTTTAGTCTGTTTAGTCTGTACGCCGTAATGTCTAAGTTTGCATAAGAGCGTTTCTTGGCAGACACAATCGAATGCTTTCGAAAGGTCGCAAAACACACCAATAGCATTTTGGGCACTCTTATATGCACTGAATATGTGTTTAAGTAACGCTGCTCCTACATCTGTTGTCGAGTGACCCTTGGTAAAACCATATTGCTCACTATGAAGGAGGCTGTTTGGATTAAATTGTCTAAGTAATTGCTTGAGTATGATCTTTTCAAAAATCTTACTAACGGCTGGTAGTATCGATATTGGCCTATAATTAATAGGATCGGTCTTACTGCCGGATTTGAAAAGAGGTATTATCCTACTGTGTTTCATAAGATCGGGAAATACTCCTGATTCAATACACTTATTAAATAAGTTGCTTAAATAAGGAGCTACTTCATCAATCATACTTTTCAAAACCTTAACAGAAATGCCCCAGAGATCACCTGTATTCTTAGACTCTTGATATTGAAAAGTACTTATAATGTCGGTAGAATTAATACAATGGAACTTAAATATTACATCACATTTTCCTACATTAGATTCTAATAGGTTTTCTGCGACTATAGCTGATGATTATGCTTGGCAACCAGCCCCTTGTAATATGAAAGGATTTCTCAAAATTCCCATGGAATTGTGAAGAAATTATAAAATTAATAAAAATGTGTGGGTATAGCTGCGATGCGAGCAAGAGCAAGTGCAATCTTATTTTAGCTTCGTTCCTTTGCCGAAATCACCTTGGCAGGAAAAGTCTTCCCGTTCCACCCGGAGCATCTGCAAATGCTAGGGGCAAAGGTATTTTCCCAAATCACTATCCACGCTACGACAAGACACACGATCATAATTATATTAAACGCTGTTCTTCAGTAAGTCTCGAGACATCATTTTTACACCAGCAAATGATGGTACGGGCAGACCATATTGAGTAGGTAATAGGATAGATATAACTATAGCTACTGTCAAGCAACGGTTTATTAGATTGTTGTGGGAACCTAAAAATGGCCTCGGCCAATTTTTCTTCATATTTATGCCATAACTATGCAGCATCTCATACCCATGGCGTAATCAATGAAGACTTTTACTTATACTTTTTCTGACAATGTCATCCCAGTGTTTATCCCCATCCAGTAAAATGAAATGACTCGCCACTCTGCAAACTGTTAACATATACATACATGTGTGAATACGTCCAGCCTAAACTGAACCCTATTTAATATAATTAATCATACAGATTTAAGCTCAATTTAAATTGGAATATCCAAATGTTCGAAAATATCCTATTTATAATCTTTCAACCCTCGTTATTTTATATTTGACTGATCATAATATATTAAGTTTCAACCAATTCAACTAAAGAGTTACATATACTTTTATAGAACATTCAGTCAGGGTGTGCTTCCGCTCTACTGATCTGTCCGATCGTAGAGAAGAGGCATTCGGGTTTGCGCTCCCGGCTTGCTCGAGCTGTTGCAATCACCACCATTATCCCTTCCGTGATTGCGGCATCCTTGGTTACCTTTGACATCCTTTCCCAAACGCCAACCTCCTTTAACATTCCCCTATCCTATCCTGTATTTCCCTTCCTTTCCTTATCCGTAGTAGAGGTGAAGAAGATGGCGCAATGGCTTTAAGGGGATTAAATATTACTCTACCCCAGGAGGGTACCGGTTCTACCGGAGAATCCCTCTATGAGCATTGTGGCTCAGACTGCCCTATCGTATCTGGGGGGGGAGGGGGGGCAAATTCTCAACGGCGACGCGCTTTGCCACACGTCACGTTTTGTCTCCCCGTCCAACAGAGGCAAAAAGAGGGCTAGGGAAGGCCTGTTTGCAACGGTGAATGTTTGTGGAGGAGTGGATAGTAAGATTGATGAATTGTGTGATAGGATGGATGTAAGGAAAATTGATATACTGGGGGTGAGTGAAACAAAGAAGAAAGGTTGCTCAACAACTACTCATGGCAAATATCGTGTATACTGGTCTGGAGTTGTTGAGTCTGAAAGGGCTAGCCGAGGAGTTGGAATGATTCTGTCTGATAGAATGAATGAGTGTGTGAAAGAATATGAATATGTCAACTCCAGGCTTCTTTGGATGCGATTAAAGATTGGCTTAACCACTTGACCGCTAGCGCCAATTCACCGAATTCACTTGACCGCTCACGTTCTAAACAAAATGTCGCGCCGTCGCTCGCTAGATGGGCGCGCTAACATAAACATTTATTGTTGATAAGTCGGTAACACGAGTAAGTTGAAGTGATGTTTTTCTTAAACCATGTGTAAGACTCGTTAAAGTCGTATGAATTCTTTGTTGATATTTAGTTTCGAATTTATAATACTTAGCAGCGAACATTGACTATCGTTGAAAAATACACTTTGTGTATTTTAAACAGGATTATTTTAAAAAGTAAATCGATGACATACATATTTTATGAGTTTTCACTGTAGAGGGATTCTATCTTCACTGAATTAAATAAAAAAACATGTATCATAGTATAAAAATATTTAATTACACGCATACAATTAGCATGTAATCACGGAGCGCGCGAAACAAAGAGTGGCATTTGACATTATTTTTTCGTTCCGGGTTAACGATTTTAAGACTCGCTTCGTATTTTAGCATGAAGAAATGTTCAATGATTTGAATAGAACAGAGAAAAAGGATTTAAAACATTACGTAAAAGAAAGAAACAGTAAATTCAGACCGACTATATCGCTGTAACCAAAAAGGGAAAATAGTCACTTGTGCGCGGTCTACGGCATTTCGAAAAAGGGAGAATAGTCACTTGTGCGCGGTCAAGCGGTTATTGAAAGTTTTTGTTGTATGTGTTTATGCTCCGGACATGTCCAAACCATTGAATGTCAGAGAGGAATTCTGGGACAAGGTCAGAGATGTGCTTGCTAGGTGTGAGAATAATGAAAGAATAATTATGTTAGGTGACTTTAATGGCTGGGTAGGTGTGTCTCGTGATGGATGTGAAAGGGTTGTAGGGCAATTTGGTGATGAGAGAGTGAATGAAAATGGTGAGTGTTTGCTGGACATTTGTATGAAGAGAAAACTTGTTGTGACTAACACTTTGTTTAGTCACAAGATGATTCATATGTACACATGGCAAAGGCAGACAGAACGAAGTATGATAGATTTTGTTGTGGTAGATGAACGTTTAAAAGGAAAAGTGAAAGATACCAGAGTGTACCGAGGCTTGAATGTGGGTACTGACCATTTTTTGGTAGTTAGTCGTATAGCGGGACTAACAACTAAATGGCGCCATCGTCCTCGCATACACTTGCCTGCCATAGAAAGAGTGAAAGTTGAAAGATTGGCAGAAGAGGATATACGCGATCAGTATAAAGAGATATTGGAAGTGAAGTTAAAAGATTTGTTTGAGAAAGAAGAGTGCGAAATAGAAGAATTTTGGCAAGAGTTTAAGAATGGAATTATTGAGACAGCCACTCAAGTATGTGGCGTAAGCAAGAGGAAGAACGTTAAGAAAATTTGTAATGAATGGTGGGATTAAGAAGTAAGCGGTGTGGTTGCGGAAAAGCGCAAAGCTTGGATGAACTTGCTGGCCTTAAGAGCCAACAAAAGAGTACAAGGTGGTGTGAATGACAATGAAAGTATTGTAAAAGAAAAGTAGGACAGGTTGAAATATAAAGTAAAAGAGATAGTGAGAAGAAAGAAAGTAGAATGCAAGGATAAATTTGATAGAAAATTTGCCCAACATTTTCGGGCCAATATCAAATTATTCTGGCACTTGGTCAGAACAGCCCGAGGCAAATCAGAGGTTTCGAAAGTTGGTGTGATGAGGGATATAAATGGAAGTATTATTAAAGAGCATGGGGAAGTTCTGAATCAGTGGAAGGTATATTTTGAGAATTGGTTTGAACGAGGAGGGAGCGAAAATAGGAATATATAATATAGTAACGAATGAGGAAGATAATTGTGAAAGTGGGATAAGAATGGAAGAGATACGATATGCATTGAAAAGTATGAAGGCGGGTAAAGCTGCGGGATATAACAGGATATCTGCTGAAATGCTCAAAGTAGGCGAAGACGTCACTGCAAGCCTGCTGTATCTACTGTTTAATAAATGTTGGTGGTCCGGTCGTGTACCAGGTGACTGGAACTAAGCCGTTATTGTGCCACTGTACAAGGGCAAAGGGTCACAGCAGGAATGCAAAAATTATCGCGGTATCAGCCTCCTGAGTGTTGTTGGCAAATTGTATGCAAAGATACTGATTGAAAAAAATATTTCTGAAACGGACAGTAAAATTTGGGATGTGCAAGCGGGATTCAGAAAGGGAATGGGATGTACGGATCAAGTCTTTTCCTTAAGGTGCATTGCAGAGAAAGTCTTAAGTAAACACCAGAAGGTTTTCTGCGCCTTTATTGACCTGGAAAAGGCTTACGATCGAGTGGTGAGGGATGAACTTTGGTCAACACTTTCTGTGTATGGAGTGAGCAGCAGTCTGATACGGGCACTTGAATCCTTATATAGGGATTCAAGTGCCTGTTTCAGAATAAACGGGGCCTACACGGACTGGTTTAACATTTATCGTGGTTTTAGACAGGGATGTGTAGCGTCTCCTTGGCTGTTTAATCTGTTCATGGACAGTTGTTTGACCGATCTGTAAGAGTCTGAATGTGGATTAAGAATGGGTGGGTCAGTGTTTAAGACCCTGCTATACGCTGACGATCAGGTTCTATTTGCATCGTCAGCGTTGGATTTGCAGCAGATGGTCACCACGATGAATGAAGCGTATAAGAAGAAAGGTATGAAAAGGAATGTTAACAAAACCAGAGTCATGATCATAGAGAGGGATGATAGTGTAACTGAATGTGACGTAATGATAGGAGATGAAAAAGTGGAGCAAGTGAACGAGTTTGTGTATTTAGGGTCTTTGTTTACGAGAGATGGAAAATGTGAGGGAGAGATTGAAAGGAGAGTGCAAGCAGGAAATTGTGTGAATGGCGCCCTACAGTCCATCATCAGCAATGGTATTATCCCAAAGCAAGCTTGCCTTGCGATACTGCAGGGAGTTTTGGCGCCAACACTGATGTATGGTAGTGAATAATGGGTATGGCAGAAGAAGCATAAAAGTAGAATCAATGCTGTGGAGATGAAAGCTTTGAGGAGTATGTGCGGAGTAACGCTGATTGATAAAGTGCAAAGCAGTGTGATACGAGAGAAGTGTGGTCTAAAAGAAGATGTAGTGACAAAGGTTGAAAAAGGAAAGTTGTGTTGGTTTGGACATTTGGAACGGATGGATGAAAGAAGGAATACGAAAGGAGTGTATCGTGCGAGAATGAATGAAAATGTCGGTAGGGGACGCCCTAGGCGGACGTACGCCGACCAAATAGGTGACGTACTGAAAAAGGGCCAAATTAAAAGTACCCATAACCGACGCGCATGCATGATGAGGTTAATGAATATCGAGGAAGCGAAAGAAGTATGTTTGAATCGAAGCATGTGGCGTTCTATAGTCTCTGCCTACCCCAATGAGAGACAGGCGTAGATAGATAGATAGATTTTAACCGAACAAATGCATCGCAATGTTTAATTTGACACAACTTTTTTACGAACCGATTCGTATAAAACAAATATATAATGTTTTTTCGTATATATGTTAAGTGGGGCTTACCACAATACATCAGTGAAAACCGCATTCTTATTAAATTAGCCGTTTCTGAAATTAGCGTGCACAAACGCACAGCCAAACAGACAAAAATTGTAATAATTATATTTTTCACTTCTCTTCTTTAATATAGACCCCTTAAAATAGATTTCTCCTGAATATCTTTCATGTTCAGACATCGATCACTTACAGATTTATTATATGTATAGATGACCGTATCGCACGTTAAACAAAAATCAACCGTATAGCCGTACCCATACTGGCGCGGCGAGATTTGAAAGTTTTATTTCATCCATCATATCTAGTTTGGTTAAAAAGCGATTTATATTTTTTTTTATAAAATACATATTAAAGTGTACTTTTTGAATATGGGACTTTAATAAAGATATATCTATGTGAAATACAATATATTTATGTATTTAATTTAATACACTTTGAAGAAATTCCTAACGATTAAACACGTTATTGTGGCTAATTTATTTATAACATAACATAACTTCACGCCTTTTTTCATCGAAGGAGTAGGCAGAGGCGTATTACACACCCACACTTTGCCAGTTATGTTTCGGTCCCAGTGTAATAGGGGGCGAGACTACTGCCATCTACCGGGCACATTGTTAAGCGAGCGATAATTAACATTTTAATACACACATAACTTCGGAAAGTCAGAGGTGTGTGCTCGGGGTAACTGGGGATCGAACCCGAGACCATCGTCTCGGCAGTCCGTTACGTACACTACTGGGCTATCGCCGCTAATTTATAAAAGATAGATATATACTATAAAGGACTTTTTTTTAGATCTTTTGAAGAATATCATCTTTGCAGTACATACTTTTGGTGTATGATCAACGTATGCGAAGATAAGAGCTCGAAAGCGCATTTGCATCCGACTTGCTTCAAATTTATCGTCACTGCTCAGCTCCTATGTGTCTTACCGTTATGTAAAATAGCCTATAACCTGCCCAGGAGTATGGACTACAATCGTGCTAAAAGTTTGGTTAAAATCCCTTCATTAGTTTTTGACCCATGCGTGCACAGACAGACAGACAGACGGACAAAAAATTTACTGATTGCATTTTTGGCATCAGTATCGATCACCATTCATCCTCCAATATTAATTTTGAATATATATTAAATGTACAGAATTGACCTCTCTACAGTTTTATTATAGGTATAGATTTAATTATTAAATTGAGAAAAGAAACACATATTTCAATTTCTATCACTGGATTTTATCACCATACAGCTTTCCGCAGTCCACATTTGGACATATGCCTATCCTAATTTGGTTCCCAATAGCACTATGAGTAAATAAGAGACTTTTTACTATGCTACACTCTCCAGGAGCGATGCTATAGAAGTTTATTTCGAGTTTTTCATCTCATCTTATAGCTACTATTTGCTTCGTATATTTTCTTTAGTCATTTCTTGCGACACCAACGAAATGAAATGGGGTAGCGACACATTGTATTTTTAAATACTTAACCACACGGACGTCACTTATGCTTTATTATATGTAAATCTGCTCAATATATTGGGATATTTCCATTAATTGTCGATCAACAATAAAGCACGTAGCCAACCAGCTATCACGCCCAGAAAATATAACATAGTCTGTGTTGGAATCATTTGAAATAAATCAGTTTAAATACAGAATTGAGCTGTACACTTTTAAGTGGTTAATTTTTCTTATTAGTTGAACGAACGTAATTTCTGTCTGAACTAGCAAAAAAGTTTATTGCGAACAAAAATTAATTTAATAAGTTTGTGTCGTTTAAACTCTATTATGATATATATGCTACTCTTACTTTTGCTTATTATGTTGGTTTATATTCATTTATTTTATGTCATCACCATTGTTCTAGCGTTAGCCCGAGCCCACTTTCAGATGTAGCCAGATTTGGCAAAATGTTAGCTTTTCCACAGAGCGACTGCCCTCTAACTTACTATAGCGATATTTCAGTATGTTCAAGAGTACTGACTCCTTATAACGACTGATCCATTTATCTTATGTAGCATCTTGTAATAGTAGCGAAGAAAACATAGCGATAAAAATAGCTTCACCGCCCAGCAATCTTTAGAACCCCAATATAAAGGCATGGATATTGAATTGGACGTCACTTACGAAAGGTAATTCCATAATAAAAGTGGTACTTTCACTGCCATCTCGCTATAAATAGAAGATAGAGTAGGAGCGGAACACGCGAGGAAACAGGTTATTCATTTTTGAACTGGAATATTGCAAGTTGGCAACCCAATATACTGCTATGTCATATACATATTTAGTCAATTTGTTATGAATGATCATAAGAGTTATTAATTTATTGAATGTCATATTATAGCATTTTGGTGTAGCGGTTAGTAGCCCTGACTGATAAAAGGAGGTTGTTGGTTCGATTCTGGCGTGCTTGTGATATACACAGTAAGTGCCTTGAAGACAGTTTAGAGAAAAACGCGCTTAAAGTTTTTTTCTTAATTTTTAGCATTTCTGCCTCAATATAGATTAAATCTAAGTTCTTACCAATGTATAACGAAAATATAGGCATGTTTTATAGGTGTTCTATTTTATTTTTTAATTACATGTAATAAATATGTTGTAAATCTTAAAAATATATTTATGTTAAGTAATGAAGAAAATAAATAAAAACATTTTCTTATTATTAATACAGTAAGTGTGTGACTTACTGTAACTATCTTTAGTTGTAGGTACATACTATAAAAATGATTATGAAATAAGATAAATGTTTAAATAGAATTACAAATATGATATATTTTGCTTACAGTAACTTAGGCACTTACTGTAATTATAGCTAGAAGAAATATGTAAAATTACAGCATCCCTCATAAAGCACCGACACCAACTTTAATTACATTTTTCTCAATTATTTGTAAGAAAATGAAACAAAACTGATGTTATGAAATCACAGTTTAATAAAACAAGTACAAATAACTTTGTGAAGTTAGAAAATTTTAAAATCAGTTCTATTATTTCATTATTTATAGCATTAAAAATGGCTTAACGTAACCAAAGGTAATCATTCGTATTTGTACAAAACTTCTTCGTGCATGAAACAATATTAAACAAACTAAGCACTATCTCTAAAACATAACACGTTTATAGTTTTTCCATAAAACTCTTATTAAACTATTAGTTGTACTTCTTTGTACACAATAAAAAACATAAAAAGACTAAGGCACTTTAATTTCTGATGAGGCTTATTTACCTCTCAGAATGAGAAAAAAAATTAAAATCTTCATATAAATTATGAGATCTTAGTTACACTAACTAAAACAAATCAGCCTAACAAATTATTCTTCATGGGTCCTATCATTCATTAAATTAGTTTTATAACCTATTTGTAGAAGTTTAAAAATATTTAAAGTGTTTTAAGTGACTAGTAAAATGTAGACTTACAAATATATTATCCAAAGTTACAATAAGAAAGTTGAAGGGTTGTCTATTGTTTACCCGAAGACTATATGCCATAATCATCATATTCCCGAATTTCATTTACCCGAATTTCATTTGCCCGAATGTTTTGTTTGTCCTAAAAGACATAATAATATGACATACTTTTAATTGCCCGAAACTTAGATACCATAAGATACGAGTGCCATACGTATTGTTTTTCATATCTTTAATTGCCATAATAATTATTAGACATAATATTTAAACGCCATAATGATTATTAGACATAATATTTAAATGGGTACGTATCAAAATCCCGAATTTTAAAAGACCGAATTTTAAAATACCGATGGACAAAATCCCGATAATTGAAACGCCGAATGGTTGTTTGGTCGAAAGTTTAAAAGCCCGAAGTTTTAAATCCCGAAAAATAAATTAAATATTATTATCAACAGCTAGTGCCTGGGGTTAGGTGCGACGAACTAAATGCCTTGAAAATCTTAAAATATATACAGTAAGTAATGCACTTACCTTATTTGTTCTAGACAAGTCTACACGTTCACACGTTCTATAATATTAGGTATTCCTAAACATAATCACAGTAAGTATACTTGCTGTTTATTACTTTTACAGATACAATTAATAATTTTAATACGCTGTTTATATGTACAGTAAGTTCCATTTGCTGTTGTTATGCTAAGGTAATGCAATAGTATGTTTTATTCCAATTACTTAATATAGTACGGTAGCCCAGTGGTGTACGTAACGGACTGCCGAGACGATGGTCTCGGGTTCGATCCCCAGGTACCTCGGGCACACACCACTGACTTTTCGAAGTTATGTGTGTATTAAAAATGTTAATTATCGCTCGCTTAATAATGTGCCCGGTAGATGGCAATAGGCTCGCCCCCTATTACATTGGGACCGAAACATATTTGGCGAAGTGTGGGTGTGTAATACATCTCTGCCTACCCCTTCGGGGATAAAAGGCGTGAAGATATGTTATGTTAATATAGTAACGGCAAGTGCCACTTACTGTTAATATGTTAAATCTTACTTGGTGTAATAAAATCGTAACTTTATGATATTTATAATAAGATTGCTTACTGTAGTAAAACCTAGGTAAATTAATTAAATTTTATGCAAAAATCAACCGTATGTGCCCATACTGCATTCATAATAAGTGCGCCTTGGCGCCTATCGTGTCTTACTGTAATTATGCTTAATCTTATTTATTAATGTAAGCCACATTTTCAAATTCTGAATATACAGAATTGTAGATCTCGATCTCTACTTAATACAATATACATATTTAAACAATATAGATAAAAATGTGACTTACTGTGATTATCGTATGGGCGGCAGGATTCCTAACCGGGAGAAATGTTTGTGCACCATGGTTTATTCTTTGTGCATTCCAACATGATGCCTATAGCAAGACAGTCTAGTGGTATCTTCAACTAGGTAGGATATGATCTTGTTTAAGTTGTTTTACAATACCTTGGACACTTTACCTTAGGTTTTCTCAACAATTAGCTGTGACTGTCTAAGGGGCATTCTCTAACTGTGAAACTAAGGTGCTGTTGAGATAATTTCATTATCGTTTTACATGCGCCATTGCAGATTCCACCTCCACACATTTGCGAGGCTCACCTTAAACTCAACCAAAATCAACGACCAAACTACCAAATAAACATTCTAATCGAATTTTATCCACAATAGTAGCAAACATTAAAATATTCATGTGCATTTTGTGTAAGTAAACTTACATATTATTTGTTTACTGTGCCATAAAATGTTTCACCTAACACTGGAGTACTATATTTCAAGTCAAGAAACGTACACGTAGGTTTATTTTCACTTGTGAGGTCGGAGAGGCTAATTGTCTGCAATCCAGGCTATATGAATTACTAAACATAATATAATTTTCTATGTACCTAATTCACTGTAGTGAAGGTGCCTTTTCTCTTTTTCTCATTTGTATACATATTTGTTAGTTTCAAATATCTATTTTTGTTACTCTAAGTGTTCGGCCACAGTGAAAGGCGGGCGCGGGTGCGAGCGCGACGCGGGAAACTCAAACATATGGAACTCTATTGGAGTGTCCGTAGTGGGCGAGCGGGCGCGGCGAGCGGGCGCGGCGAGCGGGCGCGGCGAGCGGGCGCGGCGAGCGGCGCGGGCTGTGCAGCGCGGGGAGCACGCGGGCAACTCAAACCATAGGACTTTCATACAAGTGTCCGTAGTGAAAGCGTGGGTGGCAAGCGGGAAACAATGCGGAGCGTGCGGTTCTCAAACTTTTATGAGCAATGATATTATGAGTAATTATTAAATCAAGTGTGAGTCGAACTCGCTCATCAAGGTTAGCGTAGTAGAGGGATTCACTTAACATAAGCATCACATAGCCAAATATCACTATCAATTTTTCGCCAGCAAAAATAACTTTGCTTTCCTTAGTGTTTGTATATCGATAGTGTTTATTGATATTGAGCACCAAGGATTTTGACAAGCAAAATTTAAATTTAAAAATGTCCGCACCCCGCTAGTATAGGACACATAATTTTTATTTCCTTTTTTGTATATAAATCGTAAAGCAGTTCACAGAATACATTTACTTACCAATTTTGAAATTTTAGTCTTAATAGTTTTGGCATAAAGTGGCTGTAACATAGAAACGCATATACAGACGTGGCGAATCTATCAGGGGTTCAGTTGTAAGCCACTTTGGCTACGGAACCCACAGATAGGTTACTTACATATCGGTCAATCTTCAGAAATCACACACTAACGCACTCATGGATAACTCCATATTGCGATATCACACAACATTACAATGGTCCCATTGTCACAGAAGATGGCATGTTTCAATTATCGCGAGTGAAAACGAGACAAAGGTAATTTACTATGGTGCGACAAAATAATTAATTAGATGTGACGTTTTACACTTAGATTATATAACTTAAAAGATGGAGGCATACAATCGCAAGATCATCACTAAAAGAATCTTACATTTATGACCATGGCCATACATTACCCGTCAAAATTAAATAGTACTACATTTGAAACTTTGAGATCTCGTTCATAGTATAAAGATTGTATTGATATTCGTATGTAGTGACGTTATAATTTTATCGAGACTTTTATTTTACAGACTAGCTTCGGCCCACGGCTTCGCTGATGTGGGTGACAGTTATTGCCAGAGATGGTAACCCATGTGGCATTGTGATGTATAAGCTTTTTTTAAACATTTTAAATAATTCATTTAAAATGTTTAAAGTATAGGTTGCAAAAATTAAACTAGGAGGGAATTTAGGGAGGGTAGAAGTTTGTACCAACGGCACAAATTTACCTCTTAGAAGTAAGAACGCTTGCGCTGTAAGTTGAGTGCTGCGCATGTGCTATCTATAATAAATAATATATATCTGTCATGCGTCGCATAGAAAACGCCTGGAAGAGCTACTGGTCGATGAAAGACCTAATGAAAGGAGATCTCCCATTATGTCACAAGCGTAAACTCATGGACATGTGCGTTCTCCCCATTCTCACGTATGGTGCACAAACATGGTCTTTGACTGCTCAACAGAGGTCCGCACTCGAGGTCTGCCAGCGAGCAATGGAGCGTAGTATCCTAGGAGTCCGTTTAACAGACCGCGTAAAAAATACAATACTACGCTCCAAAACAAAAATCACCGATGTCACCCACAAAGCCTGCAAACTCAAATGGGACTGGGCAGGCCACGTTTGCCGCATGCCGGAAGACCTTTGGGCCAAAATCGCCACTAATTGGGTCCCCGAAGGTGCTAGGCGACAACGTGGAAGGCCGAGACGACGATGGCGGGACGAACTGGACTCGTATAGGAAGGACTGGCCTGTGCTAGCACAAAATAGAGACCTGTGGAAAAAGGAGAGGGAGGCCTTTGCCCTGCAGTGGGACACTACAGGCTGAAAATAATAATAATATCTGTCAGTAATTTCACATCATACATATTGCCATATCGTACACGGTCATTACATTATTCGCGCATATAAACTAATAATTATAGACTACGCTTGAACGGCTGAAACGATTTTCTCTACTAATATTATAAATGCAAAAGTGTTTATAGATATATATTCGGTATATATGATGGTAGATAATGTCATGGATACTGACCGAATTACTTTGTACTCTATAGAGTTTCTGAACTCATTAGACTAATCAGGAGTCTCACACAACTTGAGACTGAAAGTAAATTTATGTAACCCCGACTTCAACGCGCGCGAAGCTGCGGGCAAAAGCTAGTATTATATAATGATGAACTTAAAAATGCAAGGTATCTATATAAATTCTTATTTGTTTTATTTATTTACATTACCACATTTCTCTTTTTAACCCTTCCTGAAGTTACTAGAATTTTCCATTTTTATTCAAAATATATTTTTTTTTAATATTTGCCAAATAACACCCTAAGTAGGTATTCAACACTCAGGATGCAAAAGCTTAACTGAAAGCAGAAACGAAAGCTAATCTAAGTTAACAAAACAATGCGAAAATGCGTAAAATAAATATAATACAGATATTCATTCATAAGATCTGTGACAACTGTATCAATGACAGAAGACAAGAAATTCACGCGATTCGTCGTTTTTTTGTTAGGTTTCTAATTCTAATTTTTTCATAAAAGAGGATTTAATGATTCTTATAAAATCTCGCTTTTGACGTTTAGTTATTGCTATGTGCATTTCAGATGTAACAAAATATTTCTTTAGGTATTAGATATTTGTTTTATCCCATTGAATAAAAAATAATAATAACAACTAGTAAAATAAACTAAAGTTATCATTCTATAAAATGTATATAAATTCATTCATGCTCACTTTCATAAATAAGCGACACTGATTTTGCCCTTCTTCTTTTCAAACACTCCTCCTGAAAAATTACATTATTTGCAGAAGTGACAGTTTAGCACCGTAGGTGCGATGTGTATATTTCATGTTTCTCCTACTAATCATGTACTTACGGTGTCGTTCGTATATACTTAGGTTCTCTGTTGAATAGCTAAATCGTCTAAAAGACTATTTGAATACTTTTAAGTTTTACGTCCCAAGTTGCATCGTAGAATAGTTTTATTATGAGACATGTAGGAAAATAATTAATTTACCAAGCTTTTTAGTCTGGTGTTTTATGTCAAGTTAGGCAATTTTACTATATTTTTAGTTTTGGTGGTTTTTAATAAATCGCTATTATTGTGAGGTTTCAATCATTCTTCATTAAGATGTGTCACGATCTGCGCTAAGAAAAGTCTTCATATTAACGACAGATTTCATTTTGTATACATCAAGAACATTTACATTAGGTATATTAAAAAATCTTTTACAATACATCAATATCAGTAATACGCTTGTTACTACACTCGTCCTTGATATGTCTCAATGATCTTATTGCGAATTGCTAAACACATAGGCACATATTTTGTATCGTTGCCTTGCTACTTATTAACCTTGCCATTGTGGGGTTTCATAGTCGATTCCTAAGGCGTAAATGTTCATATTTTGCGAAGTTCATTTAGTAGGACGTCGTCCCACGTGGTTCTAAGCAAATACACCCACTGAAGTCTAGTCTTGACCTCAGTAAAGTTTATTTTTGTTTTAAATATTCACTTGCATGAGGAATCTGATGGGAGTGAATGAAGCAAGAGAGATATGTCAGGATCGTTGCAAACGGCGTTCCGTAGTCTCTGCCTATCCCTTCGGGAAACAGGCGTGAGTCATTGTATGTATGTATGTATGTAAATATTCACTTGAAATATCATATGGCGTCAACAAGATTATCTAACGTATTTTATAAGATTATCGTGTCTTCATTATCTTTGACGAAGACCAAAGTATTGGTCGTTTTACTACAGAATTCAATATTTGATCTATAAATAGATTTGTAGATTTTAGATTCGCTTTTGACATAAGCTATATACAAAATATGTCAAACACGAATCTCAAATCTCAAAATCCGTGCATGGATCGAATATTGAAAATGGCCGTAAGTCTGCTCTCTGGTAACTTTTAGTTTTTAATGTTTTGTTTGAATGACAGTTAAAATTACTAGTTTTATAGTTAACCCATACGTGAATCTAAGCTAAACGCTTATCGTAAAATGTCGTCAACTGTCAGCTAAAGCTCCATCTTTTCGTTATCGATCCATAAACATTAGTGGTGATAATTATGTAGCTAAAAACCCCAGCAATTCGGTGGTATACCCTCGTGAGTCTAAATATAGTAAGTTTCAAGAGGACGGTTATTTTACTAATGTTATCTCTGAGACTACTTCCTCAATGGCACAGATGTCACAAGTTGTCAAAGAGCATGATGTGATTCGCATTAGATGTATTTTGATAATTAACTTACCAGGAAGTACAGAGCTGGTAAAACCGCACTGGTACTGTTTTATAATCATGGGGCAAATACAATTCGCAAGGAGACGAAAATACAGTTCGTAAATAAAGACCATACGCGTATGCTATTATTGCTTTGATGACTTTGCTCGAAAGGAATGCTAAAAAAGACAAATAAAAATATAATACGCAAGGTGCATTATGCCGCATTTCGGGTATAACGGCAAGTCAGAATTTCCGTGGTAAGGTTTTATATATTACGCTTTATCTATTCATTGAGGAGCGTCAAATAAAGTGTATTCATATGTTGTTCTAGGAATCGAATTATTGGCAATTTTGAATCTGTATAAATACTCACTATAAGATACACAATAATTTATAAGATAAGATCTTACAAAAATAATTCATAAATCATTTGCAAATTTACCACGAAAACTTTTCACGTTTTTTATTATTCGCATCACGTGACGTATGCTTGAGAGGCACGTCAGGATGAGAACTCAATCCTTTCGGTCTAATTGACACTCCACTCACCAACACTACCAATACTGTCACCGACAATATTTGCTGTGATTTTAATCCACGGTATAAGGTTGGTTCGCCTTCAAATCCACTTGTTAATTCACAAATGTTGGCGACCGCAGCCCTGACGGAAAAATATCTCGGTATTTTATATAATACCGTAAGAACTCGTAAATTTCATTGCTGTTGCTGCAATCCGGAAAATATAACTAAAATGTATGATATAACTAAAATGTATGAAGACGGATATTAGAAGTCTTATACGGAATTTAATTAATAAATTCCATATACCGTCCATCTTCATGCTTTAAATCTAGTCTATTTCTGCCGCATCGAATGCAAAAAAATATTTGTAGTTCAAAAGAATGGCTATTGAGATATACTCATAGTAACATGCTCAACTAATTATTTGGTAAACTGATTATTAATTCTTGCAAACAAAACAAAGTAACAATGTGAAGGATAGAAAGAATCTATCATAATATGATAGGAGCAAAACCATGTTTGTAGGATTTATCGCCAACAATGGAAATTCTTAATAGTGATACATTAATTATTGCATTTTCGTCATTTTCACAAACATTTGTCCCAATTCATTAATTACACTGCACCGCTTATTTATGTCGTTATTTCTAGTTCATAGATTTAAGTATAATTATCAAAATTGACCGTGTAATGTACTGCAAAACATACTTTATTCACAAAGTTCAATATGTCAAAAAAAGTAATGTCTTTAGTACAACGGAAAGCAGAAAGGAGTTTAATCTCTTAAGAAAATATTGTTACTATAACGATAAAAATTGTCTAGGTGCTGCATTCAATTAACTTTGCACAATGTAGACGAAGAAGATGCTTTTAAAATTAATTCTATATGCAATCTTAAACGCCGGCTCAGTCTTGCGAACTTTATTAATGTTTTCGTAGATCATTGTGAGCCTTTCTCTCGAACCTACTGACTTAGCACTTAGAGACTCCAGGTATACGTATTTTCTATTATATATTTTCTATATAAGTAGTAAAATATGTGAGGTTCTTTACGACCACGACCAGAGCAATAAGTAGGCATCCATTTGAGTGTGTTTCCTTAAGATTGCATATTATATCATATAATTATGTACCTATGTATATATTTTATCTACCTACATATGTATATCTTTTATCTACGTATTAATGTTCTACTTGCTCTATAGCTAAGGCGTCAACTTAATATTCTAAACCTATAGATTTTGAATATGAGCCATGTTGTGGTGGATATAAATGGTGAACGGGTATGTTTACGAGCAACGCAGAAACAGTAAAAAGGTAACTTCTTCGTAAAGCTTCCGTACGGCTTCCAATATTTTAAAATAAAAGTCCGATAATAAGCTTTATGGTCAATACAGTGAAGGAATATATTCGTTAAATAAGATAAGAAAACCCTTAAAAAATACGATCCGCACACTTCGATTACATACATACATACATGTACTCAAGCCTTTTTCCCGACGGGGTTGGCAGAGACAACAGAACAATACTGGCTCCTATGGCTCCCAACGGACGAGGCTCTGGCAAACAAAATATCCCGATAAGCGGCAATAGGCTCGCCACGTGGGGTCAAAAAACTGGCGAAAAGAGGACGTTTAATATACCTCTGCCTACCCCTTCGGGGAAACGGGCATGTATGTATGTATGTATGTGGTTCGGCGATACACCGAAACCGTAGGAACTAGGCGACTTGGAGAAGGAAATGGACTGTATACAAAGGATAGCGGGTTTTTAGCCGCCTAGGATTGGATACGGGAAGAGGTGATTGTGAGTGGGTATAGGATATTCCAAGGATGGAGGGCACTTACCTTATACGGCAATCTTCTTCGTTTCCAAAGGGCAGTCTCCTAGTGGTTTCGTGATGCAGCTGCTTGTTTTCACTTCACTACACAGTCACTTCCACTTGCGAGCGGTTTTATAAGCGGTAATAACTTATACGGGAGCGGCGCGGTGATGCGGTATAGCGGACGCGTATCGCGAATCGAATGTTCTTGAAGGTTCTGGACTGTCACTCGCTCGACGATCGCAGCGACCAATCCGCGGAAGGCGTGCCTCTCCTTAGGGATGGGATAGAGAGGGATAGAAACAAAGGCATCGCTCGCATTGGCCAAGCAGCGACCAACCATTGATGTTGATGGGATTAGTTTTGATGGAAAGGTAGATGGCGCTAACATATCCCCCCGGTCCTAAAGGGTTGCCTTTAAAAGAAAATAGAATTGAACTTAGCTATGTTGGATGTACTACCGCATAACCCATCAATAGGCTAAGACAGCGATACGACAATAAAATTAATCAAAATTTAACTTTAGCGAAAACTACAAACGAAATAATAGCGAAAACTACTAACTAAATACTTAAACTAAGAGGTTGGTCCAACTTCAGGCTAGATCTCACTGAGTTGGAAGCGGACAGAGACGTACAACAGGGCGCACGTAACTCCCTTTAGCGGTTTTCACGGTAACAACGCGAGTTGATCAGTGCCTCGACTTGTGCAAGGACAGTTAAAAGCTCTTCGTAAGAGAGGATCTGTTGACCTATAACCTTGAAGAGATGCGTTTTAATTACTTTGACCATGCTTTACCAACATCCACCGAAATGTGGTGATGCTGGTGGAATAAACTTCTAGTCAATATGATCTATGGAAAGTTCTTCCTAAAGACGAGTACGATAACCCGCGACGTGATTGAAACAAGTAGCGGGAACAAGTTCAATCAATTTGCTAACGCGGTTGGCAACAAAAGTCTGCCAGCGGTGAGGAGATGAATAAATCCAAGCGAGCACTACTTTGGAGTCGGAAAATGCGTATATTTATTAATGGGGTAGTGGGACAAAACTGTGTCTTGAACCTTGCGGAGCAACTGAGACAGCAGAAGGGCCGCGCACAACTCCAGTCTCACAACCGAAATGGTTTTAACAGGCGAGACCTTAGACTTGGCACAATCTAACTGCACCGAGTAGTTAGAACCAATGCGGACTTTCAGATATACGACTCCGCCGTAAGCACGCTCGCTGGCGTCAGCGAAACCTATTAAGTTGATGGTACATCCATCTACCAACCCAAGATGACGCGGAATAGTAACTTGATTGAGCGCGGTAAGCTCAATACAAAACTGGCCCCAAGCGGCGACAATTTGGTCAGGGGGTGTTTCATCCCACTCACACTTTGATAGTCAAAGCTCTTTGATCAAGAGCTTGGCGTTCAAAATTGTGGGAGCCACAAAACCCATTATGTCCCATAGTCGAGCCACTGTGGACAGCATAGTGCGTTTGGTGCACTTATCATCTGGTGGTGAGACGTCAAACCGAAAACTATAGGATTTGTCCCAGCGTAAACCGAGAACCTTATGCGGTACAGACTTCTCAAACTCAATGTCTGGAGAAGCCTTATGAGAATCTGGTATGCGTGCGAGAACCTCCTTAGAGTTGCTTGTCCATTTGACAAGATCAAACTGGCCTCGCTTGAAAAGCTGAATAAGCTCTTCACAAAGCGAAATTGCTAGCGGAGCGGATATGACATTACAGGCAATGTCATCCATATACAAAGCGGAAGTGTAGTATAGTATAGTGTAGCGTAGCGTAGCTTAGCATAGCGTAGCATAGCGTAGCATAGCGTAGCATAGCGTAGCATAGCGTAGTATAGCGTAGCATAGCGTAGCATAGCGTAGCTTAGCGTAGCTTAGCGTAGCATAGCGTAGCATAGCGTAACATAGCGTAGCATAGCGTAGCGTAGCGTAGCGTAGCGTAGCGTAGCGTAGCGTAGCGTAACATAGCGTAGCATAGCGTAGCGTAGCGTAGCGTAGCGGAACGTAGCGTAGCGTAGCGGAACGTAGCGTAGCGTAGTGTAGGTTAGCGTAGCGTAGCGTAGCGTAGCGTAGCGTAGCGTAGCGTAGCGTAGCGTAGCGTAGCGTAGCGTAGCGTAGCGTAGCGGAACGTAGCGGAACGTAGCGTAGCATAGCGTAGCGTAGCATAGCGTAGCGTAGCATAGCGTAGCGTAGCATAGCGTAGCATAGCGTAGCATAGCGTAGCATAGCGTAGCATAGCGTAGCATAGCGTAGCATAGCGTAGCATAGCGTAGCATAGCGTAGCGTAGCGTAGCGTAGCGTAGCATAGCGTAGCATAGCGTAGCATAGCGTAGCATAGCGTAGCATAGCGTAGCATAGCGTAGCATAGCGTAGCATAGCGTAGCATAGCGTAGCATAGCGTAGCATAGCGTAGCATAGCGTAGCATAGCGTAGCATAGCGTAGCGTAACATAGCGTAGCATAGCGTAGCGTAGCGTAGCGTAGCGTAGCGTAGCATAGCGTAGCGTAGCGTAGCGTAGCGTAGCATAGCGTAGCGTAGCGTAGCGTAGCGTAGCATAGCATAGCGTAGCGTAGCGTAGCGTAGCATAGCATAGCGTAGCGTAGCGTAGCGTAGCATAGCGAAGCGAAGCGTAGCGTAGCGTAGCGTAGCATAGCGTAGCGTAGCGTAGCATAGCGTAGCGTAGCGTAGCGTAGCGTAGCATAGCGTAGCGTAGCGTAGCATAGCGTTGCGTAGCGTAGCATAGCGTAGCGTAGCGTAACGTAGCGTAGCATAGCGTAGCATAGCGTAGCATAGCGTAGCATAGCGTAGCATAGCGTAGCATAGCGTAGCATAGCGTAGCATAGCGTAGCATAGCGTAGCATAGCGTAGCATAGCGTAGCATAGCATAGCATAGCATAGCATACCATAGCTTATTAGTGCTTTATCTTACACACAGTTTTAGCACCCACCTTGATCTCTTGAAGAGCAGAACAACAACAAGACGTAATACAATGAGAAGTATGTAACGTAGGTACGGTACCCATAATCACATACCCAAGTACCGTCTCAATAGCGGGCGGTAAATCATATCGCTCACTACGTACTATTTTAGTTAGTAGCAAGTGCGGAAATATTGAAGCTCCGATCAAAAGATCAATGCCTGCCGGATTCGCAAACTCCGCGTCGGCTAGCGGCAATGACTCAAGGTGAGTGAGTGATGCTACGTCTACATTAGCGTTCGGCAATGCGTCCGTGATACGCTCCACGATAAGCGAAGAAATGTTAAAATTAATAATCCTATCAAAACGCGAATGTATTTTAATATCTACGAAACCCTTACAATGTTTTTCTGATCCGCCTATCCCTCGGATTATTGAGTTCGTATTTTTAAAGTTATTCCATAATCCGAGGCGTTTGAACAATTCTAACGTTATTAAATTGGTCTGAGATGCGCTATCTAGCAGACAACGTACCATGTGCGGCGACCCATTAACATCATATATGATAACTTGCGCTGTCGTTAACAGAAAAGTCTTCGACGCCATACATGGCGGCCTAGCACTGCTCTGATCACTACAAACGCGCGAAGGCCGTCCGCGCGTGCGTGCCGCCCGCGCAATGGATGTCGTACACGACAATATCTCATTGTGAGGCGTGGAGGGGGGAGTCACCGTGGCCTGCACCTGTGAGGTAAGTGTGTCAAGGTTAGCGGCTTGGCTTGACAACGGGTTATCTTCATTGAAATGAAGCAATTAATGATGTTTTTTATTGCAAAAGCGGCACTTTGTCTTACTAGAACAATAACTTGTTTTATATTTTATGCTTAAGCAATTAATGCAAGCTTTGTTATCTTTTACGCATTTAAAACGAGCGGTTGCATTATGATTATCGAAGGCGGGACACTTATATAAATGGTCGTGCACTATATTACTGCACAGACACTTCTGTGAATTATTACTATTAGATTCCGAACATGTTACGTAAGATTGTGGATTAGGGACCGAGTTATTATTACTATTTCGCGATTTATTCAACCTTTGTTTGTTGCTGTTAGTGTTAGACGGGCCAGGCGAACCCGACTGCGTATTATGAAATATTCGACACTGATCTTTGATGAACGAAATAAAACTATCTAGTGTAGGTATTTTATTATTGCGTTCCGTCATCTCGAATGCGTGAATTGTATCAGTGTCAAACTTTTTTAAAGTGAGTTGAGGCAACATAAAGTCGGAAAGATCTTCTAATTTTAAATTCCTAAGAGAATTAACCGCGGTTACGAAGTTAGCAATAAACAGCTGGAAATTCGAGACAGATGCGTTGCCGGACAGTTTGAGATTTAAGGCTTGGTCAGAGTAGGTAGACGCTAGGATGCGCGTGTCCTGATATCTGTCAAGTAGTGACTGAAATATGACCTGATAATTCTCAGCACTGGGTGTGACACCTGCAAATACGGACTGGGCCTTCGGTGACAGTTTACCTATTAAATAGTACAACCTGTCAGCATCTGGCAGAGAACCATTAACTCGCATAGAATAACGGCCAATTTCGTATATCTCCGTCAAACGACATAATCTCGGTTGGCGGTAATCTCGGTTTGCGGGCAACGGGCTCTGCTGAACATTTACCCTCCAATTGCGATTGTATACGTTTATTAATACAATAAAGATCTTCGAATGAAGTATACGCCTGATAGTTCGGTTTTTCATCAGGATTGATAGAAAGTAATCTTGCGTTATAATCGTCTAACAACTTATGAAAATCTGTTCGAATACTATCTACTGTCATACAATAACTGAGAAATGCTTCGCTATTACTGTCAGATGCGGTTTTTGAGCGTTCATAGATGTTTTGAATGTGCTCAAATAAAATATTGCGTTTTGCTTCTAATATTGTCATCTCTTTGTCTTCCGACACGCGTGACTTCTTTTGTTGTGACATGCTTACGTAAGTATAAGCTAATGAGAACGAAACAAAATAAGAATATCTAATGTACCTATTATTTTACCTAAGTAGGCTAAGTAGGCAACACTTTAGAGCTGTGGAATGAAAAGTTGCTTGAAATATGAGATTTATAAGACAACTATGATACTTCCAGAATTAATAATTGAGTAAGTAGGTAGCTACATAAAAGTTTACCTACTGATGCGGGCGGAAACAACCATGTGACGGTTATGTGAATATATTAGGAGTATAGCTAGGTGCTATAACTGTCTAGGTATAGCGATATAACGTATAAAAACGTAAATGAATCCGACTCGTATGGATCAAAAAAATGGTTGGGCGATACACCGAAACCGTAGGAACTAGGCGACTTGGAGAAGGAAATGGACTGTATACAAAGGATAGCGGGTTTTTAGCCGCCTAGGATTGGATACGGGAAGAGGTGATTGTGAGTGGGTATAGGATATTCCAAGGATGGAGGGCACTTACCTTATACGGCAATCTTCTTCGTTTCCAAAGGGCAGTCTCTTGGTGGTTTCGTGATGCATCTGCTTGTTTTCACTTCACTACACAGTCACTTCCACTTGCGAGCGGTTTTATAAGCGGTAATAACTTATACGGGAGCGGCGCGGTGATGCGGTATAGCGGACGCGTATCGCGAATCGAATGTTCTTGAAGGTTCTGGACTGTCACTCGCGTCGACGATCGCAGCGACCAATCCACGGAAGGCGTGCCTCTCTTTAGGGATGGGATAGAGAGGGATAGAAACAAAGGCATCGCTCGCATTGGCCAAGCAGCGACCAACCATTGATGTTGATGGGATTAGTTTCGATGGAAAGGTAGATGGCGCTACCAGTATGTATGTATTTTCTTTATTCAGCCTGTAAATAGTGAGAGACACAGCCCTTTTCTCATTAAGACTTAAAGCACGGTAATAATATCTAACAGTATTGTAACTCCATACAAACGCACGAAACTCGAGTTATACCTACGCGCCGCGAGCAAAGTACCCATTAGACTGGGCGGACTGTACCTACAGTACCCGCAGCCGCTATCGTGCCGCAGCTCGCATGCGGCGCGTCTGGTAGGTATATAACTCACGAAGACGGCCGAGTTACAATACTGTTAGATTATATTACCGTGCTTAAAGGTTGTCAGCAGAATAAATACAATAATTAGGGATTCCTAAAAAAAAAAAAAAATTACAAATAAAAGTAACAACTATTTTCGTTTCGAACTTTAATAGCACACTTTGAAACCTTTTAGACGGAGTTATCGACATCTTAATCGTTGTACTAAAAACAAGTTGTACAGCCTCGGTTCATTTACACAAAAACATTTGTTACTTCTATTAAGTAAAATATTTCAAAATATTGAGATATGCATTCACATTCATGCTTATATTAATTTTTATTTGCTAAGTCCCTTGCGTTGCACTATCATAGTAACACTTGGAACGAATTATTTTAAAAAGTCAGAACTATTATTGAAATTGACGTGCAAGTTAGGATTGGTCTCTACAGATAGGTAACGTGGCACAAGTAGATATTATAGATTGGTATACGTCTCTGTAACGTGGAACAAATAGAATTCGCATTATAATTCTTTACTTGGAATATTAATTGTAATCTGCCCTAAATGTAGGCTATAAATAATTCAAAAATAAATTTGAAGTAAATCGAATTTATTGTCTCATTGACGTCCTTCGTTATATACGATCTTAAAATTAGACATCAAGCTATGAAATTCATGTAAATAATATTGATAAAAATATGTCGGATCTGGTCATTAGCATAATTGTGAAACAAAGTGCAAAATATGCCTTTTGCCGCCGCCAGATGAAGTAGTAAACCCGAACTACACGATGGTAATTTGGTGGGTCACATCACTAAGTTTTATAATCGTGGTCGAACGAGGCATATACAAAGTCTGTGAGTATGTCGTGAAACTGTGGTCGGTTTATAGTGAGTTTGAAATGTGGTTATTGAACAAAAACAAATATTTTGCTTGTGAAGATTCAACATTTTAGTGTTTAATATAAACTCAGTATATCGTCTAAGGGTCTCTTAAATCATTTCAAATATGCGCTATTTACATAATATATACTTTTCTTGATAAATTTATTATTTCTGATTGACTGACAGTCAACGCATAGGTCCAACTATCAGGCGCAAGAAGCTAAACATTGTCATGTATGTTCTTTGGGAAGCATCAATATCAGCACTAAAAGATAATTTTTGAAAATAGCCACCCTAAGATGGTTAAATAGTGCTAATACACACAGAAGTCTGGTTATTAAATATTTTTAAAATGTGTCTTCATGGACGACCGTGCTTCCCCATCCCTTCAGAACAAATGCCTAAAGTCCTGCCATCCGCCGTGACAGCCACTGTATAAATTATACATGAAACCAACTAATCTAGGAACTTAAAAGTACCTAGGAAATATCATCGTTTCGTACTTAAACTCTCCAACGTATCAATATCAAGTTTGACAAATCCGCCGTGACAGCCACTGTATAAATTATACATGAAACCAACTAATCTAGGAACTTAAAAGTACCTAGGAAATATCATCGTTTCGTACTTAAACTCTCCAACGTATCAATATCAAGTTTGACAAAGGTAGAGTAATCTAGTTATTATTATAATGTACCAACTATGAGATAGTGTTCGCACTCCCAAAGTGTTACTTAAGTGATTTATTGAACAATTAAACTTACCGCGACACTACACACAATGTTTAGTAGTTTGAATTAATTCTATTACCCTTGCTTAAACCACCGTATCTGACTAAGTATGGACATATTATTATTTGTCCACTTGCCGAGTTACCTACATTATACTAAATTAAATAAATTAGCTCTACGTACCAAATGCTGTACAAAGTTTAGTTAAAAGGAAAATTTTGAGCTATCAATATCAGCCGAACCCTAGATACCGTCCCTCCCAGAGGGACATTGTGTCTAACGCTAAAAATACGGCTAATACTGGCTATAGCAAACGTTTAATATACGAAGCACAGGCAGTGTGAGCGATCCCCAGGTATAGACAAAAAAGTAGACAAGACACCGTTACACTTACCTGTCTAATTCTCTTTTTGTCAGTCATAAAAAAAATTATAGTCTTGAGTTTTGTTTTAGTCCATAGTCTTCACGTCTCCACGTACACTACATATAAGTAGTCCTGAGATAAGCAGAACTTGTACTTACTATAAAACTACTCAGAAAGAAAAATACAAAAAGACCCATAGCATGGTTTGACGTTATTCCTTCCTATGACAATATTAATTACACAACGCTTCGCCGCATTGCTGCGCCTATTGGTGAAAACCTTAGAACGTTTTGAGTTTAGACAAGCAAGACGGTCGGGGGACCTCATTTTATAAAATGTACAATGTTTCTTTGGTCAGGAGGTAGGTATTCATTTAATATATTTGCCGAATTTTCATATATTTTTCATAAGTACCTAGCCTGATTAATCCACTATATTTATATATAATATAGTATTAACTATTGTATATTGTAATGTAAATGTAAAATGTAATAACATAGTTATCCGTAAACTGTAGTTTCATTTCAATGTGTAACATTCGCGTAAAGCCAAGAAGATATTATGTACTAATATAATATTTGATTATCAGTTTCATAGATTACCTAAAAAGTCATTTATTGAAAATACAAGTAAAGAATAATTATTTCGAAACCAATGATAACAATAATTACAGTACTTAAAATATTATGTACAATGATTGAACACGACGCATTTCTCAACTTATAACTTTATCGTGCAGTTACAATGATTCAGTATTCACCATTCAATTTCATACAAAGAGGCCAGTAGGGATAATCTTTACTAATAGCACGACGTTAAATTTCGGGGACTTGTACATAATACTTCGCTGAGCAAACTTCGATAGCGTTTCAGACCTTGGCATGAATGTTATTATTAGTTTTGCGCTCTACTCGCTCAACATATTATTATGTAGTGTAAGAAATATCATTGTCATCAGAAATGTCATTAAATTTGAGTGTACACTTGCCGTAGGACTAAGTGGTTATAGAAGCTCAAGAATTAATTTAGTAACTAAGAGTTGAATAAACGGTTTTAAACTTTCGCGATTAGTATACATTATACAAGGTTATATAGCGGGTCTTACTTGCGATAGTTAATATATTTATTTAAGGCATAAATACCTCGGTTTTTTGCCAACGTTTCGGCTGACTTGCTTCAGCCGTGGTCGCGGCGGGACTGGTGAGCTTTATACATACATACATAGACTCACGCCTGTTTCCCGGAGGGGTAGGCAGAGACTACGGAGCGCCATTTGCAACGATCTTGACATATCTCTCTTGCTTCATTCACTCCTATCAGATTCCTCATGCATGCTCTTCTGTTCAGGGTGCTTCTAACCTGTCCTGTTTTAGGATGTCTCCAATCTGGTCAGAGAACGTCCGCCTAGGTCTTCCACTTCGTCCTGTCCCTTCCAGACTTGCCTTATATACCTGCTTGGTCAGTCTTTCGTCATCCATCCTCTCCACGTGTCCAAACCATCTTAGCATACCTTTCTCGATGCTTGTCACTACATCTTCTTTTACCCCACAACGCTCTCTTATCACACAATTCTTTACTCTGTCAGTCAAAGAAACACCACACATACTTCGCAGTGCTCTCATTTCTACAGCATTTATTCTACTTTTATGACTCTTCTGCCATACCCAACTATCACTACCATACATAAGAGTAGGTACTAACACCCCTCTATGGACAGCCAAAAGTGCCTTTTTGGACACGTTTTGGCTATTCATAAACGCCTTCAGAGCTCCATTCACTCTATTACCTGCATTAACTCTTCTTCCAATATCTTCTACATTCTTACCATCTCTTGTAAACAGCGTACCTAAATATACAAACTCATTCACTTGCTCCACTCGCTGTCCATCGATCATAACATTACAAGCCGTAACGCATTCCTCCTTTTCAAAAACCATAACTTTCGTTTTACTTACATTTACTTTAATTCCTTTCCTCTCTAACGCACCATGCATGATTGTTACCATCTCCTGCAACTCCTCCGCTGAAGACGCAAGTATAACCTGATCATCAGCATCATAGCGCTCATGGCGAGACTTAGCTTGCCGTTCGTAACAGATCGGCAAAGTTAAGCAACGCTTGCACAGGTTGCCACTTGGATGGGTGACCGTGTGTGGCATTTTCATCTGAGCGTTACCGTGCTTCGGAGGGCACGTAAAGCTGTTGGTCCCGGCTCTTGTCTAAAGATAAGGGTCGTTAGGCCACGTCGGAGGCCTTTGGGCGGTCTGAAAACTCCGACACTAGAGTTGGCCACATACTCACACGAAAAACAAAAAATCAGCATAAAGGAGGCATTTGACAAGTAACTCATTCATCCTTAATCCACAGTCACTATTTTTCAAATCTTGCAAAAAACTGTCCATGAAGAGGTTGAACAGCCACGGCGACGCTACACATCCCTGTGTAACACCTGTCGCGATGGTAAACCAATCCGTGTACAACCCATTTATCCTCACACAAGCTCTAGAATCTTCATAAAGGGATTTCAGAGCTCGTATGAGGCTGCTGTTCACCCCATATATCGACAGTACCGACCACATTTCATTCCTCACCACTTTATCGTAAGCCTTTTCCAAATCCACGAATGCGCAATAGACCTTTTGACCTTTGGCCATGAATTTTTCGGCTATGTACCGCAAGGAAAAGACTTGATCCGTGCACCCCATACCCTTTCGGAATCCTGCTTGTACATCCCATATTTTCTTGTCGGTTACTTCCATAACTCTTTCAATCAGTACCTTCGCATACAATTTGCCAACAATGCTGAGAAGGCTAATGCCTCTATAGTTCTTGCAGTCTTGTTGCGAGCCTTTTCCCTTATAAATAGGCACAACCACCGCTGTGGTCCAGTCATCAGGTACTCGGCCGGTGCTCCAGCACAAGTTAAATAAGCGCTGCAGCTGACCAACTATAATGCCCTGTCCAGCCTTCAGCATTTCAACTGTAATCCTATCATATCCTGCAGCCTTACCTAATTTCATACTTCCCAACGCCTTCACAATCTCATCCACACCAATATCGCTTTCATCATTGCTATTATTACCATTCATTTCGTCGATCGATGTCTCTATCGCCGTTCTTTCAAATAGACCTTCAAAATACTCCTTCCATCTCTTCAGCACGCATGATTCACCATTCAGTATCTTTCCATTCTTGTGAGCTTTATAGTGTTGCCAATTCTAAACAGACAAATTGGTTTGATGTTTGACAGTTGACATTGTCAAACGGGTAAATAGAGTATAAAATGTGAACAGACCACGGCAGGTAATCTTCATACAAAATATTTCAACCTTAGTCTATGGGACTCACATATCTTATTTGACAGTTACCTCTCGCCCCGAACCCCTGGAACCTATCGCCATGTTTGCTAATCTGTCAATTTGTCAAACTTTTGACAATTATGACAGTTTTGTCAACAGCAATATTATTTTCAACAAAGTTGATCGAGTGAAGTTTTGCGTTTATTTATTTCCGTAACTTATCCTCTCAATTTCTGAAGCTGTGATATCATCATGTACAACAAGTGCTGTGTTGCGACATGTGCTAGTAGACGAATGGACGTCAGTTTTCACATGTTTCCAAAAAGTGAGACAGGACTCAAAAAGTGGTTGCAGTCCATTAATTATTGTGAACGTTTGCGAAGCTTGAGTTTCCAGGAACTTCGTAAACAGTTTGTGTGCCAAAATCATTTCGAGAAGTGGTTTCTTTCTGCAACGTGCGATAGAGTTCGTCTTTAAATATTAAAAGGCACGGATGTCTTCCGACTACAAAACAAATCTTTACCTGTGATGCAATGTAAAGCTTTAAATAAATTTAAAACTAAATTAAAAAAGTGATGAATATGCATGTAGAAGGACGAAAAGGGAGAGGACGGCCAAGGAAAAGATGGATGGACTGTGTAAGGATAGATATGAAAGAGAAAAGGGTAAATGATCGGATGACTGGTGACAGAGAACTATGGAAGAGAAGGACATACTGCGCCGACCCCAAATAATTTGGGACCAGGGCAAGACAATGATGAAATAATAAAGCGCAGTGAAAAAGCAGTGTTTTATTTTAGAAATGCCCTTTCTTAACTTAAAATAGTAAAATGGATATTGCCTACGAGGAAAAAATAGGCTGAATCATTCTTAATCATTGCCTGAAACGTTACCGATGAAAAAAAAAACAACTGTCATTTATGATATGTGAGCCAATTACAGTCCAGTTTTGATCTATGGAAGTGCTCCGTCTGTACGTTAGTACAATATAGTCTGTGGAACAGACTCTGTTCAATGTTCAGTTTTGCTCCGGCAACGGCTAACTAAGGTACGATATAATTCTGACTATTATATTATCGTGTTACACAATTCTATATTGCTTCTGTGGTGTTATTTAGAGTATTGTCAATAGAAATAATGCAGAAGCAATGTTATATAGTGTAGCTATTGCATAATTGATGTTGTGGGTGGTTTTGTCTCTTGTGAGATGTTATAAGTTTAGAACTTGGGATATCATATAATAGAATCGATTCATATGCTGTGAAATAAGCTATATCAATTATATGTACCTACCTATGGTGAATATGACAGTGGTAAATATTGAATATATCCATAGTAAATATACCTAGAATAATAATAAAAGATATACTTGTGGTCAATATTACTAAATGAATTATATTGTTGCTCATCCATTGTATTATTGTTATATTTGATATATATTGAACTACCCACAACCTTGCTACCCAATATTATTATTATGATATAGATTGTACTGCTTTTATAAACAATGACTATTAAAAGAATTGCCAAGAGTGGCGGTAAATGTAAATGTATCTTTATATTCTTGTGACAAACTGAATAAATAAAAGTAAGAATTGATAGTTGTCTCTTTTGTTTTAAACCATTGACAAATATGACTAAAATACTACATATAGGCCATATACCTTGTATATATACATAGATATATAATAACCCTTCTATTATGGATGGAGTACTTCGAAGAATCCATAGACATGCAGGCATCTAATGTGAAGCTATGGAAAAGGTACGTCGATGATGTATTCTGTATAATGAAGGGCAATAAGCAAGACGTAGAAAAATTCGCACATAGATTAAACTCCATACATCCGAACATCAGATTTACATTTGAAATGGAGGTGAAAAAATCGTTATCCTTTCTTGACGTAAAAGTCACAGTTAAAGACAATGGTACCCTGGGACACACTGTATACAGAAAACCGACACACACTGACAGGTATCTCAACGCGTTTTCGCATCATCACACGCGACACTTGGCATCCGTTGTGACGTCCCTAGTGAACAGGGTGTATGACCTCTGTGACCCTGAACACTTAAGCAGTGAGCTCTCATATGTTCAGGAGGTACTTAGACGTAACGGATACAAGAATGAGATACACCGTCTGAAGAGGAGGGACCGTAAACCTGAGGTGAGCAGGGTACCGGCTTACATGCCTTACCTAAAAGGAGTAACGGACAAAGTTGGAACAGTACTCAAGAAATACTCCATTAAGACTGTATATAGTCCGCTGTCCAAGATAGCACACAATCTGCGCAGCCCAAAGGATGCCATTCCTTTTCAGACACCTGGCGCCTACAAGGTCGATTGCAGTTGTGGTAGTTCCTATATCGGACAGACCAAGCGAACAATTGCGGAAAGGGTCAAGGAACATATCGCAGCTGTGAAAAATCGACAAGTAAATAAGTCCGCTATAGCTGAACACTTATTGGATTCTGGACCAAACCACTGGATAGAACTACATCAACCACAAGTTATGTCCACCGAACGTCACTATTACTCCAGGATAGTGCGTGAAGCGGTTAAAATAAAAAAACACAAGAATTTCAACCGAGAGGATGGATTTAGATTATCAACAACTTGGGATCCAGTCATCAATAAGTGTAAACACCGCCGCAATGATACAGCTCAACAGTGTGTAGACGTAATTAGTTTAGTTTGTCGAGGTACCGACGGTGCGGTTAAAAACAAAAATAAAAATCAAGTGAGGGTAGGTGCCCAAACCCGCACAACACAAGGACGGCGCTGAGCTCACCAGTCCCGCCGCGACCGCGGCTAAAGCAAGTCAGCCGAAACATTGGCAAAAAACCGAGGTATTTATGCCTTAAATAAATATATTAACTATTGCGAGTAAGACCCGCTATATAACCTTGTATAATGTAAGAGTTGAATGTTTGAAAGTTTTAAGAGACTTTTCCCTATACTGTTCAACATGACTGTTGAATCAATTACGTATTTTCACTCGACAGTAGGTATACAGTATTTAGTGTATTGAATTAGTGATACTTGTTTTTCATTTATATATGTGTTTCATAATGTGAGATGTTGTCTCTCTAGTACGGCTATATGTAAAAGTGATTGCTCTTTAAAAGTTATCGTAGAGAAATTATTTAATGCTACCTGCAGTAAACATTGCGTACTAGATACTTTTTTTATGTCATAAGCGGCGCACTAGCAGGTGGTTCGTCCGATGGTAAGAAATTACCGTCGCCCATAGATGCAAGCAACACCAGAGGAGTCACAAGGGTGGGCGTTGCACCCTTTGAATAGGGGATTCGGTCTTCGGCACTCTCACTCACCGAACGAAACGCAACAATACCTATAGGTACTTTTACTACTACTTTACGCCGATTTTCTGTGAGTAGTACTTCTCCGGTTGAGCCGGCCCACTCATGCTGAAATCAGCAAGGCTCTACTACCTTTAATACTATAATATATACCTTTAAAGTAACTATTAATTCCACGAGGCATCTTTAAGTACTATATGAAACCTCGTGTTAGAAAAAATTGATGTCGGTTAAATTAATAAAATATAATTAAATGATATAATGTGATCCTTTTGAGAGGAAAATAAATAAAGCATAAGGATATCAAAAACCAGTTCAAAAAAGTGTAACTCAATAATAATGACGAGCTAATCGTGTAATTCAAATGAGGTAAACGTGAAAACTCTTAGTTTGGCGACCAAATTAAAATAAAGTGAAACTAAAAGTTCGATACGCCAAGCTCACAAAACTTTAGCTTGGAATACAACTCGTGATTGTGAGCTCATTTGATATTTTCTTAGTTTTATCATTTGCCAATCAGTTGTTTTCCCGATAAAATTGTTTGACAAATGTGATTTATCCGGAACTAAGCGGGATGCTTCTCCTAGGCCTTTATAGCTCAGTAAACTATAAAGGAACTCGTAAAATCTATCTGGTACGTCAGCGGTTTAGTTTGTGTATGTTAACGCCTGTTTAGCTATCAAAACGTGTATATGTTAACGTAAAACTCCGATCTAAGATTTTCAACTCAGGATAATAAATACCTAAATTGTAACTTAAATTTGTTTATAAGGTCTTGGTTTGGTTATTGCGAACAGACACAGCAGTACCTACCTAATAATTATATAAATAACGTAGTTATAATAAAATTTATATCCGTCTTTAGGTATTACATACATAGAAAGAAGAAAGAAAATAAATTTATTCAGACTCTGCACAATGGACGCCAATAAATATACAATAAAAAAATACACAAAATCACTGAAATGCATATAAAAGTGAAAGTAAAGAATAAAATAAGTAACATGCAAATATGACAGACAATACCAGAAAGCTATAATAATATACAATGCAGAACATAATATACATAATGCAATAGTGGCGTCTCACGGCGCGGTCTAAAAAGGACCTGGTTCAGCATATGCCAGCCCGAAGGCTGACGCTGATTTTCAACTAGATCCTAAAGTGACACACGCATAACAAACCATCACATAAGTATCAAAAATATCACAACATACGCTATCAAATAAATCAAATACACATACAGCATACATACATACACACACACACACACACACACACATGTACATAGCAGTCTCTCAAGTAGTGAACAATATAAATACATAATAATCAAACAACATAATCATTCATTTATTTATATTACCCTACTACACACCACACTTACAGTTGCCCAATGCGTGTTTAGTGTTTAACCATTAAAACATAGACATTCTATACACAAACTACAGAAATAAGTAATTAAATATGTCATACTCTGTGTTTATACTAATTAGATATATGAAAAAACCACACATATGTATATGGTATACCTACATTTCAAAAGTGATACCCTTATGGGATCATGAGAAATCTAACAAACATAACGAGACATACGAAATCAGGTTGTAACTTTGGATTTCACTGTAATACGTTGGAAATTCTCTTACTGATAATGGTAATCATTCTTGTGATATACTTTCTGTTCGAAGTTTAACAGTAGCATATTTGTTATAGGTACTGTATGGCTTATGTTTGGCATACCATGTGGTATGCCAAACATAAGCCATACAGTACAACCGTTTGCTTTTAAACTCGGTGGCAGCAAAATTAGAAAATGATACTATAAACAAAGCAATTTATCGACAGTGAGCTCCTCTTTAGAAGATGGAAGCAAGCTAAGCAGTTCAGTTTTGAAAGAAAATCGGACGAGTATGGTTGAACATATCTATATTAAGGAACTATTAATTCATTATTATAAATAATATGGGTGTGATTATATAGGTACCGTACTAGAGGATGCCCGCAATAACGCCTGCTCATTTGGGAATTTCGGCAAGTCCCTTCTTAGTGCACCTCAACGATCCCAAGGGGCATACAGTCTCAACTTCTTGCGGTCTTTAGCTCAGGCGCCCACTGGCGGCCAGGTCGCAGCGACCAGTATGGCGGCCAGGCCGCAAGTGTCGCGACCAAGCATGTAGCCAGAACTGCGGCCAAAGTTGTCAGTACCGAGTACAGAGTGATTCAAAATGGACGTAGAGGAAATAGCTGTGTGGGTTGATCATGCAAGTAGAAAGCGAAAAAACAAGAAGAAAAGATTCTGTCCAATACGGGTCGCAGGTTACGTTGCAGTGATCTCATTGGCCGCAGCGGCTGCTGGCCGTTCGCGGCCATGTGCTCGCACTGATGCATATTTCCATACAATACATGTATTTCGCTGGCCGCCGCGACCTGGTCGCCAGTGCGCGCCTGGGCTTAATTTCGGCTATGCGTTATCTGTCAGTCAGTTAATAACGCAAGAATAGGGTTGTTTCCAACTAGTCAAATTAAGCACTTTTAACCCTTAGCCACCTAACGTGTATTCTAGTAACACCTTGTACAAGTTAGCTTGATCTTTTTGACAGATGGGCTAGTGATGGGAAACAGAAAATATCTAGAAGTCCAAAAAATAACGTTTTAAAATATTTGTAACTGTGACGAGATGGTGTGGATGTATTATATGTGAAATTCTTTATTGCACTAGAGTACTAGACATATAAAACATTGGGTAGATAAGCGACGGCGGGTCATTACTCATAATATGTACCTATTCAATGTTACAGGGTTATTTTTGGACCTCCCGCCAAATTTATATAGTTGGTTCAGACCATGAAAGCAAACAACTTTCGCAAAGAAACACGGGCCCAAAAGTGAAAAAAAAATCAGACCTTCCATACGAAATCGACCACGTGATCGAGCAGTTTTCTATGGGAGGGTCGAATTTTTTTTCAACCACTAACCAAAGAGACCCCAACCAAAAGGATCCCCGTTCGTAACAATAACTTAACAATGATCTTTAATAATGATTTTTTGTAATAGATATTTGTAACAGTTACTGCCTGTTATTCGTGTCCCATCCGTCCGAACGACGTAACATTGTACAAGCGCCTATTATTTTCAGGGTTCCTATTAAAATTTTACTTTGAAGGAATAAATAGTCTTAAAATTTTCGGATAACGCTTGAATCTTTAGCGACTTTTGTGTTATATGTATTTTTTTTATATTTTTACAATTTTTAAATAATATGGTCATCATTGCAAAGTTATATCGATCAGAAAAAAATACATATGTCAAAAAGATCAAACTAACTTGTATAGACTATAATTTTGGTAATGGTAACCGCTTGCGTATAAGTTCTATTATTATTAGTATACATAATAAGTACTATCAAAAATTGCTACAAAACAAAACTACATCATGTTCTTCAGTTGTTTTTATTTCAAATTGTTTTAATAAACTCTTCAAATTAATACTTTTTATTTTTTATTATCATTAATAAAAGTTGACAAACAAATATTTTAATAAATTATAGGTTTTTTAATCAAGCTGAGATCTAATCAATAACAATCAATGATACTACTTAGTTTTTAATTATTTTAGCAACCTCTTATATAAAACTATCATTGGCACAATCAAATCACAATCATTACAAAATTACAGCTCCCTAACATTTACAATTTCTCGCGGTAGCCTACACACATTATTGAGAACACTCAACGCAAATTGGATTTTTGCACTGAAAACGGAAATGGAATGTTTTACGTTTCTTTTTTGGCTCACACGTTGAGCATGTTTTGCGGGATTCTAATTTGTCAGAGCTGCCTACCGAAGATGTTCTTGGTTGTTCATCTATTTTGAGAACTCTGCAAATAGCATTCTGAAGTTCCCTTTGCAATCCAAACTGGTTTACTCAACGTCTTAAATGGGGTTCGATAAGATCTTCAGCCAGTCGTTTCATGAAATTCAGTCTGGACACCTTTATCTGAGATTGGTTCATGCTGCTGATGATGTATGCATTTGGTGCAGATACATCCAGCATTCTGTAGAAGACCACCATTGGCCAGCGCTGTGTGCGTCGAGAAGTTGAGTAAATGGCACATTTCTGATCTAATGTGTCGACGCCACCTTTGGTGTTATTATAGAAAGTTATCATTTCTGGGTTTGATGTCGAACCCTATTCGATCGCCTCGTTGGTCTCGCGGCGTAAATGTGCACGTGGGATCGGGAGGTCCCGGGTTCGATTCCTGGGTCGGGCAGTGTTATTGGGTTTTTCTGTCACGAAATTCTCAGTAGCAGCACGAAGTCGGGAAATGTGCCCGGTACGGCAATAGGCTCGCCCCTTATTACGTGGGACTAAAGTATATCTGGCGAAAAGTGTGTGTAGAAATACACCTCTGCCTACCTCTTCGGGGTTAAAGGCGTGAGACTATGTATGTATGTATCATTTCTGGCTTCTGTTTTTGTAGATCGATGGTTGTTGCGTGATGCATGCTGGAGAGAACAAGAACGGCTTTGTTTTGCTTTGGTACATAAGATAGCAATGTTGCATCTGACGCGAATCCAAAAATCAAAGAGCCAACGTCCCGATGACGGCTAGGCAAAAATTGAGGAGGTACTTCCCTTTCATTTTTTTTAAAGGTACCCACAAGTGCCACCTGTTTTTGCTTTAGGATGTTCATTAGCTCATCTGAAATAAACCGATTATTAACAGTGACATTTCTGTGGGTTCTTTCTATCGGTACAACCAATCGTAAAACTGTTTGCTCAACGGGCAAGCCTTAGCTATCCGAGTCTTTTCCCAAGTATAAGTAGCCATCAACAAGGTATCATTTTTGGCGTCAGTCAGGCACATAATTTTTAACCCATATTTATTGGGTTTCTTCGTCATATACTTTTTGAAGCTGCAACTCCCACGCAAACCCACCAACATCTCGTCAATACAAGCGTAGGTAACTGCCAATTGAACAAACTTCTTTGCAGTTTTGTATCAGCTTATCAGACAGCTGAGATATAGGTGCAGCTTTATCAGTGCTACGGCGTTCGTCTCTGGTGCTTCCATCATCAAATCGAAGGCACTTTAGCAATGTTTCAAACGTGTTCTTGCTCATTATACAACGATAAATCTCTCTTCCTGTGCCATCTGTGCTGTAGCAATATGTGTAATGTGTGTGGTTTTCTTTGAAAATTGCGGTATAGTACAACATACCGATAAAAGCCTTTAGCTCCACTACGTGGAGATCTTGAACAAACTCAAAACTCAAACTCAAAATCATTTATTCATTTAGGTCACAAAGTGACGCTTATGAACGTCAAAGATTAAAGTTAATTACTAGATGATTCTACATTTACATTTACTGCCACGTTCGCAATGCAATAGGTAGAACCACAAGAAAGAACGGGCAATACAACTTGTGGCCACTCTTTTTAACTGCCAGTATAATGGTTTTACATGTTATATTAGTAAGGAGCTGCAACTGTTTCACATTGTGAGTTATCTACTATTGCAAAAGTTAAAAGTTATTGATATCATACTCAAGCAATAAATTATGTTCATTTAGTAAGCCTCCCAAAGTGAATATGGTGAAACAGGAGCATCCACTTACGTCTTTTGATGTAAGCAGTCAGTCATGTTCGCGAGTCGAACATGACTGTTCTGATCTATGGTGGAACAGTATGTTCCGAAAAGTAATGGTATATGAACCTGCAGCAATTTACAATCTATTAGTTAGCAGTTCATGACCACAAGTTACCCTCACCTTACAAATCCGATAAATTATAATAAAAAGAGTAGAACAAGAATGCAAATGTAGTATAAAAGAGAATACGGTAATTAACTACACTATAAAACTGCCTATTGACCTAATAATGAAAAGAAATTGACCTAATAAAATAATATTTATTTCCAAGCGTACTTGTCGTTAAGATACTCATTTAAACTATAATATGCCTTTAGTAAAAGATTATTTTTAACAATTGTCTGAAACGACCTTAAAGGCAAGTCTAAAATATTACTTGGTATTTTATTATACATTCTTATACTAAGCCAAATAAAAGAGCTATGCGTTTTGTGTAAACGGAAATATGGTACACATTATTTGTGCCTGTTCCTAGTATTAATATTGTGTATGTCACTATTCATTTTGTAAGAATTTATATGTAGTCGTACAGTCATGAGCATAAATATATTACTATGGGCAGATTAGTAAAAATATCTGTCCCAAGAATAAGTTCAATAATATCTGTCTGCACGTACGCAGCAAAAATATCTGATATTATCAGGCAGCATAATGAAGTGGCATCAAAATTATGTGATGAAAATGTCGAAGCATAAATATCTGATGTGACAGGTGGCAAAATGTTATGATCCCTTGTGGAGAGCAAATATATGTAACGTTTTATATTTCTGTAATTTGCATTGATTCCGCCCTAAAAGCATAAATATGTGACACCAACTAGGTGGCAATAATATCTGACATTATTTTATCTTCAATTTAATTTAAATTTATACGAAATAGTTAAAAAAGCAAATGTTATTTTACATAGTTTTAATATAGGCTGTCGTTTTATACTATACAGGGTGTAAAAAGACCCATAACGAAAACTGAAATCCCATGTTGTACCAATCACGACGAACATTTTTATCTTCGGCACCATACCTGGGAAATTACTGGTTCAGGAGATGTTGAGGCTCAAAGTTACTATGAATTTTTTTTAATTACAGTAGGTACAAAATCGATGCATTTACTCCGCCAACCTGTTCTATAGATGTCCTATGCACCTATGGATAAGCAGGGTTTTCGAAAAATTGCACGGGCTCACTTTTAATTGCGGATAAAAAAATGTGTCTCCTTAAAAAAAATCGTTTCCCAGGTTTTATTTTTGCTTTGTATGACTTGGCATGATGTCCAGAACGAGTAGACTTCGGCTTGGTGATGGGTCTTGTGGCACCCTGTATTTATGTCTAGATATATCCAATACTACGACCGAATTAAATTATTTATTATTGTAGTGGGTAGATCTATTTTATCTACGGCTGCCGAGTAATAGTTTAGGAATAGGTTATCTTACTGCCTAGTCAAATCAGTAACTTTTTGTCACCCGTCGAAACGCTAGTTTTGTAGTTTATCAACTGCTGTACTATTTTATGGTTTTATTTTTATGAAATTTGCTGTAAGAGCAAAATTAAAATTTAAGAATGTTTATAGTGGTGATTTGAGACAATCTTTTTGATAAATGAAAATTGCAATTTATTTTTAATACTGTCCGATCCCGTATCGTCCGATGTGTAGGTGAATTCTGATTTTGAATTTGAATAGAGGATTTTATTTCGGACATGAGGTTTTTTTCCGAAACCAATAAAAAATCAGCGTGTAGTAATATATCAGGCTCGCAGACCTTACTTACTTTTTTGGATTTCATTGCATTGACGATGAGTTATCGAACAGTATCCATTTATGAAGACATACATGGATACTATTCGATGCACTTATTCCATTCATTGCTCTCGAATAACTCGTGAATGGTTAAAAAGTTAATATTTAAAGAGAGGCCTTAAAGTTAATCAATTTCCCTTCAGAGAGCCTTGATATGAATCCCATTGAGAATCTGTGGAGTTCAATGTTTCAACAATAGGGTCCAAACACCACACCGATAGAGATATATAAAATTATAATATCGCTCAAAAATACAAATAGCGTGGGTTATGATGGCATAGCGACTAAAATATTGAAAACTGTAGCAGATAAAATATGTATTCCAATCAGTCATTTAATTAATATTTGTATCACTGAGGGAGTATTACCTGAGGCTCTGAAAATATCTATAATAAAACCTATATATAAGAAAAATAATAGGGAGCATATTGAAAATTATAGGCCTATTGCTCTTATACCGATTATAGCAAAAGTTTTTGAAAGATTTATACAAAAAGGTCTCTATTCGTACATAGAAAAACACGAAATTCTATGTAAAGAACAGAAAGGATTTAGAAAAAATAGTAATATAAACTTAGCAATTTATGAATTTTTGCATAAGGTAATGGTAAATATAGATAAAAGAACGCCAGTATGTGCCGTGTTCTGTGATATGACACAGGCTTTTGACCATGTCCAACATTCAACACTTTTTAAAAAATTGGAGACATATGGCATTAGAGGCAACGTCCTTAATTTATTCCAGTCATATTTAAAAAAACGTAAACAGATCACAGAAATTAGCCAAATTAACATACAAAAGAATTAATGAATATGGTGAAACAGGAGCATCCACTTACGTCTTTTGATGTAAGCGACTCGCGAACATGACTGTTCTGATCTATGGTGGAACAGTGTGTTCCGAAAAGTAATGGTATATGAACCTGCAGCAATTTACAATCTATTAGTTCATGACCACGAGTTACCCCCACCTTATAAATCCGATAAATTATAATAAAAAGAGTAGAACAAGAATGCAAATGTAGTATAAAAAATACGGTAGTTACCTACACTATAAAACTGCCTATTGACCTAATAATTAAAAAAATGGCCTAATAAACGAATATTTATTTCCAAGCGTACTTGTCGTCAAGATACTCATTTAGACTATAATATGCCTTTAGTAAAAGATTATTTTTAAGTATTTTCTGAAACGACCTTAAAGGCAAGTCTAAAATATTACTTTGTATTTTATTATACATTCTTATACTAAGCCCAATAAAAGAGCTATGCGTTTTGTGTAAACGGAAATATGGTACACATAATTTGTGCCATAGTATTAATATTGTGTATGTCACTATTCATTTTGTAAGAATTTATATGTAGTCGTACATGCATAACACTGGCATAAATATATTGTGATGCTACAGTAAGAATACCAATATCTTTAAATTTTTCTTTAAGTGAGACACTTGTCTTTAACTGGTAAATGGCCCTAACTTTGCCCGTGCCCGTTTTTGTAATATAAAAATATTTTCGATGTCAGCGGCCCTACCCCATAATAATATGCCATATGACATAACACTATGAAAATAGCTAAAATAAACCAATCTAGCCGTATCGACATCAGTCAACCTACGAACCTTCTTAATGGCATAAGCAGCTGAGTTAAGTTTCCCTGAGAGATATGTAACGTGCGCACCCCACTGTAATTTCGAATCAAGTGTTATTCCTAGAAATAATGTAGACTCAGATGTTTCGAGAACATCGTCATTTAGAGCTATACTAGGACCAAGGTTTCTGACATTAGGCAGAGCAAACTTAATACATTTTGTTTTTTTGGCGTTCAGTACTAGATTGTTTACATTAAACCATTTAGTTACTTGAATGAGCGCACTGTTTATTTCGTTAAAATGTTCCTTCTTTCTATCTACTTTGAATATCAAAGAAGTATCGTCAGCAAACAGTACAACGTCACAAATGTTTTTCAAGTAAAAAGGTAAATCGTTTATGTAAACAAGAAACAAGAAAGGCCCTAGGATGCTGCCTTGCGGCACTCCTAAATCAACAGGTAAGCCACTGGATTTTGAGCCGTTTATTTCAACACATTGGATTCTGTCACTTAAGTATGACTTAATGACTTCCAATGCTTAACGGCCATTTTCAATATTCGAACTATAGATAGATCTGTAGATTTTAGATACGTGTTTGACATATTTTGTATGGAGCTTATGTCAAAAACTGTCAAAAACGAATCTAAAATCTACAGATCTATCTAAAATTCGAATATAGAATTGCGCAGTTAGTCTGTACGCCGTAATGTCTAAGTTTGCATAAGAGCGTTTCATGGCAGACACAATCGAATGCTTTCGAAAGGTCGCAAAACACACCAATAGCATTTTGGGCACTCTCCCATGCACTGAATATGTGTATAAGTAACGCTACTCCTGCATCTGTTGTCGAGTGACCCTTGGTCAATCCATATTGCTCACTATGAAGGAGGCTGTTTGGATTAAAATGTCTAAGTAATTGCTTGAGTATGATCTTTTCAAAAATCTTATTAAAGGCAGGTAGTATCGATATTGGCCTATAATTACTAGGATCAGTCTTACTGCCGGATTTGAAAATAGGTATTATCCTACTGTGTTTCATAAGATCGTGAAAAACACCTGATTCAATACACTTATTAAATAAGTTGCTTAAATAAGGAGCTACTACATCAATTATACTTTTTAAAACCTTAACAGAGAGCCGTGTGGTTGACGGCATAGAATACAAATGTCACCACCCCCTATCTTCCCGTGGGTGTCGTAAGAGGCGACTAAGGGATAACACGATGCAAATACCATCTTTGCGTAGAGACGGAAAACTCGACATCAAACCCTATACGACTGCCTCGTTGGTCTCGCGGCATAAATGTGCGCGTGGGATCGGGAGGTCCCGGGTTCGATTCCTGGGTCGGGCAGTATTATTGGGTTTTTCTGTCACGAAATTCTCAGTAGCAGCACGGAGTCTGGAAATGTGCCCGGTACGGCAATAGGCTCGCCCCTTATTACGTGGGACTAAAGTATATCTGGCGAAAAGTGGGTGTAGAAATACACCTCTGCCTACCCCTTCGGGTATAAAAGGCGTGACGATATGTATGTATGTATGTAGAAATGCCCCAGAGATCACCTTTATTCTTAGACTCTAGAGATTGAAAAGTACTTATAATGTCGGTAGAATTAATACAGTGGAACTTAAATAATACATCACATTTTCCTACACTAGATTCTAATAGGTTTTCTGCGACTATAGCTGATGATTTTAATTCTCTAGTAGTAGTAATTGGTATGCTAGCAAAGAATTTATTAAATGTGGTGCGACTTCTTTGTCATTATGAATTAATCTGTCACTATCAAATAAACTAAAACGATTACCTCTTAGTGTTGTCTTACCTGTTGCTTCATTAATAGCTTGCCAGGTTGCCTTAATTTTATTCGAGGATTGTTCAATTTTGTTCCTAGCGAATAATGCCTTAGCTGTATTGCACACTCTTTTAAATATCTTGGAATAATTCCTAACATACTCAGTGAAGTTCGAATCAGAATTGTATCTCTTCATACCGTACAACTCGTACATTTTTGCTCTGCTTTTGTAAATACCTGCAGTAGCCCACTCACTAAAAGCTCGAGATTCCTTAACTACTTTCTCCTTAGTCCTAAAAGTATTCTGAAATTCCTTGTTAACCACATTAAATAAATTATTGAAATTTTCATTTGGCGAATCAATCTCCATTACATCAGGACTCATAGTATTCATTCCAATCAAAATTTTATTCCGGAATTCATTAAACTTATGCCTAGGTAATGGCCTAACTAACACTTTCTGTATGATGCTATCACTATAATACGGAAACCTTGCTAATTGACCACAGTGATCCAAAGTTAATTCAGAACTAACTAATTTATTCGAAACTGTACAATTACTAAATATATTGTCAAGACAGTTGGATGATGTTGCTGTAATCCTAGTTGGTTCAAGGAACAAATTTTTTAAATTAAATGATTTAAATAGATTTAAAAATCATTATAGTAATAATAATAATAATTATAATTATAATTTATTATCACTAGTCATTACTGAATGATCAAGAATATTTACATTAAAATCACCACAAACTATAATACCTTTCTTATTGCTCTTAATTTTAGTAATTGCATCTTCAATAACTGATTCAAACAAGCTAAAGTTACTTAACGGTGGACGATATACACATATGATAATATGCTGCTCAAGTTCTACACATGACAGTTCCACAGTGCGTTCTATAGACAAACTTGGTATGTCTTTCCGTTCTTTACATGTTAAGCTATTTGAAACAATAATCAAGGATCCACCATGAATAGCGTGTTTCCTAGAGAAGGCACTGTGTACCGTGTATTGCGAGTTATTTAAGAATTTAATTTGGTACTATTTTAGCCAGTGTTCTGTTATACACATAACTTGTATACTGTGATTTTCTAAATATAAACTTAATTCTAAATCCTTGCCAGATAGACCTTGTATGTTTTGATGTACCACATTCAGTTGAATTTGTCTATCCTTTGTCCTAGTCTTAAGTTTAAAGAACTTGTGTCAGTATATTCAATAGAAGAATTATTAAGATAGGAACTATTTACAGAAGCTAAATTCTTGGATACCCTACATGTACCTGTGTCATTTTGTAAATTAAATGCTAATAACACATGTCTAAATTTGATAGGTAGATCTTATCTTTCAAATTTTTTTCGTTAGTATGCTTAACAATTTCATCTAACATATCATCAGTAAAAAATAACTGCCATATATCGGATGGTGTTGTATTTCTGTTCAAAACATCTCTGAAGTTCCTTTTTAATCCTGGAAGTTGGCAAACGATGTTGAGTCGCAAAGTCCTTGATCGCGAAACTGAAGGTTGAGACGACCAACGGAACCGATTTTTTCCGAAATAGTTTCGGTACCTTGCCAATGGAACATCATCATCGGAAGATGCATCATCATCAACTGGCAGATCATCATTATCCTTATCTTCATTTAACTCGTCATCATCAATATCAGAGTAAGTAGAAAGGTAGTAGAGCCTTGCTGATTTCAGCATGAATGGGTCGGTTCGACCGGGGTAGTACTACCCTCTCACAGAAAATCGACGTAAAGTAACAGTACCTAAACTGTTGCGTTTCGTTCGGTGAGTGAGAGTGCCGGAGGCCCTATCCCCTATTCCTTCTCCCTCATCCCACTCCTCATCCTATCCCTTTTCCCAACCCCAAGGGGTGGCAACGCACTTGTGACTCCTATGGTGTTGCTTGTGTCCATGGGAGGTGGTAATTGCTTACCACCAGGCAATCCGTCTGCTCGTTTGCCGCCTATTACCATAAAAAAAGAGTCCTATTGACACTCACCATCAATGACGTGGTCTACTGGTACATCTTCAACGTCACTGCAATCTACATTTTGTATTTCCGGCACATCCGTTTGATCCCCGGAATCTGAGTCACACTCTTCTAACCATCTACTGATACTTTGATCACGTTGAGACATGATAAACCTAAAAAAAACAACAAGAAAATGTTACCACTAAAAGTAACGTAAGAACCTAGCGGCGGTACCTATATTTACCTGAATTTTTTCACTGCGAGCACTTGTTGCTTGGTTGAGCACGGAGCGCAAACTGGAGAGGCAGGGGAAAAAGTACACAGAGTTATAGGCGTGTGTCCCGCGTAATAACGGAAATATTTGAAAAAATATATCGCATGGAGTCACTGAGACCGACGCTAGGTGGTTAAGGGTTAATGAAATGTCAAAAACGACCGTCGTGTCTGCTGTCAAGTAGAATACTTATTATCAATCACTTGACCATAAAAAATTTTAAATAAAGTTTTAAAATTAATTGATGAATGAAAGTTTTATTTTTTTGACTTATAGTATATAATTAAGCAGCCAAGAAATAACTTATTTGGCAAGGCAGCAATAGATATATTTTGTCAAGGTCGTGCATTCAAGTTAACTTTTTACTAGCTGTCGCCCGCGGCTCCGCCCGCGTAGATGTCGGTTATCACGACAAAAACTATCCTATATCCTTCCTCGGGCCTTTGATTGATCGACGAACTAATTATTGGTATAAACATTTACTTGTTAGCTTAAAGATGAACGCTTGTGATACGAAGAAATTCAAATTTTAATCTCTAAACAGAAAATGCTCATCAGGCGTAATGTTTTTTGCAAAGCCGCTTTTTTTACTAATAGTTTAGATGGGCTGTTAGTGTTTTGCATCAAGTGATCCATGATCCAAAATCAATTATAGCTCTCTACCTCCGTGGTCCAGTGGATAGCGTATGCGACTGCTGATTGGAGGTCCCGGGTTCGATTCCCGGGTCGGGCAAAAGTGTTAGTGGGATTTTCCGAATTCTCAGTAGCAGCACGGAGTCTGGTAATGTTCCCGGTAGTGGCAATATGCTCGCATCCTATTACATGGGACCTAAAAATCATAGCGAAATGTGGGTGTAATATTACACCTCTACCCCTTCGGGGATACAGGCGGGAGTCTATAAAAAAAATAAAAAAATAATAGCTCATATGTTGCCCAGATTTAATAGCAATATGACAAAAAAATGTTTTATTCAAATCCGTCTAGTAACTTAGGAGATTAGCGTGTACAAACAGACAGAATTTTTTTTAGATTCTCGCACCATTAGTAATTCTTAGCCTAACTGAATATTTTTTTGAAATATATTCAATGTACAGTAATATTTTTTTTACTGTTTGATTATATGTATAGATTTTATAGTATATGTGTAACTTGTATAATAATTTGTAGTCAATTCTCTTAAAATTTTCCAAACCTAATATTCTTCGTAGTATACTCATGTATTGTAAAGCTATAAAATTGTTTCTTTACGTTACCTACGTCACGTTACAGTGAACCTCTATGGAGGCTTATTTCTACGCTTCCCGCAATAAAACTTCTTCCTACTCAAAAACGTTTGTTTCCTTTTCGTGATGCACTGCGTCTAACTGGCAGCACAATATATTGTGCCGTTAAAGTGTATCTGGACGGCGGTCTCGAACCTCACACCTTTTAAAATACTGCTTACAGTTGTATACTTTCCTAGTTAAGAGACAAAGTAGTCAGTTTTGGAACTCATTTGCACTGAATGTTTTGAATTTTTTGCTGTGGGTTTAGCTTGTGTCCGTTATTTCGTGGCGGTGAAGTCACACGTCGTATATCACTTAATAACAGAAAAATCCGTTTTGTAGTTTTGAGTTTACCACTTTCATATAGACAGATAGAATGTGGCGGGTGCTTCATTATGTATGAAAAAAAATTTATTTATTTATTTAATACTTTATTGTACACTATAAAGAACATTTAAAGGAATTTAATAATAAATGGAGTACAAAGGGACGGCCTTATGTTATTTCTAAGTAAGCAGTGTACCGTCTTACATGCCTTACATTAAGGTAGTGACGGACAAAGTTGTAACAGTACTACATAAATACCCCATCAAGACTGTATATAGTCCGCTCTCCAAGGTAGCACACAATCTGCGTACCCCGAAGGATGTCATTCCTCTACAAACACCTGGCGTTCCTTCACCTTTTAGCAAGCGATAAGGAGGATTCAAACTCTGCTTAGGAGTCCGTAAATTTTATTTTAATTTTTCACTGTCTGCCTGCTTAATTTGCACTAAAATGTTTTAAAATATATACCTAACTATTACCTGTTTGAATTCGCGAAATCTGCTAACCATAAAATACCTCAAACCATGGAGCTATCAGTTAGTTTTCTTTAAATTATATAGATTACTTGTGAATACGGAAATAAGGTTTCATGTTTTACATAAATACCCCTTATCAATGTCTACTTGTTCCGATAAATCTCAGAATACTTTACCTATATTCCAATAAAAATATGAAATAAAAGGAAAAAAGAGTCTATGCTACATGCTATATTTTTATTATAGTATACAGAATTACAGATCGTTATCGTGAAATTGAGTCGGTTTTCTTCGTACAAAATACTCTTGTATGTGGCTTCGTTTATCGTTACATGATATATAAAATCGCGTCTTCTCCCTATTTTTATGCTTTAACCAAGTAGATCGTCGCTTGAATAAAGCACAAAAATAGGAAGGAATATAGATAATATGATGACGGTATAAACTCCACAGTTTGGTTTACATGTTACTTTTGAATGTGACAATCTTGTCGCTTGTGTTAGCTGTTTACGTTTTTACGCCATGATGCGAAAGAAAAAGTATATCTTCATTATTATTACAATATATCGCCAATTTAATAGAGTAAGGGGCAGATTCTGGGTTGTTGATATTTACACATCTTTGCCACATCTGCTAGTGAGGAGTCAAGGACAACGGTTCGCCTGATGGTAAGCGATTACCGCCGCCTGCGGTCACCCGCTACACCAGAATAGGCACATGTGCGCTACCGGCTGAAGAAAAGTGTGAAGCACTTTTAACTGGATTTCATTACTTTTAGACGTTCATAGCTCAATTGACTCATATTCTAGCTACAGCACAGTGTAACCACAAAAGTATTTTAATGTAATTCTTCAAAAAACTAGTCTTGGTCCATTTATACGATATCTGTTTAAGCCCTGTGTACTTAGCTTATTACAACAGCTTGCAAAGCTGGTTTGACTACGCGTGGCGCTCCCAGCGCTGCTTGACTGCGTACTGTAAAATGCTAAATACGAGTAAGTATGCCTTTTGTTACATCCATTTACATTTCCTTCATGGTTACCGACATTATTCTGAACCTAAACCTGCTTAAAATAAATAGCTACCTACTGATTTAGTAAAAATTCTCCTTAATAATGAACATCTTCAGTAATTGTAAGATATTTTTAGCATGATAAGGCAAATTAAATTCAGTAAACGCTCATTTAGAAGGCTATTTTCAGAACGAAATTCAAAAGGGGATTGTTAAACTAGAAAATCGATCGAAAAAGTGGTTATCTGACACGGCTATCTAGCATCGAGGGGCCCTGAGCGTCGCTTTGTGGCGGCTGGCCGAGATTGGCACAACTAACTGTCGGATTGACCTCACCCCTAATGTAAGTTTTATTTTGATTAATATTCTCCAAATTTTAAACTCTTGAATATACATTGATCCTATTTCTGTGCCATCATCTTAAAAAGGTTGATAGCCACTTGTAAGACCACGAGTTCGACTTTACTGTTTTTGGAATCCGTAATTTGCTTACTTTGAGGGAATAATTTGCGTTTAATATTTTTAATGTTATTATGTAACTAAAAAATATAAGTACTCATCTAATTTGAGGGGTGTAACAAAAATTTGGTGAATAGCCTCATGAGGCAAAAAGATCTGGTATCTAATTTTAAATTTGCTTTTGTTTATCTCCGTACGGAGATACGTGGCTATCGGCAAAAACGGAAGGCTTTCTGAACATTGCAACTTTGATTTGTACTTACACTGAGCCAGAATATCGTGATTTACCTATTAATACCTGTGTTAATAGAAACCAAATTAACCTGATATTTATCTTTTCAAAAACAATACACACGCAGATTTTCATACGTAACTCCTATATCATTCCAACTCTTCGGTTTATCTTTATTGTTTCGTTTTATTATCATAGCGTATTATTAATCCGAATTTCGAGAGGGTTGATAAAATAGATCTCCTCTCATAGCTGACTGTCCTGTACCGTAACCGTCAACTTAACTGCGTATTACGGGAACGCAGTTATCTTTAAGCTACCACATACACTGTACTAGTAGGTGGTAGTAAGAGGTAAACTGTAAGTTAGTATGTTTTGTATATTCTCTAGAATTTTAGATTCTTAAAAATATTTATGAAATAACTTAGATTTTTTTTATAAATTTTGTGATATGTAACGTTAGAACAGGCTAGTTTTCAGTGGTCACATTGCGTTGCGGTCAACCTTGGCTGAAGATTTTCTTATAAAATAAGAAAATCCACTTACAACGATTCGCGACAGTCAAATGCTTGTGCCTTCAAGTTTAGAAATGAGGTTTAGATTGGATCGTATTTAACTGTTAGTCAAAAATACTAATTTTCCACCAAAAATACTAATTGCACCGCTAAGCTAAGTTGACGGAGCCCTGCTTTGCAGGGCTCCTATTTTTGGGAGCAGGGTCACAAGAGAACCTAACATAACCTATTAAGTTTTCTGAGTGGATAAGTTTCCCGAGCGGACGAAACTTTTCATATCAAATGATATTTTGTAAAAAGATCATCATATTTGGTGTACAAATAGTATTTTTAGTGTGCAAGTCAGTATTTTAGTGAAATAATAAAGTTTTTTTGCGTAACTCACTTTAGTGTGTTACATAACATTTTTGATACGATGCGTAGAAATTTCTGGCAATAAATAGTTATAAACATTTATTCATTAAAGAGGGCTACAAGCATTTTAAATGGTACATGGATCATTTATAATTTTGTTACGACCCAAAGAAGCGAAGCAGTTACCATAAACGACACTTAACACAAATGTTAGACCGCAAGGCACGCGAACATTACGCTTGAATTTATTTTACCATTACACGAGTATTTCCATAATAAATGCCAACTTTAAAGCTTTGTTAATTATTTATATGAGTCTCATAACTCAGAACTATTATGCGCGTCAAGCGCGGTGAAGGAGAGATGGCACTCGTACTTCCACGAGTTGCTTAACAAGCAGCATAAAAAGGTGCAGCTAGGGCCTAGTGCCGCTGGTAACGCCTGAACAAGTCCAAAGAGCCCTTCGCCACATGAAGAATCGGAAAGCTGCCGGAACTGATGGAGTCCCCATTGAGGCCTGGAAGGCAATGTTCCTGCGGGGTATGGGCACCCTTACTAATCTATTTAATCGCATACCGGAAAAAACCTGAACCAATGGAGACTGAGTATCATCACTCCAGTCTTCAAAGGCAAGGGGTCGGTACAGGAGTGCAGTAGCTACCGCGGTATTAAGGTGATGTCCCATAACCTTAAGCTTTTTGCGCGAATCATCGACTCCCGAATCCGACAGGAGACCACAGTCTCGGGATGTCAATATGGGTTTCGCCCTGGTCACGGCACCATGGACCCAAGTTTAGCCCTCAGGATCGTTATGGAGCGGTACAGGTCGAAGAACACGCCTCTACATCTTCTGTTTCTAGACATGCAGAAGGCCTTCGACTGTGTGCCGCGACAGATGATCTGGTGAGCGCCAAGATCCAAAGGTGTACCAGAAGCATAATTATATTGACATCATCCGAGTCATGTAATCAAATTCCGATGCCGTAGTTCGGACTGCTGTTGGTGACACAAGAACCTTTCCCATCACCGTCGGGGTCCACCAGGGTTCCGTCCTCAGTCCGTACCTATTCAGTGTGATATTAGACGTACTGTCCGTGTGGTGACAGATTAAGAATACGAAATGTCACCACCCTATATCATCCCATGGGTGTCGTAGGAGCCGACAGAGGGAGCATATTATGTAGAGAATAGCACTGTAAGAGAAGGAAAACTTGATACAAACCCTATACCAACCCGTTTGGCCAGCTTGGTATAGTAGGCCAACTCCTCCTTTCAAAGGAGAGGCCTAGTCCAGCAGTGGACTGTTAAAGGCTGATGATGATGATCTTACATGCTACTATTTTTACAGAAAAAACCTAATGCAATAGAGCAGCTAATATACTATTTTGAATAGTGAAAATGCAGTTCGTTATTCATTTTCTTATATTTATTTTTTGAGTCGATGCAGTTAGAGGAATGTTTAACTTTCGTGGTCTTTTTAACATTAGTCTAAAATTTAGACTAATGTTAGACTCTAAATGCAATTCACCTCTGATATCACTTGTGACAGTGGCAAAATATTGGATAGCTGAAACATATTATCACAAAAGGAAATTTATTGATTAATTTTCTGTGTATATAATTATATAAATAAGATATTCTATATAATAAAAACATAAAAAATCGTTTTACAGCCACAGGGGTAAATACTTAATTGCTTTTTACACTAATGCAGACGAAAGTGATACAGTCTAAGATTTCAATTTTCACGTGCGAATATATCAATATAAGTTACTTTATGTTTCAACACAACAAACATAAAATAATTCTACCAATCTGGTAGGATAATACCAGATTGGTTGTTAACTCTGATATATTTCAATCTATGTATCATAAGGAGGATTCATAGTTTAAATTATCATTAAGATTTTCAATCAAATTGAATTTTAATGGTCCTGGCCATTTTATAGATATAATGTACATAAATAATTTTATATAGTTTCACACAGTAGATTAATTAAAGCTTGCGTTACCTGCAGCGTCCACACATGTATAAGTAAACTATTAATATACTCAATTTCATAAATATTGGTATAAATAATATTGCGTGATTGTGTAAGTAACAGCAAAACATACAGCTTCTAGACTTGGACAGCTATAATATTAGTAACATTTTTATTTGATGTGAGTGATTAAGCAAAGAAAAATTGGAATGGATGAAAATATTTGTTGCGCCGAAAGTTCCTAACTTGGGTGGGTGGTTCCTGGTCGTGGGCGTCCCGGAAGAACAAGTCCCAGTCCTGGTGCAGAACGAGCGCCGCCTCGCGTTGGGGCTGGGTGCAGTCTATGTCCGGTTCCGAGACTCTACAGACAAGTATGTCGACCATCCTCCGCGATGCGACAACTCCACACAGCAAGTCTCAAACACCCAGTCAGGATGCTCCGCGGAATCCGGCCCGTCAGAGCCGGCCGCGTCTGGCTCGGGGGTTGGCCCGTCAGCCGAGGGTAACTCGGAAGATGAGAGCCTGCTCCTTAGTCCGGTGCGGCGGGACGACGGGGTGGAGGCTGGCGACATCCTGGCTGGCCTAACGCAGCTGAAGGTCGGGGGGGAGGGGACATCACCCACAGATGAACCCTCTACCTAGTGACGTCAGCTGCCTACAAACCTCCATCATAGCCAAACGGCCACTGCGCAACTGCGCAAATGGATGGAGGTCCAACATTCAGCCATCGTGCTCATCCAGGAACCTTGGATAAGGGGTGGCCTCATTAGAGGCCTCTTCAGTCTGGGAGGTAAGATTTACTCTTCTACTGACCACACACATTCAAGAACCTGCATACTTACAACTAAAAACATCAGAGCCCAAGCTTTAATGGAGTTCTGTTCCAGAGACATCACAGCAATACAAATCGAAATAATACAGCAGCCAAGGAGCATAGCGGTCGTTTTCGCATTGGTCTACATGCCCGAGGCCGAAGACCCGCCTCCGTTCGACCTCACGCGTCTGGTTCACCAGTGCGAGAGAACCAATACGGAGGTCGTAATAGGAACGGACTCCAATGCCCACCACCAAATATGGGGCATGGACTGCACCAATAACAGAGGTATGTCATTGGTTGAATACTTATTCACCACTAATCTTACCCTATTAAACACAGGTACGGAGCTCACCTTCGTCACTAAACGTAGTCGGACAATTATCGACTTAACTCTCGCAACAGAAGGAGCGGCTGAACGCATCAAGGGATGGCACGTCTCAAAAGAGGCATCATGCTCAGAGCACAAATGGATCAGCTTCTCCATAAAAGTCGATATACAGCCCACACAGCCCCGCAGGAAACCACACAACACTGACAAAGCAAAGTATGTCCTACTACTTAAAGAGAAACTTACCCTTACGGCCACGCCGCGGGTACTGGGTGACACTGTACAGATCGACGATCAGGTATGTATACTGACGCATTCGATGCTTGACAGCTATTATGCAGCTTGCCCGGAAACCACTCCGCCTTCAACCCCGGGGAAACAACCCTGGTGGGGCGCTGAACTTGAACGTAAGCGCAAGAAGGTAAGAAAGTCTCTAAATAGGGCAATGAACACAAGCGCGGACGCAGATTGGGACGCTTATAAAGCGGCCAAATCAGACTACAGGAAATGCCTCAGATTCAGACGCACCATGGGATGGAGGAAATTCTGTGGGAGCATTGAATCTTGCCAACAAGCAAACCGGGTAAGGAAACTACTGGCCCAGCAACCAACGGTTGCACCAGGTACTCTCCGTAAACCGGATAACACATACACCACATCAGAGGAGGAGACAAGACGCGTCCTACTCGAAACACACTTCCCAGGCTGCGTCCTCACCCCGGTAATAACGTGGCACGATACACCAACGGTGGCGACCGAACACGAATGGAGACACGCAAACAACGTGGTCACAGAAGAGAAACTCCGATGGGCCATCGATAGCTTCCACCCCTTCCCCGGCATCATCTAGAATAGGGTTTTGACATGTATAAGTGTTGTAAACAACCAAAATGCAGAAATAAATATGTCTTTATGTCTTTATGTCTTCAAAGCAGCCGGACTAGACGGCATCTTCCCAGGGTTATTACAATGGGGAGGAGAACCTGTCCTTAAAAGACTCCTGGCAATTATGAGGGCTAGCCTGGCCCTCAGATATATACCGAAGAGGTGGAGAGAAGTTAAACTAATCTTCATACCAAAACCAGGCAAAACAGACTACACCCATGCAAAGTCCTTTAGACCTCCTAGAAGCCTCACCTCTTTCATGCTTAAAGCCTTGGAAAGGCTTTGCGAGAGGGAACTAAGAAGTGGGGCTCTTAAGCACCTACCCTTACATGCCAACCAACATGCATACAGCTTAGGGAAATCGACGGAATCGGCCTTACATCAGGTCGTGAACCAGATAGAAGCTGCTATACAACAAAAATGCATCTGTCTGGGCACCTTCATTGACATAGAAGGAGCCTTCGACAAGACAAACTTTTCCAGCATAAGCAACGCCCTAGCCAGGCATGGTGTGGATCAGATGCTCATACAGTGGATCCAAAACATGCTCAGCAAAAGGGTAGTGCGCCTGCACGGCGACACTCAGACAGCCTTGATAACTAAAGGGTGCCCGCAGGGAGGTGTACTTTCCCCGCTATTGTGGAACTTAGTCATCAATGAACTCATAGACAAACTCAACGCGAGAGACTTCTACACAATAGGTTATGCAGATGATCTAACCATACTCACCTCAGGTAAGGTAACCAGTACAGTGTACGACCTAACCCAACAAGCCCTACGCATAGTAGAGTGGTGGTGTAATGAGTACGAATTATCTGTAAACCCGACCAAGACCGAACTAGTTATGTTCACACACAAACGCGCGCTGGGCACTTACCGACTGCCCAGGTTATTTAATACAGAGCTTAAGCTGTCTACCGAGGTCAAGTACCTAGGTGTCACTCTCGACAGCAAATTGACATGGAACAGCCACATGGAAAATAAGCTCAACAAAGCCAGCATTGTCTTCTGGCAGTGTAAGAAGATGATAGGCAAACGCTGGGGCATATCCCCCAAAATTGTCTTATGGCTTTATAAGACAATAATACGTCCGATGATAAGCTATGGCGCAGTAGTGTGGTGGCCTCGGACCAACCTAACAACGGCCGCCAACAAGCTTCAAAAGCTTCAAAGACTTGCATGCCTAGCGGCAACGGGCTGCATGAAAACTACACCTACAGCGGCACTCGAAGTGTTGCTGGACCTGCCTCCATTGCACCTGTTTATACAACAGGAAGCAACGATGACGGCGGTCCGGCTAAGAGCTCTGAAGCTCTGGAAAGACACCAACACACCGCACACTAGCAATTTAAATACACTCTTTAAAGAAGTTCCTCTCACACAAGCCATCGGCGACCAAATACCGAAACAATTTGTGTTCGACAAGAAGTACAAAATCCAACTGTACGAGGATCTACACGAAGGAGCGGTTAATCACAACGAGCTCACGATCTTCACAGATGGGTCTAAGACGGATACAGGTACGGGTTCAGGAGTATTCTCCGAGGACCTAAACATCAACATCGCAGCACCACTGGGAGCCTACAACACGGTCTACCAGGCCGAATGTTTTGGCATAATCCTAGCTGCCACAGCAATCATGGCACGTGAGGTAAGGGAACGATCCATTAGGATCCTCTCAGATAGTAAGGCGGTCCTCTCAGCCCTCAAAAGCCATACTATCACCTCGGCACTCACGCTTGAATGCCACCAGAAACTAACAGAGGTAGGTAAACAAAACAAATTAACACTGCAATGGATCAAGGGCCACAGTGGCTCAAGAGGGAATGACGCAGCCGACGTACTTGCCAGAAGAGGGGCCACTTTAGAGGTGGTGGGACCCGAGCCCATCATTCCCCTCCCTTCTGGTTTTTATCGCAACCTGGTAAGAAATAGGACCAGGACCCAACACAACCAGTCCTGGATTGGTATTGAAACATATAGGCAGGCCAAGGAGGCTCTTCCCGCAGTGGACGGTAAGATAGCCAAACAAATCCTCCGGCTGTCCAAACAACAACTGCGGACAGTCACGGCCGCCTACACAGGACACGGATTCTTTAATAAACACCTATTTACTATAGGTATCACCGACAGCCCGCTGTGCAGGGCCTGTATGGCAGCAGACGAGACGGCAGCCCACCTGCTCCTCGACTGCCCTGAGGTCGCACAGTACAGGCAGCAGTACCTGACGAGATACAGCACCCTGAGGGAGGCAGTGGGCCACATCAAGAGTCTGCTGGCCTTCCTCGAAGAGCTGGGGTGGCTCGAATGAAGACACCATTCCCACCCGCACGCAAAATACGCGCCAAGACGTGGAGTTGCGGAAACAGCCCGTGCAATCAAGTATCAAGTAAGTAAGTAGTGTTGGGCAGCAGTTATGTCGGTAAAATATTTTCTTTATTAATTTGGCTTACATTTCATACAGATACATTGTAAAATTTGTCAAATATGGATCGCTTTTGACATGATTAATTTTCTATGGACATAAATAAAATATTAAGACCAGCCGTAAAAGTTGCTGAAATTTATTTTTTATTTATCTATAGTCACAATTTCAATTTCAGGTCAAACGTAAAATAAGTTAATAACTCTACAAATGATAACGTTTCAGGACTTCAAAGGGAAGTCATTATAACTAAACGAGGTTCATATTCGTTTAATACGTATCAGTTAACTCATATACAGTTTCTTTCGTAGAAGTAAGAATCTAGGTATATGCCTCCTGATACATGCCCTATATTTTCCAGGTTTTCCTTATTGATTAGTACTGCTACGCAGCCAGTCAGTATATTTCTACTTGTAAAACAGTATCCTAAAACGATGCAAAACGATTTCCTTATCATAATACGTAACAAACGGCTCAGAAAAATGTATTAATTACCTATATATCGCTATGTCGATACATGTAATCCCATCACTAGGACAAATATGAGCCTAGTCTGTTTTGTGATGTGGGAGGGCGGTGTATGTTCCAGTCCCTATACATGCGTCGGCTGCGGGCTTCAAACTAGCAGCACTATTTTATACCTCATGCCTTAATAGGTACGAGGTAAAACAATGAGCCTTGCCTCAAGAGTGCAGGTGCACGTTTTAAGACAGAATACGGCGGAGTTCACTTTTACGACCTCTACGAGAAAGGTTGTGGCTACATCAATAAAGACATTGTATTGATTTATATGACATTGTATTACTAGAATAGACAGGCCCAGTTACCTCACCTGTAGATATACATTATGAAAAAAAATTAAAAGTTTGTTATGGTGTTCTGCCATCTTGCCAATGATATTGACCGCAACTTATACTAACTGTACTTCCACGTCTGAAACATTGCATTACCACATAATAATATAGAGTTATGTACCTTGACGATGTGATGTCTATCATAAGCTTTTAGAAATGCAAACAAATCAAAATCTTACCAGTTCAAGTCTTAAAGCAATAATGAACCTTTTTTTATAAAGAAACGAGCTTTGAATTGGGCAGTAAATGTTTATTGATTTTCTCTACTTTAAGTACGAAGAAAATAAGTCTTGAATAAAATGTTCTAATAAAAACAGGAGTATAAACTCCGCACATGCCACAGAAGCCAAATTTCCCCAAGTATCGGCCCATGTAATCAATTGGTGGTTAGTAAACAATGCAAAAAGGCGAAGTGTGTTTAATATGTTTTACAAAATTACGTGGCCACCCGAATAACCCTCCGTGATTAATGGCTTTCAAACTGCGCTTTCATTGCGATTTCCACCCATAAGATTGTGCGGAAATTGCGAATAAATTGAACAATATTAGGCTAAGCCCTTGTAAACGATCTTGGTTATATTTATAAACAGTGAGATCACATTATAATAAAGAGGAAGTATTATTTTTGAAGATACATAATATATTATTATGATGATGATCTCGACACCGAATTTGGCTGATGCCAGTCTCAACAGGTATTGCCTACCAGTGTAATAGATATTATAGTGCAAAAGTATGTGCGTAAACAAGAGCGCACTCTCAAATTCTTCACTCTCATAGCCCGATAGGCAGCATATCGGATACTAGTGGAGACAAATGGAACGCCGGACCAACAACTCAACCTCTTTTCAACGCACGGGCGATATACCTAATCCTGGCACGGGTAGCCTAGCCGCTTGCACCAAGATTGCTTTGTTGCTGTATAGCAGAATATGTTTATCTTGGTGACTGTTAAGATAAATCTAGAGAGTTGGCGAGTCACTGCCGGCCCATTCCGACCATCCTATGAGAGAAGTTAGGACGGGCGTAGCTTTTTAGCCCCAGTGTTTTCTTTTACTCAAAAATCTACATCAATTAGTATAATTAGTCACTACACAATATATGTACAAAATTATGGCAGATCTTTAAACAATCCACCTACATTACTCTTCGCCTGGCCTAAGCTTTCAACCTATATTTTACACCCTTAGGGTAAAAATCCTTCCATAGTTGATCTCTGCGTCATAAATGGAACCCGATGTCCAAATTTAATTATTCTACTTACAGTAGATGGGTTCTGCGATGATATGTCAGTTAGGATAAGTAATTTTATATACTTATATTAATGAATATTTAGCAATCTAAAGAAATGTGAAAATCATGAATACGAATGCACTTTCTTAATTTATACCATGCGAAGAGCCACAATGTGAGGTCACTTTCGTATTGCACCAAACGTGTCACTTCATAGATGGCATTCTTTATGCCCAGTTTGACTAATTTGCATTATTCTTATGCGTATCACATGCCTAAAAGTATTCATGTGAAATAATTTGTGTAATCCATTTGATATAATAAGCCACCAACATTTTATTCTTTGTTTCTAGGTGAGATCTAAGTCTTGAAAACTATCTCGCCAAATGGTCATTAAAGATTTGATGATTCTGATTTGTAAGTAGTCCAGGCCTTGTCCTGCACAGTACTTGAACTTGGTACATGAACTATTTTAGAGCTATAAGCAGACGTACGATATAAAAAGTTTAGAATTGTGCCTGAAAATGGGCTTTGTTGCGTACAACCTAAGTAATTCAGGATAATTTGATAAAGTTTGATTTATAGATCAAACCATTCGGATAAAAACAGTATTACTACCATAACATCTGCACAAAATGTGTGTGTGTGTGTATGTGTGCGTGAGGTGACAATTTGGCAAAGAGCTATAACTTAGACAGTTTGCCTGCTGCCGCCAGGTCCCTTATAATTCATCACGTTTGCGAATGACAGACAATGCAACAGTCAGCACAATTCATCACCGGTTTTCATTAAATTCCTCGGGGCACGGCTTCTTAAAGAAATAGATTGCAATGCATTTATAAGATGAAATATTTTAGAAATGCTTTGCTTTCAATATAGGAATTATTGTATTTTATGGAAAACATTCGCAGCGCATCGAGTAAAAGATAAATACTTAGCCTTTGGAATTGTTTTAAACATACTTCCTGTGCTTGGAAGTTGTTCGAGCTGCAACACAGCTTGCAGCTCGAACAACTTAGTTCTGTACGGTAGGAATACTTTCTAATAGATGCGTAACTTAATGCATGCAAAATAAACTATTCCAATACATTCAGAACCAGTTGCTCAATCCTATCGTATATTTAATACTACAACTAACTAGTCCCTGCAGGTTCATCGACATTATATTATACCTCAGGTGCAATATTTAGTGAGACACTTTCACTAAATTTTTATGTAAGTTGTTTAGTTATAAGTTTAGCTGTATTATTCGAGTATTCTAACTTTCTTATAAATTAAAATGTTACCATTATATCATTCTATTACAAACATAATCTAAAAATACCTCACGTGGTCTATATTTTTATTTTAAGGAGTATTGGACTAGAGATCTCTTAACAAAATATTCTGAATGTAGGGCTCAACTTTAACACGTTTTTTTTAAGTTCTCCGGAAATAAATCAAACACTAATGTAGAGGTAACATATAGTCAGGATACATAGTAAGAACTGTCTGTATTAAGATTTGGACAAGATGCAGATTGCAAAATAATTTTCATGTATATTGTTAGATATATATTGTCAAAAGTCATGTATATTGTCAATATTCCTTTATGATAATTTTACATGCGGCTGCCAATTAATTTTCACCCGCTCTTGGAATCTCACAAAGTCGTGATCATTAGTAGGTCGAAGAATATTTATTGTCCTATGTGAGAATCTAGCGCACAACACTCCGCGCAATGAAAAACGGCGCCATCTATGCCTTAAGCTGAGAATTTAGTGTGTTTTTACCAACAGCTTTGTTATAATTATGTGATGGTATTTTAGACTGAATACTGAATGTCCACATCTCTTCCACGAAAGATTAAATTTGAGCAGTTTTATATTACCGATTACGCATTTAGTTTCTCTCTGCCAGTCTCTAGTTCTTATTGAGAACTTGAAAAGTACAAAGGGTATTAACGACGACACTTCAAAATAAGTACTATTTAAATTAAAATTTACAAACACTTTACTTTCTGAAGGGACCCTTCAGGACTGCCATTATCAAAGATTATGCCCTAAGATAAAAGTAAGCGTTCTGTTTATATTTATTATACAATTTATCGAATAACAATGAAGTAGGTCAGCCGCAACAAAAAGATTTGCTTTCAGTGACCATCTCACAAATTGAATTAAAAACAAAATGATTCGTCTAGAAAATTGATTAACCATGAGGAAATATTATAAGAAACTGGCGAGAAGAGAAGAATTGTAGAGCCCGTGCGACATGGTCCCGAAGCTATTAAATAATTCAACATTCATTTTATATTTAACTAAGTGTTACTCGCGGCTACTCTCTAATGACCGTCACATAAATAAGACGCAGACCTACCTTTCGGGTAACATTTCGAAATTTGCCCCCTAGTCGGTATCCGAATTGGAACATCTCCAAATTTGTAAGGCAATACCTATTGGCTTACGATTACGTTAGCTACTGACCACGCTGATCAAATGGATTTGTACCAGGCATGACGGGGATTTTTCCATGTCGGCGCAAAGATACTTTTTGCTTCATGTAATTTACCTTACAGCACTCACGGGAAGAAAAGGGCTAATGACATTTTGTATTCCTAATCCGTCACCATACGGTCATCATCTGTCTCTTTCAGTAAAATCGCCGTAATTTCCTGGACGGACCGTTGAAGCAAGGTCACGCAAATCGATGTTTGCATAATTTACCCCTACAACTAGCAACATTTCTAAATGTGTAATTTCTAAATCTCAAATTAAGCTTTGTAGAAGAAAATTGCAGACCACAGTAAAAGCTCTTCTAAAATAAACTATAATTATCTCAAAACTTAACTCAAATAATTACAAACTACATCTCTAAAATTTCAAACTCAATATTCAGTTGTCAACATTTACGGATCCCCGGCAATAACACACTTTACTCCTCAGAAAATAGATGGTTTCTGAAAATATTACTGACTTTTTATATCATTTACATTTCAGATATCGTTTCCATTTCAAAGAAAATAATATATTATATTTTATCGATCGCTTGTTCAACGTTTATTTATGTATATTTGTATTTGCTATGAGGCTAATACATATAATCCTTTGTATTGAGTTATTTTAATGCGCCAAATGTATTTTAGACGTTATTTACAATCATTTCATCTTGTGTTGTTAAAAAAAAAAACATTAACATTGAGATAAGACTTTTATTTTAAGTATTTATGTACATATGTATACTTTCAGTTTATTGCAATATTTTATGCCAAAAATTTAAAAAAATCAAAAAAGATATTTAAAATTTTATTTCCCGAATAATAAAAAATAATTAAATAATAATAAAAACTTTTATTGACATAAGATATTATACACAGATTTACAATAACTCTGCCTCCCGTACTAGTTAAAACTGTGTTACGGGAGACAGCGCCTTCTCTGAAAATATACACACAATAGTACATAATTTGTCGATAAAAAAAAGAAAAGCAAAAGAAAAAAAAAAGGTGTGGTTAATAAAATAAACTAAAATTTGAGATCGTATGCATAAAAAAGGGTGTGTTATGTGTGTGTGTGTGTGTGTGTGTGTGTGTGTGTGTGTGTGTGTGTGTGTGTGTGTGTGCGTGCGTGTGTGTGTGTGTGTGTGTGTGTGTGTGAGTGTGTGTGTGTTTGTGTGTGTGTGTGTGTGTGTTATGTGTGTGTGTGTGTATTGTTCATTATTGTAGTAACTTTTCGGTAGTTGAATAGTTACATGTGAGAAGCCAGGATTTGATTGTAGATTTACATTGGTTTAATGTTTGCGGGTGTATTTGTTTAAATTTGTTGACTTTATTATAAAGACGAGCTGAAGCGATGTAAAATTGCCTACTTGCTAGAGTTGTACGGTGGGATGGTATATTGTAAACATATGTCCTCCTACCTCTGTCCGTAGCAGTGCTCCGAGAGGTAGCTTTCTTTTTTAAGACGTATATAACTGCCTCACTGTCAATACCTTGCATTCGCTATACAATTTGGTAGTGGGGTATCTCCAATGCTTTCGCATCATGACCTTCAAGATCGCACGTTGAGCACGCTCGAGCCGTAGCATGCACGTAGTATCACCTCCTCCCCAGGCAGTGATACAATATTGCAAAAGTGATTGGGCGAGTGCATAATATATGGTAGTAATTGTTTTACTGTCAGCGCATCGACTAAGCTTTTTTAAATAAAGGTAACAGATTTCTAATTCGGCCCACTAAATTGCTGATGTGGTTATGCCAAGTGAAAGTACTGTTTATGACGACACCTAAATACTTGATTTCCTTAGTGCGTGAGAGGGGAAGGCACGAACAAATATGATATGTGGTGTCACAAGAGTGTATTTTGATATTAAACGTGTCTGGGGGTTGAGTGTGTTCTCTAGGTGAGAAAGTCACGTATTTAGTTTTGTCATGATTTATGGTTAGCAGGTTATTCTTGAGCCATGTTTTAATTATTGACAAAGCATCTTCGGTGCATTTACGAGCTTGATCCCAGTTTGAACCGTACGTTATTAAGGTCGTATCATCCGTATCTAGGAAAGCCATAGAATATATGGGTGATAGACACATAGTTTTAACCTACTTACTATTGTCATGCTGGTGTATTTTTGTTGCAAGATCCTCACCTACACTGACAAAAAAATCATAAACCTGGTCGACAGACTGTTGTTCACTTTCTAAACTATTAAGTAGTTCCACAGGTGGTAGGCAAATCTGACCAATGTTAGTAATTTTTTTCACAGTTTGCCACATCGCTTTTACATTGTTTTTATTATTTTCTATTTCAGATCTATCGTATTCCAACCTAATGTTTTTTAAGAGATTGTTACAAAAGTTCCTATATCTGTTATAAATCAATTATGCGATGCTGTCTCGACTTGTTATGGAGAGCATATCGGTGTCTAATGCATCGCAGCAGTCCCGGCGTGATCCAGGGCTTAATGCATCTTTTTCGGCAGGGAATATTGGTAACCTTTGGGTGCATAGCTATGGCAATAGAGATTTTGGACACCAAGTCATTAGCAGCCTCGTTAGCATGTGTGGCGGTTACGACCGTAGTAAAATCTGTATCTGATAGCGTGTTCACTACTGCCTGGTAATTAATACGCGAGACTGTATGCTTGCCTTTGTGTCGTTGGACTTTTGGATCAGAACAGAAGAGTGTGGGATGGTGATCTGTTATCAGTGTATCTAGAATGAAGGTGTTCGACAGTTTGTTTGTTTTTAACATAACGTGGTCAAGACAGGCGCTATCGCGAGTTGAGGAAATATGTGCCGCTAAAAGCCTATGACATGCTAATGTGTTAAGGTAGGTGTCGCAATCTGCATTGTTATTTTGTTTTGCGATATTCATGTTTATGTCACCTATTAATGCCAGCACATTAGAGGCAGAGAGCAAAGTGAGTGTACCGTCTAGGCTATCAATAAAGTTGGTAATGTTTTTAAAGGAAGGTGGTTGGTAGCATGCTAGTATAGTCATACCAATACTACATTTAATAATTAAGCAATTTGCGTCTTTAAACTCCGGTTCGATTACGATATGCGGTATCTCTGATTTGACGTATACAACCACGCCATCGTTTTGGTTAGTGTATTGGGATTTATATGACACGTAACCATCAAGCGATGGTATTGTCGTAAGTTTACTAAGCCAACACTCAGTTAATATAATTATATCACATTGACAATTTATTCGCGATAGCAAGGTAATGAGGGTATCGTGATTACGATTTATACTACGGATTTTTGTATGTAAAACGTTGAACGTTTGTCCAATAACAGGGAGGTGCAAGTTTTCGGGTGAGCATTGCGATGTATTGGACACCACTGTATTGTCAATATCATTAACAATATGGGTAAGATTAGCCATTGATAAAAGAATATGTAAACAAAGGATTACCAATATTGTGAGCCAAGACTGAGCGCAGCGCGGCAAATTTAGTCAATATAGTCTGATATCCAAATACGGTCGCCGAAACATTTAATATAAAGGTCTTTAAGTTTGCAAATTTGTCTAATATTATAAGAGTGTAATGACGGTAGTGCGTTAGTTGATTAAGAAGGGAACGTTTATGATTGAAAAATGTTTGGTTGTGAGTGAGGTATTGGAGTGTCGTACAAGGTGTTAGATAGTAGCTGTTGTGAGGTATTGTAAGAATTGAGTAAATGTAATGTTGGTGTAAGTATATGCGTACTAAGGCAAAAAACATGAAAGTAGTTAAGAAACATATGTTATACTAGAGGACGCCAGCAGTTACGCCTGCATTTTTTTTAAATTTACCCGTTTTGGCCGATCCCATGGTAATTTCGGGAAATCCCTTCTTAGTGCACCCCTACGGTCCCCAAGAAACATACATGCCAAATTTCAGCTTCCTGCGCCCAATAGTTTCGGCTATAGCGTGTCTGTCAGTCAGTCAGTAACGCAAGGATTTTATATATTAAGATAAGATCAAAATGAAATTGAATGAACTTAGTACTAGTCAATCTCCTTTTCTTAGTAACTGTAGCTGTTCTTCTGATTGAATCAGGATATGTGGAGCTCCTTCCGTTTCTCTTAAAAACAATACGTCCATTTGCTGTCCAGCAGAATTTATAGTTGCAAGACAAAGCAAAGTCTCTGGCTAGGAAAAAGAGACGCCTCGTTTTTGATGTTAAACATTCTGAGAGATAAATCGGTCTTGTTTCCTCTTTGAATCCAAGGTGTGAGGCGTTTAATTTCTGGGTTGGGTTGTCTCTGTTATGTTGTTTAGCTTTTTTCAGTATCTTGTGTTTGAGTAACATATTAGATAGTTCCACATAAAGGGTGCCTACATTTTTATCTTTCTTGCTTGGAATGCGGTAAGCATCTTTAATATCATTTTGTTCCACACTGACATTCAGCTTTTCTGAGAGTTTAGTTATAAGTTCATAGCAGTTTTGTGTCGTATTACTACCAAGAAGCTTAGGAATATTTCGTATTTCGATCGTTGTCTTTAGTGAATTACGCTCTATTTCCTCACATTTATTTTGCAAATGAGTCTGTTAGATCGTCATTGGGATCACCAGATAGGCGACGCCGCTTGTCTCGCTGTGTCACAAATGTTGGATCTTCATTATTATGCTTATTCATCTTAGTAAGGTCAGAATTAGACCCTGCGCGGGTCTTAGGTGGAGACCGCTGTACTAATAGCATGATTTATGTCAACAAAACAAAATGCGAAAAAGGTATGGAAAGCAAATATCTCACAGTTATCCCGCTACTCGCTGTCGCTTGTGAGTTGGTACAAACACCGCGCGCCGCTCTGAAAGTCCGTGCCGTCAGCGCTGCGTAGTGAGTCACGCGTATCGTAGCCGCCCGCGCCGCTAGTGTTGTCGCGCTTGTTGCTGTCTTCTTCTAGCCGCTTGTAGCGTTGGAAGAGTTGCGCCAGTGATATGTATGCCTGGTATAAATGCCGGCTAACTTCTTGAACACTACTATAGACCAATATGCATGCGCAGGAGACATTTTTGTACGTAAAATTGCTACTGCACAGCTCTTTTGGTCTATGGTAGTGTTCAAGAAGTTTGCCGGGATTTATACTTCGTGTTGATTATATGTTTTATTAATTTCGTAATTTTATTAATAAATAAATAATTTTTAGATCGAAAATTGAAGTATCGACACGTCTAATAGTTACTGCGGATCGAGGGGGAAGGAATAAGTTTAAGTATAAGCTCATGTACTGCTTTATAACTAAACATTTATAAATCAAACCCAACACAATATTTTACGATAGTGATAAAATACACGTAACCGTAAGCATTGCTAAAAGTAACTTTCAAATACATATGAACTAAAATTTCCATTAAAATACTGCTAGAAAAAGGGATTGCCCAGCCAGTTTTCGTCGGCTTGCCAACCGTAACGATTGTATTGGGAGAAAAAGTCAGCGATATCTACTGAAAATCAATTTTCAATTTAGCGTACTTTCTTTCAGTAAAAATAAAACGAAATGTAAGCTGTTGTATAAGACACGAATACTGAGTATGATGTGTTAATGAGAAATATAGACTGTACTGTACTGTGTATAATACTTTTACTTCTTTGATAGGTTGATAAGCTAATATACACAAGAGGACAAAGCACGTAAATATTATCTTTTGATCTGTCCGCATAAATGGTGAATTGAAATAATCGCTTTTTCGGCAACTGCCAGTTTGCTTATTAATTGTTTTATGTTTGCAACTTTAATATCACATGATCTTATGGCACTGATACACCGCAGTATTCTCTTGTAACAGAACAGCGAGCATTCGCCGTTTTTTGTTTTGTCGAACCGAACAACGAACAGAGCCGAACATTGCGACGAACAGTTTCACGATCTTTCTAGCAATCACTCTGATCCATTTTTTTATTTAACCTATGTTGTCCCACTGCTGGGCAAAGGTCTGCCTTACACTCTTCCAAGCAACCCTATCTTCTGCCAAATTCGGCCAGATTCTGTCAAAATTGTCTAGATCACGCCATCGTTTTTGGGGTCTGCCTCAGTTCCGCCGCCCGTCTTGCGGCACCCATTGCGTGACGATCTTCGCCCATCGGCTAGGAGGCATCCGGTTCACGTGACCCGCCCAATGCCACTTTAGGTTGGTAGTCTTCCGTCCCACATCAGCAATGCCTGTCAGTGATCGCAGAACGGCATTTTGCACTCGATCAACTCTCTTATATCCGAGAATGCTGCGCTCCATTGCTCTTTGACAAACCAGGTCTGAGCACCGTAGGTTTGGATGGGCAGAATGCACATATTGACGAGTTTGCGTTTTAGTTCTATTGGAAGGTTGCTCTTCAGGAATTCTTTCATGGACCAGGCTTTCCAGGCATTCTCGATTCGACGGTCGATTTCTCGACCTTGCCTGTTTTCGAAAGATACTATCTGGCCCAAGTAGGTATACTCGTCGACATACTGTATAATTCCTGCCCATCTACTTTGACCCTACGTTTATTGCTGTTGGTCATAACCTGGGTCTTTGAAATCTAAAATAAATAAAATAAAATAAAAATTTTAAGTCAGTGTTTTCCCGAAAAGTGTGTACTCAGCCCATGATACAGAAGCTACCTCTAATATTTATTTTACAAAATATAAATAATACATACATATATAGACTCACGCCTGTTTCCCCGAAGGGGTAGGCAGAGGCATATTAAACGCCCACTTTTCGCCAGTGTTTTGATCCCACGTAATAGGTGGCGAGCCTATTGCCGCTTATTGGGATATTTTGTTTGCCAGAGCCTCGTCCGTTGATCGGCAGGTGCACCACTTGCAGGTGAGGTTAGCTTGGGTCCCTAAGTTTTTGGTGGGAACTCTATGCATCCCTATATATATAAATAATATTTTTTCAGTTATAAGTTTTCTTTAAAATCTGCATTTTATAGGACTAAAATGTGTCGTGAACGAAGATTAAGCTACTTTTTAGGTTATAAATAAAGTGCATTGACCTTACGCATCGACCGCCATGTTGTTATGCTATGAAAAATTAATTTTGGCGAAAAAGAAATGGGTACTTTTTTTTTGCAACTTTTGTAAAATAAATGCTATGGGTAGCTTCTATATCATGGGCTGAGTACATACTTTTCGGGAAAACACTGACTTAAAATACATGGTGTATTTACTTCACTGTGACTAACAAATATTGCTTTATTCATAACTAGTCGACGCCAGCGGCTTCGCACGCACAGATTTCCGAATTTCCCGTTTTGCCCGATCCCGTGGGAATTTCGGGAAATCCCGTCTTAGTGCACCCCTACAGTCCCCAAGGAACATACATGCTTAATAACAGCTTCTTGCGCCGAGTAGTTTCGGCTGTAGCTTGTCTGTCAGTCAGTCAGTAACGCAAGGATTTTATATATTAAGATAAAGGTAATTAAACAAATTACTTTAATCGTAATTTATCTATTGGTATTTTAGTTTGATTTATTCGCTTATTTTACTTAATCTTATTATTTATCAACATTCAATAGATTTATATTCTGAGTAAGCCCATCACTAGTCAAGTTAAAATTAGTGACAACCTACGAAAATTTGAAACGTCTGTTGTGTATCTTTCTCTTACATTACATTAAAGTCATAAGTCAAAGTAAGTAAACATATTGGGTTTTTGACCGCCATTGTAGCGCGGTTTCTATGTATTTTCTATATTCTAAGGCTCGCCTTAAGAATGCTCGCTAAAACACTCTCGTTTGTTTTTGTGTTGTGTAACTTTCGCACGAATGCTCATTACAGGTGGATGCTGTGTATCAGCGCCATAGGCAATATTATAAGATATACAAATTATTGTTACCAGTATTATGGCTGTTGTTTCAATGTTTGTGAATTACAACAACAGTAACTTAATTCTATAAGTGCGGCAGTCGCTTGTTAATACCATTTTCCTTTATTGGGCGACACGTGGTGACAATTTGCTCGGCATCATTGGATAACGACATGTATAGATAATTTAGACACAAGTTTAGTTAAGTAATTTACAAAAATGCTGGGCAAGCATATGACATCCAAAAACTGCCTAAATTAGTGTCAATTACAAGTTTTACTTATTTTTATTTTAGGAGCATTTTTTGTACATTTCTGTGCATAAAAAAGACCACATTTCCGAGAGAGTATTACCACATTACACCCTCCTTTTGACAGCCAGTCTCTAGCGACTTATTATGTATTCAAGGTAGTATTAAATATTCAAAATACGTGAAATGGCTTGATGTCAACCTTTGAATTTAAGAACCAAAGAGGCTTTCAATATTTGATTATTTTTTGGCGTATGACTTTGCACTAACTTTAAATAGAAATGTACCTAGTTTAATAAAAATGCCTGGACTGAAATTGAATAACACTCAGCATTTTAAAATAAAGTGCCATAAATAATTTTATGAGAATAGGTATATTGTATTCATAACCGAATGTCACGCCTCGCCAAGCTAGGCTTCAACACAGAATTATGATACGCTATTTTCGAGTACAATATATTCAACATTTGATACCGAAATCAATAATAATCAATATCTGTTATATTCAATAGAACTTAAGTAGCAGTTTCCTTGGCATCTTTGCCGCGCTAACCACCTAAGACGACTAATTACTGTTATTAAGAGCCATAATGTCCAGATTTCAAACCGTTTCTCTTCATGCAAACTGAATGCGGGTTGAAGACACTCTTGTTAGTTTCAAGTGATTCAAATCGGGTCGATAGGGTTTACAAAATGGCATTGGCCTTAAAAGACACTGGTGCGAAATGCTAACGTAGTTCGAGTCTTTCGTCTCCCTCGTTTGGTTTACATTTTCTAGTCCGTAAACAATTCGTGTATTGCTTCTCGGAGATTCGACTTCGACTAAGTAACTACGCTACACATCCTCTTCAGAGTAGTTTAGTATCAGTTTACTGATATTGGATTCAGAACTAATATTACTGTGCGGTGACGACTTTAGCGAATGTTTTGGTAAATTAGCTTTAGAGTTAGTATATCTTAATTTAAAACACATCACGACTGACATGAATTTGTCATAATTTAGGTATTTTAAAATCCTGAGATAACTTCAGATATTTTGTTTCTTGGTAATTGTGAGCATAGGTAAAAACTAAGACATTTAAAATATTTTAAAAGTGTACTTATAATACGTATACAAGATACATATAGTACAGTGATTGATTTAGGAATGCTAGTATCTTTCTTTATAAAACGTGGCCGATTAATCATCATCATAATTTAGTTTATACACACGTACAACTTGCCAATGTGATGGCGACATTAATTTAATAAGCTGAATCGACCTAGCAGTCGGTCGGTAGTTATTTAATACACAGTTACGCCTCCCTTCTGATAAAATCTACCCACAAACAAGTTCATCAATTCTCTATAGCATATCTTTATTCTAACTTTTATATTTCGTTCATAATTTACTTTTCTAAATTTAGCGCACATATACCAGTTTGTTTGATAAAATACGAGCCTTTCACAGCATTTTCAGATAAGTGCGTTTGTATTATGTTCGGCGAGTGAGAGCGTCAGCGGTGCTTGGTATTTTAGTAGGTATTTTCTTTTTGGAGACTTCGAAACTATTCAGCCGACAGATACAAAGTAAGCCCAGACTCGAAACGACAAGTTGTAGATCGTACAAATTGGAATGATGCGATAAAGTGTGGTTTCTGAGGATGGAACCCTCAACACTCGATGCAGTTTAATAAATTATAAAGTAAAGTTTTCTATTTCGGTTTGAAGATGGACATATGGTGGCCCATATGTCCGTCATCAAACCTATGATAGCTATAATCAATCCTTTTTCAAAGGCTTCTGACATGTATGGCATGTAAATGAATCACGATTAGCAAGTCTAATCAGTACGACCGTTGGCTCGTCTGACACCAAAACGGCTACTAAAGAGAACGTAGTTTTGAAACTGCAACCTTTTGTTAGACGGAATAGTTTCCCAGATGCACAGATGAATAGCATCAATCTCAGTGGTTAATAATATTTTGAAGTCTAAGCCCTAAGTCTATATTATAAGACTTGTATCACGTGTATGTTCTAACTATTGTGCGTGACTGCTATTTGTAATTGTTGCCAAATATTTATTATTGTTTACTAACCTAAGGAAACTGTTTAGGATAATGTTTTAGTCCAATGATGATGAAACCTTCATACATAATAAGTTTGTGTTTCCCTAATAAAATAAATTAATTATTATTTTATTCTGATCAGTGACGCACATTGGCAACGCATCATAATAATAGTCGTATATGATATATTTGATAAAGATCAAAAGAATGCAGTCAGTATTTCTATCTGGGAGATGGTTTTATGAAACATAGACTTTATTATGCCACTACATTTCATCAGCATTTAACAATATTTCAAATTGATTTAGTAAATTTCTAATTAATTGATTACAAATTTTGAACGTTGATTATACAATGTTCACATGTACTAAGTATAATTATGTTGTAGTATGTGTAGTTTGACATGGAGCATATTTTGACACTAGTAACAAACTAAACTTTGCTGTTCACCTTCCAAAATATTCGCTTCATTATGTCACTGTAGTATCGGATTGTTTTACTGAAAGCGAGAAGTATTTACTAGCAAAGTTAAAAGTAAGTCTGCTACGAAGTTACGAGAGAGTGTGAAAGTTTTAAGGATAATGCGACCCTTTTGGCTATAAAGTAAATATGACTAGATAAATGTGTCGTTATAAATTGTTACGTAATCTTCAAGGATTACGTAACAAATTTTAACCCAGGAACCCCAAGGAAGGGTAAAGAGCTTAGGGTATATCATCGCATCGAAATAAACGGATTAGTAACTGCAAAAAGTTAAAAAGTTTGTTTATGAAATGTCCTAAAGGACGCCAGCAGCTAGTTTTGGCCGATGCCGTGGAATTTCGGGAAATCCCCTCTTAGTGCCCCCCTACGGTCCCCAAGAAATATACATGCCAAATTTCAGCTTCTTGCGCCCAATAGTTTCGTCTGTAGCGTGTCTGTCAGTCAGTCAGTAACGCAAGGATTTTATATAAACTGACTGCATTAAAGTTCAGGATTCTTTGAAATGATTTTTTTTTATAAGTATGCAAACTTTTTAGATTAAATTATATAAATATGGAGAGACTGGCTCTTAATCTTAAAAAAAGCAAAATTTAAAAATAGAACTGCAGTAAAACAAATGAATAATAGCCGGGAAAAGAAAATTTACTCGTAGTATCAGATTTGCGTGTTATTTAAAGCAAAGTTTTAAATTGATTCGCATTGATTTTTTATTCTTTTGTCATTTGAATTATTGTTACCAGCAGAATTGTTGGGTTAATTTTTTAGCTCATCTAGAGTTTTTGAACCATAATATGGATACTTCGTCTGAACAAGCGGCTCAAATTGTAGCACTGTTGCGGGAGGGCTTGGATCAACGAACGAGTGGTAAAAATTAAATTTAAACCAGTCTACGGTTTCTAGAATATACAGAAGGTTTGTGGAGGCATGTTCTTACAGAACGAGACGTGGTACAGGCAGGACTCGAGCAACCACCGGTCGTGATGACCGATTTATTGTTACAACTTCCCTGCTAAATCGTTTCCTCACGTCAGTTAACATCAAAACAGAGCTTAATGCTCTGTGCGTGGAGTAAATGTGAGTGCACGAACAAAAAGAAGGTTAAAGGAAGCGGATATCACCCCTTTTAGACCAGCAAATGGTCCAAAGTTGTCTGTAGCTCTCAGACAAGCTCGCTTAAGATTTGCGCGTGATCACCTAAATTGTACAGAAGAGCAATGGGCCTCCGTATTGTTCACGGACGAGTGTAGGACATTTTTATATGGTGCAGATGGTCGCAGAAGAGTATATCGTCGACGTGGGGAGCGATATGCTCAAAGTTGCATTTAGGGACGTGTTCCTTTTGGAGGCGGTTCGTGTATGGTCTGGGGTAGCATATCAATGAACGGGCGAACAGAACTTGTGTTCATAGACATGGTCTGTCAAAACGGTAATAGAGTGAGTTTGACTGCACATCGCTAGGTACATAACAGAGATCTTAGAAGATCACGTGGTGCCTTACATGGGATTCATAGGCGAAAATTTTACTTTAATGCAGAATAATGCCCGGCCGCACGCTGCTGCACAAGTTCGACAATATTGCGAAGAGGTTGGAATACGTACAATGAATTGGCCAGCACGCAGCCCGGATCTTAATCCCATTGAGCATGTTTGGGACAATTTAAAAAGAGCTGTATATGCAAGAAATCCTGTGCCCACGACAGTGGCAGCACTAAGAACAGCACTTTCAGAAGAATGGGACAATGCTCCGCAAGATCTTTTAATAACCCTAATAAAATCTATGCGGAACCGATGAGAATCCGTAATAAGGGCACATGGAGGTAATACACCTTATTTAAACATAAATAAACCCTTGCATAAAGTTTGTGAATATTGTTAAAACCAATTTTTTTATTAAACCACATAACATAACATAACATAACATATCTTCACGCCTTTTATCCCCGAAGGGGTAGGCAGAGGTGTATTACACACCCACACTTCGCCAGATATGTTTCGGTCCCAATGTAATAGGGGGCGAGCCTCTACCGGGCACATTTTTAAGCGAGCGATAATTAATATTTTTATTTTAATACACACATAACTTCGAAAAGTCATAGGTGTGTGCCCGGGGTAACTGGGGATCGAACCCGAGACCATCGTCTCGGCAGTCCGTTACGTACACCACTGGGCTATCGCCGCTATTTTCCTTAAATTTCTGTTTTTTCTTCAAAAAAGTCTGAAGGTCCTTTCCAGTACACAAACTTAAACTTAAGGACCCTACGCTGTTTTAAAGTTTACGAACCAATCTAGAGGTTTCATTTTAAATCTGTATAGTAAGTTTGCATACCTACTTGTTTAAAATATTTATTTCAAAGCCGTCTATTACTTTGATGCAGTTTATGAGTCCGTCAGTGTATTAAGATGCGTAAAATTTTATGACTTAATTTCTCTAAGCAGTTCAGACACCTTGTTGTGAACATCATCTTTCCGGAGTTCGTTTCAGTAGAATACCGCATACACAATTGGACACTTCAGAAAATATCTCCGTTATTAATCTTCGTCATCTTTGTGGTTTAAAAAGTTTTTATAAGACAAAGTTTCTAATCTAAAAAAATAATAAACTCCATAACAAAGAGTCAGTCTCTCAGGATATATTACGATATTTATTAATTAAATTAAGTAGAAATTGTAATTCTGCTCACCTGCTTACTTTTTGCGTTGCTTGGTTACGAAAATTAAGTGATGGGTGTTTGATCATTTTGCGTCATATCAAAGTCGAACTTTTCATATTTTGATACGAGTATCTTAATATATAAAATCCTTGCGTTACTGACTGACTGACAGACATGCTACAGCCGAAACTATTGGGCGCAGGATTTCCCGAAATTCCCATGGGATCGGCCAAAACGGGTAAATTTATAAAAAATGCAGGCGTAGCTGCTGGCGTCCTCTAGTCTTTTATATAAGTAATATAATGATGTTGTTCTTTTGATTAACGACATCGATAAAATCCATGCGTTACTGACTGACTGACAGACATGCTACAGCCGAAACTATTGGGCGCAGGATTTCCCGAAATTCCCATGGGATCGGCCAAAACGGGTAAATTTGAAAAAAATGCAGGCGTAGCTGCTGGCGTCCTCTAGTCTTTTATATAAGTAATATAATGATGTTGTTCTTTTGATTAACGACTAATCTACACTGGTTCTACCGGACCAGTGTAGAATAATGTATAGACGCAAATGAAAACACTTTGTAATCCTTATGCATCAGTTTTTCCACAATCACCACCATACTTTTAATTTTTATTTTGTTCCCTAGTTTTTACGTACATACCATTACTACGGAGTATGATATTCTGTGTATATTTCACGTAGGTGTGACGTAAATTTTACGTTCGAATGGTTTTGTCATTATCACAACATGGAGTTGTATTTACTGAGGTGTGTACGGTGTACGCATGATCCAATTACTCCCTTACTTCAAATAATTATATACCGTTACTACTACTATAAGACACATGATTCCAATTTCTATCACAGAATATATAAGATCCATAATAGAGTTGATATTTCAAGAGGCAATGAATTACCGTATTTTCGTTCCGGTTAATTTACATATTATGTTGTAAACGGTGAACATAAATTCAAGATCAGCCAGCAAGGATAACTTAGGGTAACGTTATTTTCACTAAGATAAACCTTAGTTTCGTCGCCTAATCTTTAGTTTATGTTTACAACTTACTTATCTTTAGGCGTAACATAGTTATTGACATAATTATGGACTAATGATAAGTTTCTTTCAAACAAAATTAAACCAACATATAGCGATAGAGATTATAAAAAATAATATCATTATTTCTACCAAAAGGTACCTTAGGTTTTCGATAGAAAAGGATCAATTAACTTTTCACTCAAACTACAGAGTTTGAGTTATAAGGAAAACATTAAATATGTTTTCAACAATAGTCTAATTCGAAAGGAAATTCGTGGGAGAATGATCGCAGAATAAGTCAAACTGGGGTCTAATCACGAACAACAAAGTGAACGTAACACAAGCGTTGAAAAATCAAATACTTTTATTCTTGTATTAAAAAAGACAACTCTCGTACTAGGAATAAAACCTGTGTCGCGGGGGACTTTACAAACATACAACCAACGGACACGATGCACACCCAGACTCGAAACAACAATTTATGAATCACACGAAGTGTTGTCTTGCGTGGGGATCGAACCCACAACACTTGGCGCAGTGTCAAGCGGCGAGGCGGCCGCTTAAACCACTACGCCCACAGTGCAGTCAAATCCCTACGTTACTTATTAAAAGACCATGTTTTGGAGTGCTCGAAGTCTCTTTCTCTTTTTCTTCTAGCAATACACTTGTGAATCCTCTGGTGTAGCAGGTGTTATAGGCGGCGGTAATAGCTTACCATTAGGCGATATATCTACTCGTTTGCCTCCTACGTAATAAAGAAACCTGATCTATGCATTTCTAAGAAAATAAATATGAATTGGTCCAGAATTTATCTTCGAACTAGTTTAATTAAAATGAACAAAGTACTATACACAGATGATGCGTTAAGAATTATTTTAACAAAAACGATAGTTCAGCATCATTGCTAAGTAAAATACTGAACATCCGGTGGGAGGAATAAAATTTATATTCAGTTAAAGGGTTAACACTCGCTCACTTCACATCTATTTAAATTAAAATACCAAAATTTGTTTCACAAATTTATTTTTATTTTGTACAATCGCATTAATGCTTATTAATTAACATCCCTTCTTAGTTAAGAAGGGATGTTAATTAATAAGCATGTAAATATTTTAGTAAAGTTTTACTGAAATATTTACAATACTTTAACTCATTTTCTTACAACCTCGAGCTTAAACTATTTTATTTTATTGTAACAATATGTTTTTTACCTACCTATCACTCTAAATTATCGTAAAATTTGGCTTTGAAAAGAAAGAATTCGATTATATTAGAAAAACAGATTTAGTTTCTCAGCTATAAACGATCCTGCGATAAAATACGTTTCATTTTCTTTTTAGATAAGAGTAACGTTCAAGAACATTAAGTGTCGATTTTATATCTATTCATAACAAGCATATTTTATCTATCACATCTAAACGTCATGCCGTTGTATTAACATCTTAATTGACCATAATAAAAATTTTGGCACAAATAATTCTAACAAATAGCATTACAATTTGAAAGGAAATACAGACGTTAAAACTCGCTGGCTACAAAATATAAATTGCAATTCAAATGATGGACGCCGAAACAAAATCCAAGCTCATCATTAGATGGAAGAAACCCAAATAAATCAGTTCTGAATTTTGTTTCACATTATTTACAAATTTCAACTCATCGCTTCTCATCAACAGTCTTACAAAATTTACACAACCATTTCATTTCTAGACTCTTCTATCCTATAAATTATGTTATTATTTGTAGCATTTGGCCCATATCTTCACAGACATTTTATAACCATATTTTACTATCAAATACAGTAATTATGAGTTTGTAACATACTACGTCGTTCAGTGATATAGGACATCTTAAATTACAGCTAACAATTTCTCACTACAGCGATTATTTCTGCTTGTGGCATAAAGCATACCAATTCATTTTAAGAGCAAAGGGCTGAAAGATATATCATCGCAGGGGCGTGGTATACGACATTCTTCCCCCTTCCAAAGAAGTGGTCACCTAGATAGATAATGTACCAAGATTACAATAAGATATTAGGCAGCTTAACAGCTTGGATTTTATTTCGTTTCATGTAAGTTTTTTTTTAATCGATAAAGTCGATTATAATCACATATTTGAACTAAAAGACATACCAATTATTTTTCTATGTATGCTTTAAAAAATACTGTTGCATTCTAATATTATAAAACACACTTGCTGTGTGGTTGACGGCATAGAATACAAGTGTCACCACCCTCTATCTTCCCGTGGGTGTCGTAAGAGGCGACTAAGGGATAACACCATGCAAATACCATCTTTGCGCAGAGACGGAAAACTCGACATCAAACCCTATACGACTGCCTCGTTGATCTCGCGGCATAAATGTGCGCGTGGGATCGGGAGGTCCCGGGTTCGATTCCTGGGTCGGGCAGTGTTATTGGGTTTTTCTGTCACGAAATTCTCAGTAGCAGCACGGAGTCTGGAAATGTGCCCGGTACGGCAATAGGCTCGCCCCTTATTACGTGGGACTAAAGTATATCTGGCGAAAAGTGGGTGTAGAAATACACCTCTGCCTACCCCTTCGGGGATAAAAGGCGTGACGATATGTATGTATGTATATATGTACACTTGCAACTTCCGTATCTCTAAACGCGTTTCTCCACCGACAGTCAACATTCATATTAAGAATGAAAACAAACAGAGCGAGGGCTGCCCTTCACTTCAAGTTGAACTATAGCGTTCCTGTATGTATACCATACGATGTTATTAAAGCGGTATTCACACGGCAAAAGTGACTACTAGTATATCAAAGCTAAAGCTTTGTGTAGTGCTGTCCATTTGCTCAAAAAGGTAGTCGATTCAACTTCTTGCCGTAAGTCGTGTTGTGCGTTTCTAACCACAACTACACTTATAAACAGTTCACTCTTATTGATTATTAATTTCCAATAAAATTTATCTCACCGAAAACTGTGTCAAATCTCATTGTTAAATTGTATTTACCAGTTATCTAGCAGCTTCTAGTATCTGAATAATTTAGAAGGAGAACATTGGTTAAATAAATGTAGGTACCTATTGAGGTACTTGCGGCACAGTTTTATTTGGCACATTGTTTATTTATTGACACGTAATTATTCGTTGGTAGAAGACTTTGTTCCGTGTAATCCTAGCGTCGTGTTGCCTCTTAATAGGTGGCTTTAGAGGCGTGTGGCCGACGTGGAGAATATTTAGCTGAAGTAGCAAGATGGCCGCCGTTGATATCGTGGTGACGAGGACGAATACCGCCAACAGAGCCCGGTCAGCAACCACCGCCACCTGAGAAATAAATATGTGTTTAATTATACAAGAATTAAGGAAAATATAAGGTAGGTAGTCATATCCCAAATGACAATAAACTTGCAGCAAGTTTAAATCAAACTTCCTAGTTTCACTGTGACAAACTTGCATCCAACTTGCATGAAGTTTGTTTTCCAAAGGATTTGGATAACGACGAGCACACAATATAATTTTAATTGATTATTTAACATATAAGTTAATATATATTGATAAAATTGTGATAAGAAGTTATTCTAATCATTGTGTTTGAAGTATAATAACTACACGGCCAAAGTTACGAGCGAACAGAACGGAGACTTGGTGTCAACGGACGGATTTGAATTTACATCTGCTACGACTTAATCCCGGGGAGTATAATACTTATTAAAACTTATCCAACACTCCACAACACCGAATTACTCTGCTCACCCCCGTGTGAGCTACGTCCAACACACATTTGGCTCAGTTCTGTCTCCTTTTGCTTGGCTATATGTGGAAGCAAAATCGAGGACTAAACAACAGCCCCAGACAAACACAATCTACAGATACACTTTACAATTACTACACTGTTTATTCTTGTCTGTGCTTCATATATTTGTGTACTTTTCTGTATTAGCTATTATTGGTTTAAACCTGTAGCTTGTATACCTACTTACATTTTATTAATAAGTTGATTAAGTACATCAGCTGAGATATTTCAATAGAAACCTTGTAAAAGTATTACATAATTACCTAAATTATTCTCAATTTCTTAGTTTCTATAATTAATTAATTTAATATATTTTTTATTCATACACCCCCCTTTTCCATAACTTTTCTTATTCATTCTTTCTATACAATAATACTGATAATAATACATTCCTCTAGGCTGATGATGATGATACAATAATACTCAAGCCCCATCACATCTCTTCTCTTCTTTGACTTTGCTCGGCTGTTTTCTTCTTTTTTAGGTAATTTGTAATCCTTGGCAATGTTTACCCATATGATGACTCGGACGGCAACGGCCAAGGAGGCGGAAAATAAATTAAGAATAACTCTGCTCGAGTTAAAGAAGTACAAGGATGACAACAGTCAACTATTAAGGGAACGCGTTGACTGTGAAGAAGAAATTAAAATTGTAAATGACCGTATATCTGAGCTGAAGACACAACTCACGGAGCTGCATATAGAGCATATAGATGTCTTGGATCAACGGGACAGACTACGAGAAGAAGTTAGGTGTTCCAGCAGCTCCGACGAAATTTACTCCAGACAACTTAGCCGCAATGCGGAGTTAGAAGCAAATCTCAATGAGGCTTATGGCAGCATTTCAACTCTAGAAGACACAATTGCGGCCTTTAACAGTACTGCTACTCACAACTTATTCTCTTAGCTCCTGGTTGACAAAATTGATGTGCTAAAAGCTTTTAAATGTAACTGTTTCAAAAAATGTCTCAGTAAGAATAAATTTAGAAAATTGTTTAAGTTAAAAAATTAATTAAGAAACTTAGATCTGGTCCTAAGTGGTCTACCAAGTTGAGTCAGTATGCACAAGATAACTGTTAATTAAATAAACAAAGAGTGTGAGTCTCTTTTATTGAAGCTTGAAGAATCAAATTAGGAATTAGTTTCTGGTAGGTTGTTATATGAACAACACACAAGTGAGTTGCAGGCACAAATATCAAATCTACAAGCTCAACTCACTAGAACTATAATGGAACACCAGAATGAGACTCATAAATACATCTTAAAATATGAAGAAATTTCAAGAGTGTGTCGAGAAAATTTAAAACAACTTATCTCATTATCCAACTCTAATAATTGCTGTTACACTTACACTGAGTTGTACAACTGGAACAGTCCAGTTGTACAACTAAGTGTGCGACTACACCTGCTGAATCAATAGAATTGAATGCACATGGATGTCAGTATAATACACAAAACAAACTGCATCCAGTAAAGACTAACAGTAAGAATGTAATAATTTTTTCAGACCAACTGTGAGTGGGTTTGGGGATCTTAATTGATCATTACACTGAGAAACCAGTACAGAAATTTTGTTCACCTGGTGCTCAGTCTTGTACCTAGTTGATAAGATTAAGAATGCCGACTTGAATGCACAAACTACTGTCATCATATTGTATGGTGACAGCTCATTAGTCTCCAAAAACAGTCTCATAGAATTAACAGACTTAATGATAGATGTTAGCACAAAAATAGGATGTAGCTTTATTATTTGTGCATTGCCTTATTCATATGCTCTCACAGAAGACCAAAACAGGCAGATAGGTAAATTAAATTTATTATTTTACAATAGGACATGTCATAGTGACAGTATTTATCTTTTTGACACTAATATTTTTATATTAGTGTCAAAAAGATAAATTTTTAATATATATAAAATTTTTATTAGTAACTAGAGGACGCTAGCAGCTACGCCTGCATAATTTTTAAATTTACCCGTTTTGGCCGATCCCGTGGGAATTTCGGGAAATCCCTTCTTAATGCACCCCTACGGTCCTCAAGGAACATACATGCCAAATTTCAGCTTCCTGCGCCCAATAGTTTTGGCTGTAGCGTGTCTGTCAGTCAGTAACGCAAGGATTTTATATATTAAGATTTCTTTTTAACAAAAGATACTATGTATCTTTCTTATGTACATAGGCGACAACTTGCTAAATTATTAGCATTTAATTTATATACTGATAGTAGTACTACTAGAGTACTTAGGAATTTGGTATATAATAGTTATACCAATAGTAGTATTGACACATCTATTAGTTTAAACTAAGACAACAGATAGGCATTCATGTGTTTTAATCTTAGTTCACCAAAACATACAAGGCCTATTTGGCAAAGAATTAGAAATAGATTTATTTTTAAACAAACATAAGATTGATATCTTATGTATTACGGAACATTGGTTGCGAGGTGACCATTTAATATTTAACAATCAACATTACTCAGTTATAAGCGAATTCGTAAGAAAAAAGGCTATTCGTGGTGGCTCTCTAATATATATATGTAATAGTTTGAAATGTAAAGAACGTAAGGATATAGCTAAACTTTCTATCGAGCGCACTGCTGAGATTTCTTGTGTTGAGCTTGAACAACATATAATAGTGTGTGTGTATCGACCACCACAAAGTGACTTTACTCAGTTTGAAAGCATCGTAGAGGATGTTTTAAAACACATAATTTCTAGTAGGAAGTCTATAATCGTATGTGGCGATTTTAATGTCAATTTGTTAGAAAAGTCACCAATTTGTACAAGGTTAGTTAGCTTATTTAGGCCATTTAATTTAAATGTTTTGTTCTCTGAACCAACCAGAATAACTTCACATTCGTCTACATGCTTAAATAATGTTTTTTTGCAATTGTCTTTATTTAAGTAAGGCTGTTTTAACTGACTTGACATCGGATCACTGTGGGCAAAAGGTTGTAATTCCAACTAATACGACCCCTAAAGTACAAGAAATTACATGTAGGCCAATGACCTCTGCTCGCCTCAAAGACTTTAGTAATGATGTTGATGCCAAGATCGCCAGTATTGAGTTAACCGTTGATGATCCTGATGAATTATATAAATGCTTATTTAAAATTGTTAATGATGAGTACAATAAAATTTTTAAACAGAAGACGTTTGCAAGGAGCATTAAAGTAAATTTTTGTGATTGGGCAACAATAGGTATATACAAAAGTAGAGCTAGGTTGTATGATCTATATGGTATGAAGAAATACAATTTGAATCCTGAATTTATTCAATATGTTAGAAATTATTCAAAGGTTTTTAAGAGGACATGTGCTTTAGCCAAATCCTTATATAATCGATTTTAAACTTTCGCGATTTGTTTACATCATACAAAATAATTTAGCGGGTCTTAATCGCGTTTAAGACCCGCTAAATTATTTTGTATGAAATCCTCATATTTAAGCAATGAAATCAAAGAATCCAAGAACAAAATTAAAACTACTTGGAGCATTATTAACAATGAGAATTGGTAGATAACACATATGAATTAAAATTTAATGGTGAAATTATTAGAAAAACTAGGAAAACTGATGGTGCTCAGACATTTAACAATTTCTTCATAAACATACCAGTGAACACAACCAGCTGTCTAGATTCATGTCCAAGCAAAGCAGAAATGTTGGTTAGGGGCAATGTGAATGAGTGTGATGTGCTTTTTAATTTTAAATATATTGACACCAATGACATACTGAAGGTATTCAAGACGCTCAATAATAAAAAAATTGTTGACTTATGGGGCATTTCTGTTAAACTTGTTCAACAATTTTTTTCTAGCTTAGCTCTATATTTAGCTGCAATATTCAACAGATGCGTAGATACAGAAGTATTTCCTGATCTAATGAAACACAGTAAAGTAATACCATTATTCAAAAAGGGATCAAAGAGCGACCCTAGTAATTTTCGACCAATTTCTATCTTGCCTGCTATTAGTAAAATTTTTGAAAAGATTATTTTGCATCAATTAGAGAGCCACTTTGGACTTCCGGTTTGAACGTATCAACGTAAACATCTGTGTCAGTCGTGATGATAAAATTTATTTATAATATACAATAAAGTGCCTAAAATTACCTGGAAACATCAAGCATACATCCACATAACCTCACTTCTGGCAAGTCACTTACTATTATATATAAATATTACCCATAACAGCGAAAACTAGCTGCTGAAATAAAAACTTTGTGACTGTTAAGATTTAAATGGCAATTACCAACGACTAACAATAACCACTGATTTGTAAACAAAGATTATCACTGGCTCATTTTGTTTCGAACACAAATCATTGTAATCAGCTGATTGGCACTCAAATGACATTCGGTACTACCAACATTGACAACACATCGTGGAATACCAGAGACAAAAAAAAATCGTTTTGTTTTTTTTTTTTTTTGTTATAAGAGGCTGACTATTAATATGTTAGTCGCTAAATATCTACCCAAATAATAATAAGGCTTGCCATACATTAAATTAAAAATGAGTAAACAGAGTAATTATTAATGCACAAACGAAAATAAAAACTAGCGCCATCTATTGTGGATGTCAACAAACATTGAAGTTCCGAACTGAGTCACCTATTTAAAACACATTGAGTAAGAATATGGTAGCCTAGTGGCATAAGTATTGAGCGATATTTAATGGTCGTGCGTTCAAACCCTGCTACATACGAAGAGCGCTTTTTGTGAATTATTTCATTTATTCAACATGTCAGACTTTGAACATGAAAATATTACGCTAAGGAGACAGAAAACACAAAGTTTGGTTTTTAACGATAGCGAATTCGATATGGATGTATCTTATCAAAGTCAACCAAGTATTGGGTGTCATAATGAGGAAATAAATGCATTAACGGAGAAGCTAAACAAGTTAACAATAGAATTACAGAGTGCCAATGCAGAAATAGAAAACTTAAATACTGAAAACACAATTCTGAAAAGGGAAATAGACAGTTGTAAACATAAAATAAGACTTTTTAAATCTGTGGGCGCAACAGAAGAAAGTAATTTCAATAATTTCACACCTCTTAAGTTCTTCTCACCGCAATATCGTAGACGATTTAAATGTACTAATATGAAAGTAGGCTTACCTCGGACGTCGTCACGGGAATTGACCATCAGTGCATTAAACTGTCAAACCCCAAAAACAAGCCGACCGCTGAAATCTTTAAATCGTAGTTATGATAACTCCACAAAAATTGAACTTAATAACTATGGTACGCAGATAATGAGTTCTCCGAAACCCAATAATATGGATATGGCCGTAATTGTGGATGGCACACAAAACTCATCAGTCCAAGAATGTGCAATCTCAGAACAAGATCCATTTTTATCCGTCGGTGAGACAAAGTTAGCCCCGGTAGTAAGCAAAAGTTCATATGGGAATAAAGACTTCGGTACAAAAAAGAAGATCCTTATTATAGCAGATCAGCAAGGACGTGGACTTCGAAACATTCTGCAGAAGTTAGTCGGCGATGACTATAAGGTCTATTGTTTCTGGAAATCTGGAGCTACATTAAGCGAAGTATTGCTTTCAGACATGACGGCCGTATGTAATTTAAATAAGGATGACTTTGTAGTTGTTTTGGGTGGCATAAATGACGCTAATCCGAATGAACTTCAATTTTCTTTAAAAAGTTATTTAAATAGCACACAAAACACAAATATAATTGTTGCCGAAGTGCCATACAATCGACATCTAAACGAAAAAAAGCTAAATTACGAATTGAATTTCATTTGTTCTCGGTACAGACACGTTACTTATCTTGATATGAATTATTCTGTGCATTTGCCTGGATACAGTTCTCGTCCTTTACATATTTCGCAGCTTATCCTCAAAGAAACATTACGCATTACATATAAGTCCAACTATGACAAATATACTGACAATAACAATCCTATTAACGTGACTTACCGTGTGTATAACCGTTGTGACAAATCTACGCAAACAGATGCTCAATGTACTAATAATACTGTAATATTTGAATCGAGCTCCTCGGATAGACGTAATGACTTTTTTCGTGTTTAAGGAAATTAATATACTTCATCAGAACATTAACGGACTGAACAATAAATCCGATTTGCTAACATTATCTCTCGAGCTACTAGAAAAGGAGAAAAGATATATAGATATTCTGTGTATAACGGAGCATAATATGGTGCGATCAGACGCTGAATTTATTAATATTCCAAATTATACAATTCGATCATCTTTTTATCGTAAGAGCCGCCGAGGCGGTGCATGTATTCTCACTCGTAATCTACACAACTGCAAGGCAATAATTGGTTTAAAGGATTTAAGTGAGGAAGGCAAAATTGAAGTGTCGGGAATAGAGTTAGTGGATCATAAATTATTAGTGTTCTGTATCTATAGAACCCCGAAAGTAACGCAGGAAGATATAAATATATTTTTTGACAAATTAAACTTTTTACTATCTAAGTTCTGTTTCAGTAAAAAAGGGTCATTCTGTGTGGCGATTTTAATATAAATATACTTAATAATTCAACATTATCAAAGAACTTTTTGAACATATTATCATGTCATAATCTAAAATGTGCTTTTAAAGAACCCACACGTATTATTAGTGGCACCTGTCTCGATAATTTTATGCATAATGTTCCAAGGTGCAAGTCTAGAATACTTGAATTTGCATTGTCTGACCACACAGCACAATTGCTAACGTGCCCAGTTAAGACAAGCGTCACTTACAGATATTGGTATGTCGAAAAACGAGATCTGCATGAGGATAACGTAAAAAAATTTCAAGAATGTATGGAGTCATTGACTTTTAGTGAATGCTTTGAGAACTGTAATCCCATTGAATCATTTAATAGTTTCTATGACCTGTTTGTTTTATTATATAATTTGTGCTTTCCTTTGGTTAAATTCAGAATAAGTGTACATAAACGCCAAAAATGGATTTCAAAGGGTATAAAGAATTGCTGCAAACGCAAAAGGCAACTTTTATGGCAGTGTCGTAAAAACCGAACAAAGAAAAGCATAACATTTTTAATACATTATCCTTAAAGCTTAACCGTATTATTAAACTAACTAAAAAAGTCCAAAATGAACATTTTATACGTACTGCCAGCAACAAAAGCAAAGCTACATGGACGCTTATTAATAACTCAAAGTATTCTACGCCTAAAGACGAAATACATCAGATCCAAATAAATGGCATAAGTATTGACGACCCTTTACAAATAGCTACATCATTTAATAATTTCTTTGTTGACCAGGTTGGAAAATCTTACCACAATAGCAAATTTCCTGTTTCGGTAAACATTTCTAATTCTTTATTTATGAATCCCACCACACCAACTGAAATACGCACAGTAATATCAAATTTAAAAAACACCACCAGCACAGGCTACGATGATGTATCTACTGTAATTCTAAAGAGCGTATCGCTTAAACTATCTGTCATATTAAGTCATGTAATCAACCAGTGTATTTGTCATGGCATTTTTCCCGACAAATTGAAATTAACGGTAGTCAAACCATTATTTAAAAAGGGAGATCCATGTTCAATGACTTGTTATCGACCGATTGCTTTAGTTGCTACCATATCGAAAATCTTTGAAAAGGTAATACACGATAGAATATACAAATTTGTTGAAAAACACAATCTTTTTGCAAGTGAGCAGGTAGGCTTTAGAAAAAATATGAACATTAATATGGCTATCTATAACTTCTTAAAAATTGTTACCGAATACAGACAGGAAGATGCCCACCTGTGCACTATACATGGATCTTACTAAGGCATTTGATTGTGTAAATCACGACATTTTATTAAAAAAATTGAATGCGTATGGAATAAGGGGTAAAGTCTCAAAACTCATTGAATCTTATCTCTCTAGCAGAAAGCAATGTACTGAAATAAGGCGTTTATGTCCAAAGCTTAAAACAGTGATCAAGTATTCATCAGAATATAGAGAAAACAAACTAGGAGTCCCACAGGGGAGTGTACTAGGACCGCTTTTATTTAATATTTACATAAATGACCTCCCAAGAATAACAAAGCATCCAACTATTTTGTTCGCTGACGATAGCACTATTGTATTTGTGGGAAACGATAAGTTGCATCTTGAATCCGATATATACAATACTCTTGACAATGTTGTAAAATGGTTAACAGCAAATAATTTAAAAATAAACTTAAGTAAAACACACTTAATGACTTTTAGGAATAGAATACCCTTACTAAGCAATATTAATATTAACTTTAATGACGAAACAATTAATGAAGTGGATACAACAAAATTTCTAGGACTTAACATAGATAACACTCTAAACTGGAAGGTACATGCGGAGAACCTATGCTCAAGGCTAAGTTCTCAGTCGTATGCGCTGTACATGCTTACCAAAAAATTAAACCAAACAGCAGTATTGATTGCATACCATGCGAATATTGAATCCATAATACGATATGGAATTATATTCTGGGGTAACTGTACGGAAAAAGAGCAAGTCTTTAGGGCACAAAAGAGGTGTGTACGGGCAATGTGTAATCTAAAACAAACAGACAGTTGTAAACCTTACTTTAGAAGTCTTAAGATATTAACAGTACCGTGTCTGTACATATACGAGTTAGTGTTATTTGTAAGAACGAACCCCACTTTGTTCGAAAATTATAGAAGCAAGCGTCACCATCTTAAAGTAAGTTGTCCGCAACACAAAAGTGCTTTGATGACGAAAAGTGTCTTCTGTATGGCACCCCGCGTGTATAATCACCTACCGATTTATTTATTGGAAATTATTTGTAGAAATAAATTTAAACATGTTCTTAAACAATTCCTTGTTGCAAAAGCGTATTATAGTGTTAATGATTTTTTAAATGAATCCAAAACAAATATGTAATGACATCTTAGATTTGTGACTACATCTGTCTATTTTAATTTTTATCTTATTATTATTTGACATAATCATTTCTAATGTTTTAATTGACATTACTTATAATTATTATATATATTAATATTGACATTGTTATAAAATTTATTTTAAATTTAATTATTATTATTATTGATATTATTAATTTAATCATTGTCATCGAAGTAATTTACGTTAATACGTTGCACGAAACCCGTTTTAAATCGAATGTTTTTATCAAGATAATTATTTAATTTGAATATTGTATTTTTACATTGCATGCTTTCGGGCCGATTATGGAGAGACCTTTTCTATATTATGTATTTTTGTCACCACAACTGTACCCATTTTCGCAATAAATGAGTTTGAAGTTTGAAGTTTGAAGTTTGAAGCCACTTTCACACAAATAATTTATTTCACAGTGAACAGTATGGCTTTACTAAGGGTCGCTCCATCGTTGATGCTGGTGTAACTATGTTAAAGCATATTTTTAATGCTTTGGAAAACTCGAAGGATGCCATTGGTGTTTTTTGTGACCTATCAAAGGCCTTTGACTGTGTGGAACATAATACACTTTTACTTAAATTGAAACTTTATGGTATTAGAGATACCACACTCAATCTTGTTGCCAGCTACCTTAGTGATAGAATTCAATATGTAGATGTTAATGGGAGTAGGTCTCTAGGTTTGCCAGTAGGAATGGGCATTCCACAGGGCTCTATTCTCGGTCCATTTCTTCTTTTAATATAAATTAATGATTTGCCGTTCTTTGAACAAAACTTATGTGATATTGTTTTGTTTGCCGACGATACGTCACTAATTTTTAAAGTTGATCGAAATTTAAGTAACTTTGATAGCGTCAATAACACTCTTGCACAAGTATTAGATTGGTTTTCGACACATAATTTGGTACTCAACTCTAGCAAAACCAAATGTGTTAAATTCTCTTTGCCTAGTGTGAAAAGTGTTCCTACTAATATAATTTTAAATAAGGAAACAATTCAACTAGTCAAATCAACCGTATTCTTAGGTGTAACTTTAGATTGTAAGCTTCAATGGGGCGCCTAAATATCCTGTCTCGCAGTAAAACTTAGTTCTGCAGCGTTTGCAGTTAGAAAAGTTAGGAAATTCACAGATATAGATACTGCTAGACTAGCTTACTTTAGTTATTTTCACAGCGTAATGTCTTCCGGAATAATGTTATGGGGTACAGCTGCTGATATACAGACTAATTTTGTCATTCAAAAGAGGGCCATACGTGCAATTTATAGGTTAGGTGCTAAGAAGTAGATATATTGACAGTTGCATCGCAATATATATATGCTAACTTAAGGTACATTAAGAAAAACTTAATTCTATACCGCACAAATAGTGATTTGCACAAAGTGAACACAAGGAATAAGCATAAACTGGTGGGAACTAACTACCGTCTACATAAAGTTCAGAACTCATTTGCGGGGATTGCTATACGATTTTTCAACAAATTGCCTCTTGACATAATGAATTTACCCATGCACAAATACAAACGGCCAATTAGGAACTTTCTTTTACAAAGAGGTTATTACACTATTAACTACGTGACTGGTGAGAGGCCGGGAATCGGCCGCATCAAAAAAGTGCCTGACTGGCGAGAGGCCGGAAATCGGTCGATCGTTATAATCGCATTTTTCATTTCCTGCTTTATTTTCAGCAGTTTTATGATTAAAATGTATAATTAAGTAAGGATATTTATATACCAATCTGTAGGAAACTTTATGAAAAATCTAAATATATATATATGTTAGCAGAAATTCATAAAAATCACCGAGTAATCAACAACAGAATGGAGCGCCCCCCCCCGTCACGGGTTACCCCGCGCGCAGGGCCCACCAGACGCGGGGGGTGGCAGCATGCAAGTAGCGCCACGTGACTGGTTAAGGAATTTTTAAATGATAACACACCATGGGGATAGGCTTAGGCTTGTTTATCTCACGATTATTTTATTTTATGACCGTTTAATATAATTGTTATATAAATATGTTAAATTCTAGTTTTGATAAGTGACATGTTAAGTGGAGGTGCCTCGTGAACGCATGATTTTTTCAGGATTTGGATATTTTTATGGTTTCTTGAATGTAGTTTAACATTATTTATCCCTGATCATATCATTGGTCACTTGTCACCTTCACCAAAATTCTTTCTACATTCACATTCCTTCACGCGTTCCACTAATTTATGTTAATTATAACGATCTGGAAAGTGGAGGTAATTGGCGGTCATGGTCAGTATACTAAAAGATTGTTTCTTACTGCCGGTTCGTATACCGTTGTCGTCATGCTCACTAAAATGTCATTTCTTGTGGTGGCGTTGTGTGTCGGGTCATCCCTGTCCCTCTAATATGGCGAGAAGGATGATGACTGGCACATGCGTCATACTCGTGAACGGGTGCTACTTGCGATGACTGGTCGATGACCGTCTTGCGGGCAGGTATTAGATGTTAATATTTAACTGCATCATTTCCATCATGGTTCTGATCACTTTCGCGGATTGTCTGCATTATTAGGTATAATATATAATGTAAGTGGATGCTCCTGTTTCACCATGTCTATTCTGAGGAGGCTAACCAAATGAACATCAAAAGTATTATGCTTGAGTATTATTATGTACAGTAAATATTTATATACAAGTGATATAGAAGGTGTAACAGTTGCAGCACCTTACAAAATGTAAATTATGTGTTTTATGCAAAACCTGGCGATGAAAAAGAGTGACCGTGAGTTTTATTTCCCGTTCTTTCTCATGGTTCTACGCCCTTGCTTTGCGAACGTGGCAGTAAATGTAAATGTAGAGTCTTTAAGTAATTATTTTATTAATTTATTATTTTACGCGTTACATTGTGACCCAAATTAAAAAAAAATTTCCCATACCCCGTCGGGAAACACGAGACAATAATACGTTTGATCCACAAATTATTCTAAGTGCCCTGGTCTCAGCAATACGACGCTCAATTCTACGCTGCCAATTTCAAGACTGTGTGTTCTTTGTACACGTGAGTTTAATGTTCGTTAACTCCCGCGCAATACATGAATACTGAATCCCTGATGCAAGAGATGTCTTGACAAAAATATTGGAAAACTTCGGTGGGCAAAGTGCGAAGTGGCTTTAGGACGACATTACGTTGTCCTATAAAGAAAAATGTGTCTCTGTAGTTTGGAGAAATTTAAGATTTGTTATTCCATGCATGATTCATGGCAATAAAAATAATCATCGTAACCATAGGGTTACGATGATTATTTTTATTAGTAAAAATTCTGGAACAAGATACAAGCAATCTAGGTATAGGCCTAGATTGCTTGTATCTTGTTCCAGAATTTTTACGAAAATTACAATGCAATACATGAAACATCGCTTCTTAAATTATGAACAGGTTTGTATAACAGTAACTCATGGTTTTATAACTGTAGCATGTATTATGTTATATGCTTCCTGAACAAGATATTATATACTTTCATATTATAACTTGTTTAGCAATAATAAACTCTTATAAAATAAAATATATTATAGTAGCGGCCACTAATTTATACCGCGAGATCAACGAGGCCGACTAGGTTATGCCGTACCTAGAAATCTAACAGAGATATTTTTGTACAATTTGTACGTAGAAAAGTTGAAGTTTAAAAAACAATTTTGTTTTATGTGGCCCCTTTTAATTTTCATTGCTGACTTCAATTTATTTTTAACCGACTTCAAAAAAAGGAGGAGGTTCTCAATTCGTGGAAATCTTTTTTTATGTATGTTCCCCGATTTCTCTAAGACGCCTGGACCGATTTCGAAAATTCTTGTTTTGATTGAAAGAGTATACGTTATAGTTGGTCCCATAATCATCAGGTCAGGATTTGATCATGAAATCCTGAAAAACTCGAAGGAACTCATCAAATTTTATAAGCACACTTGAAGCGATTTTACGATAACAACCCAATGCCGTCGAGTTTGGGCTTGTTTGAGTCGTCTTTACATAGACTTTAATGCTGGATAATTTCCATGGTCTTATTATGATATATATATTATAACCTTCGTGAGTTAGAAGGTAATCATGAGATCCTTGTGATACAATAACCCAATCTCATCGAGTTTGGGGTCGTTTGATTCGTCGTTACATGGACTTTGGTACTGGATGTTTTGCAGGATCTAATGATGGAGCAGGAAGGTGGCCATGGGATCTTTGTAATACAAATACGCAATCTCATTGAGTTTGGGCTCGTTTGATTCGTCTTTACATGGACTTTAATGCTGAATGTTTACCAAACTCTGATGATGGAGCAGGAAGGTAGCCATGGGATATTTGTAATACAATTACGCAATCCCATCAAATTTGGGCTCGTTTGAGTCGTCTTTACATAGACTTTGATGTTGGATGATTTCCATGGTCTGATGATAAAGCTGGAAGGTAACCCAATTCGAGTTTAGCGTCGTTTGATTGGTCTTTTGATGGACTTTGGTACTGGATGTTTTCCAGGGTCTGATGTGCAATAGCTATTGCCAACAATATAATATATACTTAATTTTATATTATACTAGCTGACCCAGCGAACTCCGTATCGCCTTTTTAAGAGTTTTTATTTAATTCCCTTTTTCCCAAGCCCCTTTTCCAAAATTACCATTGACTTAGCGCTTAATCTCTTATCATTTCAGAGTCTATAAGTGATGAACAAACAAACATAGATTTTTATATAATAATGAATTCCCCATTCCTTAAAACATCGGAGACGATACCCATATCGACTTTAAAAAAAAATCCCGTCCGCCATCTTTGATTTCTTATCCGCCATCTTTGATCACGAAATAGATGTTTTATTTGGATTCACCATTCCTTAAAACATCGGAGACGATACCCGTACCGACTTTAAAAAAATTCCCGTCCGCCATCTTTGATTTCCCATCCACCATCTTGAATCACGAAACAGATGTATTTGGATGCCCATCCATTTAAACATCGCAAACGATAGGTACCAATATTGATTTATTAAAATTTTCCCATCTGCCATCTTTGATTTCCCATCCGCCATCTTTGATCACGAAATAGATGTTGTATTTCGATTCCCCAACGTCCGTATGGTGACGGATTAAGAACACGGAATGTCACCACCCCATATCATCCCATGCGTGTCGTAAGAGCCGACAGAGGGAGCATATTATGCAGAGAACAGCACTCTAAGAGAAGGAAAACTTGATACAAACCCTATACCAACCCGTTTGGCAAGCAAAGTATAGTAGGCCAATTCCTCCTTTCAAAGGAGAGGCCTGTGGACTGTTAAAGGCTGATGATGATGATTCCCCACCCATTAAAATTCGATATTTTAAGGGGTGATAGGCGATACCCATATTGATTTTTAAAATTATTTATTTATTTAATTTATTTTAATTAATTTAATTTAAATTATCTCCTCCTCCATCTTTGATTTCCCGTCCGCCATCTTGGATCACTAAATAAATTTCATATTATTAATCAGCGTCCCGAAAATCTCGAAAACGATACCCATATAGATTGTATCCTATTCGTTTAGCCTTTTTTGCCTTTGACCCAACCCTCCCCCTTCTCGTTTGACAATTTTATTATTTTTGTCTGGCCCCTAAAAGTTGTAGCGAAATTTTATATAGCCTATAGCCTTTCAGAATAATTGGGCTATCATAGGCAATAACAATTTTAAAATCCGTCTGCTAGTTCCTGAGATTTGCCGACATTATCTTTTAGCCTTTTTAGCCTTTTGCCCGGCCCCAAAGGGTCGAAGCGTTATGTTATATAGCCTATAGCCTTTCGGAATAACTGGGCTATCGTATACAAAAAGAAGTTTTCAGATTCGACCGGTAGTTCCTGAGATTAGCGCGTTCAAACAAACAAACAAACTCTTCCGCTTTATTATATTAGTAAAGTGCAAATTGACTCTTTGACGTTAGGAACATACCTACATTGTTTAAACACCAGTAAGTGCTTGGAATTTAATATGAACTTTATACAACAGCAATAAAGCTCAAATTGATTCTACGTTTTGGTTAGAAAACGTTTGTAAGGGATAAAGAAAAGGGCTGTTTTTAGGGTTTTCCCGGCAATTATTAGAATTTTTCTCGCCGTAAAAACCATCTTTGAACTTCAACGAAAATTTAAAAAAAAGAATTGGCCAAATTGGTCCAGGCGTTGTTGAGTTATGCGCTTACCAACACATTTTGCGATTCATTTTTATATTACGAGTATAGATAACATGGTCGCTTCTTAATTTTTCGTCGCTTTTTTCGGCCAATCTTTTCTTTCCTTTCTCTCCTCTTCCGATAGTTTCGGTTTAGGCATCTTGGCTTTCTAAAAATAAACAATCCATTATTATGTTTATAATTAGACTGTAGTATAATAAATGTGAGTGAGAGAGTCAGTGCGTGTGATTGTGTTGTGTGTGTATGTGTGTGTGTGATTATGTGTGCGTGTGTATGTGCGTATGTTTGAATGTCTATCGTGTGATGGAGTCCCAAATATATATCATTTTGTAAGGTTAACGCGGAAATATCCTTTTGTAGTTGACTGTACAGTACAGATTGTTTTTTTTTCTTAATCATGCCTTGGCGATGAAAACATAAGTCACGGAAATGAAACAACTGGTCATGGTAATGAAATAAATTGTTTTAAAAGGCATGGCAATGAAATTTTGTTTCATCGCCGTGTCTTTTCTTCATTGCCATAGCAAAATTTGCCCACGGCAACTACGGCAATGAGAGCACGGTGATGAAAATCAAGGTAAAACCATCAAGTACCCAAAAATCTATTAATAATTCACAGTAATTAACACGTTACAAATAACATAAGATAAATGGCATTTTATCGAATGTTTTTTTTATTTGCAACTGCAATGCAGTAGTTACAACAGTATAGTGAGAAATGAACTATAGAAAAACAGTTTTTGGATCGCAAATAAGGTAACTGCGTCAGTAATGCAGAATCAGGTGAGACTGCAACACTGATCTTCCCGCGAGATCTACTTACTTACATACATATAAACTCTTAAAACTAGTTAAAATTAATATAAATAGTACATACACTATGAATTAATATATAAATATCAAATAAATATACATACGTAGATTAAATAATCACAATAAAAACAATATAAAATAGAAAAAGACTGTGATATACTCGTATAATCTAATCACTCCAGCGTGTCTGAGTTTAAAAATATACGACAGATTTGCCTAACGATGTATTATGATCAAGTGCCTGCTTTAGATTCGTAGATTTCATATCACAGATACTATTTAAACACATGCCAGATTTTTCCTTCACTTCTTTCACCAAGAACAATTTCTGAAGTACAAAGATAAGATTAAAAACACGAAAAGTAATAATCCCTACAAAACTGGCAGAATAAAGATGTTAAAAGAAAATGAGATTCATGTTTGCTTACACGGAAGCGCTTAAAGCAAAGGCTTAGCACAAATACGTTAGCAAGAGCTGAATAATAGCTCCCTGTATGCAGCTAAACATGTATCTCGTGTTTGTTGATTGGCCCGTTTAGCGAAAAATACAATGCATTTGATAAATCGTGTAATTAGAGGAGAATGTATTGATGCCCAGCTTGGCAAATGCCAAGCTGGGCATCAATAAAACGTGGTGCAAATAGTTCGTTCACTCGGAGTCTTGCGTTGCTCATATATATCCGTGTTGTTTTTTTTTTCTTGCAATGCTTCTACATTTTAATTGAATTTTTATAGATACACTTTATTACTACATGACTTTGATCGGATTTCTAATGATGAAAATTTTAGAAAGTTTAAAGGGACATTTCATGCGCGGCATTTTGTGTAAAGTAAACGACTTACGAGGCTTTTACTTCGCATCAATGATGCTGGGCACTTAAGATAATATCAGCTGAAATTAACGCACAATATATAAATGACGTTATCTGAAAAGCTAGAAGAGCCTTAAAAAGTAGGTAACTGAATTAAACGCATAACAATTAGTGGCCGCTACTATAATATATTTTATTTTATAAGAGTTTATTATTGCTAAACAAGTTATAATATGAAAGTATATAATACGTAAATACGTTTCGATGATTATTTTTATTAGTAAAAATTCTGGAACAAGATACAAGCAATCTAGGTATAGGCCTAGATTGCTTGTATCTTGTTCCAGAATTTTTACGAAAATTACAATGCAATGCATGAAACATCGCTTCTTAAATTATGAACAGGTTTGTATAACAGTAACTCATGGTTTTATAACTGTAGCATGTATTATGTTATATGCTTCCTTAACAAGATATTATATACTTTCATATTATAACTTGTTTAGCAATAATAAACTCTTATAAAATAAAATATATTATAGTAGCGGCCACTAATTGTTATGCGTTTAATTCAGTTACCTACTTTTTAAGGCTCTTCTAGCTTTTCAGATAACGTCATTTATATATTGTGCGTTAATTTCAGCTGATATTATCTTAAGTGCCCAGCATCATTGATGCGAAGTAAAAGCCTCGTAAGTCGTTTACTTTACACAAAATGCCGCGCATGAAATGTCCCTTTAAACTTTCTAAAATTTTCATCATTAGAAATCCGATCAAAGTCATGTAGTAATAAAGTGTATCTATAAAAATTCAATTGAAATGTAGAAGCATTGCAAGAAAAAAAACAACACGGATATATATGAGCAACGCAAGACTCCGAGTGAACGAACTATATGCACCACGTTTTATTGATGCCCAGCTTGGCATTTGCCAAGCTGGGCATCAATACATTCTCCTCTAATTACACGATTTATCAAATGCATTGTATTTTTCGCTAAACGGGCCAATCAACAAACACGAGATACATGTTTAGCTGCATACAGGGAGCTATTATTCAGCCCTTGCTAACGTATTTGTGCTAAGCCTTTGCTTTAAGCGCTTCCGTGTATGCAAACATGAATCTCATTTTCTTTTAACATCTTTATTCTGCCAATTTTGTAGGGATTATTACTTTTCGTGTTTTTAATCTTATCTTTGTACTTCAGAAATTGTTCTTGGTGAAAGAAGTGAAGGAAAAATATGGCATGTGTTTAAATAGTATCTGTGATATGAAATCTTTCATCACTAAATTGTAAAGCAGGCACTTGATCATAATACATCGTTAGGCAAATCTGTCGTATATTTTTAAACTCAGACACGCTGGAGTGATTAGATTATACGAGTATATCACAGTCTTTTTCTATTTTATATTGTTTTTATTGTGATTATTTAATCTACGTATGTATATTTATTTGATATTTATATATTAATTCATAGTGTATGTACTATTTATATTAATTATAACTAGTTTTAAGAGTTTATATGTATGTAAGTAAGTAGGTCTCGCGGGAAGATCAGTGTTGCAGTCTCACCTGATTCTGCATTACTGACGCAGTTACCTTATTTGCGATCCAAAAACTGTTTTTCTATAGTTCATTTCTCACTATACTGATGTAACTACTGCATTGGAGTTGCAAATAAAAAAAACATTCGATAAAATGCCATTTATCTAATGTTATTTGTAACGTGTTAATTACTGTGAATTATTAATAGATTTTTGGGTACTTGATGTTTTTACCTTGATTTTCATCACCATGCTCTCATTGCCGTAGTTTTCGTGGGCAAATTTTGCTATGGCAATGAAGAAAAGACACGGCGATGAAACAAAATTTCATTGCCATGCCTTTTAAAACAATTTATTTCATTACCATGACCAGTTATTTCATTTCCGTGACTTATGTTTTCATCGCCAAGGCATGATTAAGAAAAAAAAAACAATCTGTACTGTACAGTCAACTACAAAAGGATATTTCCGCGTTAACCTTACAAAATGATATATATTTGGGACTCCATCACACGATAGACATTCAAACATACGCACATACACACGCACTCACTCTCTCACTCACATATATTATACTACAGTCTAATTATAAACATAATAATGGATTGTTTATTTTTAGAAAGCCAAGATGCCTAAACCGAAACTATCGGAAGAGGAGAGAAAGGAAAGAAAAGATTGGCTGAAAAAAAGCGACGAAAAATTAAGAAGCGACCATGTTATATAATATAAAATTAAGTATATATTATATTGTTGGCAATAGCTATTGCACATCAGACCCTGGAAAACATCCAGTACCAAAGTCCATGAAAAGACCAATCAAACGACGCTAAACTCGAATTGGGTTACCTTCCAGCTTTATCATCAGACCATGGAAATCATCCAACATCAAAGTCTATGTAAAGATGACTCAAACGAGCCCAAACTTGATGGGATTGCGTAATTGTATTACAAATATCCCATGGCTACCTTCCTGCTCCATCATCAGAGTTTGGTAAACATTCAGCATTAAAGTCCATGTAAAGACGAATCAAACGAGCCCAAACTCAATGGGATTGCGTATTTGTATTACAAAGATCCCATGGCCACCTTCCTGCTCCATCATTAGATCCTGCAAAACATCCAGTACCAAAGTCCATGTAACGACGAATCAAACGACCCCAAACTCGATGAGATTGGATTATTGTATCAAAAGGATCTCATGATTACCTTCTAACTCACGAAGGTTATAATATATATATCATAATAAGACCATGGAAATTATCCAGCATTAAAGTCTATGTAAAGACGACTCAAACAAGCCCAAACTCGACGGCATTGGGTTGTTATCGTAAAATCGCTTCAAGTGTGCTTATAAAATTTGATGAGTTCCTTCGAGTTTTTCAGGATTTCATGATCAAATCCTGACCTGATGATTATGGGACCAACTATAACGTATACTCTTTCAATCAAAACAAGAATTTTCGAAATCGGTCCAGGCGTCTTAGAGAAATCGGGGAACATACATAAAAAAAGATTTCCACGAATTGAGAACCTCCTCCTTTTTTTGAAGTCGGTTAAAAATAAATTGAAGTCAGCAATGAAAATTAAAAGGGGCCACATAAAACAAAATTGTTTTTTAAACTTCAACTTTTCTACGTACAAATTGTACAAAAATATCTCTGTTAGATTTCTAGGTACGGCATAACCTAGTCGGCCTCGTTGATCTCGCGGTATAAATGTGCGCGTGGGTTCGATAAGGTTCGATCCCCGGCTCGGGCAAAGTGTTATTGGGTTTTCCGTTAGGAAATTTTCAGTAGCAGCTCGGAGTCTTGTAATGTGCCCGGTACGGCAATAGGCTCGCCCATAGGGGGCGAGCCTATTGCCGTGGGACTAAAATAAATCTGGCGAAAAGTGGGTGTAGCAATATACCTCTGCCTACCTCTTCGGGTATATAGGCGTGAGACTATGTATGTATGTATGTGTATTCATCACCATATAGCGCATGGCGCTAGTCCGCTAACTAGTCTAATCAGATTTGACAGAATATCAGCATTTCTACAGAGCGACTGCCGTCTGACCTCCAGTTAATATCCAATATTATCTCAATAATTAAATCACATTTCGTGAAGGGTTTCATTAATATTGAATTTTGCAATAACTCTTCGCCTGACGTTATTAACCCGTAGATAAAGTAGATTAAATTAAATTATGTTAAATTAAACATAAGCTTGAAAAGTTAGTATCAAAGTTAACCCTAAATATTATTTAAATTAAACGTTGCTATGGCTATTGCTCAATTATTTCTAAATAGATGCTATTGATATCAAATATGAAGATAATTTGAAGTAAGAGATGTGTTTATTTTCCTTATAAATGCGAAAGTTGCGCATTTTGACCATTGATATGTACCTAGTGTGTAAGTGATGACATAAAAAAATTAGATTATCTAGGTACCTATAACTATTGCTTGCGACGGAGCTAAAATATCGGCATCCCGAAACAAAGGTAGGTGGTTCATACAAATACCTACCAAAAATGAAAATAAACTAGTAGCTTTGTTGCTCTTTCTAAAACTGAATATCCGTAATTTAATTTAATTTAATAACTTTACTATTAGAAACAAATACTTCAATTTCAGATAAATACCTACCCATAGCTTATTTAATCTCAGCAATGAAATAACACACATGTAAAACACAAATAGCAAAGTAATATCCGGTACAGGAACACAAAATGCTCCAAAAGAAAACACGTTCCGTAAGAGTTTCATTAAACATCGAATTTTGCAACAGGCAACTCTTCGTCGACAATATTAGTCTATCAAGAAAGAATATTAAATTATGTTAAACGGTACGCGCGATCAAAACTTCTAACGTTATGTCGCCATGCGTGATATCGCGTCAATTTCGATGGAACATACGGGATTGCTATTTTGCAGGCAATTTGCTATTTAGATTCTTATAGTAATTCGAAAATAAATAAAAATCTTGAATGTACGCGTGTTATTATGTACGACATATGGAAGTACTGAAAATCTAAGAACTTAGGTATAAAGTGATGGCCATATTAAGGACTTTATTGTATTTAGAGATAAGTTTATGATAAATGTAAATGGCTCATTTGCTGGTATGTCCATCTTGACCGAGCACCTGCACTGTGGCTGAACTTTGGGAGGCCACTCCTAACTTAATTAGAGTGGCCGGCTATTATGCGGGTGTCATATAGTTGAAAGAACCATCGATACGAAGAAGAAGTTTGAGTAATATGTATAAAGTTAAATATTAGGTACACCTTTATTTTCGAAAAGAATATGCGGTTGAGACCCATTAGATAAATCCTAGTAGGTATACAAGTTTGAGGGTATTCATCTCGAACTTTCTATCTCAACATTTTGGAAGTGTAATTTCCCCGTCAATCTCTGATAACATACAACAGAAATCGAAAAAAAAGTCCATTCTAAGACAAAATATCAAACAGGCTTTCGCTAGTGCTCACTTTTATTTGGTGTTTTGAATAATAAGGCCAGGATGAAAGATAAATCACAAAAGGTAAAAGACGTCATTTGTGTACAATCGCTGCCAATAATTAGGTCAAACGCCTACGGTTTTGTTTTTATCAAATAGAAAGAAAACCTTTGAAGAGATTTCAACATTGGTAACTGTAGTCGAATAAAAAAGTTGCTCTCTTTAAGCAATTTTACCTCGCTAAATATTTTGTAAGTGACATTTTCAAGTTTAATTTTGATAGGCCTGTTGATTTAGAACAGTATGTCCGTGTGGTGACGGATTAAGAATACAGAATGTCACCACCCCTTATCATCCCTTGGGTGTCGTAAGAGCCGACAGAGGGAGCATATTATGCAGAGAACAGCACTGTAAGAGAAGGAAAACTTGATACAAACCCTATACCAACCCGTTTGGCCAGCGTGGTATAGTAGGCCAATTCCTCCTTTCAAAGGAGAGGCCTAGTCCAGCAGTGGACTGTTGAAGGCTGATGATGATGATGATGATGTTGATTTAGAACAAAAAGCCTGTTAGTTAGTGACCGAAGTCTTAAGATAAAATTCATGAGCTCGATTCCCATCCAGGACGAATACTAGTGTGATGAGCACGATTTATTGTGCCTTTGCGAAATTAATCGTAGGTAGGTATTTTTTATTGATATATAAGTTATTAGGTTGTCATACTCCAAGCTCTGCTAAGTTTGAATCTGCTTTAGGAATATTATAAAGTTTGTCGCGCTAATATCAGAAACGACTGATTCGATTTGAACAATTGTTTTTGTGTTGGATAGTCCATTTACCGAAGAAGGCCATATGCTATAAAACATCACATTATGAGCTAGGAGTACGGAGTAGTAGCCTTAAATAACGCGAGGGTAATTCATTATAATACGCATAGTTTGGCTACCAGCTCCACATTAATAACATATTCCATAAGGCGCTGTTATACCTCAGAAGCCGTGAAGCACCTAATTTTTTGTCGCGCATCTAGCCATAACGGTACATATTACAAACTAGCAAAAAATAGAGCTTAAAGTCAAAAGTCTGAACAAAAGACTTTTGAAAGAATTTTTCATGTATGCAATATAGAATCACGGTAAAAAAATCACAAAATCGAGACAAAAAATAATCTTTTGTCTCACTGTTTGCAATATTTTGATCGCAAGCTGTCATATTTTATTTGATAATATTGTAGGAAATCTAATGAACTAAAGAATTCCCCTATTTATTTTCATATTATACGTGTATATTTTGTAAAATTAAATAAAATCTGCCAAATGTCTATGATTTTGACGCTCGGTAGATCCCATCAATATCAAACGCTTCAGCAATTTAAACCTTATTAGCATAAGCGGTGTACTGAGTGTCAGTTGCTAGTTTACGCCCCGCCCAGACCTCATCATTCGGCTATGAGCCCTGTGAGAGATAGGTCTTGTCGCTTGCGTCTCCGCTGCACGAAATTTTACGTAAACCTGTTGGTAGCGCCATCTACCTTCCTATATAAAACTAATCGCATCAACATGAATCGTTCCACGCTTGTCTAGTGCGAGCGATATCATATTTCCGTCCCTCTCTTTCCCTCTCCCTGGAAGAGGCACTGCCTTGCGCCTGATTTCGTCGCCGCGATCGTGAACGCGACGGACAGTCTAGAACATTCTGCTCGCTAAGAACGCCGTCTCGATACCGCTCCGCGCCGCACCGCTGTATCGCCGTCTCGTTCGTACCGCGCCGCTCCCGTATGTGTTTATCACCGCTTCCACCAAGGAAAACCCGCTCGTGAGTGAAGTGAAAACAAGCAGCTGTATCACGAAACCACCAAGGCTGTATAAGGTAAGTGCCTTCCATCCTTAAAATAGCCTATACCCACTCAATCACCTCCTCCCGTATCCATCTCCTCTTTCCTTATTCCTTTCTAGGCGGCGAAGAACCGCTATCCTCTGAATACAGTCCATTTCCTTCTCCAAGTCGCCTAGAACCTAATCGGTTTCGGCACCACGCCATACCACCTGTTTGTTATTATAATACGCCAAATTGAGTTCGTAATTTCATGTTTTATGTTAAAGACTGAATACTTTGAATCAAATAGGCTTTTCATGTAACTATGGGCACATATAATTAGGACCTAAGTTTAGACTCTTGTTGCGTTTAATGTGTTATTGTTTCTGTGCTTATAAATATATAGTTAGAAGAATAAAATATGGACAGTTAGAGAAATGAAGTTCTACGAAGGATTTGTACAAGAAAGCATCGTAATAAAATAGAAATTCATCCATGGTCAAGTGATTATGAAATATGTAACATTTTTACACAAATTATTTTCATAAGAGTCTTTTATGACTAACAATTATGCATAATATAATTATATAAATTATTCTCACAATACATAGCTGCCACAGTTTTAAATTTTTGAAAGAGTAATAACATAAAATCGAATCATTTTATGTACCTATATTGCAAATTCATCAGCATGTCAGAGCGCCTGGAGCGCTAAGATGCCGCCACGGCGAACAATAAACAGCGCTAATATGGCGCTCCGCAATCCGCACACAAGCGGTAACGAATGTTGTATTATTGTGTTGTGAACATAAACCTATTTAGGTACATCGGGTAAACCTTTGATTATTCATAAACTATTAGGTATGTCTCAGTACATCTAATATCTTTTTAATTTCTAAAATCAATAATTTAAAAGTAAGAAGGTGACTTCTCTGTTTGCTATAACACAAGATAAAGTATTTTTTTAATAATAAAGTACGTAACTAATTATCTTTATTGTAATTACAGTGAAGTTAAAGATAACAGTTCTGCAACGTCTTACACACATTTGACTGCAGTAATTCCTAACACGATCTGTTCAAGAGCTAGCCAAGAAATGCCAAACAATTTTTTTAACAAATTTGACTCAAATTCCGCAGTGATAAGCAAAAATTACAAGAGGGATAGCAGTGGTTCAAATTGCGTAAGAATATGTTGACAGATTGAAATTTTGGTATAGCGGTAAAAAGAAGAGATAACAGCAGTAAAGCCAACTTAGTAAAAAAAAAATTGTACAAAAAAATATATTTGCATCAGTTGCGCATGGAATCTAAAATGAACAATTACTGGCTTTGCAACAACTGGCGAAGCAAGAAAATGTAACAATCGAGCCTTGTGGATTATCCGTTTATTGGTGCCACGCCACATGGATTAATAGGTCCAAACACGATTGTGGAAATTTAATGTTCTATAGTTGTCTATAAGAATGGCCTGGAGAATAGTATAAGAGCAAATAAAATACAAATATGGAAACATGATAAAAAAGTGAACTGACTAGTCTAAACAAATGTTGTAATTGTTATTACCAAATTCAGGGGCAACGCCACGTTACACGCAAACAAAAGTGTTTATTTGCTGTGTGGAGTGGCGAAAGTATACCACTAAAAATATAAATTATAGAAAGAGATGATATTTTCTGGGAGAAGAAAAGCTTGTGGCGTTTTATATGAATTGGCAGTTGCCTGAAATTGTTGATTCTATAATGATTGATGAAATTCTATGATTTTCTAAGCGACATAGCAGTATCTCATGAATAAGGTATATCCACATATATTTTTGATGTTTATCTATTTTGAAAAATAATAATGGGTTGGGTTTCAAAACAAGTCGCCTGAATTTGAGGGTATTTGTAGTGTAGGGGGCTTAAGGGAGTTCGTTTTAATACCCTAAAAGTAATTTTGGCTGCCTGAGCTGCGTCTAAATATTTTTAAACAATTTCCAAAATTTCATAAATACTTCGGCAATTATGCAAAACGGAACGTAGTTTTTATACTTTAGTACAGTTTTACAAATGTCATTTTTAGGTTTTATGTGAAAAACGTGAAACGAAACGCAAAACTGCCATCTTGGAATGATCATATTGACAGCTAATGTCAAATTTGTGCGTCATTGCTTTCGAGTGCCTAGGGTTAGGTGCTACTGTAATAAGTAACTAAATAGGTTATGTTAGGTTCTCTTTTGACCCTTAATCCGAAAATAGGAGCTCTTCGCAGGTCTCCGTCAACCTTAGTTTATTAAACTAGTGTGATGAATGTGGAAGTTGGCTGTGCCATACACACCGATGTTTGGAAATTTTTTTTTCAGAGTAAACCAAGTATTTCCGGCAAGTGAAAATGGTGACGGGGGGTTTCAAGACCTCCATTCCTCCCTATTCAATCACTCACAACCCCTAAAAACAGCGACGTATTTCGAAACCTTTACCATAATAATTATACCTATAATAATAATAAACATCCATAAATAAATAAAAGAAATCAACTTTTACTAAACTTCAATTATCTCATAACTCGCTTTAGTTGAGATACGGCTTTTGCGCTTAGTAGAACAGTATTGTGTTTTGGAACCCTTATAGATTCACAATGTCTGTCTGTCTGTCCGCCCGTATGTCACAGCCAATTTATTGCAAAACTGATTTGAAAACTGGCAGGAATGGAATTAGATGTAGGTATTCTATGAACTGCTTCACTATTTTTATAGAAAAACAAAACAAACATAATAATGGCCTCTCCATACATGGAACGGACTTAATTATTTTTATCATCTTACGGCACGTAGGTATTTACCTACTTTTGTCAACTATTAATACCTATAACGTCTAATGTAAACCAGTTTTGCTCATGGCTGCACTGAGAACAAAAATTGCGCTATGCCTATATTGTACAAACAGATTGATGTATGTAATATAAATGTTAATATCAGTATCTCAATTCAATATGCTAAAACGTTTTGCTTGCGATTTTGAAATATTGGAATACGGATGTCGCCAGAATACGGCCGCACGCGACGAGAATGAAGGGGGGCGCCCCGCAGTAGACGGAGCTAAGCTCCCTTCAACTTCCCTTCTTCACCCCCTCATTTACCAAAACAGTCGCTTAGGACAGCGCCATAACATGTTTCATCAGTTTATAAAGTTATAAGGAGTTATACAAGTTAAATACGCACGGTATCCGCAAACATGTCGGTGCTTATTATTTAAACTATTTGGCATTTACCACGTATGTATGTACGGCCAACTGTCACTATATACATTCCTGATAACTTGTTACATATTGAGATACATATATACAAGTTAAGATATAACTACATAAGTGACAGATTCTACAGAATAATATATTTAAAATCTATTACGAGCCTATATAAACGTTTAACATTGTATGGTGCGTACTGAAACTGAATGCCGTCGCAGAAATCATATATAAGTCATATAATTTCTTACGACAACTTAATCTAGTTACCATTGAAATAGAATAAGACTGATCTGTTTTTATTACACTATGAAGCATTTTATAAAAACGTTGCAGAAAAAATGTGCAGGTCTATTTACACTATTTTGAATGGAGTAGCTAATTAAGAAAATATAAAATGTAATTCTTGCTATTTGTATTGATTGTCTATTCATACGGGTGTACTGATCGAGAGAGCTTGAAAATGAAACCGAATCTTTTGGCATAGACAGAATATAGGCAATGGAATATCACTAATAAAAAACATTGAATATTTTCTTTCTAACGAGTGCCATGTAAATAATTGAGATACCTACATTTTAAAGCTAGCTTTACTTATTTTGAAAAATATACTACTTATTGGGAAATATAAAATCTAAAGAGAAATAGAAATATAAAAGCCATTGGCCATAAAGTATATACCAGCAATCCAGCGTTCAACACAGAGGATTTACAGTCCCCCCCGTGGGACCTTGTCGTGGTGGAGGGGCTCAGTAACCGTGGGGTTGAGGTACACCCACGGTGAAGCTAAGCGGGATCCCGGGAGGAGACGCTCCACGTGGGCTCGGGTGAGCCCTGCGTAGGATGCGTCCAAAGTGCGGGTGCGGGGGACAGTTCTGTCTGTCCCTCGCAGTCGGAGGAGGAGAGGCGTGTGGGTGTTGCGTTGCCGCGCGCCCTATCTCTTGCGACCAAATGGGGGCGCACCATTGTTGCGTCGCGGTGGGGCTGCAGAAGAAGAGGAGATGCGGTGTAACGTTGCCGTCCTCCCTATCCTCTGCGGCCGCTGGGTGTTTTGGCGGCGGAGCCCAACACCTTCATCTGCCGCCAAAGGGGTTTTGTTCGGGGCCCGCCTGACCATCTGGCGGGCCAATACCCGTCTGGGTGTAGTGACGAATGCTTCGGCGATACCCGACCCTCCGACACACGGGTACATGAGGAACACGGGTTGGTTTTTAGTCAGTAAGAGTCTGACAGTCCCATTCGCCCTTCCCACAGAGCGGAGGGACTCCATGAGGATTTTCCAACCCGACAACAAAAAAAAACGGTGTGGTTGAAATATGTTATCATTTCATTCTTTGGTTTGCGCTATACATACTACAGCTACATTACAACTTAAGCATGTGGGCAAGCGCTTATTTGTATGAAAATTTATAGTAAGATACACATAAGTCACATTTGGCGTCATTATTGACCGCATGTGTGATGCGAACACATGGCAAACAGAACGTAAACACAAGCGACACGGCAAACCCGCACGTACGCTACGCAACCACTAGCGACTACGCAACCATGCCCACATTTTGGGGAATCTACAGCGGCACTAATCGCATGTTGCTACAGCTTGACCACCCTTTGTCGCGACGGTGGGATATGTGTGAACAACCCTTTATTGTTTATAGTTTACCAGTTTTGCCGCGGATGGACAAACGGACAGACGGAAAAATAAAAGACGAGAATCTGACGACGAGAATAAGATTAGACGACAAAAGTTTCATAATGCAAGTCGATATCTCAAATTATATATTATTTTTGTCTACTTTTCAAAACTCATACATTACTTAATCCAACTAAGCGCCAATTATTTCCTAAAGAGAAGTTTAAAGACATGGTGAAAATATCAATTTAATATAATCGGAGTAGTTGCTCTGAAACTTATGCTACGCACTTGAATAAATCAATCAGACAGCTGAGAATTACATTAACAAACATAAAAAGATATTACCATTTTCCGTTTTTAATTGGTGATTGGAAACAAGTCACGCAAAAATTTACGATTAATTACTGACGAATATTTGATTGCTTGATGTAATATCGAAACTGAAGCATGTTACGTAGAAAAAATATGAGTAATTCCTCAATTCCTTGAAGAATTTGTTTTATTTCAATAACATCAATTTTATAATACACTCATCAGCACAAAGACACTGCTTAATCATCTTCCAAATGCTGGCAAAAATAAAAGAGGATGGCATGCATCCCCTTTTTATTTTTTGGCCATAAAATTATTTGGTGGTCACCACTATAATCATCGTTCCATGTACAACTCTAGGTTTTTGATCTCACCTGTGTCCATTCAAGTTTAGCCTGCAGTTGCCGTGCGCATGGTTGCTACTACTCTAGGTTTTCGATCTCTTCTGTACGGTATTTACCAAGACACTCACTGTTCTATCTACTTCTGTAAGATTTCGATCTCACCTGTTTCCATTCAAGGTTAATCCGCGGTCACCGAGCTTATCGTTGCTACTACTCTAGGTTTTCGATATCACCTGTACGGTGGTCACCGCAATAGTCATTGTTCTATCTACTACTCTAGGTTTTCTTCTTACCTGTTTCCATTCAAGTTTACCCCGCGATTAGCGTGCTCACTGTTGCTATTACTCTAGGTTTTCGATCTCACCTGTTTCCACTCCACGAGACGCGGCGGCGACCCTCTGCTCGTGCCGCGCAGCTGTCTCGCGCAGCGTGCATCCACAACAGGTGCAGCGTGAGTATGTGTTGGTACAAGAATCCGGCGAAGTGACTCCTCCGCCGCATCCACTGGGGTTCACCGTGCCCACAGTTGTGTGTTGTTGTGTTACACCTAGTAAAAGTAAATAGGTGTTTATTAAAAAATTATGACAGGTTGTATACAAAATCTTGTCACAAAAACATAACCAATTTTTTTGTTATCCTTTTGATGCCTCGATCATCATCCTCCAAGCGTTATCCCAGTTTCAACCTGGGGTCGGCTTATTAGTCTAACCAGATATGGCTGAATATTAGCTTTTCGACAGAGCGACTGCCTGTCTGAACTCCGCACCTCCGCAACCCGAAGGGATAGCGATAATCCATGGTTTAGACTAGTGTCACTTTATTTAGACGGTACTGACGCCCTATAACGACTGACAAAGATAGTCATGACAACCTGGACCGACGGTTAAACGTGCTCTGCGAGGCACGGGTCAAGTGATAATTAACAATACGCACATAACTCCAAAAAGTCAGTGCACTCTCGAACTCGATCCTCTGCATGGCAGTCCGCTGGTATCTCCACTAGGTTATCGCTGGATGCCTCGATACTCCTAGCTAATTGTCCTGCGCTTGTGCAGGCAATGTTGACAATCATAGTCATTGCCTTAACTCTCTTTTAACAGCCATCACGCATGGTGTCACTTATCTCCACAGGCTACAATACCTAATAACTTATGATTACGCACACCATACGCATGTTTGGCACCACCATCATTTAAAAAGTATATATCTTTTTCCACTCCCTTGTTCATTTAGAATTGTTTAAAACTATTAATCTAGCACAGATACTTTATTTTTCTTTATTTATCTAGAAGCTTTTACACCAAAAGGATATGCAAGCCCCCTCAATACCCTAAACTTTCAAACTACACCATACAAAGTATACATTTAAAAATAGAAAGAACGATACATTGATTCAAATTCAATTTTTTTTTTCAAATTCAAATTATATTTATTTTGTTAAACACAGGTAATAAAAAGATCTTACAAATAAAAGTACAGTGCAACGCTGTGTCTTGCCAATACTATCGGCGTACAAAATTTCATGGATAAAAAAATAAAAAATAATTAAAACTAATAAAATGAATTAAAAACATTTTGAGGCGTGTCATTTAGAAAATCGGTAATCGAATAATAGCATCTTTCACATAAAAACATATTAAGCTTTTTCTTGAAAAGTTTTAAATTTAATTCTTTGTATGCCTCCGGTATCTTGTTATAAAGCTTTGGAGCTAGACAAAACATGCTATTCCATAAGAGGGCAGTATTAGCTTTTCGAATACATAAATTATTTTTGCGCCTATTACGTATGAAAACATCAGATAAACTGGGAAACAAATGAGGATTTGCTTTAACAAATAAAGCTACTTCAAAAATATACAAAGACGGAAGTGTTAGAATTTTGTGTTAAAAATAAAAAAATATGATCTACAGCTGTCAGTCACTCGAAGACCAAACATAGCCCTTATACATATTTTTTGTGCTTTGAACGCAATCTCCTTATGTGCAGAGTTGCCCCAAAAATTATTCCGTATCTAAGTACGGATGCAACAATGCCATGGTAAGCAGTTAGTAGAGTTTCTGTGTTAACTGTATGTTTGAGTTTATAAAGAGCATAGGACGAACTACTGATTTTTTTGCAAAGAGTCTCTATATGTTGTTTCCAATTAAGCTGATGGTCAATCGTCAGTCCAAGGAATTTTGTATTATTTGTTTCACATATATTATTATTCTGATATTTGATATTCATTTGATAACAAGAGCGTTGTCTTTGACAGAAATGCATAATTTGAGTCTTGCTTAGATTTATCTTCAAATTATTATTATTCAACCATACAATTATTGAGCTGATTGTGGTATTAATATAGGTATTATTTATTAGGTGGTATTAATATATATTGATACAGGATCATTCAGCATAATTTCTCGCCGCTTCACCTTATGGCTCACACAATATATTAAAAATATCCCGTCATTCTCATCATCCTTCTAGCGTTATCCCAGTTTCAACGTTGGGTCCGCTTACTAGTCTAACCGGTTTTGGCTTAATATCAGCTTTTCTACAGAGCGACTGTCTGACGCCCGCAACTCGAATGGATAGCAATATTTCATAGTTAAGACCAGTGTCAGTTTATTTAGAAGGTACTGAATTTAACGACTGTCAAAGATCTTCATGTCAGATTGTCATGTTGATACATGACAAGTGATAATTTACAATTTAATACGCGCAGCCCGGTAACGGCAATAGGCGCGCCCCCTATTACGTGGGACCTAAAAATTCATGGCGAAATGTGGGTGTAATATTTACACCTCTGCCTACCCCTTCAGGGATACAGGCGTGAGACTATCAAAAAATAAATAATACGCACATAACTCCGAAAAGTCAGTGGTGTGCGCCGTGGATTCGAACCCGATACCCTCTGCATGGCAGTTTGTCAGGCAGGTTATCGCTGTTAAAAATAACCCGTACGCCTTCTATGAGAATGTACCACAGATTCATTCTGTGATTCAAAGACCTCGTCCCTATATAAACATGTACGTTCGCCTTTGTTACAACAATTTTTGTTTCATTGATTTTGTATAGGCTATCAGTGACCTCTTTCTTACATCCTTTAATAATTTGGATGAAGAACAGCTCCCGTGACTCTTTCCAATGTTTTGAAATCGTAAGTATCCGTTCAATACTTAACAATTTCTTTAAAATATCTTCTAATCTAGTGACAAAAATTCCCAGTTTAATTCTGTAGACCGCCGTAGGATGGGCCATAATGCGGCTCATTTGAACTGACAACACAAAGGGCTCAAGTGAGGTGATAAAACCAGTGCTATGCTTTTTTATATGGTAGTAAACAAGGAGGCTGAGACAAGATAAAACATTACAAGTAAGGCGGAAATAATTGTATGTACATACGCACGAAGTAGCTATAAATGTTCGTAGCAGGTTACAGTAAGATTATTCAGTTTAAACATATAAAAAGAGAGCATTAAATTTTCAATGCGCAAAGTTTAAATTTTAACAAGGAATTTACTTTATGATCTAGACGAGAAATAAAAGATTCGAAATCCACACGGGAGAACCATTAATGAGAACTTTACTCAATTCCTAAAGTTGCTATAATAAAGCAATAATTAAAGTGGTAATACTTCAGACTATCACAATCTTTGGTGGATAGTTTTGCTCAAAAATAACTGTTTCATTCTTTGGAAATTTCCTCGGGTCATCTTTATTACTCCAAAGTTAAAACTCAAAGAAAGGCAAGGGTAGTATTGTTAAGCATATTATTTTTAACGTATTACTCAATTGACATAACGAAAGTAATATGCCTATTGTTTCCACCACAAATAGCACTTAGGTCTTTGAACAAATATTTAAAAAAGACCTGTACAGGACAATGGACGTAACAACACATTCTTAAAATAATTTGAAAGCTATCTTACAAGTTGAATTAACCAAGGATATTACTTAAATAATTAATCGTTGAAGCAGAAACAATCTGGGTTGGTGGCTATGCAACAGACGTCGTAGCAGAGGTGCCCTGGGGCTCTCGCAAGATGGACCAACCATTTTGAACCACCCGCTATGTAGAGAGACTTTGGGGAGGCTTATCTCCAGCAGTGGACGTCTATCGACTGGCATGATAAACTGGCTTAAAACATCAATCACAGTTATATTGTATTTCGGTAGTATTAAGAGATAAGCGTTGAAAATTCAGTGGTCGCGAAACGTGCGCTTAAGATCATTTATTGTACTTGTCAACTGTTGAGGCCTGTATTAGCCGCCGACGATTATGGACGACATGAAGATTTATAGTCCTACTGTTTCTCTCGGATAACATTAATTAACAGGTAGTATTACAAGTTATTTATATAATGGAACTACTCATCTCTGATCAATATTAGGATTAAGTCTAAATTTTTTTCATATTTTTTTTTTGTTGCCATACTAATAATAATATTTTCATGATAACTGCATGGAAGGCGTAGTGTATTAACGGCCGTCTCGCCGTTTAAGGCTTGGTATGCGAAATGTTGTAAATTCAATCATCACATGAGTGAGACAACACTATTTGTTATCTGAACAAAATGTTTTTGTTCTCACTCCTGTGTTTTTTATATCCGTTGATTGTATGCTTGAAAAGTCGTCGGCGATACAGAAAGTATTCCTAAAGAGGCAGTTGTCTATTCCTTATAAAACTAGATGATGCTCCGCTCTCGCGGCTCAAAGCGTGATGTTATATACCTTATCTAACGCTGAAATAATACTTCAAATTGGACCAGTAGTGCCTGAGATTAGCGCGTTCAAGCAAACAAACAAACAAACTCTTCACCTTTATGTATTAGTATTAGATATAAGATAATATTGCATCGGTGGTGTACTAAGTACCTATATGTTTAAAAAAAAACATAATTATTACGTTAATGTTAGATATTAGTTACACAGAAGCATAGTGATATAACCTTAATCAAAGTCTGAAATAAAAACATTTCGATGCGGGAAAATAGCCTCAGTCTGTACTTAGGATAAGCTGCGATTGACCTTTAGGTGTTAAGTCTGAACAATTAATATCGGGTAAGTGGTAAATAGCACTTATTAACCTAGCTGGCAACACATTTTTTCGTCTCGACAGAGCAATAATTTATTTATTAACAAATACGCTGGATTATTCTTAGGTTTCACTTTTATTAAATAACATTTTTGAACTACGTATAAATAGGTTTATTAGTGATATCTGTAAATTATCCATAATGCAGCAAGAGAATAAACTCGATTAATAAGGCTCCACTCCTTACCGAACGTAAGACAGCTGTATATATTGTTACTTTACTTCGATTTATTGTAGAGGACACGGAGAGGTTAGTACGCTCCTAGCCGCTCTATTCATACTAAAATCAGCAGAGCTCTACTACTTATAAAGTTCATGAAGCCAAGCAGCCCTGGGATGACGAAATGCTACCAGCGTCTAGGACATTTTCTATTATTTGTCCCATTAGTTCAATGTTACGTGAGAAAAAGTCTAATCAGTTCTAAATATAATAATAGAGCTATTGGATAGAACTTCTGAGAATTAACCACATTTCATTTTCCAGAACGGTGCATCCTAGCTTACACAGAAAGGCAAATCTGAAAAAGCGCTACCATAAATACATTTGTACAATGACTAGCAAACATTAAATACTTTTTTATTTAAAGGATAATAATGAATAATATCTTGACTACTAAAGCTTATTATTAACCGTATAATTGATCTTTTTCCCTGACCTCGAGCCGAAAATGACTCGCAGGCTTAAAATATTTGCTGAACGGGGTTTCACACAATGCCACGGGTCAAAACCAGTCATTAATATTACAAGTGTTATGTTTTGTAAACATTAGTTTATTCTTTCCCAAGAGAACACTGTGCCGCGATGAAATTAAGGTTGATATATTGTCTGGACTAAAAAAAATGTGATACAAATGTGTGACTCCTATGTGAATTATTGTTACATTATAACATTATTTTGCTGAATATTCTTGCTACAAATTATCAATAATATATTGTTTTGTCGCTCTCATCTCAAAAACTGGTGATAAATTTTGTTTACCATATGATGATAGTACACTGCAGCCTTCTATAAAATAAAAAAGGTAACTAAACTGTTTTTTTCTCAATCAACAAAATACGTAATAACATTACATAACTTCACGCCTTTATCTCCGAAGGGGTAATCAAAGGTGTATTACACACCCACACTTTACCAGTTATGTGCCGAGCCTATTGCCATTTATCGGGCACATTGTTAAACGAGTGATAATTATCATTTTTAATACACACATATGTAACTTCGAAAAGTCATACTAGGTGAGCCCAGGATGCTAAATTGGGATTTACTCGGGCGTCATAGAGACCTATTGCTTTGCAAAGCTTAGATGATAAAAATATAAAAATGTTAATAATGTATAATTTTTCATCGGTGGGGAGAGCGGCTATAGACTGAATTTTTTTTTTTAAAAGAGCTATTGCCTTAATCCCTCTAGACAATCATCAGATTATGAGTAAGCACGTCAAGGACGTTAGGATAAAGCATATATATCTTAATCTGACGCGCTTGAATATTTCAAAACGGCGAATTCACTCATTCACATTTGCAACTTTCTAATAATAGCCACGAGTTTGCGTGACACCTAAATCGTCACATTATGCAATAAGAGCCTTTTTAGGTTCACTTGACAGCCCCCTTAAAAAATCTGACACGCTCGATTAATTTAATTTTTTTGCATTTTGAAATCTTACCTACATAGACTCACGCCTGTTTTCCCGAAGGGGTAGGCAGAGGCATATTAAACGTCCACTTTTCGCCAGTGTTTTGATCCCACGTAATAGGTGGCGAGCCTATTGCCGCTTATCGGGTTATTTTGTTTGCCAGACCCTCGTCCGTTGATCGGCAGGTGCACCACTTGCAGGTGAGGTTGGCTTGGGACCATAAGTTCTTGGTAGGAACCCTATGCACCCTAAAATATATATGAAATCTTACCTCCATTATGCAAACGCTCAGATTAACATTCCTTTTACTTTATAAAAAATACGTAGGACATTGATGCTATCAATACCTAACGCGCTCGAATAAATACCGAAATCCCTCCTTGGGCTCCCCTACTATCAGACGTGTACCCGGAGTAACTGGGGATCGAACCCGAGACCATCGTCTCGGCAGACCGTTACGTACAGCACTGGGCTTTCGCATTTTCTTGCTTACTGTATAGTTGTTGTAGTAACTTGCGTTAGCTTAAGTTACAGCCTTATTGAATGCTTCCCAGTTCCACGCATAGACAGAGTAGCATATTAAAAATATTGCTTAGGTATGACAATAAATGGTACGCATATGGTAGAAATTATATTTTTTCAATGTATTTAAACTATTAAAATATTATTTCGTATTGTAGAACTTAGCCAGTAGATAATTACATTTATAAAAATAATATACCCAAATAATGTAGTGGGAATATAATGTTCATGTTCATCTCGTAGAATATACAGGGTGTCACAAGACCCATCACCAAGCCGAAGTTTTGTCGTTTTGGACATCATGCCAAGTCATACTGAGCAAAAATTATACCGGAGACGCAATTTTTTTAAGTATACTATTTTATTTAACTGCAAATAAAAGTGCGCGCGTGTCATTCCCGGGATACCTACTTATCCATGGGTGCATAGGACATCCATGGAACAAATTGGCGGGGTAATTGTATCGATTTTCTACCTAATTAAAAAAAATGTATAGTGACTTTGAGCCTCAATATTTCCTGAACCAGTAATTTCCCAGGAAGTGGTAGCTAAAAATGTTCGTAATGATTTGTACAATATGGGATTTCAGTTTTCGTTAGGGGTCTTTTCAGACCCTGTTTTTTATATTGAGATAAGTTCTAACTTAGTTGCTTGAACGAATTCCATTAATTGGTTTAGCTTATGTATTTAAAAGCTTAACTGTAATCTGCAAAAAAATCAATGCGTTATCATGTACCTACTAAAAAAGTAATACCCTGCAAAAAAATTCAATGCGTTATCATGTACCTACTAAAAAAGTAATACCCGCAAAGCTTAAATCTCAATTTAATACTGATTAGAAACATCTGTTCCCTCCATACTAAGTAGCTTCAACCAACGAAAAGAAGAAAAACATTATACTAATATACAGGTGCGAATATTAATATAAGTGAACGGAAGCAATTTTAGCGCGGTTATAAGCGCACGGAACAAACGTTAGAATAGTCCTCGTAAGGTGAGGTTGCCAACTATATAAAACAGGTGGTAGGAAAGGCTTACATCTTTTATACATGTAGGCCTTTGCTTTGTTTGTTTTGTATTTAATGTTTTAAATGGACAGAACATCATATAATTTACATAAAAAAATTCCAACTGTGATTTTTAGACAACCCCGCACGCGAATAAATCTTGTGTCAAGGGGAATTTACAAACATTCAATCAACGTATATAAAGTATATCCAGTGTGCTTTTGATAACATATTATTATTAGAGTAATGAGATATTGTATGCGGTTTACCAAGTTAAAATATTTTGAGTATAAAACGGTCACCCATTTTTAAAGCGGGCCGTGTTTTAAAGAAATATCCGGAGCTGCGGGCTAATACAGTACAAAAGAAAATATCAAAGCAAAACACACGCCACAACATGCTCAATCACACTGTAAGCTTACAGCGTCTCCATAAACGACGTACCATGAGCGAGTAAGCGATACAGCCTAAGTACGCCGATTCGTAGTGGGTTATTTGTTTTTACAGCTAGCAATATAGCAGAACATGCGGTTTATCACCAACAGAACATTGGTATATTTTCCACAAAATTAAACAACTAAAGTTAAAACGTTTGTGGCGCACGACATTATTGTCGTGCGCCTAATTCGTCGTCTGATTAATTTACTTGAAATGCAGTTTATCTCTGAAATGGGCAACAGCGTGAGACATATAAAGAAATATATCATTATGATATTCGCCAAAACAGGAAAACACAAGGAATCCATAAGCTTATTACGCTATACGTCAGCAATGTGTATTTTGACAATGTATGGCGTACCGGGTACGCATGAGAGATTTTCCATAATGGAAAATAAAGTGAGTCTTTCCATTATGTATTATTCTTTATTGTAATTGATGGCTGCCGAAGCTTCAATAAAGATAACGTCTGAAGGTAAATAAAATTGTAGTCATTTATATCATATTCTGGGGTGCATATGGTTCCCAGGGTGCATATGGTTCCCACCAAGAACTTAGGGTCCCAAGCCAACCTCACCTGCAAGTGGTGCACCTGCCGATCAACGGACGAGGCTCTGGCAATAAAAATATCCCGAAAAGCGGCAATAGGCTCGCCACCTATTACGTGGGATCAAAACACTGGCGAAAAGTGGGCGTTTAATATGCCTCTGCCTACCCCTTCGTGGAAACAGGCGTGAGTCTATGTATGTATGTATGTTATATCATATTCACAGAAAATTACTATTAGCATTATTGTAGTAATGAAAAGGATTATTCTCGCGGCATGGTTTTACTATCGCGTAACGACCTCATCGCGTCTTCGCAGAATGTATGACCTTGTCCAAGATATGTTTAAGCCACGTCAAACGATGAGAAAAGTAGCACGATTAAGTATTTTTTTACGATGAACTTTCCTTATGCCGAGCTAGCGCTGCAAGACGTTAGTCTTTTCATGACTATGCTAGTGTAAGACATGGCGAAACCTCGAGGCAAGTATTAGATAAATCTTCATTTTCAAATAATTACACGATATAGATTCGTTACATAAATAGTGTGATGTATGTATAATTCACTGTATGCAAAGAAAATAAACGTTTAGGTAATCTATGTACAACTCATAGGTACAATGGCGGACTTAATGCTATAAGCATTCTCTACCAGTCAACCATAGGGTGAAGCAGAGATAGGTATGGTAGGTGTACAAATAGTTTTGGTCACGTTAAAAAGATAAGGTGTACTTTACAATTATAACAATAAATACATGGTTATATTATTAAATATATACTATATAATATATACCTACATTAATATATATGCGTATGTAAATTATATATATATATATATAAATAGCTAGCTTTTTTTCGGCGGTAGGCGTTAAAAAGTTGACACATCTTTTCGTAGTTAAAAATTAAAATTTTATTAAAATAATTAGTAAATCTTCATTATATACAAGTAAAGTTCACTTTACCAGTAATTTAAATACAGTTACTATCAGGATTGTGTGTATGACACTTAATTGTAAGTGTTAAGTAACTTACCACCTGCCAGCACTACATCTGAACATATCACTCACATAATCAACTCTACACAAATCATCACTATGTCCCAGTTACAAGCGATTGAGTCGGCACAGAAAAGCCTGGAAGAGAACTTCGCAAGCAGGATGGCAGCACTCGAAGCACAGTTAATCACCGGGAACTCAGCCAAGGACACCGTGGCAAAGGTCGCTGAGGAATTCCGCACATTCCGGGAGCTTGTTTTTAATATCCTTGGATTACTCCGTCAACAAATAGGTGAATGCCACAAACAACTGGATATCATGGAGACCCATCACCGACGTAAGTCACTCCTCTTCTTAGGTGTACCAGAGTCTGACAAAGAGAATTGTTCTGTAACTATCCTGAACATCATACAAAACAAGCTTGGGCTGAAAGACATCTCTGCCTCACATCTAAGGAGGTGTTATAGAATTGGTGTCTCAAAAAAGAACACCAAGCGGCCAATACTTGTATGGTTCGCTGGAGTGGATGCCAGGTCTGCTGTTTGGCATGCCAAGACCTCACTTAAGGGCTCCACCACCTCAGTGAGGGAGTTTCTGACCAGGGCACGACAGGCTGTATTCGGGAAGGCCCGTATTCACTTTGGGATCAAATCTTGTTGGACTCAAGACGGCTATATTGTAGTCAAAGCACCGGATGGAAGCCGCCACAAGTTTGTTGCCGAGGATGAACTCTGCGGGCTGATTAAGAGGTTTCCCGAAGCGTCGGGCAGCACCTCTGGCGCTAGAAGTGAAGCCGCCAGTCTTTCTGATGCAACCGCCAACACCAAAACTGTGATACGTAAATAGTAGTATTTTCGTTTCTTCACTTTATGTATGTATTTATCGTCTTTCTGTTTACGCGTCAATCTTATTATGTATATACCTTTTTGTCATTTCTTATTACTTTGTTTCGAAACTTATTAACTCAAACATCGCTATTTTCTCGCACACTCAAACCAATTCGAATGTTTTGTTTACAATTTCAATGACAATTTATTTATAACCTAACCCGTCAAAATAATGTAGTGACAACTGACAGTTATCGGTTGCGTTCGGAAGTTAGTTCCTATGATATTTTTGTATCCAGTTACAATATGTTTCGTTTTCCCTGTATATTTTTGTTTATTTCTTTTGTATGTGTGTCTGCTGGCAGGTGGTGCGTAAGCACATTTATATAATTGTAGTTAATGATATAATACAAATTTATTTATATTTAGATTTAAGTTTATATATTTTAGTTATCAATTTTATCTAATTAGTTTATGTTATCGGATGTTGATGATGATTCGTTTCATTCTGCTTATGATTCCTCAAACTCTTCTTACAATGACAGCTTTTGTTCCGTTTCTGATTCGCTGGGTGACTTTGTCAGGCGAACATTTGATGAAACTTCAAAGCACATGCTGAATGTCTGTCATATTAATGCCCAAAGTATCCCTAGCCATTACAACGACCTGTTTGAAGCTTTTCGTGATGCTAACGTTCATGCCATTCTGATTTCAGAGAGCTGGCTGAAACCTCATTTACTTTCTACTGCTTACTCTCTCCCCGGTTTTGTTCTTCTACGCAACGATAGGGTGGATAGGAGAGGTGGTGGCGTAGCCATATATCTCCGTAGTACACTCTCGTACAAAATTCTTTTATCTTCACCGCCTAATCATTCTGCTTCCTCTGAGTATCTTTTTCTTGAGGTTTCAGTCAGTGGAACGAAAACCGTTCTAGGAGTAGTATATTGTCCACCCTCCGTTAATTACTTCTCCAGTCTCGGATCGATTCTGGAATCTTTAGGGTCGGAATATGCACACCATATTATCATGGGAGATTTCAACACGGACCTCCTAGCCATCAATTCCTCTCGCTCCCAGAACCTTCTAAAATTGATTGAGTCTGCCAGTCTACACACTCTTCCTCTCGAACCCACTCACCACAACATCGGAGGTGAAGACACTTGGTTAGACTTGATTATTACCTCTGCCCCATCCTGGGTACATTCCCATGGCCAATACCTTGCTCCCTGTTTTTCTCACCATGACCTCATCTACCTATCCTATCTCCTTAAACCTCCTAAACCTCGCCCTAAGGTTCTGCACATGCGTTGTTTTGGACGTATGGATAGCGAGAAGCTGCAAAAGGATGCTGCTCTACTGGATTGGTCTTATTTGTTAGCAGCCAACACCGTAGATGCAATGGTTTCGATCTTCAACAATACTGTAATCGGCCTCTTTGATAAACATGCTCCTATCAGGAGAATGAAATTAAAACGTCCCCCCGCTCCTTGGCTCACTAGGGGCGTTCAAATGGCCATGAGGCGCCGAGATCGAGCTTTCCGGAAGTTTAAAAAGGAGCGATCTGACGAGAACTGGAGTCTGTACAAAACTGCAAGGAATCGGTGTAATCAGATGATACGAAACGCTAAACGCCGCCATATTTTCGACAATATTAATTCTTCTTCCTCTGCTAGTATCTGGAAGTTCCTTGGGACCATAGGTATTGGCAAACAGCAACGGACAACTCCTCAAATTACGACTGGTTTGGATGATTTAAATAATCATTTCACATCGTCTTCTCAACTGGATCTTCAAACCAGGCGTAATACAGTTGACTATATTGCTGGGCTTCCCCGTCCTAATGTTGCAGCATTTCATTTTTCTCCAGTTGCATTGGGTGAGATCAAGAAGATTATCCTGTCTATTAAATCCAATGCTGTGGGCTTTGATTCTATCAGCCGCCGCATGATAATCCCGATCCTTGACCATCTTATCCTTCCTATATCCCACATTGTGAATTTTTCAATTGACAGTGGCTCTTTCCCCTCCCTGTGGCGTAAAGCCTTTGTTATTCCGCTGCCTAAGATCAAGAACCCTTCTCTCCCTAACCATTTCCGTCCTATCTCTATCCTGCCTTTCCTATCTAAAGTGCTGGAAGCCTGTGTACATAAGCAGTTGTCTGAATTCGTGTATCAAAATAACTTGCTTAGTCCTCTGCAATCCGGATTCAGGCCAGGCCACAGCACGACTTCTGCACTCCTCAAAGTGACTGGCGATGTTAGGGCAGGCATGGAGGACACTAAAGTCACTGTACTGACTTTGGTTGACTTCTCGAACGCCTTTAACACCGTCAGTCACGATGTCCTTCTATCTATCCTCTCCTATATCATGATCTCTCCTGATGCACTGGAATGGTTCTCATCGTATCTTCAGGAACGCCAGCAGTCTGTTCGCTGTGATGAAAGGTCATCTAGTTGGCGCGACATTAGCTCTGGTGTTCCTCAGGGTGGCATTCTCTCTCCTTTACTATTCTCTATTTTTATTAACTTCTTAACTCCTAATCTTCGCTGTTCGTATCACCTTTATGCTGATGACTTGCAGTTATACTCCCAAGCGAGAGTGGATGATATAACAGTGGCCATTGCTGATATGAATAGGGACCTTGAGTCAATGATGGCCTGGTGTAATAAATTTGGCTTAGCCGTGAACCCAGCAAAGTGCCAGGCCATTATTATAGGCAGTCGCCGCTTAATACCCAGCATAGACTTAAAAACGTTACCGCCAATCATGTTTAATGGCTTGGTTATTCCATACTGTTCTGAGGTAAAAAACTTAGGTATACACATGGATACTACTCTCAATTGGCAAGCGCAGGTGACGAAAGTCAGTCAGAGGGTCACTGGAACTCTTAGAGCACTTTACCGGTTCAAGAATTTCCTTCCTTCCAAGACCAAGACAATGCTTGTGCAGGCCTTAATATTTCCCATAATCGACTATGGTGATATGTGCTATTATGACCTGAATGCAGAACATCTCAATAAGTACGACCGACTTCTCAATAACTGCATTCGATTCATTTACAATCTTCGTAAGTATGACCACGTCTCTACTTATCGTTCCGAACTTAAATGGTTACCAATTCGCCAGCGCCGGTGTTTGCGTGCTCTCACTACTCTCTTCTCTATTCTCAAGTCTCCTTCCCCCCCAATTTATCTCACGCCATACTTCCAATATCTATCTTCCTTAAATGATAGAAATCTCCGTTCTTCTCATAATCTTCTTCTTTCTTGCCCTAGTCACACTACTGGGTTCGTCAACTCTTCCTTTGTTGTGCAGTCTATTCTCTTATGGAATACACTCCCTCCTGAAGTCAGAATGTCCACTAACCGTTTTACATTCAAAATCATAGTACGAGAGCTTCTTTTCAAGAGATTAGAGGAATCAGCACATCACTCTCATCCATTATTATAAGTATTTATGTATATGTAGTATGTATATATATTTAGGTTTATATATGTATATATATATATTTATGTATAAGTAAGTTTATATAGAACTATTTATTGTGTATGTATTATATCCCTATTATGTATAAAATAATTATTAAGTTACACAATAATTATTAGTATTAAGTCATAACTACTACTCTAGTTAACAGTCTAATTGCACCTACCACTTTTATCTCTTCACCACCTTAAGGTTGACAGGTAGAGAATGCCTTATGGCATTATGTCCACCTTTGTACATTGTTTGTGCATAAATTTAAATAAATAAAATAAATAAATAAATAGGTGTATAATACAATGATTAAGATGATGGTGCCAATGGTCCCTTTCGGATATGTTCACGTACCATAGACTTAAACTTCCAGCGGTTCAACGCCTTCCTGATCTCTAATGGAAGGGCATTCCAGAGCAGAACTGATTGGACTATGAACGAAGAGTGCACAAGACCAGAAGAATGTCATGAACATAAAAGCAGAAGATTATTAGAGGAGCGGAGATCTTTTGCGTGATAGGAGCCTAAATATTGGAAATAAGATTGAAGGTAAGCAGGGGGAGTTGGAGAATGAAGAAGAGAGAATAGCGTTGTGAGTGCGCGCAAACTCCGGCGCTGACGAATGGGGAACCAGCGTAGTTCGGAACGAAAAGCAGACACATGGTCAAACTTGCGAAGATTATAAATAAATCGAATGCAGTTATTGAGAAGACGGTCAAGTTTATCGAGAAGATGTGCATTCAGGTCGAAACAACAAACATCACCATAATCGATGACCGGGAATAGTAAATTTTGCACTAACGTCACCTTTGTCTTTATGGGAAGAAAATGTTTTAGGCGATAAAGAGAACGCATGGTCCCGGTAACTCGTTTGCTCACATTGGTGATGTGAGTTCGCCAACTAAGAGTGTCATCGATATGTAATCCTAAATCCTTTACATGTGGTGAAATTTCGATTACAGTACCATAAAAAATAACAGATGGAAGAGATGACACTTTTACACAGCACATCATACGGTTGCCTCCTATAATAACAGCCTGACACTTAGAAGGGTTCACGTACAAGTCGAACCTATCGGACCAATGTTTGATTGCTGCTAGGTCACGATTCACAGCTTCAATAGCATCAGATAGATTTTCTACCCTGGCCTGTGAATACAACTGCAAGTCATCGGCGTACAGATGATAAGTACACCGAAGGTCATGGGTTATGAGATTGATAAACACAGCGAACAGAAGAGGAGATAAAATACCGCCCTGTGGAACGCCAGAGTCAAGAACACACCAAGATGAACAGGATTCATCAATGCGTACCGCCTGCTGACGCTCCCGAAGATATGAGGAAAACCACTTTTTACACTTTCAAAATTAATTATAAAAAACAGAGTATTGTTCTTGACACAGTCCATCATCAAAAGAAATATTAATCGATTTTCAACTTTCGCGATTTGTATACATCATACAATATTATTTTGCGGGTATTAGTCGCGATAATTTACTTATTTAAAGGCATAAATACCTTTGTTATTCTCCTACGTTTCTACTGGCTTGCAACGGTCGTGGTCGCGGAGGGACTGATGTCAGCTCAGCGCCGTCCTTGTGAAGCGCGGATTTCGGCAGCTAGCCTCACTTGTTTTATATTTTTGATTTTTATCCACACCGTCGGTACCTCGACAAACTACACTTATGACGTCTACACACTGATGAGTGGTTAAAAGAAATATTGTCAACTACAGGATAGCCGCAGCTACGCCCGCATATTTGTGTATATTTAACTCCTTTTGCCCGATCCCGTGGAAATTTCGGGAAATCCCTTCTTAGTGGATTCCTACGGTCCCCAAAGATCATGTTATCATACATGCAAAATTTCAGCTTCTCCCGCCCAATAGTTTTTGCTGTAGCTTATCTGTCAGTCAGTCAGTAATGCAAGAGTTTTCTGTATACAGATGTCTTTCTGTAGAAAGCAGGATGTGCGGGACTATATGGATGTGCTGCCGTCTCCTCTAAGATGAAGTGTTAATCAACTTTACAAACTTATAAACAAACTTACCAAGATGGTTGTGATTGTGACGAGCGAAGCGTGGTGAGGCGGGCTCGAGCGGTGCGCCGTCGCAGCGCACCTCGGCCTTGAGGCGCGAGCCCGTGCGCGGGTTCACTTGCACACCGCCCGCCGTCACCGTTCCGCTGTCACCCTGGGAAAAAAGCTGTGTATATGAATCTGATAGAGGAAACTTAAAATATTGTGAGGATATTTATGCCCACAGGCTGATAATTACGTCTCCACAGTCTTTCTTGATGTAAAAAACACGATTGAGGTTACGATGTTTAAAAATCGATCCCTTCAAATGGCACCTGAACGTCCGTGACTGTGTAATGGAACAATACGTCTTTATTACACCGCTGTACATCTTGATTCAATTTTGTAAATACGTAATGTTATAATGTAATTAAATAAAGGAATTAACACTACAGCACACGCGCGGCCTACTATAGTAGACCAGGGTAATTCTTATTGCAATAACTTTTTAGTTACGCGCGCTAGAACTTAGTGATTCCAGGTAATCCTCGTCCGGTATATTTGTCACAACTTCAGTACCCTGCACAGCACCAGCGCTCGCGCATGCGTAAGCAGTTTGGCACCAAAAGCTCCGGCCGACTAAAGTAGTCCACGCGTATATTGATGTATCAAATTCTGGTATGTAAGTTTTGATGCATTATCGATTGGTAACGCTTTCAAGTTGTTCTCTTGTGACTAAAAATATATTTTTACGTAAGTAAATCAAATAAATAATTATAAAATGATGTATCATTTACATATGTTTTTCTTATTTTAGCTCTTTTTACAAGTTTACCTACGTCATGGAAGTTCAAAGCTTCAAAATGAAGGACAAACAAAGGTTCTCTTTTTGGTTTTCAAAAAGACGCTACCCTTGTGTCTTACGTTCCAAAGAAAAACAAGGCCGTCACTTTACTGTCTACAATGCATTACGATGCAACTATCGATGCTGATACAAACGAAGAACGGAAGCCGGAGATTGTAATTTTTTACAATCGTACTAAATGTGGTGTAGACGTTGTAGATAAAATGTGCTTGCATTGTAGTGTTCTACGAAACAGCCGACGATGGCCGCTAACAATATTCTTTGATTTAATGAACATTGTCGGAATCAATGCTCTGGTAATGAACCAAATGAACGCCCCCGACAAAAAAATTGTCAGGCGTAAGTTTTTACACGAATTGTCCTTCAGTTTGATAAAACCATCCATTGAAACACTACCCCAACAACTTAAATTCAGGATAAGAGCACTTTGAGGTAGCACAGTTCAAAAAACCTAAGAGGCTCAACACGATTTAACACCAAAGATGGGACGAGTTGGTCGATGTGCACTCTGCTTGAGAGCCCGCAATCGGTAGACAAAAAAGTGGTGCAAGACTTGCAATAATTGGATTTGTCCCGATCACCAAGCAGTAGTGTGTCCTAAATGCTGTGAAAACAAAGAAATTTGTAACTAAATTTAGTTTTAAGTTAGAAAAAATACACGTTGATCTCGGAAGTGCCATTTTTGTAATTTTTTCTTATATTTTCACAAAATTTTTGATTTTTCAGTGTTCTTAATTATTTAGTTGAAATTTAGGTTATAAAACTAAGTAAAATAAATAACTTTTCCATTCCATTTGTTGTTTTAATCAGATAATTAGGAATATACAATATATTGACATTTTAAAATGGCGTTATATAGTAGGCCACGCGTGTACTCAAGTAAAAAAAAGAGGCGCGTGTACTGTAGTGTTAAAGAAACCTCATCTTGGGAAATTACTTGTAGCTCTTATCATCAACATCATCATCAGTCTTAAATAGTCCACTGCTGGACTAGGCCTCTCCTTTGAAAGAAGGAAATGGCCTACTATACCACGCTGGCCAAACCGGGTGGTATAGGGTTTGTATCAAGTTTTCCTTCTCTTACAGTGCTGTTCTCTGCATAATATGCTCCCTCTGTTGGCTCTTACGACACCCATGGGATGATATGGGGTGGTGACATTCCGTATTCTTAATCCGTCACCACACGGACAAGCTAGCTGTTATACTGCTAATCAAAGGCTAGTCAAACTTAGAACCCATCTTTCTGCGTCTTAAATTAAAAATAATATGCATACAGCATTTCAATATCAAAACCTCTACTTTTTCTATACCCTAGTAACGATTTAGGTATGTTTCCACACACGTGGCTCACTGACGTGAAGCATGTAAAATATTAAATATGAGAGGCACGAGGCTAAATGGTTACAGTGCATATTAATTAAAAGCTCCCACTTTGCAGTATCTCGCTGTCTGGGGCCACCGGCATTCTAAATTTGAACTACACATCTTTTTTAGGGTTCCGTACCTCACAAGGTAAAAAAAAGGAACCCTTATAAGATTTTTGTCCGTCAACGTTCTTGTCCGTCTGTCTATCTGGCTTGTTGTCCGTGTGTCACCACCGACAAATGAAATTTATACCAGATGCTGAGGTCTATGGTTCCTATTAGGTGTATAAAATCAGGGTCCTGGGTCAACCCGATAAAAAGATATGGTCAAAATTAGATTTTTGCGAAAACTTGTAAGTACCAAAATTAACCTTAATTTTTAACTTTTTTTATTTTTGTAATTTTTCATTTACTCGTGCTGTGAGACCTTGGTTTTAACCAAAATTGACAATTCTAGGTCAACCGTAAGTACCCTATAGGTTTTGGGTCGAAAACCTATATAGGTTTTCTTGATTCTATGATTCTAGTTCAACGGGAACTACCATATGGTAGTTCCCGTTGAACTAGAATCACGAAATTTGGCCAAAAGCAGGGTGTTACAGCACAAATAAAGGAAAAATTACAAAAATAAAAAAGTGGAAAATTTAAGGGTGTCCCCATACATACATAGTAGACTCCATTTAAGATAGTCCTCAAAGTTGTATGGGCGCTCATACAGATTTAGAGGACTAGCGTAATTAGCACCAACCTCAAATAAGGTAAAATGCGTACGAAACCCTCGGTGCGCGGGTCAGACTCGCACTTGCCCGAATTTTTTATTATAAGATACGGACCTCCACCACATTTCAACATGCAACGTGTGATAGTGGCACTATGTGATCGAAATTAAATATTTTACTTGTAATTGGTACTACTAACATTATGATAAAATAGTTTTACCGAATAGGACCTTTATGGTTAGGTGATATTAACAGCTGCTTTCCAATAACAAACAAAAATAAAAGCCATTCACTAGCCGCCAATCTATTTTCACCACAAAGACCAAAATACGATGAGTCGATTGCAATATTATTAAAATCTGTGAACATATCGTTACGCTTCAGAAAATTCATCAATCCATTGAGGAAACTACCCATTGAGGAAACTTTCGCATTAATCGCATCGACAGTTTGTACACGAGCGAACCAAACTTTGTCCTTAATTTATAAGCTTGGTGTCAACGGATTAACAGGAAAATGGACTAGGTGTTACAATAAATATGCATCGAAAGAATAAAGTGGATACCTTATGGGGTAGCAACAGTGGAGGTGAGAAGGGTCATTTTATTGCGTCATCAGTTAAACAGCGGATAATGATGCTGTTTAAAGATCTCTGCCAATAGGGATTAAATGTGATAGTTGTCTACGCATTTTTAGATTGGGCACTTCAAATAAAGTGGTTTATTTCCATGAAAATGTTTCTACATTTTAGTGGCATGAAAATGAAACATAATAATCTAAAGTAATTTTCGTTGAGCGACAGCGTATTCTCGCAGACGAAACAGTACAAATTACAGCCTTTCTATTGGCTGGACAGAAATAACGAAGGTTGTAAGTAATACTAAGAAAAGGTTTCGAACGGACAAATAAAAAGAGATAAAGAAATAAAGGACTTATTCATAACTTGCTAGACTTTCTTATCAATAAACTATTTTGTCTATTCTTAAACAAATCTCAGTTCAGCGCGACTAGAAAGTTTAAAAAAAATAAAAGCTTTACCGGAGAAAATATTATTAGAAGTGTTATGCGTTTTGCAAGTTTTCGACGTTGTAGTTTTTCCTTCACCTCCGAAGCTTTTCCCCTGGTAGAATATGTGGAAGTCCTTTAATTGGAGTTTATGAGGGTACGATGTATTACTAGTTATATTTTGCGAGTATTTATAGTCAACGTATGGACATACCTATTACTTATCGTGTAAATTGGTCACTTTACTATGATTCATATAAATCCGAACCCTTTTATTACGGCATAGGCAAAATTTAGTGATTAACGAAGGATGTTTAATCGTGGTATACTTTTCAGTCGTTGTTTGCCATGTTTTTAGACTGCATACATAGAGAGATCGTTTATGAAGCAATACAAAACCATCATTACCGTCCTAGCGTTCTACCAGTTTCATCCACTTTCACAATGGAGCTCGAAATCTGCTTTCTAGTTAGAATTTTTTTTTTTTAAGATATCGATTATGGCAACAATTTTATTTTAAAGCAATTTAAAAAATTGTAAGCTAATTACTTGGCAATCAGAAACCGCGACTTAAACACGAAGTGTTCAAAACGTTCCTATACTGTGTTATTTCGAAATAATTCCTTCCCACTCCTACCAATTATGTAGATATAAGATAAGATATAAAATTTCGAAGTCATTTTCACTGACAACATCATTTAGGGTTTATGTCTTTATTTCTCAAATTGTTACAATTTCCAGTGTTAAATGAGGCGCCCCAGTAAGTAATTACACAATACTTGTGTTGGGGCTGTCTCGCTTCTTCCCCTAATTTTAACATAAACAATATGAGACCATTTTAGTACTAATAACAAAGCTTCTTTATATAAAATTAGTATACTATTAAAAAAGGAAAATAGGAAAATAAAAAACATGCTGTGAATAGTGTGTGTTGTAGAGTGTATAATGTGTGTGTGTGTGTGGTTTGTGTGTGGGTGTGTGTGTGTGTGTTGTGTGCTCATGTGCTCATTTGTGTATGGTATTATGTAATATTTTAAGTAAGTCTTACCAGCAATTGTTCCGTTTCCTCGTAATCTAGATTTTCAAGCCAATCCCTGATTACTTTTTTACATTCACGCAAAATCATAGGATGAAACTTTACTTTTTCATTAATTTTGTTATAAACAAATGCTGACTGAGTTACATATTGCCGTTTTGCGAATGCAGAGCGTACTCTTTGTGATTGAGCCACCGTATCTTTTCGTCTTTTCTTATGTAGAGCCGGATTGAACGGTATGGATTTGTGTAGATATAGGGTCGTATTTAAATAGTAAAGCTTACGCACTGTCAGCAAACCACTAATTTTATATAAATTGTATGTAGAGTGTCTATACGGTAGAAAGTACATCACTTTTATAAGTGACCGCTGGGCTCTCTCCAGCTTAAGGAACTTAGTTTTCGTAGCACCTCCCCAAACTGGAATACAGTATGTGATTACTGATTGAGCCAACGCGATGTAGATGTTTTTTAATAGTTTAGGAGACATAACATAGCGCAATGTTTTAAATACCCAAATTAGTTTCCTAATGCGAGCCATAATTGCATCAATTTGAGGGTGCCAGGTCAGACACTGGTCAATTATAATGCCCAAGTATCTCATAGTGGTCACCCTTTGGACATCCTGACAGTCACAGTTGCGATCTTGATATGAATGTTGATTTTGGTGGTATTGATGGTTAGTACACTCATGGATCTTAATTCTGAAATCAACACCCGGTTTTGATCTTAGACTTGGTGAAAAACAAATATAGTTCGTCTTTGAGATATTAAGGGTTAGGAGATTTGTTCTTAGCCAGCCTGCCATCACAGCCAGTCCACGTTCAGCAGTATAGCGTACATCATCCCAACTCCGACCCGAATAAACAACTGCTGTATCATCAGCATATGAGTATATTGTCCCGTCACTGCTTCCAAGGTTACACAGTTCATTGATGTATATTAGAAACAGTGTCGGGCCAAGTACGCTCCCTTGTGGGACGCCAAAAGTAACTCTTTCTAGTGTACTATAGCAATCACCGATTCTGACTTGCTGTCTTCTACCCCGCAGATAACTGTCAAACACAGAAAGTGGCTTACCCCTAATTCCGATTGCTTCAAGCCTCTGCACAAGGATGGGGATAGAGACGGTGTCAAACGCCTTTTTTAAATCCAAGAACACAGTTATGCATTTTTGTCCGCTGTCTATTCTGTCAACAATTTTAGATGTCAGTGCAGTAATAGCATCCTGAGTTGAACGTCCTTGCCTAAAACCATATTGAAAAGGTGAAAGAATTTTGTATTTATTAAGATAATTGATTAGTCTCTTATTAAGAATCTTTTCTATTATTTTTGCAATTGCCGGCAGAATAGATATGGGTCGGTAATTATTGACGTCATTCACGTCTCCACCCTTGTGCACAGGTGTAACTAACGAATACTTTAGGGCGTTTGGAAATATTCCTGATTCGAAACACAGGTTGGTTAATCGACATATGAGTGGAACCACGAAGTCCCTTGACAACTGTAAGAATTTTGTGGGTATGCCGTCCCACCCAGGAGCACTTTCTGAATCCAGGGCCATGAGTATTTCAAGAATCTCTATTGGGTCTGTTTCAAGCAAGACAAAAGAAGAACCCTGCGAACATGTACCTGTTGTAATAACCGGTACCGAGTCAAATCCATTTTTATCTATAATTGCTTCAGCTAATTGTTGACCAATGACTGCAAAAAACTGGTTTACACGGTTTAACGAATCTAAAGGGTGCGGTGTTATTTGGAGAAGATTTTCGTTACATGTTTTAGGTTTTTTGTAGTGGGTGATAGCATTTATATTTTGCCAAAGTTTTCTGGGCTTCTTTATAGAGCATGCAATCTGGTTTTTATTGAATTGTCTCTTAAGCTTTTTTATCAAATTGGAGCAAAACGTACGAAAACGTCTGTATGTTATTTTTAAGATTATGTTGTAAGGATCCTTTCTTATCTTATATTGCATTTTGTTTCTAAGTCTAATACAGCGTAAAGCTCCGCCAGTTATCCACGGTTTCAGAGTAAGTCTAGAACTAGAAACTTTTATAGTTTTAGTGTTTGTGAGAAGGGACGTCTTGATCACATCTATTAACTTATCTGCTAGAATGTTAGGATCGCTACATTGGTATAATAATGAGGTATCTATGTTTGTAAGAGTTTCATGGGCATATTCAAAGTTAATAATAGTTTTAAATTTGTGATTTATTTTATTTTGGTATTTATGGGTTACTTTTAATAATACCATTGCGTGATCAGTTATAGATGTGTTCAATACAGCCACAAATGCAGAGTTTTTAGACTGATCCAGTTTCAAAAGTACATGGTCAAGGCAGCTCTCTTCCCTGGTAGGCAGACAATGTCCCGGGAGAAAACCATGAGTACCCGTCATATTTAGGTATGATAATCTATTTGTTCGCAGTTGTGATGAGTCTGATTGTCGTTCTATCAAGTTAATATTTAAATCCCCTACAAATATAATGTTTTTGTGTGTTTGAATACTTTGTAGATGTTGATCTAGCGAGTTAATAAAGTTATCTGCTGACAAATTAGACGGAGACCTGTAAATACCGATAATGGTGTAGTTAAAAATAGTTATTTGCAAAGCAGAAGCATGGGTAAGACTAATTTCAGATACTTCTGATAAATGACTATCATGCACGTATGCAACCACGCCGTCGTTTTGATTGAGATGCTTTGATGTCGAAAAAGCCGTATAGCAGTTAAGAATAGGTATTGGTTTGCTATCGTTAAGCCTACACTCAGTCAATATTAATACATCAATTTTTAAAGCTATCTGAGACAAAGTTATTTGAAAATCTTCAAAATTGCTGTAAATGCTCCTTATATTTTGAGTTAAAACAGATAGAGTGTGATTTTTATCTTGTCCAATTGTAGTCACGTTTTCAACGTCAAGGATAGCAGATTTTGCAACTTCAATATTGTCTAATTCCTGAAACGCACTGATGGCACTATCCATAATTGAGAAGGGTTACTGGAAAGTGTATCATGCAGTTGTAATAGGTGCTAAATATCTTAAGGGCGTGAGCCTGTGCGACATCTAAAATAGTTTTTTGCATGTGACCATTTATGTACAGTGCTACGAATATACGAGTATAATATACATGTATGTGAAGAAGGTGAATGTGAAGTGGGTGAAGGTGAAGTGTGTAATATTGTGTAGCAATTTTATTTACTATTATTATTTGTATTAGTATAAAATAAAAACTATAACTAGTAACATATGACATCCGATGTATGAAAATGAAAAGATACATGATTACTTCAGTTCCAGTATAGAATAGTCATGCAGTTTGTAGCAGGTGGTGCACCTGAGCTTCGCTCTTAATAACTATGGCTCGCGAGTTCTCGTCTTTCTTTACAAGCACACGTCCGTACGATGTCCAGCAGAATTTATATTTCTTGGTATTTGATAAGTCTCGAGCTAGGAAAAATAGGCGAGCGGCTTTGGGTGTGAGATTTTCCGAAATAAACACAGGAGCTTCCGAGTTGTTCGTCAAACCGAGTTGTTTTGCCTGAATTTTTACTTTGTTTTTGATGTTATAGGACTTAGCCCTTTTTAGTAAGTTTGTTTTCAAAATAGTCGAGGCAGTTTCTATAATGATGGGCGTATTAGTGGAACCTTCCTTCTTAGCAGGTAATCTGTATATGTCCTTGATATCACGTGACTCCATCTCGACACCTATATTTTTAGACAGGTTGAGGACCATATTAACTAAGTCATCACAACTTTCTTTGGGTGATTTCGGAACATTTTTGAGTTCTATGCATGTTTTTCTTGCACCGCGTTGAACTTCTTCGAGTTTGTCTTCTAGTATAGTAATGTATTCTCGATCCTTTTTCCCCTGTAACTCTAGCAATTCTATTTTCTTCTTAAATTCTTCATTCTTAGCCGTTAAATCAGTGATTGAACATTCTATATTGTTATTAATAAGTTTAATTTCGTTGAGATTCGAAGTGATGTTTTTTAATTCCCCTTGTTGAGCATTCGTAAAGGATTCTAACATTAGTTTGATTTCCTCCTTAAATTTACTGAATTCCGCGGGTAGGTCTTCGTCTCTCGGTCTTTTATTTCTCATTGCAACGAAATTGGGAGGGGTGCTGTCTCCCAATTCAGGAATATTCGTATCAGATAACGATTTGTCCATTTCACTAAGTGCAAAGTACTAGGGCGCTATGAATACAAAGCGTAATGAGTTTGAGTTGCTAATCACCTGTGGTAGGAGGCGCAAGCGCCGGTCAAAGAGCCCAATGATGCGTTGAAGGGGCGGGGACAGTCCTTGTGGGAGGCGGCGCTTGACCTTGAGTGGTGAATGTCCTTGTGCTGTCACTAATGAGCTAATTACTCGTGTAACCAATTACAGTGCCAATACGTAGTGCGTGCGTTGATTTGTCGCTACGAAGTTGAGATACCAGGGTGTCAGGTTTCAAGAAGTATTATGTGCGTTACTCACGCATTAGCTGACTGGTTCTCCAACACCTCTTTACACTTGCTGCAGGCCTTGTATTGCACTGAATTTAATTTAATTTAATTTTGGTAAATAATTTAATTTTAAAAATCTGTACGGGTCTAATGCACGTCTACACCTAGTGGCGGTCCGAGGGGAAGGGGGAAATGTAAATGTTTGTAACTCATTATAATACTTCGAGTTCACGTAATATACTTCTAAATCACATAAGCACTTTTACATTCGCGGCTTAATGTTATAGAGACAGAATCTGCTTTGACACCGGACTTATCAAGAACTTTTAATGGTCACGACTTCGCGACTAAAATTATCCAATCAAAGTCCAAAGTTTGATATGACTTTTTAATAAATTTCTGGTAAGAACTCAATTCAATTTTGAAATATAAATATTTGAATGAGTGCTTAGTAGATATTTAATTTAATTTATAAGATTGACTTATTTTGAAGTATATTGGACAGGACGATCAAATCTTTAAAAAAAACTTATACATTAGTAACCATAAAATTGGCACAGCAAACGTTCAGTGTGCCAAATAAGCATTTTTTTATTTTTGCCTGTCTGAAAGTAGCGTAAGAAGCGTTGCTTAGTTGTATGCCAAAATAAAGTTATTTTTTAGGTTACCTTACCTCCAAATGAAGAAACGGAACCCTTATAGGATCACTTTGTTTTCCATCCGCACATTAAGCTGTGAAAAAACAAGCTTCTAAACCAACGCAATCAAAAGATACAGCCGTTTATGCTGCAAATTTCCGCAAATTTTCGAAACTTGCAAGGGAATCAAAACCTACAGGGTACTTCCCGTGAACTCAGAATCTTGAAATTTGGTACGAAGCAATGTATTATAGCACATATAAAGGAACAATTGCGAAAACCATAAATTATTAGTTACATTGTGTCATAAAAATATTTTTGATAATTTTAAATCAATTACCAACTGCCTCGTTGGTCTCGCGGCATAAATGTGCGCGTGGGATAGGGAGGTCTCGGGTTCGATTCCCGGGTCGGGCAAAGTGTTATTGGGTTTTTCCTTTAAGAAATTCTCAATAGCAGCACGGAGTCTGGTAATGTGCCCGGTACGGCAATAGGCTCACCCCCTATTACGTGGGACCCAAAAATTTATGGCGAAATGTCGGTGTAATATTACACCTCTGCCTCGCCCTTCTGGGATACGGGCGTGAGTCTATAAAAAATAAATAAAGTTATTACCGTTTTCTCATGAATGCGTAAAGGTATTAAATTGAAATTCATATCAAATACTCAAGTGTATAATATCTCTAAGATGCAACAAAATCAAACTTCTATGTCAACGCAATAAAAAGAAACAGCAATTTAAGCCGCATATTTTCTCGCAACTACTCGCAAGGGAATCAAAACCTACAGGGTACTTCCCGTGAACTCAGAATCTTGAGATTTGGTACGAAGCCATGTCTTATAGCACAGATGATGGAAAAATTGCGAAAACCGTTATTTTTTTGTTACATCATATAAAAAGAATATTTGTATTTATTTTAAAGTTACTACCCCTTTCCTCATGAACGCGTAAAGTTATTAAATTCATACAAATAATCGGGTCTATAATACCTTTAAGCTATAACAAAATCAAACTTCTATCTCAACGCAATCAAAAGAAACAGCAATTTTAGCATATTTTCAAACTCGCAACTACTGGCAAGGGAATGAAAACCTACAGGGTACTTCACGTAAACTCAGATTCTTGAAATTTGGTAAGAACCAACGTCTTATAGCACAGATGAAGGAAAAATTGCAAAAACCGCAAAGAACATTGGCCAAATTGGACCTGAGCGTGTACACATATGTTATATACATACATGAAAAAGTTCGTAATTTTTCAAAGTTATATAAACAGTTAAAAATATCTCATAAAAAGCCAAGAAAAAAAGATATTTTTTTTTATCATCGTACATTTTGTTGCAAACAGAATGTACCTTATTAACGTTTCATTTCGTATAAATTATTTTATCGATTATACTTAAATACATTATTTTCATTTTTAATAGTTAAGTAGCGGTAAAATATTTCACTTAATAAGTAAATATCACAATAACTCAAAATCTGTTTGTATTATTCATTTTATTAAATATAAAACTTAACAAAAGTAAAAATAGCATACACATTTTGCTAATAAGCGTATAAAGAAACGTGATTTGTTATTGACGCTATCCTTGATATCGATTGACAGTTGCGATCCCCTGCGTTTGTTGTGAGCAAGTTGTGAGTTTGTGATACGTTTTTTATGCGATTTTGGATTTGTCTGACCCCAGCTTTTTTAAACGGACTGATAACTACCGATTCTGATGATTACCCTGTGCTTTGCCTTTCTGGACACCGATTTAGCCCTCGATTTGGATTTTTGGATTGTGTTCGATCACAGTACAATAATTATTTTATTTATTAATTTATTCTTCATATACACAAAGAATATAGGCGGACTTAATGCCTTGGGCATTATCTACCAGTCTACCTTAGAGTGGTGCAGAGAGATAAGAAGTAGGTGTATTATATGATGTACCTAGTTTACGAAAAATTACTAATTATTAAATAATTGGTTATACTAAATATACATACTTACATAAATATATATTATGATAAAAATACATAAACGTAATACACACACAATAAATGCAAATATTTATTTAAATATATATAAATATATAATATATAAATATATAATATATATAAATATATAATATATATAATTACAACTAAAATGATGAGATGCGTAAAATTATAGACTTACTTAAACTGATACATGTAAATATACATATGTACATGAACATATACACCTAGTTAAGATATCGACTTATGATACATTCAAGGAATCAGCCAACAAGAGTTCCCTTACTTTGGACTTGAATATGAATTTGGTTTTGGCCATTCTGATCTCGGGAGGAAGAGCATTCCATAGAAAAATAGATTGTACGGTGAAAGAGGAGTGTAGGAAACAAGATCTGTGAGTAGGAACCATGAGTTGAAGATTATTAGAGGAGCGAAGATTTCGCTCATGATTAGAACATAAGTACTGAAAGTAAGGAATCATATACTGAGGAGAAGTAGGAGATGTGAGAATAGTGTATAGGGTAGTGAGAGCACGCAAACTACGGCGCTGACGTATAGGGAGCCATTTTAATTGGGAACGATAAGTAGACACATGGTCATACTTACGAAGATTAAAAATGAATCGAATGCAGTTATTCAGAAGACGGTCAAGTTTATTGAGAGGATCTGCATTCAGGTCAAAGTAACATACATCACCATAGTCGATCAGTGGGAAAATCAAAGTTTGCACAAGCATTGTTTTGGTCTCGGAAGGGAGTAAGTTTTTAAGGCGGTAGAGAGCGCGCAGGGTACCGGTGACCTTCTGACTTACATGTGTCACCTGAGCCTCCCAATTCAGGGTGGTATCCAGGTATAGCCCGAGATTTTTTACCGTAGGATGCAGTTCGAGTTCCGTAGAAAATGATGGCTGGTAGTGTTGCTAAGTTAAGTCTGCTTAGGATTCGTTGGCTACCCACAATTATGGCCTGGGTTTTGCAGGGATTTACGGTGAGACCAAACTTGTCAGACCATATCTTTATGGTCATCTCTATTATCCCTATTAACCTTGTCAGTGGCCTCTGCTACGCATTCCACACTTACATGGGAATAAATCTGCAAGTCGTCGGCATACAAATGGTAAGCGCACCGAAGATGTTGAGTTAGGAGATTTATGAAAATAGAAAATAAAAGAGGAGAGAGGATGCCGCCTTGAGGAACGCCAGATGTGACGTCGTCCCACCTCGAGGATGACTCATCGAGGCGGACAGACTGCTGACGACCTCGAAGATAAGTTGAGAACCAATCTAGAGCGCCAGCCGAGACCTTGAGATGGGAGAGGATAGACAAAAGGACATCGTGACTGACGGTATTGAAAGCATTTGAGAAATCGATCAACACAAGAACAGTGATTTTGGTGTGTTCCATAGCCTCTCGAATATCGCCAGTCACTTTTAGGAGGGCGGAGGTAGTGCTATGACCAGGCCTGAAGCCTGACTGAAATGGGCTCAACAAGTTATTGTGGTAGACAAAACGAGACAATTGTTTATTCACACAGGCCTCAAGCACTTTGGATAGGAAGGGTAAGATGGAAATTGGCCGGAAGTGTTGAGGAAGAGTAGGATTGGGGATTTTGGGTAGAGAAATTATGTGGGCTTTGCGCCACAAGGAGGGAAAGGTACCAGAGGTAAGTGAAAAGTTTATGATGTGGGATATTGCCGACAGGAGCTGATCTAGGATCGTTGTAATCATACGACGGCTGATGTTGTCACATCCCACAGCATTAGACCTTATGGAGAGGATTATCTTTTTGATCTGGGCTGGAGACTCTGGAGAAAAGAAAAAATATTCAATTTTGGGTTGAGGTAACCCGGCTAAATAGTTGACAGTGAGACTCGTAGTTTGGTGATCCAGTGAATCAGTAGAGGTGAAATGTTTGTTGATATCGTCCAAACTAAGAGTCCCATGGTAGTCAACACACCGCTGCTTGCCAATACCTAGTGTTCCAAGGAACTTCCAGATATTGGCAGCTGATGAAGAGTTGATATTATCGAGAATATGTCGGCGTTTAGCGTTGCGTACCATCTGATTGCACCGATTCCTTGCAGACTTAAAAAGTGCCCAGTTTTCCTCACAACGGTCTCTTTTGTATCTCCGATATGCTCGGTCTCTACGGCGCATCGCCATCCGAACACCCGTTGTGATCCAAGGTGCAGGGGGGTGCCTTAGCTTCACTCGTCTAACTGGAGCATGTATATCGTATAGACCGCAAACCGCCTCATTGAAGAGATTAACTTTTTCATCTACCGTGGGAGCAGATAGCATACTGTCCCAGTTCAACTCTGAAGCATCCTTACAGAGTTTATTTATATCCATACGACCAAAACAACGCAAGTGCCGAACTTTGGGCTGGGATTTGGGTGGTTTTAGACGGTATGTAAGGAAAATGAGATCATGGCGGGAAAATCCAGGTGCAGAAAGTTGGCCATGGGATGTGACTAAGGAAGGATCAGAGGTGAGGATTATGTCGAGCCAAGTGTCCTCGCCGTTGACATTGTGGTGAGTTGCTTGCAAAGGTAGTATATGGAGGCTGGCTGACTGGACGACGTCAAGGAATTTGCGGGAACGACTGGAATGTTGGGAAAGGATATCGGTGTTAAAATCGCCCATGATGATGAGATGTGTGTACTCTGACCCTAAAGATTCCAGAATTGGTTCGAGACTGGAGAAATAGTCAACACCAGGGGGACAATAGACGACGCCAAGGACGGCTTTAGCCCCCCCGACGTCGACCTCAAGAAATAAGTACTCCGCAGGTGCAGAAGTGAGTAATGAAGAAGACAAGATTTTATAAGTAAAGGAACTGCGGAGGTAAATTGCGACACCGCCACCTCGCCGGCCAACTCGGTCATTACGTATAAGAACGTACCCCGGCAGAGAGTAAGACGTGGAAGGAAGAGATGGTTTAAGCCAACTCTCAGAGACCAGAATGGCATGTGCGTTACAGTTGGAAAACCCTTCCAACAAATCACTATAGTGACTCGGTATGCTTTGCGCATTTAAATGGCAAACGTTGAACAACGACTGACTTAGTTGCGCAAATGCATTTTGAAGGTAGTCACTCAGGGTTCCATCTGCAGAACAAAAACTCTCATTATCCAAAGAGGAAACTGACTCATTAGCCGACAGATATGTATCAATGTCCATAATAAAATATGTATGTAATAAAATATATAAATATAAAAAAATACTAATATATACGATAAACGATATATAAATTATTAATTATACACGATAAGTGAACAGCAGCTGTCTTCTCTGCACCACCCGCCAGCAAACACAAACGTAAAAAAAAAAGTTTAGAATTACAGAAACACAAATAATTTAGAGAGATAACAAAACGTAATAAGTACAATAAACAACACACAAAAACATTGCAATCATAATAAATATTTCCGAACGCAACACAAGCATCCATCTGCAACCATAGACTAGTAACGAACTGTCAATGTCAAATTTACCTCACATTGTGACGTTAGAGAAATAAACAAACAAAACGTGCACTAAGCACTAACATTGAGAAGAATATAAAGTTGGAAAAACATAGTAATACAGAGTAGAAGAGTTAGAAATATAGATAGTAGTAAAGTGATTATTTATTTACGCGGCTTAGAGGTCGTGTTCGATGACGCCACAGTCCCGACGCCACTCCTGCTCGCAGAGCCGCTTGCCTGCCTGGGATATTTCTGCAGCAGACTATCCAGGCCGTCCGAGGTTGAAACCTTATGCCGAGTGCCGTCCGACGCCTTTACCACGATGACACCATCTTGTGTCCAACAGGAACGGATTCCAAAGTGTTGGCGAGCCTTGCTGAAGATAGCCTGCCTGGACCTTGTCAGGAACTCCTTAACCGTCACAGATGTGCCCTTCAGTTTGGTCTTGGCTCTCCAGACTGCAGACCTCAAGTCCATTCCCGAAAACCAGGCCAGGACTGGCCGATGATGATCTTTAGTGGACGCACCAATTCTATGGCATGCAGTGAAGCTATCGGCTGAGATATCTGGAAGATCCATTTTGCGAATCACCTTCACTAGAGACTCCTTACAGTCTTCCTTGTCAACCTCGGGCACCCCAAGGAATATAAGGGCATATTATGCATTCGCCGCAAGAAGCCCTGCGATTGCTCTGTGTCAATTGCAATATACGCATTGATATACTTCGACGCCATCTAGTTTTGACCTAGACACAAGAGTAATATCCACTATCTGCGAGAGGAATTCTCCAGTAATAGTACGTATTTACCTACCTGTCTATTTTCAAATTCAAATCTTTTATTTAGCACGTTATATTATGAAATTAGCGTAAAAATACCTTTGCATACTCATAAAAATATGATATTTCTTCTTCTAGATCGCTGAAGATGATTAGATATGTGATGCTTGTAATCAACTAGCAATGCAACATGTAAAAAGCACATTAGTTCACGAGCCTGGTGCCTCATCATCCGCTTCATCCATCCGTGGAAGTTCTCTGCTGAACCGCAGACGTAATGTCATCATAGTAGAGAATCCATATCTCCAATTCTCCATTGCAACAAGCTATACACAATGACATTGAAGATAGAGTTGCCCCACGACAGGTGTTTATGGTTTTGTTTGTTATGTTTGTATTTTAATTCCATGGTGACATAGGTACTGCTTTATAAAACTAGATATTAGGTTACTGCCCTACAAACAGTTTGTTTTTAAGAGACAAGATTAGTGTAATGTTGTAGTAGGAATAGTCCGGACGATACATATCTCCATACTACTGATACCAAAAGAAAACACTAGTTATATTAATTGTTTAATGGTTAATTTAATTTTATCAGATGCATGATATTTAGCAAGCCAGTATGATTATGGCCTTTGCAGGATTAAATGAAATTATCCTTTCTTTATTGAGTTTTAAATGTAACATATACATACAATGTGATTGTGTAAAAGCAAAAGAGGATTATCTAAGTCCTTAAAGAAATTCAATTTATATTTATTTTTTATTTCAGTGCTATTAAAATAATAGCACACAGCAAATTATTTAGTATAGAAAGTGTGATTATTTATAATAACAATCTGAAACTTCTCATTGTTGTTTTAGGTTCATTTGTCAGACCATGTCTGTCACCCCTGTTGGTTGAGGGTGCAGCAAATTATTGAGCAGCAGGCAGAGCATGAGCATGAACCCCAGCTCGAAAGCAGCAGTTCTCAAGAACCCCAGCTGCCTGTGAACGCTGATGAGCAAGTTGAAGAACTTCTTTCTTCTTCTTGGAACAATTATTTTATATAATTACAGACGGGCACCTAACACTGCATCAGATTGTGCATTTTATTGTTGTCAAAACAATGAATTACGACGAATTTCTGACCCTTTACGTGCAACAACTCTGTCTGAACATAGGTACTACTTGCCAAAAACTGCCCGTATCTGTGTAGAACATTTATTTGGAAATAGTTGGGATACATTATTTAATTCTAAAAATAGTATCAGTACATTTACTGCTGAACAAGTAGAACACATATTTTCATTTGTGAATGCTTTTGATAAATTTTTAGATTTTACCAGCCTCGAAAGTGTTGAAAGAATAGAATGATCATATTTTTCATTATTGACTAGGCATCAATAAATGGCAATTCGAATTGCTGTATTATGAAGTACCTCGTATATCGTTAACACATAGAGGTATTTTAGGGCTAGGTGCTGTCTTAATGAAATTGAGAACTGGTGACTCTGACGCCCAGATATCTCAACTATTAATGACCCCGAGACGGACTCTAGAAAGATTAATGCATTCGAGTAATTCCTTAATGCTGTAGTTGTGAGAGAAGATGAAGATTAAAGATATTATTATAAAAGATTTTTTATTTTTGTTTGTCCCTTTTACTAAGTACTTACGTATAACGTAGACTTGAAATTGCCTTGTTCTTGGACTAAACGTCTCGTATTTTCTACTGTCGCCAGAACCTTTGATCCAAACGGTTGGATTTTTCATGTCATATTTTGGGCAAAATGCTTCTTGCAGAAGCTTTGGACAGCAGGATTGACCTGGGACGAACCTCTACGCGGTACTCTTGTTGAGGAATGGACCTCTTTTGTATCCACACTTCCTGCCGTCAACGAGATCTCCTTGCCTCGTCCCATCCTTCCTCCCGGGAAGTACAAGGCAACCCTTCACGGGTTTTGTGATGCTTCGGAACGTGGTCACGCGGCCGTGGTGTACTTGCGCATAGTCAGTGCCTCAGGTCAGGTGAAGGTTTCCCTGATCATGACGAAGAGTAAGGTTGCACCCCTTCGGACATCTTTGACCTTCTTTCCAAAATTAGAGCTCTCGGGAGCAGCCCTACTCGTGCGATTGTTGAATCACGTGTCTAGTACTTTAGGTAAAACAACTTGTATTAATAGGACCTACGCCTGGACAGTGTAACGGAATCCTATGGACCCCAGGCTGATTAAAATTTTAGTTTTCTTACTAACTGGGTCTAAAATATCAATTTCAGCCTGGCCTCGCCAAGTAATTTGCGGCCAGGGTTCCCGCGCCCCTACGCCCGCGCAGGAACTATGGAATTCGTCCCTTCCTCTATATTCCTCTACTGACAGCATTTACCAAACGTAAACACTTATAATTGAATGAAAGGTGGACATCAAAATACTAAAGACAGCGATACATTAGTATTGGTTTGTCATCACAAAATCACTCTCCATATATTCATGCTTCACATATTGGTACTTGAGTACAAGGCAGCGTATCTCAGAGACGGCAGCTCCAGGGAGACGGAGACATTGATCCAGGTATATTAGTCATATAGTATTATCGGCGCCGAGTATTTCAGCGATATCCAGTGTATAGTATTGAGCGTACAGTAACAGTCTCAGAACTGATGTCACAAAACGCCTCCTTGCCGCAAGTCACAACATTGAAGCCCATACAAACATAGTCAATTAAAACGTATTAAGCCATCGCGCATAGATTGCAGGGAAGCTCTCGTTACAATCGCCGCTAGGTTAGCCGCATTAGGTCTTACTGCTACCGCGTGACCGACAGGTGGCTCTTCTTTCGCTCTTTAAAACCTTGTCAGCTGCTATGTACTGGCCTGTACGCAGGTTTAGACAGCGATTGTGAAAGTCCTGCATTCTACCACCTGATCGCAAATACGGAGACTCCCATCATACATCGCTCGTCTTTACATCCATCATCAACAAGGTACGAACCACTACTAATGGTACACGCGGTTATTAATAATATAACTATGTACAATATCTCATAGAGAACATTATATTTTAGTCAGCCTGGTATATATATATATATGGTGTGATATAGACATAGATACACAACAGAGTTATTAATGTTATACAGTTCATGCAATAAATTACAGTAAAGTGAATAACAGACACTCACCGGACTTTTAGCTGCGTCACTGCCAAACTTACCCCTTGCCCTGTGCTGATCACCTTCTCTTCAAGCCGCTCGCCTTGTTCTTCGATATCACTAAGCACTAATTATCGACCAACACCGAACCTCTTTCGCGCTATGCCAGGTCCGATCTCTCTCGCGCCATAAGACCAACTGTCTGAAACACCACGCTAGAGCGTTCCCGTGAACTGCCCTCTTCCGCGTCCTAAGACTCACTGCCCGAGATCCGCTCGGTTCCGCGTCCCAACATTCACCCCTCATCCAACACCACCACTACCACGTCACGCTGTCCTGGGACCCGACTGGCCACGCCTCCTAAGATCGACTGTCTAGTCAAACACAACCAACGCAACGCCTCTCGAATCCTTACTACCTGACAAGGTCCTTTTCTTATCGTTGATCCCCTTTTTTTTTATGATCCTCAACTATACCGCATGTGAACACTACAGTGCCAATATTTTCTCATATTTCATGGCTATTTCTTTACTCATATGCCTGTCACATAATTCTTATAAATTTGTCAACCTCTTAGAATTTATGAGTTTACTAATTGCATAACGTTGGCGCCATCGTAGCGATAAGACAAACACATGTGCAATTAGCAATAAATTCTCAAAATAGTAGTATAATCTTTAAGACATCCTATCCATGCTTAGAATGGAAGTGTACATACCAGATGTCTTCTTGATAAACGGGCAGCGTGGTATGTCGAGGTACCTGATTCGCCATTCTCACTCGTGGAAATCGGGCTCAGTAGTAGGTGTATAAAGCGTCTGGTAGCAGTGGCTGAAATAGTTCACACACACTCGTATAAGACACTAGTCTTATCAAATTTTCCAGACAAGTAGTTGCAATAGTTTTATATAATGAGCTAAATAGTCTTAAACAATAGTATAGTGCAGCAGTCGTTTCCCCCTGTCGATAGCTCGAGAGTCCCTACAACTAAACAATTCTCAACTCGGTCCCACACTAGGAATTATTCCCATTTAGCTTGAATTGTACGCGCGGGGATCGAACCCACAACGTCCGGTGAGATGGCCGCTCCAATCAGTTTTTCATTCAGATCATCAAGCGTATCGACATGATACCTGCTTCATTATTAAGGCTTTGATTACGGTTAACGTAAATAACAATTACGATTATTACTCGTGCAGTTGGATGCAGTTGCGAAATATATTATGCCATAAAGAAAAGTTCTACATAACGAACGATACACATAAGGGCCTTTGTAACTTAAACCTTCGTTTAATATTGTATATCTGAGAGTTCGGATCAGAGGGAGTCCACTTGCTTGGAGGTACTCGATGTTCGCATTTATAGTTAGTAAAGATAATGAAAAACTTAGCTCTGTGTAAGATGATCCAATGCGAGATATGTCCTTCGACGCATACTGCAGCTGCCTTTCACGTTACCGGAACGCCGCTACTTTGTAGTCACAGCCGACGGACGCAACAACACGTGCGGTAGTTGATGTAAAAGGTGACGTAGGGTCCTGGAATTTTAAATGAAATGCCACGAGTATCAAACTTCCAAGATTATTCATATAATATACCACTTCTGTTTGAGTACTAAACCCGGATACAAACTAACAGATAATTAGAGATGTGATGCGGATCACCTATTAATATTTTTCAGTACGGATGCGTAATAAGTATTTTTGCATGAGTCTAGCAACAAAATATTATTTTTATTTGAACTCCAGATTCAAGTTAGCTGTTTACGAATATCACACGATAGGGCTAAACTATGTCTATGAGTCTAGTATGTATCAAGACGTTGTTAGCATACTGCTTACACACCTCTCGAATCTCATGAGAAATATGAATTCAATGTCAAACTCTAAGTAAACCCGGGGCTCGAACCCTGGTAAAAAAAAACCTGTGGTTAAAAGGTATGTGTAGAATATACCAGGTATAACAAATACATACATCATTGCCACTGACAATCACATTGTAACACAGATGAATAAGTATTGTAAATACTCAGCTTAACTAAAATCTGAGATAGCCTATAACTGTAACAGTTAAGTAAAATACTGATGCTTAGAATTAACACGTGCAGAATATCTATTTCATATGACGCACGGCGGGAATCGAACCCATACCAAAGACGGCGGAAATGACTTTCAAAAGCCATTCAGATTTTCAAAACAATGCAGCACATGTGCAGTCATATCTTAACAAAGTAGCCGGTCTTGGCCCTTGGACAAAGCACATTAATAATACAAAAGAACTATGGCTCCTTTCACGATGGGAATCGAACCCATCCTAAAAACGGCGTAAATGACTTTCTAAAGCCATTCAGTTCCTTAAAACAATGCGCCACATGCGCAATCATATCTTAACAAAGTAGCCCATCCTGTCCTTTTCACGTGCGCGTTGGCGCGTTCGGACAAAGCACATCAATAATACAAAAGAACAATAGTTCCTTTCTAGCCTTCCTTCTTTTAACTAATAAACATCTAAAATGTGTTTCCCTTTTTTGTTTTATCCCTTATTTTTTCACACGCTGGCATTTGGAAACAAAACGTGCCAGATGTCGGCTTATTGCATTGCCTTTCTAGTTTGGGAAACAATTTTAGAACAAAACATTTTAAAACAATGGTCACTAAACCCCTCTCTAGACGCACATTATCGGCGAAATATTATTTCCTGCTATAATAACAACAATTAACAAAATAGTTTCGTGTTCAACAATAGTGTGCATAATTTTTATGTTTGGGAATCGAACCCAAAATATTTAAAATCACATTGTTCGACTTCTATAAAGCCGACGCCGATCGTTAGGTACATGAGTATAATATCCGCCGACTTTCACCAATGCTCAGGAATCGAACCTAGAGCTTTTGTAAGGTATACCAAAATACTGCAGTAGGCTAATATTACCCTAATCTACTTGCTAACACGTTAGGAAACAAAATTTACTGATATATGACCTCAGAATAATCCTTTTCTCAATTAAAGCTCGCGTACACTTCATCAATAAAAACCCATATGCATTCTGTAAGAATCTCAACTCAACCAATGTAATAAACCAATAGATGCTTGTCCAAAGAACACGTATGCATAAGATAGATATTATTACTAGATTTCGTAATTTAATACGTTTGTTGACACCATTTTGAAATATCGCAGCAACAGGATTCGAACCCGCTATTTCGGTAAATTTGTTGAAACTTTTCAAAATATCGTAGCAACAGGAGTCGAACCCGCTATTTCAGTAAGTTTGTTGAAAACGTTTCAAAATATCGTAGCAACAGGAATCGAACCCGTTATTCCAGTAAGTTTGTTGAAAACGTTTTTATAATATCGTAGCAACAGGAGTCGAACCCGTTATTTCAGTATGTTTGTTGAAAACATTTTTATAATATCGTAGCAACAGGAGTCGAACCCGTTATTTCAGTAAGTTTGTTGAAAACATTTTTATAATATCGTAGCAACAGGAGTCGAACCCGTTATTTCAGTACGTTAGTGTAATAAATTCCAACAAAATATTATACACTATTTATATTTAACTTATTCCCCCTTGTTATATACAGGTATCGAACATGTTATCAACAATACGGCGACTAGTTTGCCGACGTTTCACAACAACATATCGTCACAGACCTTGCTCAGGAGTCTAACCTGATTTAACAATACCTATATATTCCACGGAATATTCTGGTGTGCATTATACATTAATCTCAAGCCATGTTAATATCTTACACCAGATTTCCTATAAAAATAATCGATATAATATAAAATCCTTCTCTTCCTTATCTAAAATTAGTTCTAACCATCGCTAGTCCGCATCGCGTATCGGACTCAAACAGCGAACCTGATACGATAGTGCTTCTAACCAACAATACGCTTATTATCGAGAGTCGAACTCGACATATTTAAACGTAAAGCATTTTCTGTAGCCAATAATATAACCACTGTCGAGACTCGAACTCGACATACAGTATAAATGAAACGCCTGAGCTTTATGTAAAGCTTTTGAACCTATGTGGTCAATAATATGTTAACTTTCGAGATACTGCGATGCTACAGGAGGAACCACTTTGCTATTAAAATAAATAACACTTGCGAGAGGGCTCCCCCCTCCGATTATTAAATATTAAGATGATTGCCGCGCTTTATCAAAAGCATTTCTATGTACCCAATAATATAACCACTGTCGAGACTCGAACTCGACATACAGTATAAATGACACGCATGAGCAGCATTTATGTAAAGCGTTTCAACATATGTAGTCAGTTATATGTTTACTTTCAAGATAAAGCGATATTATAAGAGGAACCACAGTGCCATAAGAATAATTAACACATGCAAAAGTGTGGCACTTAGGCGCAATATCGCCCCCCTCGGACTATTAAATATTGTGATAATTGCCGTGACTTAAATATTATTTCGTCTTTCTAAAATGAACATGATCGTCTATCGATTATTGAATAACAAGTTGTGCTTAATTAGATCGATATTTTCCTACGTTGTGTTTGTATTTTTCTACGTTGTGTTTGTATTTTTCTACGTTGTGTGTGTGTAGTAACCCTTTAGTTCTTCCTCGTTGTTCTTAAGTGAATCAGAACATTTTATGACGAGGATCCTGGTCACGGCACCAAATGTAACGGAATCCTATGGACCCCAGGCTGATTAAAATTTTAGTTTTCTTACTAACTGGGTCTAAAATATCAATTTCAGCCTGGCCTCGCCAAGTAATTTGCGGCCAGGGTTCCCGCGCCCCTACGCCCGCGCAGGAACTATGGAATTCGTCCCTTCCTCTATATTCCTCTACTGACAGCATTTACCAAACGTAAACACTTATAATTGAATGAAAGGTGGACATCAAAATACTAAAGACAGCGATACATTAGTATTGGTTTGTCATCACAAAATCACTCTCCATATATTCATGCTTCACATATTGGTACTTGAGTACAAGGCAGCGTATCTCAGAGACGGCAGCTCCAGGGAGACGGAGACATTGATCCAGGTATATTAGTCATATAGTATTATCGGCGCCGAGTATTTCAGCGATATCCAGTGTATAGTATTGAGCGTACAGTAACAGTCTCAGAACTGATGTCACAAAACGCCTCCTTGCCGCAAGTCACAACATTGAAGCCCATACAAACATAGTCAATTAAAACGTATTAAGCCATCGCGCATAGATTGCAGGGAAGCTCTCGTTACAATCGCCGCTAGGTTAGCCGCATTAGGTCTTACTGCTACCGCGTGACCGACAGGTGGCTCTTCTTTCGCTCTTTAAAACCTTGTCAGCTGCTATGTACTGGCCTGTACGCAGGTTTAGACAGCGATTGTGAAAGTCCTGCATTCTACCACCTGATCGCAAATACGGAGACTCCCATCATACATCGCTCGTCTTTACATCCATCATCAACAAGGTACGAACCACTACTAATGGTACACGCGGTTATTAATAATATAACTATGTACAATATCTCATAGAGAACATTATATTTTAGTCAGCCTGGTATATATACACCGCTATTTTTTAATTAGTACAAAAACTTTAAGGACAGATTAGCGAAGATATTATTATCATATATGTGACGTAAGAATTTCATAATATCAATAAAGAGCAAAGTTATTATCATTTGTTTATTGTAGAAAATCTCACTTAAATCATAGTCATATTTTACAATCCATTCACTAATTCATTGATTCCATCCTGCTCATTCGCATTCTCTCTGTCGCACTTATGATGTAGGTAGCAATAGAAAATAAAATGAAGAAAAATAATAAATGTAGGTAGTTATTTTTTAATTTTGTTAGTTCTACCCTCTCCTTCATACTTCATTCGGGCGTAGGACCGGTAAAATGTATCGTTTAACAAGTAATTAAATACGGAGGTATGTAATTAGAAAGCAAACAAATATCAAAATAAAAGATGGTGTTCTGGAATAAAAGAAAAGAGTAATTTTGGCGCGTTTATGAAGTTAGAATCATCTGCTATTTATAAATTATTTTATCGTCATCATGTCAGCCTAGAGACGTCCACTGTTGGACATAGGCCTTCCTCAAGGTGTGTGGAGAACAAAGACCGATTTTGAGGCGCCTGCATCAAATTATTATTTACTTAAGTACGTATTATTTACTAAACTTACAAGTATTTCCACTGTCCTTCGAAATGTCCACCACCGTTGTCAAAAGCATCCAATATGCACTGTTTTAATTGTTTGACACTGACCCGGTCACTTTTGTACACTCACAATAAGATGTCCATGGGTACACAGCTGCACTCGCGATTTTTCCACTCAAAAAATACGCACGAAGCATAGCTACATACTCCCGTGATATGAACTGATATGATAGGCCATCGCGTCGGGCAAACGTAGATAAACAGTTAAGTTTTGCAACGAAATTAGATACGCTGACTTTCGCTACTAATTTAGTACTGTTTGTGGCATCGTCGGGGCGTGGCGCAGGCGCAGAGGGGCGGGGGATGGGGGGTAATTTATCAATGGTATGATAGTACACGGGTCGGTCATAGTATTAGTATTGCATTTACCAATTATCACGTATTTTTGTGGACAGTTTTGGGACTTAGTGTTTTTATTTTTCAACTACATAATTATGATCAGTTAAAGATACTTAGTGCCCTGTTAAATTTTTTGTACTAATTAAAAAATAGCGGTGTATATATATGGTGTGATATAGACATAGATACACAACAGAGTTATTAATGTTATACAGTTCATGCAATAAATTACAGTAAAGTGAATAACAGACACTCACCGGACTTTTAGCTGCGTCACTGCCAAACTTACCCCTTGCCCTGTGCTGATCACCTTCTCTTCAAGCCGCTCGCCTTGTTCTTCGATATCACTAAGCACTAATTATCGACCAACACCGAACCTCTTTCGCGCTATGCCAGGTCCGATCTCTCTCGCGCCATAAGACCAACTGTCTGAAACACCACGCTAGAGCGTTCCCGTGAACTGCCCTCTTCCGCGTCCTAAGACTCACTGCCCGAGATCCGCTCGGTTCCGCGTCCCAACATTCACCCCTCATCCAACACCACCACTACCACGTCACGCTGTCCTGGGACCCGACTGGCCACGCCTCCTAAGATCGACTGTCCAGTTAAACACAACCAACGCAACGCCTCTCGAATCCTTACTACCTGACAAGGTCCTTTTCTTATCGTTGATCCCCTTTTTTTTTATGATCCTCAACTATACCGCATGTGAACACTACAGTGCCAATATTTTCTCATATTTCATGGCTATTTCTTTACTCATATGCCTGTCACATAATTCTTATAAATTTGTCAACCTCTTAGAATTTATGAGTTTACTAATTGCATAACGTTGGCGCCATCGTAGCGATAAGACAAACACATGTGGAAACAAGTATGCAACCTAAGAACTATATATTATTAATTAATTTGGTGTAGCCAGCAACACCATTACAACAGACAGCCAAATTGTTCTTTGTTGGTTGAAAGCGTCTGTCCACACTTTGGAAGTATTTGTCGCTTATCGCGTTTCCCAAATACAAAAACCTGAAGTCAAGCTTGTTTGGAGACACGTGCCAGGTGAGCTCAACCCCGCTGATTGTGTCTCGCGCGGATGCTGGACGCCTAGTTTAATAGGCCATTCGCTGTGGGGGGGTCCGAAATGGTTGAGTCGACCAGAAATTGATTGGCCTCGAACGCCAGTTTGATCACTCGCTCTTGAGAATGGTGGAATGCAACGCGAGTTTTGGATTTTGTCTGCCCGAAGAATAATTCGGAGTGTAGTCTTTCGCTGCATCCCTTACTATAAGCTTAAGGCTTTTACCATGCAGCCGTTGATGGGAGACTTACCGGCAGATCGCGTAACAGAGAGCAGGACGTTTGACAGTGTTGGCACGGACTTCGCTGGTCCCTTTTTGGTGAAAATTTCAACACTTCAAATTAGCAAGACTGTTTAGGCTTACTTGTGTGTCTTCGTTTACCGACTCCACAAAGGCCGTTCATTTGGAACTGGTCTCCTCGCTTACGACCGTACGGCGTTCGTAGCCACATTTGACAGATTTGTATCCCGCAGAGGGCTGCCCTCCTTGATCTGTTCTGATTGCGGCACTAACTTCAAGGGCACTTATAATTATTTGAATGACGTTGTTAATTTCCTTGAAACCAACAAGGCTGATATAGGCAATAGGCTTGCCCGACGTGGGATAAATTGGTTGTTTTCCCTACCAAATTGTCCACACTGGGGTGGTATTTTTGAGGCCGCTGTAAAATCGGCCAAAACACACTTGCGCAGGACAATTGGTGAATCAGTCCTTACACTTGAGGCACTCGCAACTGTGTTTTGTAAAATTGAGGCCGTTTTGAACTCTAGGCCATTGTGCCCGATCTCCTCAGATCCGAATGATTTGGAGGTCCTTACGCCGGGCCATTTTTTGATTGGTCGCCCACTTGTCGCCTTGCCTGAGTACCCTTATATTGATACGAGACCTAATCGTCTCTATTGTTTTGAATTTGTACGCCAGATTACTCAGAGCTTTTGGAAACGCAGGAATTTGGAATATTTGCACATACTCCAGCAACGCGTTAAATGGACTGACAAGACCGATCCACCCAAGATTGGTGACCTCGTTTTGATCAAGGAGGCTAACCTTCCGCCACTCAGATGGCGCAGGGGGCGCATCCTTCGGTTGGTAACTGGGGCTGATGGAGTTCCCCGATTTGCTGAGGTCTTGGTAGACGGTTCGATTTTGAGGAGAGCGGTTGCAACGTTGTCACGTCTACCAAGTGATTAGCGGTCCGGTAGGCCGGTCCGAGGCGGGTGGATGTTTGAAATAGAAATATAGTTTATGATAAGTTAAATCGATTATATCGGTTTAGTAGCGTGTTACTTTGTCTATTGTAAATTTTGACCATGGTCACACTATAGACTGTCAAATCATTCACTCTATTTTTTTTCTCATTGTCGTTTCTTCCATAAGAAAAATCCTCTTGCGCCCACGCTGAATTGTTCTTATCGCGTTTTGGAACTGAATCGAATTGAGTTAATAACCTGTACAACTTCCACTGCGCACTCTGAACAATTTCCTACCTGCCTACGGCATTTCTAAACAATATGGATGTTAATTATTCGTTGACCTTGCAAGATCATTTTGTATAATTAAGTATACAGCTTTTCCCTTATTGTTGAAATGTGGTGAGATCACGCATCAGCACAGTGCATAAACTGTTCGACAATAAACCGCAATTTTATGCCTCGTAGTTATGTGTGAAGATGGATTAACGATTAAAATGTTTAAAGCACTCGATAATTTCGAGAGCAACTTTCCTTCTTCATTTTAATTTATTCGTAGCCAAGGTGTAAGTATCGACAATACGATGAATGATGTTTCCATAAATGTGTGTCATAAATATTTTTTTGAAGTTACCTTGTGCTCCATTTGATAAAGTGATTGTATAATTATTACAATAAGAACAATTTACTAAAACAGTAACTGGCAACCAAAATAATCAATCATGACAATTATGACGATATCGCGACGTACACCATCCTCATATAGGCTTTGTGTGAAGCCTGTATGTCTGAAAGTTCACGTAAGACTGAAATGACTAGCTAGATTGGAGAAAAGGTCCATGGATATTATTTGATAGACCATGATAAAGCGGACTGAAATAGTCTAGACGACAGCAAAAATTATGTAAGGTGCGAGCGCTGCCCATTATTTTTAAAGCAATAGTTATTTCACATAATTATGTTTAAAATACGTTGACACTTCATCACTTTCCTAGTGCCTTTCAATGTAGTTAGTATACAAAAGGTAATAACAAGCAAGTGATATCATACGGCGTTCGTAACATTTTTCAAGCATTTTTCGTTACATAGTGAACGGTGGAGTTGTCAAAAAGAAAGAAATGATGAAAAACGTAGAGACGAAAACACGCAGTGCTGGGTTGTGAACATGACCCACGTCCATTTTTGTTTTGACTAACATTGAATGGTTTTAAATGCTGATAAATATTTTGTCGAATATTCAAATTGAATATACACTTTTCCGTGTTTATTAACGCCAATACAAAAATTTAAAGGATTTCACTTTTCCAGAAACGTTAATTTAAAACGAAACAGCAAAATGATGGTACGTGTTCTATTTATAAAGTTTGTGAGGACGGATATCTGAGGTGAAGTTTGTTAGCTACTCTTTCACACAAAAGCGACTGGACGCAGTTTAAGACAAATTTGCAGTTATATATCAAAATAGCACATATGCTACCTTTTGTCTTGAAAACCAACCCACAAGCCAAAGCTAGTGTTAGCATAAAAATAGAAAGAACCAAGTTGACCTTTACGAGTGTGTTGAATACATTTACAGTAGATTGCTTGGTTATAACTTTGGGTCATCGTGTTTGTGTATATGGGCGCAAATTAATGATTATATTGTTACGAAAATGTTAATAATATTTAAGATTGATATGTAAATAACTAAGTATTTGTGAACACAGAACTGAGAACTTCACTACTTTACAATATTAGACACTGTATTGGCTGCTTAACTGTTTTATAAAGATTGGGTATTTAATTTGTCGCTTTAAACTTTCAAAGTAAAATCAATTAGTAATATATAATATTATTCTGACACTTATTTTTATGTTTACGGTAATAAATAACATGCGATTATATTTACATACTCTTGATAGCGCAATCTGTTGGTGAATATTGTAAAGCAGCGATTGGTTAAAAAAATAAATTTGTTATTCGTGTAAGTAAATCATTTGGTGTTGTGCAAAATTCATTATAATAATAATAATAATAATAATCTTTATTCAAAAATGTTAACATTTCAGTGGATGGATACATTATGTCTGGATAATCTTATACTATAATACTTTATAATCTAATAAACAATAAATACTTAACATATAGTTTAAGGCCGGTATAGGTTATTTTTACTTTGCTATCTAGGTTTAAAATTAATTGCCTGAACTAGGTTTTCACCTGTGTTTCAGGCTGTTTTGTTCTTACGTAATATAATTGTGCAAAATATAACTAATGTGCATACTCTTAAATTTAACATTGACGCAATAATAATTAAAATCGAAGCTATTCAATGGTAGGTAATTATTTTATGACATTAAGCAAATTCTCAGTATCGGAGTAGGTCATTGTTTGTAAGTATCTAGTTATGATTATTTTACATTGCTTATAACTATAATTATATATATCTAGTAACTTATTTAATCTATTGTATAAAAAAGGGCCTATGAATAAGAAAAATCTATTTATAAAGACATGTTTACCATGAAACTTAGTACAGACTAGATCTTTTCGTCTCTTGTCCGGGGGCAGTGGTTTGAATGGAGTTAGTGCGTGTTGTTTAAGTATGACGTGCAGTATGAACAATTGACGTACAGTTAGGACATTAGTGGACTGATACAAATCATAGGTAGGAAACATATAAGGTCGAAACGTCGCCACTTTTAGAATAGCTCTTTGAGCGCGTTCTAGTGGCAATAGGACAGTTTTGGATGCCCCTCCCCATGAAGTAATGCAATAGGATATGATGGACTGACACAACGACAGGTAGATTTGTTTAATTAATTTAAAATTTGCAGCGCTGCGCATTGTTTTGAAAATAAATATTAATTTGCGCACCCGTTTACATAAGAGATCTATGTGAATGCGGAAATTAAGATTATTGTCAAGTGTTATTCCAAGGTACTTGATACATTGAGTAGATTCTAAAGTAGGGCAGGTGCATGCAACGTCAGCAGATGAATGACATTTATTGTCGTGAGCGAATATAGTGTTGTTAGGTGATTCATGAATGTTATTGTTACGTATTGAGAAGTGGATATATTTTGTTTTCTGGGTGTTTAAAGTTAGTATATTGTCAAAAAGCCAGTTATTTACAGTATTGAAACCTAGTTGAGCATGTGTATATACCTCAGTACGAGTATTTCCTGTAAATAATAGTACCGTATCATCTGCATAAGACACAATGACACCATTATGAAGACTTAGGTTACATAGGTCATTAATATATATTAAGAACAGAGTTACTCCTAAAATGCTCCCTTGAGGCACCCCGAAGGGGGCATTAGGGATATCCGCGCTGAGGTTTGTACCTAGTTTTACACACTGACATCTGTCGCTAAGATAGTCAGTAAGTAGTTTCAATTGTGTGCCTCTTATTCCCACATACTCAAGCTTTCTTAATAGACCTGGAACTGAAACAGAGTCAAAAGCTTTGGCAAGGTCTAGAAAGATCCCAATAGTATGCATCCCTTTATCCAGGTTAGCCACAATGTGATCAGTAACCATGTGAACGGCCTGGTTTGTTGACTTTTGCGCTCTAAAACCAAACTGCCTGTCTGAGAGTATATTGTTCGATTCCAGGTATTTTACTAATCGATTATTTATTAGTTTTTCTAAAACTTTAGACAATGCTGGCAAGATTGAAATGGGCCTGTAGTTGTTTACACAACTTGTATCTCCATTCTTGTGTATTGGGATAACTATAGCCTTTTTCAAGGACTTCGGAAATATACCGTCAGACAAACATATTTTAAAAATGTGGGTTAGTGGAGGTGCTAGGAATGTCTTAAATCTTTTGATTATAGTGGTGGAAATGCCATCCCACCCTACCGCTGAAGTGTCCCGTAGTCCTGTTATTATTTGAACTACTTCGTCAACGTCAGTATCTAATAAAACAAAAGATTTGAGCGCGGGGTTGTGTGATTTGTTAGGGGTGTAGTGCGATGAAAAGTTTCTTTGATACAGGATTCTTTCTCCGAGTGATTTTCCAGCGTTAGCGAAGAACATATTTATTTTATTGAGTGCCAGTGTGGAATTTGACTCGGACTGAAGTAAATCTAATGCTGGTTCTTGATTTTTGGTGGTAAAAGTGCATTTTTTAATAAATTTCCAGACTAATTTGCTGTTTTGCCCAGCCTTTTCTAGTTCAGTCTTATTGTATTCAATCTTTAATTTTTTTAGAAGGTTGTTACAAAAATTACGATATCTTTTGTAAGACATCGAGATAATTTCATTATCTGGTGCTTTCTTAGCCTTCGAGTGCAATTTATCTCTATGTCTTATGCAGCGCAAAAGACCTTGTGTAATCCACGGTTTTGTTATTTTATGTCTGTTTGACAATTTTATAGTAGATGTATTTTTGTGAATTGCACTTTGTATTTCGTTTGTGAGGTAATCGATTGAAATACTAGGATCAGCACATAAGTAAACGGGGTCAAGATCTATGTTAGGTATGTCAATTGCAAGATTCTTCATGTTTATTTTAGTATAGCTAGGTGTGCATTTATGTTTAGGAAATGATAGTTTTAATGACAATAGAATAGTGCGGTGATCTGTGATTGAAGAATTAATGACCAAAGTGCGTGACGGATGCTTTGTTTTGATAATGAAGTGGTCTAGGCATGATCCACTTTGATGAGTAGGAAGAGTATGAGCTGGCAAGAGACCATGAAAAGAGCAGACATTAAGATAATCGTGGCCGCGGTCGTCATTTCTCTCAGACAGAATATTTATATTTAAGTCACCTGTTATAATTATATTCTTGTATGATGACAGACTGTTTAGTGCTAAATCAAGTGAATTAAGAAACCTATCTGTACTAAGAGACGGTGGCCTATACAGAGAAATTATGGCAGTATCATGGTTAATTTTAATGAGCAGACAGTTGCATTCATCTATATTAGGTTTTTCTATAACTACATTTAGATGTTTTCTAATATATACTACAACGCCGGCATTCTGATTGATATGATTATCACTGCAATATTGTCGATATCCATCTAAAGTTGGTAGAGCATCAGATCTATTAGATAACCAGCATTCCGATAGCACTATTATGTCGCAAGTTATGTCAATAGTATGTAACAAGATTTCTAGTTCCTGAAAGTTTTTATAGATACTACGAATATTTTGCGAAATAATAGTTAAACATTTATCTTGTGGTGGAAGAAGGCTTTTACAATCCTCAATATTACAAACTTTTGAGTCTGAGATAGAAAAGTTGTCCAAATCATCTATTAGCTTATTAGCCATAACTATAATTAACGAGTACCTGTAGTAGCGGTGCTTTCACGTGTAGTTAGGGGCGCTCTCAGGCGCCTTCATAGTCTATGGAATTCAGGTACCTGTCCTCGGCATATTTTCTTGCTGGGCAGCTCTCGTCCCCAGTTTGGTGATTATTGGGCTTCTTAAATTTCATACACGTAGCGCAGGAAGGTGGTGATGTCTTCTTACTGCACTCTTTGATGACGTGGCCTGATTCACCGCAATGACCACAGGTAGGGCTAGTTTCGCGGCAGATTTTCGCTGCGTGTCCGTATTGTTGGCAATTATAACACCTTGTAACTAGGGTGAAGTCCCTTACGGGACATGATGTCCAGTTTATGTACACTCTCCCCTGGTTAATAAGGGCTTTTCGAATTCCCGGTGGTACTTCGATTATATAATTGCACACCGATATGTTCTTCTTCCCAGATTTGTGGCTCAATTTAACAGAGGCAATGAAGGACTCTCGTGTCTTGTCTGGAAATGTCTGTGCCAAGTTTTGTTCAAATATGCATTCGAAGACCTCTTTTTCAGTGAGTGTTGTAGGAACTCCGATTACGACTATTCTAGGACGACGCTTAGTCTGCTCTTCGACAGTAAGTCCTGACGTTAAAAGCTTTGTAGAGCTTTTGAGCTTCTCTACGTCATCTTTATTTTCGGTGCTGATGACTACACCGCCATTTTTCGTCTTTCTGACACCGCGTACGTGCAATTTCATTTCCTCGGGCGAAATTATAGTCTGGAGAAGGGCTTTAGTGTCGTCACTGCTTTTACTTTTGTCGGCCGGATATATCGTAACTGAACTAATAGAATTAGGGCGAATAAAATTGTTGCTCCCTTTTTTAACCATATCGGCAAAAGTATTCTTCTGGGTCTGGGTATGATTTACTTGCACGACTTTCTTAATCTCCTCAAGGGTATCTGAGATATTTTTCTTCTCTTGAAGGTGCTGGATGGTGGAGTGTGCTTGTATCACCTTTTGTTTCACAGACTGATAGTTTACAGCCATCTCAGATGCAGCAGTGCTCACTTGGCGGCAGATACTTGTGACTCGTACTTTTGAATCGGTGTTAAGCTTACTTTCTGCAGCAATTGAACAAACTTCAGTCAAATAAGAGTTGATAATCTTCATCCATCTTTCTACTTCTGCTGTAGATATTAGTTCAAGTGCCGGCTTTTCCGTAGCGGGCGGTTTGTCTTCAGGACGAGGCGACGGCAACGGTGTTGACGGTGTAGGGCTCCTACACGTGATCTGACTGCGCCCAAAAGGACTGGCGCTCGACATTTTTAAAGATACACTTCTAACTCAAATATTTGTATCGATAAACATTATCTAAGTTCTTGCACATATACACGTACGAAACTCTCGTGACACACTTATTTATGCTATGTCATAAAAATAGCGAATATAATAATGACTGCTCTTCAGTTAACAATAAACACGTCTGCATCTAGTGAGTGCAACGACGAATTTGACATTACAATATTAATTTTAATTTTTTAACTATATTTTATAATTAATTGTATAGTAATTTCAATTATATGTTGTAAAGCAAGTGGCAGTTGTTAAACATTAAGTGTAATGACGGTTAGTGTATAAAAAGGACTGTGGGTCACATTTTAATTCAGTTCTGTGCTAGAAATCGTCTGAAAATAAATCAAGTAATATTACGTGAGTGTTTTTATTATAATGGAGTCTGGACACGATAACCCTGGCGTATCGCCGACATGTACTATGTAGAACATCAGGTATTTACGTATTGGTCCAGATTTTATTGTATTTTTCTTATAAACGGTTTCAACTTCTGAGCGACATGTAATCTAAAAACTAACTCAGCAGAACGTTGCGCCGGTTGTTGGTTAGTACTAAACCTATTATCTTTTGCATTTCAATAGGCTCTACAAAATATGTCTGAACATTGTAGAAAAGCCATAATGGGTTGCAGCTCCAAGGAAACGGGAACAGTAACAATAGTTATTTCAGGCCTGTGTTTTTAACCACGGATTCGCGCGTTTCATTATGTTTCTTTTTCATGAATTAGTCTTAGATAGCCCAGATTATGTTAGCTAGCGGTAGTTATACAAATCAAATTTGGTGGTACTCCAACAGCAGCGCCATCAACCGGGTCCTACTGTATTTCACACCACCACGAATTCTCTATCTCATCATCTAAATTGACCCAGCCGTTTAAGCGCTAGGTGAGGAAAATGTGTAAAAAATATACATATTATCACTAATTATTATTATAGATACCGCTATGAAATAGTCACGATATTCTATCAGGTATTTATAAACGCTTATCATTGTGGGCGCAGCGGCCAGGAATTTAGTTACAAGACTTACGGAAAAACAGGAATGGAGTTTGTTTAGGGTGCGAATTTGGAACGACACTGATTGGAGCAGGGTGGGTATGCGCGGGAGAGTAGGAAAGAGTAATACGGGATTTTGATTGGCCCTCGCGTGTTAGAAAAGAATGAATTTGAGTGAATTGTTGAGTTGAGGGGTGATAATGAATGTTGCTAGATTAATAATATTTATTTTGTGCGTGCTTGAGTGAAAGGCTTTCTTTTTATAAATATATTAAATTTAATTACATATTTATCTAATTTGATTTTGGCGCAGACAACTCCCCCGGCCTAGTGCTTTTCTCAAAACTAACAATTTAATTAAAAATTAAGATATTCTATATTAAGTGAGTAATATAAAATTATAGAGTAGATAATTATAAAATAAGAGTTAAAAAAAATTATTGAGAAGGTAACGGACAAATCCGAACTACTGGCCTTATATAAGAACCAGTCGCGGTCTTTACTTTAACTGTTCGAATAATTTTGTCTTTTCCAGGATAAAGCGCATCTACTATACCTAATGGCCAACAGAGAGGATGAGAGTTATTATCTTTAATTACGACAATAGTGCCTAATTCGATAGTTTTTGAGGGCGAGTTCCATTTTTCTCTTTCTTGTACAGAAGTGAGATATTCTTTGTTCCAACGTTGCCAAAATGAGTGCGTGATTTTACTGATTAATTGATAGCGTGATAAACGATTATCAGCGATGTCAGTAACATCTTCAGTTAAGTATTTGAGCGGAGTTATATTTAAAAAGTGATAGCGCGTTAATGCGGTAATATCGGAAGGGTCCGAGCTTAAAACACATAGAGGTCGACTATTTAATAGATTTTCGATTTGAACAAGCACAGTACAAAATTCTTCGTAAGTGAGTATTTGAGAACCTATAACTTTAAAAAGATGAGTTTTGACACAACGAACACTTACTTCGCTGAATCCATTAAAATACGGGCCATAAGGCAGACTATGTTTAAATTGTACGCGATGTTCAGACAGTAACTGTTGACTAATATAATTAATATGTGATTTGGACTGTATAAGAGAATAGATTTCGTTAAGTTTACGTTTTGCGTCTATGAAAATAGTACCTCCGTCACTGTATATTAGCGAAACAGGACCTCTGCGAGATATAAAACGTTTAAACGCTGCGAGAAATAAGTCAGAAGTAAGATCGGAAACAAGTTCCAAGTGTAATGCTTTTGTTGTTAAACATACCAAAAGACAAATATAAGCCTTTTGGCTTTTGATTCCGCGTTTGCGAATATGCGTTATGAAGAAAGGACCAGCATAGTCAACAGCTGTGTGAACAAATGGCTTCACTTCTGAAACTCTAAAGGCGGGCAGATCGCCCATAGGAGGGAAAGTATTTTTAGGATTGAGTCTAAAACATTTATTACATTTGTGAACTATTGGCGAACCAAGTTTCTAGCGGAAAGTATCCACAATTTGTGTCTTGTCATAGGTATAGGTAAATTCACGAAAGATGACCACTGCGCAGAAGTCATTTTTAAGGTCCCCGTGGAGGTGCGGGGTAAGGCGCGGGTGGAGAGCCAACGGCATGGCTCCGTTCTTGACGCATTCCCTAAATGCGTCAAGAATGGAGCAACGCCATTGGTACACGAATGTACATATGCGCGAAGGCCGCCATTTGTGGTCAAATTTCGTGAATTTACCTATAATAAGAGAGCGTGACCCGTGTGAATATTAACGATATGATAATAATTCATTGTACAGCGGGTTAGCAGCCCTACGCTTTTAACCCTACTGTACAGGGACGTTTAAATGATAAGGGACTTATCTTACTTATTAACCTACACTATCCTAACGTATTACCCTATCACCTATAATATCCTATCCTAGTTATCCTAGCGCTAATTACCTATATGTATCCTAAACCTATCCTAACTTGTACCAAGCGTATAATGCGTACAGGCTTGATGCTCTGTGGTATTCTGTGATACATACCAGCACTTATACGCACCTACTACTAGGGCCTTAAACTAGGGCACATACTATCATGGTACTAATGTGGTATCCTATGATACAGATCTACGATTTGTACGCGCCTAAGACCATACCTACCATACGTATTAATATATACTTATATAGATAGGTGCGGGATATCTGCCACTGGAGACCTATGATGACAGACGGACTGTGGGTAGGAATCAGGTATAGTCTCCGGTGGCAGATATATCAGTTGGAACGTTACTACTTATGAAAGAAGACAATATTAATCCGAGCAATTGCCCACTTGCAAAGGCAAGGAAATACATACAGGCAATGACGGGTTAGTTAGAGTAGTTACTCTTAAAATGTCCTCAGGCACCATTCAGAATAGGTCTACACACACGCTTATTCTGTTGCCTATAAATGCGGATACAAGTCATCAGTCACAAAACAAGAGCCATACGAATATAACTACATGCGAAAATATTAAAGGTTCGAGGTCCTTTGTAGGCACGTCGAAATGGTTATTATGTTTACTAATAATATTACAATTGTTCGGTACTACGACTGCTACACAAACATATACCGTGAAGAATCAGTCTCCAGGATTTTATGTTTTACACATCGGAACCGCAAACATAGATCGAGGCATGTTTCGTATAGAAACTTCATATGAAAGAGTCATTCATATGAATCAGGCCAATTTGTCGTGTAGACGTCAGTAGTCTTTGACGACCGTAGTGATGACAGTTTGACATGACACCGTGCGTCACAATATGTAAGGATGACAATACACAAAAAGCTTCTTATAGTAAACTATGTTACAAAGCTTAAACACGACTCGCTTAATCGGCTAAAGATTTGAGAACGACCAGATTTCGTTCTAGTTTTGGACAAATGCGCGGTTACTAAATACTGATTTGATACGCAACTTAGTTTCTTATTAATGTTAACATTATTTCTTATCACTTTTAGGACATACGAAGAGTACATTATCTTATTATCGTTTTTGATTCACAGGCATATTTCTAACATTACTTATATTGTCATCCATAACTAACTATTTCTTTTGTGTTTATTGTGAGACTGATCATGTAATAAATTGTTCACTTACCAATCCCATTAATAAGTAGGCAGGGTAGTATGAGATTGAACATGTAAAACATGGGTCTTCTCCTTAGCTTGATGACGTAGGTGATGTTGGGTATGGCTCCACACAGCACGAGTAGTATTGGCACAGAATAAATAGTACTTACGTACAGAAGCACCACTTCTCAAACCAATTCATTGAAATTGCGACTCTTGCTACTAAGCAACAAAGTGCAATTCAGCTCGCATAAGCACTCAGTGCCTAATGCGATATTCACCTAACCGTTCCCTCTCTTTTCTAACATATAACGCTGTCGCTGTCTGGCGCGGAGTGACGCGCTAGCTGTCGCGCTAGGGTTGTCGATTTGCCGCTGCTACTATAATATTTATTAATCGTCTATCTACCTACTTGACCACGTACGTAATAATAAATAATCATCTTATAAGTATCCTATCCAAATATTTGAGCTCGTAGAACAAAAACCACAAAAAATCTGGTCGTTTACATTTTCTCTATACTATTTCTTAGTTATTTCCTAAACGCGTGGACCGATTTACATGATTCAAACAGATAAAATGGTTTTTGAACTAGATCTTTAATTTGACACATAATCGTTGGGATGTCTCAACAAACAAAAAATCGAATTTTCAAGTTGCTCTCGTAAAATAAATAAAATCAAATTTTCAAGTCGGCAACCCTTCCGCGTCGCGTCGGACGCGGGCTTGGAAGCCGCGCGAAAGTGTAGGCACTTATCGCTGTAGGTAAGGCCGAGTGAAGTAGGCCTGGTATTGGTCACGACGTATTGCATCGAAGCTCACCAGGTCGAACTCGCCGTTCGTCTGGTAATTCGTTGTGTCACCTGCGTCGAACTGTTTCTTCAAGTTCAGCTGAGGAAAAGACACAGAATCAAAAAGAGATTTAAATTGTGGACGTTATTTTGGCGTCTGTGACTGTGATCGAACATGCTGAATGTAAATTACAAGGGGCGGTGAAATCAATTAACATATTTATTTGTGAGAACATAAGTAGTGAGTTTCATCAATAAATGGACCTCCGCAACTGGACATACATAGATCGCCCTCAAGGCTCTCCATATAGACCGAGTAAGTATATGTGTAGTAAATATGTCAATAAAAACGGACCCTTATTGTATAGTAACAAAAAATATAAATCAAAAACTTAATACACATACCGCTATCCGTATGAGTATAAAATGAAACCTATCTAATACAATCCATGGTATACATTTTCGTAGATACCGTACATCAAGGCTTTTCGCTCAACTCACTCAACTACATTTTTGACAACATGCTATCTCTGTTTTATTCGCTGTAATCGCATTTCACATTCTTGCTCTCTTGCGGAACGTCTCAAATCTGAGACAAGGTTATTCGCCTAAATTGTTTGTTTTCCTTCTACACTTTTTGAGACGAGTATTGTTTAGTGGTATATTGGGAAATGCCAACCGCATCTGTACGTTATCATTTAATTATTTATATTTACTAGCCGTGCCCCAAGGTTTCACCCGACACACTTCGATCATTAAACAGTCGAATAGCATCGCTTGCCCGTGCTATTACATTTTCACGTTCTTCTTTTCAGGTTCTCAAGGTTTTACCGTGGTGGCACATAGCCTTCCTCATAAATATGACTATCATAAACAAAAATACATTTAAATTCGACTTTTAGTTCCAAACATTTGTCAGTTCAAACACACAAACTTATCAAATTTATTATATGTATAGAGTCCTAGATAGATGTTTCCATAAATGCTACTATACTTCGCCAAATATTGTAAATAATATTAGTGTTAATAAGATTCTTCTTATTCTATAAAAATAAAGCTATTTTGTAACAAAAAATTTAATAATGATACGTAGCAAGAATGCCACCTAGCCTCTCCGTGAGTAGTTCGAACGTAGACTGAATGAAAGCCGATTTTAAAAGAGATCGCATCTCAATTTAAAAGTCAAATAACACGATCCCTAGAGGCTTATTTTTTTTAAAGCGATAGCACACATAGACATTCTCTGGAATAAATGGTTTTCACCTCACATCGCCACGCAATTGATGAGACAGATACAAAATATTTTTTTTTAAACTCGGTGCTTTTGCTTTACGCGCTTTAAGCTGTGGGTTATAAAGTATATCGATATTATGGTGTGAAATGTGTAGTGGAGCGTAGCCTTTAATTGGATTAAAAAAGCTCAAATGTGGAGGCATGAATTGAATGACGTTCGTCGGTTATATCGCATGATATATATTTTCTTTATGTTTCCCAAATCAGGAATTAAACCCGTGTTTATTTTTTGGACTTCATACAAAAAATGTCAGGACAACGTTTTGAAAATAGAAATGGCCTACCAAAGGCATCCATAGAGCTTTCAACATATACTTTCACTCAATAACCTTTTACTGATGGAACGTTTTATGGAATTTACTTTCGGAAATTAGTCTGATTTTTTCTATTGCTTTTGAAAAAGACAACTCTCGCATTAGGACTAAATCCTGTGTCGCGGACGACTTTACAAACATACAACTTACGGACACAATTAACACCCAGACTCGAAACAACAATTTATGAATCACAAAAAGTGTCGTCTCGTGTGAAGATCGAACCCACAACACTTCGGCGCAGAGTCAAGCGGCGAGGCGGCCGCTTAAACCACTGCGCCAACCGTGCAGTCGTTGATTGCTTTTTATGTACTTTAATTAGCGACGTTTATTGACACTATCATTGTAAACTGGTTTTAAACTGGTTAACTTTCGTTTCGATTCGATACGCGATCCATTTCACAAATATGAATTTATTCGTCTATTATAACTAGACGATATATCATACCGTTTCATTTTATGAACTAAATAAAATGATTGAGAGATTACAAGTATTAATTTAATCAAATTATTAATGCAGCCATTTCTAAAACTCTTTTCATTTTGCGAGCCAAGATTCTCTTGATAAGTTGAATTCACAAATAAATTTCTGTGTGATTTGAAAAATAGCAACTAATAAATTGCCGTTTATACAATAGCGGTTATTCCCGTCATTGTGTTTAGATTAATACAGACGCATTCATAAAACGTTGGCATGCCAAATAACAATTTTGGCGATTTTACCTTCTGCCCTTTAATTTGAAATATGCGAGAGAGTCCACATATGTCACGTAGAGCACATTCACTGGCGATGCCGACAAGAAGTTTTGTGAATCATAAACACGTTTATGAAACATGTAACTGAAGCACTGCGTATAGCTCAAGCCTCTAAACTGACATGACGCAATTTATCTTCAGGTAATCACAAATTGTTCCTATAGGTTAGTTTTAACGATCAATTTTCTAAACACTCTAGTCTAGCAATATCTTACCAATGTTATACCAATATAAAAACTTTTATATAAAACGCAAACGTCAAGCAATTTACGCAATTTGTTACCGACAAGCATTTACCAGCTTCTTCGAAAATGAGCGAAAGAGACATTTGCACCCCTGGCTGAATTATAGCTAAATTAAATTGACGAAATCGTGGCCCTTAATACCTTGGCATTTTATTTCCTGTTTCGTCATTTTTTCATTAAAATGTGTAGGCAAATTTATATTATTATAACATACTTATTTACCGTATATAGAAAAGAAAATACAGAGAATTTTGTCAGATTTCTTTTGTACGTACAAAGTATGTAAAATATTAGAGGGAAAGTATGTATAGTTTTGACATAACGATTTATTTCATAGATGCACTTACTGTTCGTAATAGTAGTTTTGTGTTTGCTATTATAAATATTAGGTATTATTATAGTTGTTATTCGAATCATTCACCAAGTTACTGACTGTATTACAAAAATATATATCCATCAATAATTAAATATATTTTCAAGATTCATAAGCCCCCACTAATCCCCTAGATTTGTCATGTCCATCCATCTGACTACACGTGATTTATCTCAAAGACATGTCAGTCCATAAAAATCAGCCTCAGTGTCGTGCCATTGGATATGCCTATACCTATCCAGTAGTGGACAATGGCAAGTTAATGATAATAATAATAGCAAGAAAATAAAATGTTTAAAAAGTAAAACGATATGTAATGATCACAAAGCTTATAGCTTATTACGTATGAAAGTATGAAAATTTTAAAAGGATTTTAATGTACATTTTATTCACATAAATGTAATTTATGGTAGGAGTATAAGAGAAATAAAGCGTAACTTGATTACTGTGTATGAAACACGCATACTGTTTTAATGGTGAATGCCTAATGAAAAGTGTACTATTACATAGGCAAGGGTTCCATTGTATTCAAAGAACCCGCTTCGCCGCGCCGCCGCCGGGCATTCATATTAAGCACAATGATATTCTTTCTCATTTTTTTATAGTAAGCAACCTTCATATAAGACTTTTCAAACAAAAAATATGAATTCGGTGATGTTACAATAAATTTCTGAATACCTTACTTACCTGAATCTTGAGAGGGACTATGCTGGTCCTTTCTTCATAACGCATATTCGCAAACGCGGAATCAAAAGCCAAAAGGCTTATATTTGTCTTTTGGTATATTTAACAACAAAAGCATTACACTTGGAACTTGTTTCCGATCTTAGTTCTGACTTATTTCTCGTAGCTTTTAAACGTTTTATATCTCGCAGAGGTCCTGTTTCGCTAATATACAGTGACGGAGGTACTAATTTCATAGACGCAAAACGTAAACTTAACGAAATCTATTCTCTTATACAGTCCAAATCACATATCAATTATATTAGTCAACAGTCCGGGGAGATGGGCCTTGTTAGCCTTGGTTGGCAATCTGTCTAGGAGAAGGAAAACTCCGAAATTAAACCAACTTTCAGGGAGCATACCCGACACAAAGCCCCGATTTAAGGTGTAAACCGACCTGTGCCGAGGGATTCGTGGCCAGAGGGCAAGCTGGTCTCAAACGGAGGATGCCTGTGTTGGTGGTCACAGGGCACAGCTAGGATTCCATCTTACCCCCGTACCGGGCTCTGCGTGGGAACGCTATGAGGACAGACATTAATTATTCTTCAAATGGCAGCGACGCGGTTCGCTACCCGTCACGTCTCGTTTCCCGCGAGGGCGAAAAGCGGCCTACGCAAAGCCGATTTGCAACATTGAATGTTGGCGGTGGAATGGACGGAAAATTGGATGAAGTATGCCAGATGATGGATGCTAGAAAGATTGATGTTCTGTGTGTGAATGAAACGAAAAAGAAAGGATGTGACACTACCAAGCATGGCAGCTACACGGCGTATTGGTCCGGAGTAGATAGTACCACCAGAGCCTGCAAGGGAGTTGGTTTAATACTGTCTGCGCGAATGAATGAGTGTGTAAAAGAGTTTGAATGTGTAAATGCAAGGCTACTATGGATGAGAATGAAAGTAGGACTTACTCGTCTTCTTATTGTAGGGGTTTACGCCCCGGTCAATATAGTAACGGGTACGTCACAACAAGAAAAAGACAAAAGGCAGGAGTTTTGGGAGAGTTTAAGAGAGATTCTGAGGACCTGTAAGGATAACGAAAAATTGATTTTGTTAGGGGATTTCAATGGATGGGTGGGAGTAAAGCAATTTGAAAGGGTTTTAGGTAGATTCGGTGATAAGAGTGTGAACGAAAATGGAAAAGAACTGCTTGAGGTTTGTTTGGAGTGGAGCCTTTGTGTGACAAACACCATGTTTGATCACAAAAGGATACATTTGTAAACACGTGAGGCGAAAAATGTTAGAAGAAGTATGATTGATTTTGTAATAGTAGATGAACGAGGTTGGTTGGTTTGGTTGCGAGGGTCAGAGGACGGACGCTCTATAGAAAAGCTAGCATTCTGACAAATCAGGTTTGACTAAAGATGAATAAATGAATGAATAGCCTAACGCAAGCCTTCTATAAAAATACGGTAATACATATGTCCTTAACATTGATGAAAGGACCATGAAAGATAAGATCATTACTTTTTCATACTTACTCAGCCATTTCGTTCTAATTTTCTTAACAATGAATTTACCGTGAAAGCCACAAAGTTATCTGTAAACATTTGAGTATAGGACATTCATCTCGAAAGGTCTTTGTTGGTTTACTCTGGGTGTAAAGAAACATTGATAGGGAGTCCCTACCGCGCGAGTATTTTAAATTAACTTTCCTTATTATGTTACACGGAAATTAAATTCTTTGTTTCCGTAAATTCTTTTCACATTTTACGGCACAGGTTTATTACGTAGGTAAATATCAACTCAATTCGTGCATAGTCCATTATTTTATTTTTTTATGCTTTTCTGGAGCCTTGGATGTAAATTTGAAAATGGAGGTTTACTTGAAGATGTTATTCTTATTGGGTTATTAACAAAGATCTGTTTTTTATTCAATTTCTTTTCTTATTTATATTATATATTTCTAATAAATCAACGATTCAGGTAAAAAGAACCGCGATTGAATATGATAATTGGCTATTATATTTAACTTAACTTTAAAATATTTCCGAATATAATTATTATCCTGAAAGGATATTGAAACGCGTCGTCGTATCTCCTTCTAGGCTGATAATAGTTTCATGAAATCTGTTTTTTCTTTAATTTTTCTATTTATAGACTCACGCCTGTATCCCCGAAGGGGTAGGTAGAGGTATAATATTACACCCACATTTCGCCATGAATTTCTAGGTCCCACGTAATAGGGGGCGAGCCTATTGCCGTACCGGGCACATTACCAGACTCCGTCCTGCTACTGAGAATTTCCTAACGGAAAACCCAATAACACTTTGCCCGACCCGGGAATCAAACCCGAGACCTTCCCAATCCCACGCGCCCATTTATGCCGCGAGACCAACGAGGCAATCTGATTTAATGTATGATTACCATATAACGCAAATTTCATCTTGAGTGCTGTCATAAAAATACGTATTGTAATAAAGTCTATAAGGGTGTAATTGGGTACTGGGTACGCACTAACAAAGGACAAAGTCAGCTATTTATAACTACTACTTCTATACTGGATAGCTTCACTGTGCATGTAAAAATCATATATTTGAAAGCACTTGTTCTGACATATTATCGCAGAGCCCAAATTACTAAAGCTAGAAACATAAAAAACAGGAAAAAAGGACAGGTTAGAAGTACCCTTAACCGAAGAGCATGCATGAGAAATTTGATGGGAGTAAATGAAGCAAGAGAGATATATCAGGATCGTTGCAAATGACGTTCCGTAGTCTTTGCCTACCCATCCGGGAAACAGGCATGAGTCTATATATGTATGTATGTAGAAACATGAAATTTTGAAATTAGCTACCTTTAATGATATAAGTACCAGCTAAGAAAGAGTTTTATTCTCCGTCCGTTTACAAAGCTGCTTGAAAAGCCATTGATTTTAAAGCTAGCACTAATATTATGGCAACATAAATAAGCTTCAGCTCAATCTATAACTACGTTTCTTCTAATATTTCCAAATGGTACCTAATACAAAACACCTGAAAGAATTTGTAAGCCTTTAGTTTCTCGTGCAACTTCAAGTAACAGTTTGCGCTAGAAAACAGTTACGAAATGTTGAGCAATAAGCTGAGTGGCGAATGTGCAGTTAAGGCAAATTTATCTTTGGCCTATAAGTGTGAATTGGCGCACGTTGGTTGATTCTAGTCTATTCTTTGTTTTCTTTTTAGGAAATATACAATACAATATTAACCAACTGTCTTACTTATTTAGTTAGTTTTAAATGCATAAAATGCAAAATGAAATGATCAATACGCATTCCTCTGCGTAAATAATTTGCTTTTCTTCTTGTTGCTTTTATAGGGTAGCAATTTATTTATTGGTATTTGTTCACTTGTCTGGGAAGGTCCCTTCCCTGATGCATGATCAAAAAGATTTTTAATGGCACACAATAAACTTACAATACTAGGTATACCGATTTTAACCGTTCATATTTTTAACGCTCTCTTTTTGTGATTTTGTTAATAATAAAAGATTATTTAATTTTGTTTACATAAAAACAAAGTAAGTTTTACTTTTAATCATTTTAAAGTTTAATTTCGCAAGTTTTACGTTAATTAATAGCGATCACCTTGGCTTATTGATAATTAACATAGTAGGTCCAAAAATAAATTATTAAAATTTTCTTCCCTGTGGTAATTCGATTTTATGTTTTACATTTCCCCTCAACAATATGTTTAATTTTGCTTCCTCCTATTTTGTAATTAAATTTTTATCTAAGGTGAATTATTATAATAAGTTAAAGACGATACGTCTATAACTCAGGCAGAGGGGCGGAATTCCAAAAAGATATCATGTTGTTTAATTTAAATTTCGACATTAATGTGATGATAAATTGGTGGTAATGGCTATAGTTGGTATCCCAACAAATGGCTGCGAATTTGTATGCCCATGCCCCGTTTCTGTACGTACCTAAGTTATACAAAGTTAAAAAATAAGTATACTGCGCGATAGGTCCAAAGAAATAATATAGTTTATTTTGTCTTTCATGGCACTTGATAACCTTGATCAGCTAGCAGCAATATATTATGTCCGACGAAATAACAATATTAGGTAGACTGCGAGACACAGGGCAAGGTTGCATCGTCATATAGACACTCATAACGAAGTTATGAATAAGATATCTGCTGAATCATTTTCAACCATCGAGGTAACATTAACACTAGAGTAGCAAACTCCTACAATTGACGTTCAAAATAGCGTGGTGACCAGCCGAGATAGAAGACGTAGCTTTGAAACCAATAAGCATCTTAGAAAAAACCTATATTCATCTCTTTTGCACTCGTTAAGAGAAAGTTCCTTATTGTCAATTCAAAACTGATGACAATTGACCTTTCATCGAGAAATGCGGTGTTCTCCAGTTTAAAAATATTTTCCCATTTTTTATTATTAGTATTACATAACAGAAGGTTGTGTTTATGGGTATGTATAATTTATTGTACCTATGTATATTAATATGTGGGAATGTTCATTTGTTCCCTGGTTGCTACTTATATGTTTATAAGGAGTTTCAATAAATCCAGTATTGAACTATGCTTACAATTACTTTATATACCTAATTATTGAGCTTCATAATATCTCAAGTGTATTTACACATACATAGACTCACGTTTCATACCTGTTTCCCCGAAGGGGTAGGCAGAGGCATATTAAAAGCCCACGTTTCGCCAGTGTTTTGATCCCACGTAATAGGTGGCGAGCCTATTGCCACTCATCGGGATATTTTGTTTGCCAGAGCCTCGTCCGTTGATCGGCAGGTGCACCACTTGCAGGTGAGGTTGACTTGGGACCCTAAGTTCTTGATGGGAACCCTATGCACCCAGTGTATTTATTATTACATAGAAGTACTACATAGTTGTAGTATTAAGGAAAGTGGTAATAGTCAGCTGAAAATTGTTTCAACATGATCCGACCACTGGAAAAAAATACTCGATGTCAAAGATCTCAAACACAGGTTCATCGCGATTTTCAGCAAATCGCTGTTTTATCATAAATTTATTATAACAGGAAGCCTAAGTCTAAGCGAGCAATAGTGGCCCTTAGATGCCAGTGATGCCAAACGAGGCATCACTTACGCGTTGCCGGTTCTTAAATACTTAGGCGAAGAAAAAAGTTTCTTGGCCGCCTTCACTCGAATACCCTTCCCCTATTGTCAGAACGAAACCTAACAGCATAAATATTGTTACTTTACATATATTTTCTGTGAGAGGGTGGTACTACCCCAGTTGGACCAGCTATAATCAGCGTAGTTCTACCACTCAATATAAACCCTAGGACTTTTCGCACTCCGGGCTATACAATAGCACGTATTCATATACGTGCTATTGTAAAGGGGTTTTTAGACATTTTCATAGAAAATAAAAGCAAAATGAAAAATCCACATAAAACATTGTTGTAATTAAATAAGCAGTAATACAAAATAATTAAACGGGTTTTAATTGCGAAAACTTCTTATTTAAGGTATAAATACATAATTCTTTCTTCGAGAGACTGATGACAGCTCAGCGCCGTCTTGTGGAAGTGGTAGTGGTCGGGTATCGGCATCTACCCTCACTTGGTTTTTATTTAAGTTCGCAATGTCAGTCTTTCGACACACTACACTAATGACGTCTAGACACTGTTGAGTTTTGTCACTGCGGCAGTGTTCACATTTGCTGATGACTGGTTTCCAAGTAGCCGATAATCTATATCCATCCTAATGGTTGAAATTGTTATACTTCCCGCTTCACATAATATCCTGGAGTAAAACTCCCACAAAAGTGGAAGATCCAAAATTTTATAACTTGGTATCATTGTAAATAAAAACGATTATTTGCCATTTTCTTGGTCATTTACAACCAAATATTGTGAAAAATAATGATGATTACATGTGGAATGATATGTCGCACTTATAAAATTATTTTCTTTACGAGAATTTCAAGATTTCACAACGCATTTTCCCATTTCAAGTTTGTATTATTTTCCTGTGCGGCAAATTTGACACAATAACAATGTTGTAACAGTATTAGGTCCAGACCTATAACAAACGGCAACACATTTCAGCGCTGTTTGCTTATCTGGTTGTAAGTAATAGATCAATGTTTTCAACCCATTGTCTCTCTAGTCCATCTAAATTGTTTAGCTATTCCTTCAACCTTGTCTCGACTCCGTGACCTTATCATATTAGTGTGTCATGGTTGCCAATGTAGATGGAGTCTGTCACGCAAACAATTTTTTCTAACACTGTCCGGATTGACCTGTCCCAACGTCTGTAATAATGGCCTAACAAATTAATAGCGCATGAGTATATATCTAGCTTTAAGTATAAACAGTGTCTACGCATGAATATGACACGTCACGAACCGATGCATTTAAAGTTTACTATTAGGTATCTGCTTTGCTAGAAGACGATCTCTCTTGTAGTCGTGCTATGTGTTTGAATATGCATATAGTCTCATTGGTACGGGATTGATTGGTATTGTTCTGAAGTGTGGCGGTGTATCCATTTGGTTACAAATCCGATTTGATGGAATTCCTAAACTCAGAAGCTAAGCCAAGATGAGCAAAAAATTCAATGCACTACTTAAATATTTATTACTTGAGTACACCAAAAAGTGTTTCCATTCATTTCTAATGTTGAGCGTGCTCGAAACATTAACTATAAATGTCCTTAAGAGACGGGTTTTGAGCTCCCGCAGTGAACGTGTTCACTGCGGGAGCTCAAAACCCGTCTCGAATTCGAGTGCGTTACGAGATATAGTGCGCCCCGTAAATTACTACTACATTGTGCGTTACGGGTATAAAAGTGCCCCGTACACCCTTATTGCTTTCTTAGTCTATAACTGACTGAAACTTTACGTTTACTTTTATTTTAGTGTCTGATAGATTATGAAATGAGCTATGTCACCGTCTTTTCGCCAGTAGATTTGGCAAAATTTGACGAAAATAAAACGAAAACAAATTGTGCGGGGTCTGGGAAACCCCGTACTGCACTTGAAATAATAAAATACGGGATCGTACTGCCCCGTAAAGCACAGAACTCAATTATATCGATAGAAGATACAGTGATGGGAAATTAACGAAACGATAAATTTCTTGAATAAAAAAAATATTTCAGCTGAGGAACTTTATTTAGGAACTTAGGTTACACATTTTACAGGTACATATGTGAATCAAAAATATTTAAACTGTGGAAGTTATACAGTTTAGCTTACTAGAGAACATTATGACACTAAATTCAAACATATTGGTATGTATATTAATATATTGTAACCGAATGAAGGTGTATTAAGTTTGTTTATAATTATTATAATGAAAATATGATCTAGGCACGAACATTTTAATATTTGACAGTTCCAACATACGTCGCGATCGCTTCATTATCGATAATTAAACACTACGTCTTGTGCTAATTACAGCGTTATTGCTGATGAGCTCATGACCCCGTACGGAACACAATAATTTATACGGGCTTTTTGAACCCCGTATCGAACTGGAAGGTATTTTTTGCTCTCTGGTCGTAACGGGGTTTATAAGACCCCGTATGTTTTTAAAATATTAACTGATTCTTTAATCGGCGTACATGAAAAATATATATTTATCTCTCTCATACAGTAATTAATTACATAGATACAGCTCCCGCACCAGCGAGTAAACCCTATTTTTTCCGTCCGCACTGAACTACAGCAGTGTACGAGGTTGAAAAAACCCCGTTACGCAGTGAACGAATCTTTTGCTAAGTCTTTTACAGCAATTATTTTAAGCAAGTGTCATAGAAAACCAAGCCATTGTTTAATTTCAAAGCCGCAGTAATGCAGTGCTGTAAATTTACATTTGTATTTTACTATTGTACAAGAGATCATCATCATCCTCTTAGCGTTATCCCAGTTTCAATCTGGGGTCCGCTTTCTAGTCTAACCGGATTTGGCTGAATATTAGCTTTTCCACAGAGCGACTGCCTGTCTGACCTCCGCAACCCGAAGGGATAGCGATATTCAATGGTTTAGACTAGTGTCAGTTTATTTAGAAGGTACTGACACCCTGTAACGATTGTCAAAGATCTTCATGACAACCGGGACCGACGGCTTAACGTGCTCTCCGAGGCACGGGACAAGCGATAATTAATAATTCAATACGCACATAACTCCGAAAAGTCATTGGTGCGCGCCGTGGATTCGAACCCGATACCCTCTGCATGGCAGTCTGTTGGTATCTCCACTCGGCTATCGCTGCCTGCCACTATTGTACAAGAGATAATTTCAAGTAATGAGAGGATTTCTTTTGTTATCCAAAAGCTATATATGTATTGTTATAAGAATGCCGTGTTTTCGCTAGAATTCAGGAAGCTCATAACCTCTTTTGTTTCTTTGCTCATTGTCTATTCGGAACACGGTTCCACCATAAAAATGATGAATTTTATTCTACGAATTTTCGAGATATTATTATATATAATCTTTTACGATTAGGCATGGGCGTTTTCGGATTTTTACGCAAACCGATAAAAATCTGATTTCAGATTTTGTAATCGATTTCAAAAACCGATTTAAGAAATCGTTTTCAGTAGCGGATGTTGGAGCGTAGCGTACGACAAACGTAAACAATCGAAATCAGCAGTTCATAAAATTGCCAAAATCCAAAACGATTCGCTCGTCGCAAAGCACAATTCGCTTCATCTCTTTCGCTCTTTTAACAGATCACTAAGTTAGAAAGAAAAGGAAATGAAATTCGCTCTCTCTCATTCTAACTAACTAGTCGTTTAGTAGTGTGAAAGAGAACGAATGAATATGAAAAGTATCGGTAACGTAAGCTTTAGAATTACTCTGTATTTTGGTTGCGCTTGCACCGTTAGTTTCGGCTTTGTGTAGTTTGCGTTATCTTGGTATTGTTTTACGTTTTCTAAAATCGTTTTTTTCACATACGATTTCTGTCTGCAATCGGATTTCAGATTCGTTTTGATATATCGGTCTCATGCCTATTTACGATTTCAATTAGGAGAGACCGTTATTGATTAAGGCATCCAAATCTAAAATTGTCCGTATTTATGCAAATAGGAACCACACGACAAATTTCGATTTTTCCTTTTTTTGAAGAATACTAATTTAAAAGTGGTTTATTTTCTTATTCAAAAAAGATCCACATGATTTTTCCCTTGGAAACAAGTTATACAAAAAGCAGAAAGGAACCAACAGCAAAAACACACATTATACATATTGCAAAATCGAACCATAGCACCATGGGACTCGTTTCATCAAACAAATAAACCATATAAATTCCATGTCATTTTATACAAAACAGATCCACAGATACTTGGTACCATTATACATTAAAAATATTTCTATTATTAACAATTATTATAATACACCAAATGGAACCAAGTTTCTGTGGTACCATTATGCGTAAAATAAATTCATATTTGATTTGACTAATTCTTTTTTTGCAAAATGGAACCACAAGCATTCGGTTCTACCATGCATAAATAAATATTGTAAACAGCAGAACCACAAGTACGTGATTTTATTGTACTGCGGAAGGCGTAAACTTAAAGTTTGAAATTCTAGCTGAAATTGAGAGTTTTTACAAAGACCTGTACGCATCATGGAAGTCTAAACTTTTGAAACCAGGCAATGATGACTATAGAGCCTTACTGCCGCGCCAATATACGGAGAACATCCCTGATGTCAACCAAGGCGAGGTACGAGAAGGTCTCGTGCAACTTAAGAATAACAAGTCTCCATAAGATGACGAAAACACCGAAGAGCTCTTAAAAACAGGGGGGGCTGTAGTCCTGAAAGAGCTGGCGAGCCTCTTTAATTCCATTATCCATCAGGGCCTTACAGCTCAGGCGTGGATCGGGAGTGCGGTTGTCCTGTTCTTCAAAAAAAGGTGACAAAATCTCGCTGAAAACATATAGACACATTTCACTCTTTGGCCACCTCTACCAGTTGTTCTCGAGAGTGCTAACAAACAACCTCACCAAAAACTTGTCAATTTCCAGCCACAGGAAATAGACCACTTCCATACTGTTTGGCAGAATATACAGAAGACCAATGAGTACAATAAGCCGCTGTGTAAGGCTTTCGTGGACTACGAGAAAGCCTTCGACTCCATTGAAACCTGGGTGGTTCTGGTTGCTCTGCTGCGGTCTCGTACCGATTGGCGCTGCATCGAGGCGTTGATATGTTTGTATGATATCGCCACTAAGACCATCCAACTACAGCCCCGTCGACGCGATTGCGACGAGGTGTGAGGCAGGGAGACTTCATATTTCAATCAGCTCTTCACCGGCGCACTCAAAGATATCTTTAAGATGCTGGACTGGCTTAGACTGGGCATAAAAATTAACTGCGAATATATCTCACACCTTCGGATTGCTGACGATATCGTCATCATTGCGGAGTCCCTGGAAGAGTTGAGCGGGATGCTCTTCAGCCTAAACGGATCCTCTCAACGTGAACTTGTCTCGGCATGAACTGAACAAAACCAAGATTATGCTAGACGAACTCATCATGTCAGGATCGGTATATGTCCTAGGATAGATGCTTGAATGTGTTCAAAAGTATGTCTATCAAGAGCAACAGCTTGTTGTCCAGCTTGGTAGCAATAACTTCGAGAAAGAAATGGACCGAAGTGTCCAGTTGAGTTGGGCAACGTTTGGCAAACTACGTCAAGTTTTCTCTTCGCCTCTACCACAATGCCTGAACACCAAAGTCTACAACCAATGCGTCCTACCTGTTATGACGTACGGTGCCGAGACGTGGACACATCACATCATAGTGGGACTAATCCCCAAACTTAAAGTCACGCAGCGAGTATAAAATCCGCAACGAAGTTATCCGACAAAGAACCAGAATTACCGACATAGCTCACAGAATAAGTAAGCTTATGAGGCAGTGGACTGGTCATATCTGCAGCAGTACTGATGGCCGATAGACCAAGCTTGTCCTAGAGTGGAGAACACGACTCGGTGCGTAAGGGTGGCACCCAGTTAGGTGGACTGACGACCTGAAATCGAGGCTGGGACAAAATGGATGCAAAAGGCTAAGAACCATGTGGCGCGTGTTGGGAGAGGCCTTTGTCCTGCAGTGGATTGCTATAGGCTGCATATCAAAGGTTTACTACGATAATACTTAGTTTCATGTATGTATATTGGTAAATCCATGGCTTTACCGATATACATGAAACCCATGGTTTGTGGTTCTTTTTTTCATATGAGGAAAGCTATTAGTAAGTAAATATTAAAAGGAACCACATGCACATTTTCTTCATTATCTAGAAAAATTAAGAGTATCCAGAGCAAATTTATATACACATACTTAAATGAGTAATTTATCAATACAATTATATAAAATAAATGTAATGTTTTCCTTAATCTAACAGAACTGCACATGTTTTTGTAAATTCATTGATATCTCAGAAGTGCGTTTTTGCTGGGTGGTTCCTTTTTGCATAAATACGGACAATTTATAATCTGAAATATTATTTTAAGTAATATAGCCTGTTTTGATGACTTTATTATTCATCATACATAGTTTCTATTCAGTGCTGGCTCAAAATACTGGTCGGACTCTAAGTACTTATTGAATATCAAATAGTTTGCTAAGGGAAAACACGGGGCTGTCGGTGAAGATAACGTAAACACCGTGAAATTCTAATCAGTAGATTAAACTTTTAGCTGAAATTGTCAAATACTCACAAGAGTGTTATGTGACAGTTGAATGCCAATACAGCTTAAGAGCATAGTCTACAAAACGGCTATACGACCAGCCATGATGTACGTCTCCGGATGATGGACTGTAAAAAAAACACACGAACAAAAATGAGACAAGAGATGAAGATGTAAAAATGGCCAGCTGGAGTGACCAGATTCGACAAAATGCACAATGACTGTACTCATTGGGCATTAGAACCTTATTAAAGTCGCACTCATTGCAGACAAAAATGGTTGAGATTTGTATGACATGATTCGGCTATGTGATGAGGCGAGACGAAGAATGGGCTGTTAAAAAGATACATACTATACCAGATAGAAAAAGGGCAAAGAGTCACGGCTGATCACCTGGTGGACAACCACTTCCAAGGATGTGGAGCGACCACAGCTAAATACTTATGCCACCCAGGGTAGACGATCCTGGCACCAACCGACAAGACGACCAACCGCAAATAAGGAGCTAGCAAAGAAGACGATGAAGATAAACTTTCAGCAGTGGAATAAACTTGGGATATTGATAATATGCGAAGTCAAAAGTGCCTTATTCCATCATCATCAGAGCTAAATGAGTCAAACTTATTCTAAAAAACAATACAAAGGAACAAAAAGCAAAGTTTAGTGCAGAAGTTAGCTACCGCGAATAGCGGCGTATTGCTTTGACTTTGGCGGCGTAAAACGTATGCTTTAATATACCAAATTTGCGCGTAGATGCCAACAGTTCATGAAGTTGTTTATCAGCTGTACGTGTTATGTGTGATTTTAATATATTGGCAAACAGCGACGTACTAATACTAAAGCTAAGGTTTATAAAGCGTATTATAATTTCACGTCGACTTTACCCAGTTAACATTTATCACTTTCATTCCTTATTTTTATTAATTATTTCGATAAAAGGATCAAAGGATTATTTCGATAAAAGTTTTTACAGTTAATAATGCACTTATGATAATACAAAATTGCATTTCCTAAAATATGTTGCTCAAACTTTTAAATTTCAGTTTTAAGTTTATAACAGGGCGCAAGTTGTGCCATATTTTACACTGGTTACCTGTTAACTTAAACTTTCAGATTTATGGACGCTTTTGAAATGCTTCAACAACGTCTACCAGAATGATGATGTTACGACCGCCTTAATTAATATTAACAACTAATTTAAATAATATTTTTCTAAAGAGCCATAATATATTGTTTTACTGAGCGAGTGTATGGCCAATAATGATTTCGGGGTAGGTTAAAGGCCTCCTAAAAACTTCCAACATGGTCTTACGACGTTCTTCTACGTACCCTCCGAAGCATGGTATCATCGGTTTTGTATAAATGCCACCTATTCAAGATTTGAATTCGGCATTCGTTGTTTAACGTTGTCAATATATGTATATTCAAACGGCAAATCCAGTTACGTTATGACGCTATTTACTCTATGATAAGGCTATAAGAAAAATATATTTAAATACTATGATTGCTTTGAATCTACATAGATATCCTCAACAAACGCCTTTTAAATATCGTACATAGATATATTCTTGAAGATTGTTTTTAAATAATTTTAGCCTAGTGATACTTGACACGGGCGGTCTTATTGCAATAGTTTTAGTATGTGTTTTCAACCGGACAACCTAGAATCTGCCAGAAAAATCAGTGTGGTAATTTGCTTTTCGAAAACCTCAAACTGCCTTATTAAAATACCAAGTAGTGTAATACAGTTCTTGTAGTCTCGATGTCAACCAAAAGTTTAATTAAACAATAGGAAGTTTGCATACCTATTCAATGCCTTCCTAATATTTAAAATAACGATAAAAACATAAAAGTAATACGTACATACATACATACATACTCACGCCTGTTTCCCCGAAGGGGTAGGCAGAGGCACATTAAACGCCCACTTTTCGCCAGTGTTTTGATCCCACGTAATAGGTGGCGAGCCTATTGCCGCTTATTGGGACATTTTGTTTGCCAGAGCCTCGTCCGTTGATCGGCAGGTGCACCACTTGCAGGTGAGGTTGGCTTGGGACCCTAAGTTCTTGGTGGGAACCCTATGCACAAGTAATACGTATGTTTAATATAACGAGCTATGTGAAGGTTATGTTTGTTTGATATCAATTTCTGAGCACGAGCTTCACCCAGATGATTCGAAAACTTTGGAACAAAGTCACGTTACGGAAAAAGGACGAAAATAATCTTTTTATTGTTTCGATAGGCATATGATACGAGTAATTTGAGTTTATCGAACAACTTGACTTTTTGTTCCATATAGTTAGGCAGTTGCTTTGCGTCCTCTGTTATTTGTCATATACTCTTAAGTGCCGCTTTATTACTTTTTCGATATCGCTGCTTAATTAAATTGACTGAATATTTCATCATTAAGTATTTAACTTTTGTTTCTTAAGCTAGAACAAGAATCTATAGGCGTTATCAGAGGCCTTTGGGCATAATGAAGATGTAGTAAAAAAGTAATTGTTGGATATCATTTTCCCACGACGTTAATTAAGGCTATTTTGGGATTCTTGTGTATACTTTTTAAGTGTCAGCTATAATAATTCCTGATATTATAATTTTCTGGGATAATATATTAATTTTAATGATTCGTTTAATATGTAAAAATATGTATAAATTGTTATTTATCGCTTGCTAAACGGTGAAGGAAAACATCGTGAGGAAACCTGCATGTCTGAGAGTTCTCCATAATGTTCTCGGACAAATATGTGAAATCTGCCAACCCGCACCGTGCAGCGTGGTGGACTATGGCCTTACCCTTTTCCTAGTGAGAAGCGGTCCGTGCCTAGCAGAGGGACAGTAGACGTATACAGGGCCGAGGATGGGTAATATGTAGCGGTCATAGCGTGTATAGGCATGCTGGCGTGAGGCAAAGTTAAGCTACGCTTGCACAGGTCACCACATGGATGGGTGACCGCGTGTGGGATTTACATCAGAGCGCTACCGTGCTTCGGAGTTCACGTGAAGTTATTGGCCCCGGTTTCGTTTGTACCGTTCGGCCACGTCTGTGGCCTTCGGGCCGATAAAAACTCGAACACCAGAGTTGGTCACACACGCGTACGAAAAAGAAGATTATCATTATGCCTATCTCTAAAAATATCCATAACCTAACAGCCGGTATAGCCAATTGTAATCGTTTTAAAGTCAAAAATATAAAAAAATACTACACATTGAACAATGTCTTGCCTCAATATATTATTAAAGCCTATATTTCTCGGGTTTTCCTTTATTGAGTTAGTTCCGTTTAGCCAACCGCTCTTCGCTTCAGGTGACACCGACATAATTGTATCATTTTCATACGTACCGTGTCTGCGTTTTCGAGAACATTCCCCTATGATTAGTCACAGCGTGCTGGAGTGAAAAGCTTAGTACACACAAGACTGACTCAAATCGTTTTACAAAGAAATGTTTCTGAATGTTCTTTTTTATGTTACTGATTTTATATAATGTTTTCAGCCAGGGGGTGCTTCTGTCTATTGGTCTATCCGACTATTAGACAGAGCTTCGGGTACGCGCTCCCGGCTCTCCGAGCTACTGTAGTCACTACCCTATGTCCTTCCAGTGACTACAGTACCCCCGCCTACAAACCCCTTCTTCCTCATCATACATCCTATCCATTTACCCCGTTTCTCCTATCCCTCCTCCTTTACGACGAAAACATTCCCAAGGAGGGTTGGCGTCAGGCAGGCGGCCGGCTAGTAAAATCCATGCCAAAACTATTTGCAATATAGCCACGTATGTTAATGAGTGCGATAGGGCTAGGGCGTTCCCTGCAGGCGACGCGCAGGGGCAGCACCCGGCACCTGCGAGAAGTATGCAAGGGTTGTTGCACTACTCCGGGCGAATGCAACGTAAGAAGCAAGCCTGTGACTTAAGGGTGAGGTATGCAAGTTTGAATGTAGGTACGATGACTGGACGGGCTAGAGAGTTAGCTGATGTTTTGAAAAGAAGACGAATAAATGTGGCATGTCTGCAGGAAACAAGATGGAAAGGTACGAAAGCTAGGGAGATCGGAGAAGGATACAAGTTTTATTATTGTGGAAGTGATGGGAAAAGAAATGGTGTGCGAATTGTGTTAGACGAAAATCTGAAAGATGGTGTGACATGTGTAAATAGAATTAATGACAGATTGATTGCTGTGAAAGTGATATTGCAAGATATTATTCTGAATGTGATAAGTGTGTATGCCACTCAGGTAGGATGTGATGATTGTGAGAAAGAGAAGTTTTGGATGGATTTCGATAGCATGATATTCCGGAGAATGAAGAGATAATTGTGGGAGGAGATTTTAATGGTCATGTGGGACGAACAAGTGGAGAGTATGGAAGAGTACATGGAGGCTGGGGTTTCGGAAGCCGAAATAGCGAAGGAGAAGCAATTCTCCAAGCGGCTGCCGCTTTTGATCTTGTAGTGGCTAACACTTGGTTCCAAAAAAAAGAGCAACACCTGGTAACCTACAACAGTGGCCACCATATGACCCAGATTGATTATTTTCTGCTAAGGCGTAAACGTATCAACTGGGTCAAAGACTGTAAGGTGGTACCGAGAGAAGACTTAGTCTCACAGCACAGACTCCTGGTGGTCGAATTAAAAATTCGGTTGAGCTCGAAAAGGACCAAGGGGCAGGTAACCCCAAAAGTGAAATGGCATATGTTAGAGAAGAATGAATGTGCAGTAGAGTTCAGAGATAGAGTGGTAGATAAAGTGATTGAGATGGGCGATATGAAGGATTTCAGCGTGAATGAGAGTTGGGAGGAGATGAGTAAATGTATGAAGTGCGTGGCAAAAGATGTTATAGAAGAATCGAAAGGAAAACGTATGAAAGATAAGGATACCTGGTGATGAAAAGAGGAAGTACAGAGTGTGCTCAAGGAAAAGAAAGCAAGGTTTAAGGAATGGCAGCTGATGAAAGAAGGTAATGACTCATTGAAAGAGAGTAAAAAAAAGAAGTATGATGAATGTAAGAAAAGAGCTAAAAAAGCTGTTGCCTTAGCTAGAGCAAAAGCCCTTAACGACCTATACGGTTTATTTGAGAAACCCGAGGGCTTATACCGACTGGCTAAGGCAAGAGAGAGAAAGGCGAGGGATGTATCCCATATCAAGTGTATGAAAGACGAAACAGGAGTGGTTCTTACGGAGGATGATAGGATTAAAGAAAGATGGAGGACATATTTTGAAAAGTTAATGAATGAAGAGAATGATTGGAGCAAAAAGCTTGAGAACAAGGCAAAGAATATTGGACTAGTGATTGTAATAAGTAAGGATGTGGTAAAACGGGCTGTGAGTGGAATGAAGAATGGGAAAGCAATAGGACCAGATGGAACACCAGTAGAAGCATGGAAGGTGTTAGGGGAGGATGGATGGGTGTGGCTGACTTTATTCTTCAATAAGATGTTGCATGAGGAGACAGTACCCAAGGAATGGTGCAGCAGTTACCTAGTGCCCTGTAGCGGGTTCTGGTAGTAAAACGCAGTACGAGGTTCTATGCGTTTATTTGCCGAGTATTGCCTCGCTTCCTATGCCGAGTATGACCGACCAACAACACGACACTGGCCTGAACACTAAGGGCTGCAGTCTCCCACGCTGTTCCCTCCGGTAGTGTGTAGGCAGGCTGCTCGAAGGCTGCGCGTAGCGGTAGATCCTCGCAGGCCGTTGGTTCAGCGGGCAGACGCCGGCGGTGCGAGTACGAGGAGCAGGGCAGGCCAGACTCTTCGGCAGAAGTGACGTCGAAGGCGATGCAGGAAGTGTAGCGGTCTAGGAGCGTAGCCGAAGTCTTAAGGTGAACCTGGAACCTGAAGGAAAGCAGCATTAGGAGAGCCACAACCAATAGAGTCAGGCAGGCGGCGTCAGCCGGCCTCAGCTAGCAGGTAGAGAGATGGGCAGTACGCTAACGCAGTAAATGTAGTAACTTACCCACAGCTGGGACCAGTATACACGTATAAAGTAGTATAATTATAGATATAGCGGTATAGAATTTAGTAGCGGTAGTAGGTTAGTGTAGAGTAGCGGTGCCGGCCTCTCTGTCGGCCCCTTTATATACCGGGCCCTCCATCAGTTCGTGTCGGCGCATTACCAAATATAGGCAAAACTGACGAGCGCGGACGATGGCCTTCTCTGATTGGCCGAGCGTATGGACGGTATTATGACGTACACTCGGTAGGTACCGGTCATACGCCACAATACCGCCCGCCTTAGGAGAGGATTTTACGTGGTTAACAAGGAAAATCCGACTAACTGCGTTAGGTCTATGAGTCCGCTACTGTCCAAGCTAAGACGGCATATAGAGAAAAGGAAGGGAAAGTCTTCTACGGTTTGTAACAAATAGGTAGTTAGGCACCATAGTGTATAAGTTTTATGTCCTTAATGTGCCAAAACCCAATAGAATTTCCAGACGCGTCCGACAATTCGTAAACGAGAGGCGACTTTTTAGTAACTTCACGAATTTAGGAGCTAGTTTCTTACAAAAGGACTTATCCTTGTCGCTCTGATAAAAAGTCCTTTTCCACACAGTGTCTCCCACATTAAACTCAGCTGGTTTACGGCGTAAATTATACGTTAGGGAATTCCTAGCATGAGCTTGAATGAGGAGTGCCTGAACTTTGTCAAATATGCCTGATAAGTGACCTATGTTTTCTGCGTAATCGTCCCTAGGTATGTATACTATATCATCAGCGTCTGTGTCGACATAGTGTGAGCCGCATGGAACTAGTTCACGTCCATAGACTAAAAAACTAGGTGTATAGCCCGTGACTTCATTAACTGCAGTATTTAATGCAAACTGCACCTTAGGTACGAGAGTGTCCCATAATCTCTGGTCATTTCCTACAAACGCTGCTAAGGTAGAACCAATGGTTTTATTATAGCGTTCGACCGTATTGACATGTGGGGAATATTTAGGAGTATAATAGAGATTAGGGATTTTGTACTTGCGCAACATAGTTTTTAAAGTAGCACTGACAAACTGTTTACCATTGTCCAATATAATTGTAGATGGTATACCATGAACTAAAAATATTTTTTCTTCCAAAATATTAGTTATTATTTCAGCAGTTGCGCGCCTGATAGGAAAAAGTAGACAGTATTTACTAAAACAACAAGTTACAACAAAGATGTAGGCGTTTTGTTTTCTTGTGACGGGTAGTGGCCCCACCAAATCTACACTAATGGTTTGGAAGGATCGTGAACACACTTTGGGTCGTCCCATGGTTCCCAATGGTGCATGGTTCTGATGTTTGTGCGCGATACAAGTGTCGCAAGAATTTATGAACTTGACTACGTCATCGCGCATTTTGGGCCAATAGTAACGCAGTGCTAAGCGCTTGTAAGTTTTAAATATACCGAAACGCCCCGAAGTGGGTTCGGCATGGTTCTCTAATATGGCATTATTTCGATCAGAAGAAGGTAGTACTTCTTTCCATTCGAACTCCTTACGTAGCATACACCTAGATTTAATCAAACGATACAATTATTTATTTTTAATAGAATAGTCTGGATAGTCATTAGGCGAAGATAAACAACCATTGTAGGTGGCTGAATACCATTGGTCAGTGTCAACATTAGGGTCATTCACGTTATTATTATTCGTGTTAATTATATTTACAGGTAGGGATCGTGATAACGCATCGGCTATAATATTATCCGCGCCGCGCCGATGCTTTATTTCGAAGTTAAATGCTGACAGACGAACCGACCACCGAGCTAATCTACCAGTCGGGTTGCTCAAGTTTAGGAACCATTTCAGTGCAGAATGGTCAGTATACACAACGAACTACCCGTTATCTAAATAACAGCGCCAATATTCGAGGGCCGTTAGAACTGCTAATGTCTCCCGTTCTGTTATACTGTAGTTTTGTTCCTGTGCATTTAGTGACCTACTCATGTAAGCGATAGGTAGTTCCACGCCATCTATTTCTTGTGTAAGTAACCCACCGATGCCGCTCTCACTCGCAACTGTGTGAACTTGAAAAGGTTTCTCGTAATCGGGACACGATAATATTGGTGCGGAACTTAACAATTGTTTTAGTTTACAAAACGAGTCATCAGCTTCCACCGACCACTGAAATGGTGCGGCTTTCTTACCGGTAGAGGTAAGTTTGTTCAAAGGACCGGCAATAGTACTAAAATTAGGTATAAATCGCCGATACCATGATGCAATGCCTAAGAACCTTTTGACTTCTTTTTTATTCTTAGGCGTAGCATATTGAAGAATGGCTTCCACCTTACATGGGTCTACTTGTAATCCTTTAGAGTTTACTACGTAGCCCAAGTACTTCAATTCATCACGGAAGAATTTAGATTTTTCTAAGTTTATTGTAAGGTTGGCCGATTTTAATTTTTCGTAAACTTTATTTAATAGTGACACATGAGCATTAAAAGATGGCGATATAAGCACGATATCATCTAAAAAAACCAATACAGAGTTTTCGAACTCAGGACTGTTCGTAAACAAGTGATCCACCAAACGCTGTTGTGTCGCAGGCGCATTCGTTAAACCAAACGGCATAGTCACAAATCTAAATATTCCTCTAGTAGGCACATAGAACGCAGTCTTATCACGATCACATTCGCGAAGAGGCGTCTGCCAAAAGGACTTAGATAAGTCTATACTACTTAGATATCTAGCGTTCCTAAGGTTGTCTAAAATTTCGGATACGTAAGGTAGTTTGTACGCGTCTTTTTTAGTAATAGAATTAAGTTTCCGACTATCTAAACAAAACCTTAGTTTACCGTCCTTCTTAGGCGTTAGTAAAATTGGTGACGACCACGGACTTTCGCATTTTTCTATCACTCCCAATGCAAGCATTTCGTCTAATTCGTCTATAATTATTTTTAATTTCGCCGGCGGTAACCTATAATATCTTTGGCGTATCGGCGCAGAATCGCCAGTGTCTATTGCATGTTCTATTAAGTGAGTTCGTCCTAAACCGGTTTTTTCAGTAGAAATCGACTCGTATTGCTTTATAATTAACTTAGCCGTTCTTTGTTGTGACTCACTCAACTCACTAAAAGATTGCAATACGTTCGTGTTACTCGGCTTATTTTCACTTAACACACTACACGGCAATGTTTTAGACATGCATACGGATGCGATATGCTTAGGCAGTAATTTGAATAGTTTCCAGAAATCGATGCCTAAAATTAAATTACTTGTAACTTCTGGAATAATATAAGCTTTCAATAAGTGGGTTTGATTATTAAAAGTAGTGGGTAAGTTGATAAGACCGCGCGGCAACAATATATTTCCATTCGCGGTCCGAATGGAATTAGTGTTGTGACACTGCTATATTTCTAACCCGGTTTTAGTAATTACCTCCAGATGGGAGTTGTTACCTAAAATTGTAATGGCTGAACCGGAATCGAGCAATCCACAAATAGGTAAACTGTTAATCGTTACGTTAACATAGGGCCGTACGTCATTTTTAGGTTTATTATCCAGGATCGAGCCGACGGAATAACTAGAGAAATACACTTTTAGAGTGTTTAGCCAATTTCTCCAATCATCTTTGTCAAAATTGGTTGAATAGGTTGTAGAACCTTATTTAGATTTTGACACGCCCCGACCCTGACCAACTAGTTTTTTGGTTTCGTCGATTTACAGTTCGGGCAGTTAGGGAATGTCACATCCCTACGGCCGCACTTGAAGCAAATTGCGAAGCGATCGCGTTTGCATTAATTCAAACTGTGATCATTGATACGGCAGCGCGGGCAGTACTTGGACGTGACTAGAGCGACAGAGCTAGGTTTAGACTTAGGTTTGCTAGGTTCGTTGTTCTCAGTGTATTCGGACGTACCCTCTATAGTAGCAACGGGATAATTATTGTAGGAATTATTACGCGCTTGGTTATTAGGTTTGTGACTGTAAGCTAGGTCTGGTGCCAACGTGTCGTTATTATAATACGGTTCGCGGAATTGAGAGTTCAAACATTTCATCCGTTCGTAGTTTAAACATAACGTCTGCAGTGTTGCTATACTGTCTATTGAAGATATTGACGGAGCTAGCACTAGTGAGTAGCATGGACGTATGTTATGCAATAGGATGTCTAACTTTTCGCGTTCGGACAATCGCTTTGACGGTGACAGCCTAGCGAACAGCTGATTCATTATCGAGAGATAAATTATTATAGTTTCGGTAGCACCTTGAGTACGTCGCCGGATTTCATTTAATAACCGGTAGTCATAATCGTACGGTGTGAAATCGTCTATTAATTTAGTGGTGAGTTCTTCCCATGTATTGAAATATTCTTTTAGGCCGCGGTACCAGTGAAGTACGTTACCGGTGAAAATTTCGGATGCATATGATAAAATTTTAGTGGAAGGTAGATTACGCGCGGTTTGGAATTCGGTTACGCGTTGTAGGAACGCTCGGACGCATCCCGTACCGTCGTATTTTAGCTTAGACAGTTCGCTAACTCTCAAATGCTCGCAATGCAATACTGGGGCTAACCCTGCCTGCGTCGAGGTAGACGGCGCAGGTTGGACCTCTGCCACAGCATCAGCTGAGCGAACAGCTGATTGCTCAATGGCGGACAGCTCCGCCGAGAGCTTGCCGAACCGGCTGCACAATTCGGTAATCCGTTTTGAGAACGCCGTAGGACGTTCCATCCTACGGAGTCTGTGGTATAAGTGGTTGTGCAGTGCGGTAGACCTCTTAGCTAGGTTCGCGTCGTAAGAGGCAGATAACGAATTTAGTCGCTTGGCCAGCTCAGAGACGGCCTCGCTAGCGCCCTCGAAGTCCACCGCTATGGCTAGACCCGACTCCAAGATGTCATCATTTGGAATGGCTTCCAGTAATTTAGGGAGCTGCTTCTGCAGACATAGGACAGAGGTAGCCGGCTCCTCACCTCTAATCGCAACCTCGTAAGCTAACTCGCTTTTATTTAATAGAAAGTATTTTATGGGGTGTGAGCCCATTGTGTATGTAATAAATAAGCTGCGTAAGTATACACTACACACTACACTTAGTGCGCAAGCGTTCCGCCCTTACAAATGGCCTACTTTACGATTAGGCGTAAAAGTTCGACCGTTAGGACTAATTAGAAAACGTTAGATTCAAATTTGCGAACTAGTAGGTAGTTACACTAAAGGTAGACAATTAGTACAACAATACGTACCGGTTCACTTTAGCCGCACCTCCTCGCTTACAATAATGGAGACCTGCTAGAAGAGAACTCGAGCACGGAAAGCGAGACAATAACCCACGTAGGCGCCACTGTAACGGGTTCTGGTATTAAAAACGCAGAAAAGGTTCTATGCGTTTATTTGCCGAGTATTGTCTCACTTCCCTTGCCACGAGTATGACCGACCAACAACACGACACTGGCCTGAACACTAAGGGCTGCAGTCTCCCACGCTGTTCCCTCCGGTAGTGTGTAGGCAGGCTGCTCGAAGGCTGCGCGTAGCGGTAGATCCTCGCAGGCCGTTAGTTCAGCGGGCAGACGCCGGCGGTGCGAGTACGAGGAGCAGGGCAGGCCAGACTCTTCGGCAGAAGTGACGTCGAAGGCGATGCAGGAAGTGTAGCGGTCTAGGAGCGTAGCTGAAGTCTTAAGGTGAACCTGGAACCTGAAGGAAAGCAGTATTAGGAGAGCCACAACCAATAGAGTCAGGCAGGCGGCGTCAGCCGGCCTCAGCTAGCAGGTAGAGAGATGGGCAGTACGCTAACGCAGTAAATGTAGTAACTTACCCACAGCTGGGACCAGGATACACGTATGAAGTAGTATAATAAAATTATAGATATAGCGGTATAGAATTTAGTAGCGGTAGTAGGTTAGTGTAGAGTAGCGGTGCCGGCCTCTCTGTCGGCCCCTTTATATACCGGGCCCTCCATCAGTTCGTGTCGGCGCATTACCAAATATAGGCAAAACTTACGAGCGCGGACGATGGCCTTCTCTGATTGGCCGAGCGTATGGACGGTATTATATATATATTACACAGCCCATTTTTAAAAATAAGGGAGATGTCCTAGAATGCAACAATTATCGGGGAATAAAGTTAATGCCCCATAGTATGAAAGTATGGGAGAGAGTAATTGAGCGATGTTTGCGAGCAGAGAGTGTGATTTCACGCAACCAATTCGGTTTTATGCCTGGTCGAGGTACGGTGGATGCCATTTTTGCACTTCGCCAAATTTGTGAAAAATACAGGGAGGCGCATAAAAATCTGCATATGGTATTCGTTGACATCGAAAAGGCATATGACCGGGTACCGCGTAAAGTCTTGTGGTGGGCCCTCAAGTAGAAAGGAGTGCCTGAAAAGTACCTGAAGTTGATCCAAGCTATGTATGCTGAATGCCACACGCAAGTCCAGTCCGCAGCTGGAATCACAGCCAGATTCGATGTGGCTGTAGGCTTGCACCAAGGGTCGGCTCTTAGTCCTTACCTCTTCTTGCTGATTATGGATGCCATATCATCGGACATACAGGAAGAGGCACCCTGGTGCATGCTGTTTGCCGACGATATTGTCCTGGTAGCAGAAAGTGGACAGGAGGTGCAGAGCAAGCTGGAGGAGTGGCGGCAGAGACTGGAGAACGTAGGCCTTAGGATAAGCAGAACCAAAACTGAATACATGTTCTGTGACTTTGGCGGCCTCTCTAGTCCAAGCCCGGTTACACTTGGCGGTATAGCCCTACCAGTATGCTCCGACTTTCGCTACCTCGGTTCACTCCTGCAACACGACGGCGAAATTGACCGAGATGTTCGGCAAAGGATCAACTCAGGATGGATGTAATGGCGACAGGTCTCGGGCACAATATGCGATCCTAAAATGCCTTTGAAAATCAAGGGACGCATATATAAGGCGGTTATAAGGCCTGTCGTATTGTATGGAGCTGAGTGTTGGGCTACTAAGAAGATGGATGAAAAATGAGTACATGTGGCAGAGATGAGAATGTTGCGATGGATGTGTGGAGTTACGAGAATAGATAAGACTAGGAATGAATACGTGAGAGGTGGTCTGAAAGTGGCGCCTATAGACGAGAACGTGAAAGGAAGTCGTTTAGCTTGGTATGGACATATTATACGAAGAGATGATATGTATGTAGGTAAGCAAGTGATGAATATGAAGGTAGAGGGATGGAAAGGGAGAGGGAGGCCAAGGAAAAGATGGATGGACTGTGTGAGGATGGATATGAAAGAGACAGGGGTAAATGATCACATGACGGGTAACAGAAAAGAATAATAATAATAATAAAAAAAAAAAAAAAAAAAAAAAAAAAAAAAAGGTCAACAAGACAACCTGAATTTTCTCTTAGTCCATTTTATTTGTATTTTATTTCATACTTCAGAGTCAATATATTATATTTCCGATTACAAGAACTTCTTTTTATAATAAATATCATAATAAATTACAGAAACCATAAAATACATTAAGAAAATAATTACCAAAAATATTGTGAAGATGACATCTAATGTCAAAAGAAAACCATACAAAATAAATATAAACAACAGATGTAAACACATAATGTAAACAAATAAACAAATAAAATGATGAGAAAATGTTGACGAGAGCAGCTGCTGCACGCCTGAGATCCCCGGACTTGTCGCTCAGCTCCGCCTCGCAGCCGCCGACACCTGCACCAGCGTCGTCGGCGAGTGTTGAGGCGTCGAGCTCATCGAGCGACGAGTATTTCTCTCCGCCGACGTCGCCACCACCTGTACGTCGGCGAGGGAGAGGCCGGCCACCGACACGCTTGGGACCCCGAGACCCACCGGTCTCGAACAGGGCCCCCGCTACCGGTGGTGATGTGCACCGCATGAGATGGACTAGTTCAATGAATGAAAACGTCATGCGGGCATATTTTGTGGCCACAGAGGGAGGAACTAACCTCAGTGCGTACCGTGATCGAATGCTGCCTTTGTTTCAGGCGCTTGAGCCAGCTGTCAACGTGTCAACACAACGGCTATCGGATCAAGTGCGGGCCATCCAACGGTGTCGCCTGTTGGATGATACCGTGCTTGAGAGACTTCGCTCTGACGTACAGAGAATTCTCCCCATCACTTTTTCGGCGCAGACTGACCCAGTGGTTGCGCAGCAACAACTGTTAAATCCGGCTGCTGAAGAGGTAGATGACGAGACTTCTCATGTAAGTACCCAGTACAACGATCAGTTAAGGAGTGCTTTGGAATGTGCTATTGCGGAAAACCGATCCATGGATCCAAATGTTCGGCCTCGTTTGCCTCGTTTGCCCATGCATAAGAAAAACATAGCGCTGGTGAGTGCCCTAGATGCATTACTATCAATTTATTTTGAGGATAGTGAAAATCTCAGCGACACACACTCAATCCTGTATTGTGCGGCGGTTGCGGCGTGTCGAGTAGCGGGGGTTAAATTTCATGTAAATAACACCGCTATTCGACAGACCGCTGCTGTGCCAGGTTGGCAACGCAGGATTGAGCGTCGTATCGCTGAGACTAGGGCACTCATTGGCAAGCTCACTTGTTTTAGGATGGGCAATACCCGACCGAGAGTGATGCGCTTTGTAACTCGAGCCTTTGCGGGAACTAATATCAGTTCCCAAGATTATTTATCTCGGGTTACAGAGCGCATCGACACCCTAAAGCAAAAACTCTATGCATGGGCAAACCGTATAAGGCGATACAAAAAAAGAGTGGATCGGTATTGCCTGAATCGCACATTCCAGGGAGACGAGAGGTGGGTGTACAGAAGATGGGAGCGACCCGAGTCCACGGCCGGTGACGTTGATGGGGGTCGACCGGATGATGATGCTACTAATACATTTTGGCGCAGCATCTGGTCGACGCCTGTCAGCCACACTGAGAGTGATTGGATTGGGACTGTTGAGCGAGTATGCGAACAAATACCAACAATGGAGCCAATATCAATAACAGGTGATGATATAGCCAGTGCAGTCCGTTCGTTACCAAACTGGAAATCAGCGGGACCGGACGGGCTGCACAATTTTTGGCTCAAATGGCTCCATAGTTCGCATACTTGCTTAGCATCTCAATTCCAGTCATCACTGGAATCGGGATTGCTACCAGATTTTCTAACATCCGGCGTCACTCACCTACTCCATAAGTCTGGTAGTGCCACGGACCCCAAGAATTACAGGCCAATAACCTGTTTGCCAACGATGTATAAACTCCTTACATCCATTTTGAGAACGAAATTGTCGAAACACGTAACTGATAATTCAATTTTATCTGTCTCTCAAAATGGATGTAGGAGTGGGGCCCGTGGCACTAAAGAACTCCTGCTGATAGACATGGCCATTAGCCAACAGGTGCGCCGTAACCGAAAGAATCTATCGACATGCTGGATAGATTACAAGAAGGCCTACGACTCCGTGCCACATACATGGCTTTTGAGGGTGCTGGAGTTGTATAAAGTAGATGCAACTCTATGCACCTTTTTAAGGTCATGTATGGGGCAATGGAGGACCGTACTGTGCTATCCAGGGTGTCGATCGAGTTTGGGTTGCGGTGCTCCAATAAGGATCGAGCGAGGTATATTCCAGGGCGATAGTTTGAGTCCATTGTGGTTTTGTCTGGCCCTGAACCCCCTAAGTACCTTGTTAGAGGCTTCAGGGCTAGGCTATCGGTTAAGGAGAGGAGGTCATGTTACATCTCACCTCCTTTTCATGGATGACCTGAAATTATTTGCCCCCAACAATTTCCAACTGACAGCCTTACTTAAGGTAACCGAAGCCTTTAGTAATTCTATCAGGATGGAATTTGGTGTGGATAAATGTGCGGTCATGCATGTGAAGAGAGGCAGGATTATGGAATCTGCAGGGATACAACTCTCAGATTCCATACAACTTAGACCTCTCTCCTTAACGGAGACCTACAAATACCTGGGTATGTCGCAGTCTTTGAATATTGCTGAGACTGACATGAAACAGACGTTGCAGGCTCGTTTCTTTGGCCGCCTGAAAAAGGTACTTAACAGTCTTTTATCAGGTGGCAACAAGGTGCGGGCCTGCAACGGGTGGGCCATGCCAGTCCTAATGTATTCCTTCGGCATACTCAGGTGGACCCAGACTGAACTAGATGCCCTGGATAGAAAAGTCCGGTCAATGCTGACTGCATCTCGCATGCATCATCCACGCTCATCAGTAATGAGGCTGTACATCCCGCGGAAATGTGGGGGTCGAGGCTTTCTATGTGCTAAGACCCTCCACAACCGCGAGGTGTGCAACCTCAGAGAATATTTTCTGCAGATGAGTGTGGATGTGCATCGTGATGTAGTCGCTGTTGATACCGGACTTACCCCGCTCGCTCTGGCAAAAGAGAACTGGCACAAACCTGCAGTACTCAGTACTGATGACCGAAGAGAAATATGGAAGGGCAAGGAGCTGCATGGACGGTTCTATGGAGCTTTACATGACCCAGACGTCAATTTTAAAGCTTCCATAGCCTGGTTACGTTTCGGTGATCTCTTCGGAGAAACCGAAGGTTTTGTCTTTGCAATTATGGACGAAGTTGTCATGACAAACAACTACCGAAAGTATATACTGAGGGATGGTACGGTTGACATATGTCGGGCGTGTCACCGGCCCGGTGAATCTCTCAGGCATATAGTATCCGGTTGTTCGAGTCTTGCCAATGGTCAGTATTTGCACAGACACAACCAAGTGGCCAGGATAATCCATCAGCAACTAGCCCTTAAATATGATCTCATTGGTTCTGAGGTACCGTACTACAGATATGTGCCCGACCCAGTTCTCGAAAATGGTCGTGCATTGTTGTACTGGGACCGGTCTATCATTACAGACAGGACTATTGTAGCCAATAAGCCTGATATTGTAGTGATAGACCGAGCAGAGCGACTCGCAATGATAATCGATATCACCATACCGCATGACGGCAATCTCGTGAAAGCAGAAAAAGAAAAAGAGATTAAATATTTGGACCTAGCTCACGAGATTGTTGACATCTGGGATGTAGATTCGGCGATCATTGTACCGATAGTCGTGTCGGTGAATGGTTTAATCGCCAAGAGCCTCGACCAACACCTAAAGAGGCTCACACTAGGCAGCTGGATCAAGTCTTTGATTCAGAAGGCAGTTCTTCTCGACACGGCGCGCATCGTGAGGAAGTTCTTGTCTCTGAGGCCCTAACCACCGGTGGCTTGGTCCCTGTACCCGACACTGGTGGGTCTCCGTGGTCCCTTTTATATTTCTAAAGGATTTTTTTTTATTTCAAATGAAATATACTTTATTAATATAAAAGAAACTACGAGTAAGATAATAAATGGAGTGAATAATAATAATAATAATATTTTTATTGCCAAGTAAATCATTGTAGTACATTACATGTTAAGTAGTTACAGTATCAAGTAGTTTACTTACTGTTTTCCTAGCTAGGCTATGAAATAGCCTGTATTAAGGAAAAACAGCTCCAAACCCGCATTAATACAAAATACATAATATTTAACGACACTAGTTGCAATATAAAAGAAGGTATGTAAACTACAGTTTTAACACTTTTTGTATAACATGCATTATTAAGACAATAGGTGGAGATATTATGCAAAAATTTATAAGTTGGTGTGTGTGTGAGTGTGAGTGTGTGTGTGTGTGTGTGTGTGTGTGTGTGTGTGTGTGTGTGTGTGTGTGTGTGTGTGTGTGTGTGTGTGTGTGTGTGGTGGGTGGGTGTGCGCGCGTATGTATGTGAGTGTGTGTGAGTGTATGCAACCGTATCCAAAAAGGCAAATAGAAGCTATATATCAGGACAAAGCGACTAGCATATTTTCTGTCTCATCGTAATTTTTATGCAATAGGTAATTTAGGACGGCCGACTTACAATCATGACTAGGTAAGTTATATATATAAATGTGCCTGTTTATCTGGTTGTAGAGGTAAGGTCCCAGGTAATAGAAAAATCTTTTAATGAAAGAAAAATGCATTCTAGGTATAATACAGATGTTATCCCTGCGACGCTTGGAAGAATGTATGTATAGAGTCTTGCGATGTTGCAACATTACCGTGTGAAAAACGTAAATTTGTCGTACATTTAGAATGTTCCAGTTTCTATATAAATCGTCAGTCGGGTACAACATAGGACGAAACGTGGCTACTTTTAAAACTGCTCTATGAGCAATCTCCAATGATTTGAGAGTTGTTTTATGAGTACCTCCCCAGATAGAAATACAATAAGATATTATAGATTTGCAGAGGGCATAGTAAACACTACGTACGATTGTAATATTAGCGACGTAACGAAGCGACCTAAATATAAATATAAGCTTGCGAACTCTAGACGTCAGTGCTTCAACCTGAGGTTTATAGTTTAGGTATTTGTCTAAAATAACGCCGAGATACCTGATACTGTCAACAGAGCTTATGTGAGGACAATGACAATTTATTACAGAGTCATTCAAGCAACTATGAAATATCAAATCTAATGGGGTATTAGGCAGGGTGGTGGACGAGATAGAGTACGTTAAAAATTTTGTTTTTGCAACGTTCAGAGTTAGAGCATGAGAAGATAACCAATCCGCTACATTGTTTAAGCCGGCTTGGGACGTTTTTTGTAGCTCAGTCCAGGAATCAGAAACAAAGGTAATAGCCGTGTCATCAGCATATGAAGTGATTTTGGAATTAGGGATCTTCAAATTACAAAGGTCATTAATAAAAATTAGGAATAGAGATGGCCCGAGTATACTTCCTTGTGGAACACCAATGGATATAAAAAGCTCATCACTAGTGTAGTTACCTATCTTGACCATCTGTGTACGATCTGTGAGGTAACTTTTGAAGAATGCTAACTGTGGGCCTCTGACACCTATTCTTTCTAGCTTCAAAAGAAGAGTGGAAATGGGAACAGTGTCAAAGGCTTTGGCAAGGTCTAAGAAAATAGTCACCACCTTTTTACTGTCATTTAAATTAGTGACTATGTGTGCTGTCAATTCCTGGACGGCGTCTGAAGTAGACATGTTCTTCTGATAACCGAATTGGTTGGCAGAGAGGATATTGAATTTGTCTAAGTAGCTAACTAGTCTAATATTTACAACCCGCTCCAAGATCTTAGATAATTCGGTGAGTACAGCTATTGGACGATAGTTAGTTACTAAAGACCCGTCTCCACCCTTAAAGATGGGATGTATAATGGCCCTTTTCAGTGCTATGGGGAAAACTGATAAATCAATACATTTATTAAATATATGGCTGATAACTGGCGCAATAATATTAGAATACCTTTTTTAAAAAATTGTGGATATTTTATCCCACCCGGTTGCTGCATTTGATCTAAGAGCGTTTATTATATTTACTATCTCACACGGGCTTATTTCTTCAAAAACAAAAGAATTAAAATTTGGAAAAGTAGAGGTATAGTTAGTTACTGGGATATTCGACTTATAAGTAATTTTATCTGCAAGGTTCTTACCAATTTGAACAAAAAAATTATTAACCTTGTTACAAGCGTCGTTGGGTGATTGTGAAAGTGTAAGTAATTGCGAGGAAGACTGTTTTTGATGCTTTGTGTAAGTTATGTTTCTAATTATTTCCCATAAAGCCTTGGAATTTTGTCCTGCGTTTGTGAGTTGTTCAGAGTCATATTTACGTTTGGCTTTCTTTAATATTTTAGTACAAAAATTCCTATATCTTTTGTATGTGATGGAGAGAATCTGATTATTGGGTGAAAGTTTTGTTTGCCTATGCAAAGAGTCTCTATTACGGATACACCTTAAAGTCCAGGTGTTATCCATGGCTTTATAATTCTTTTTTTGGCTGACAATTTAGTGGAAGTTGAGTTATTGCTTATTGTTTCTGATATCAAAGTAATTAAAGAATCAATGGCAATGCTAGGGTTATCATAAGATAATAGTAAGCTGAAATCAATTTGTGTAACGGCACTATCTAAGGTCTCGTAATTAATTTTTGTTATAGTTTTAGGTGTATTAATTTTATAATTTTTAGTTTTTAAACAAAACAATGAGGAGCAGTGGTCAGTGATGGTCGTTTCTAATACAAAAGTCATTGCTTGCCTTTTCGTTTTCAAAAAAATGTGATCTAGGCAGTTATCTCCCCGAGTGGGAAAGCTGTGCGCTGGTAAAAATCCGTGAGAAGCCATGCAGTTAAGAAAGTCGAGAGCGCGATGGTCTGATAGATTTTTGATATCGAGATTAATGTCTCCACTTACAATAACTGTTTCAAATGATATTATAGTCGGCAAGATATTATTAAGACTGGAAAGAAATGTCTCAATATTATCATTAGATGGCGATCGGTAAATACATAGTATTGCTATGTTTGAATTAAGTTTAACTACAAGCCCAGAGGCCGATTTAAGAAACTCTGGTTCTTCTATTGTAAAGGTTAAATTGGATTTTACATAAACAACAACCCCATCACTTTGATTAATGTGCTTAGATGATTTACAGACAGTGTAATTGTCCAAACTAGGTAGGTACCAAAGAATTATTTGAACAGTCTAACCAACACTCGGTGAGTAAAATAAGCTCACAGTCAAAAGATATCTGTGCAAGAAATGATTGTAGACTAAGGAAATTGCAATTTATTGACCGTATATTTTGTGTGACTATTTTTAAGTGGACATTAGGGTAATCGATCAATTCATTACATCTGTCAGGTGAGCATAAATATGATTTTGATACAGAGAGGTCGTCTACGTTATGCATAAGACTATTAATATCATCAATCATTTTTATAAGTTTTATGGAAGGGCAAAGATTTATGTTTAAAAAGGAACTGGATGTTAGGGTTTTTTACTCTTAGATTTAATGAGATTAACCTGAGGAATCGCACTCTATTATTTGGTTTGTAACCAAAAAACTAGGGAGGAAACGGTGTTTAATTATTATTTGTTATGAAAAATTTTGAGTTTCTGATATATATGAGAATTATGTGTTTGTGAATAGTGTATGTGTAATGGGTTTGTAGTGTATTTGTTATAGTTATTAATTTGAGCATAATAACGCAAGTTATACAAAATGAGTATATGAAAAACAAAGCGGTAAAACAATCAGTGACAAAATAAGTAGCAAAATTCACAGATCGTATAAAACAAAAAAAGGAAAAAAGCACATAATCAATAAATAGTCATGCTTCTTTATGTGAGAGTAAATTATTTACTTGAGTTTCATTTTTTATTATTATGTAAGGACCGTCATTCTCCTTTTTCAGAAATACCTGGCCATTTGATGTCCAGCAGTGCGCATAGTTATTATCTTTTGCCAAATTTCTAGTCATATAAAATAACTTCCTTGTAAACAATGTAAGCTGTTCGGAAATATAGATAGGAGAATTCATATTGTCAAAACCTATATGACTCGCATTTAATTTATTACTGACATTTTTCTTATTGAAATTTTTGACTGCTGCCAAAAAATCCTTTTTCAGGAGGGTGTTTGTTAGTTCGAAGGTCAAGGATGTAGTCTTGTGTTCATGCTTTGAGGGCTGCCTGGAAACATCACGGATATCAGACATCTTCAATTCGAGTCCGACTATCTTAGATAGATTTAGAACCATTCCGTAAATATGTTTCTTTGTTTCATTTGTCTGTTTTGGAACATTCCTTATTTCAATACAGGTCTTTATAAGACTACGATCAAAAGACTCTATCCAATCCTCTAAAACTGACAATTTTGATGTTATTACACTTCGTTCCTTTTCTAGGCTTGTAATCTTAGATTCCAATGACGAAAGTTGATCAGACATGAAAGACATCGATTTTTCAATGACTATGTTTGTACTTTCTATTTTACTGAATTGGTTCTTAATCTCACAAAAAAGGTTCTCCAGCTTATCCAGTCGATAGTTCTGAGCAGATATCAGATCTCCAATAAAGCTTTTTAATTCGCTCGTAATTTCGGTCTTCAAGTTCGTGTACTCCTTTGGTAGATTGGTTTCACCCAATTTACATCGACGCTTTGGACGCTGAGTATTGCTCGAAGCCTGAGCATCTGGAGTCAAGGCTTCTTGTACACGTAATTTGTGTGGATCTGATTCTGAGCCTGACTTGCCACTGGTTTTCGGTGGTGTTTTGAACATTTTGCATGAGCACTTATATGGTTTTATTTTTACACTTTTTGCAAATTCTATATTATTATTACAATATTGCTTATTTTGAATGCACTGAGATTCAATTAAATATTATTTACACACAATAATACCGATAAATGTTATTTATTTTTCGGAGCGGTTTTTTACGTTGGCACTGACAGATGATGACATGAAACGAATGGAAGCGAAGGACGTACTGCACCGACCCCAAATAGATTGGGACCACGGCAAGAAGATGGATGATTTTATATAACGTTTAAAATTTGTATCGAGTAGTTTTAGCTGGTATTTAATGGAATTGTATTTTTAATTGTATTAGCATATGGCTTGTGAGATTAATCTTCACACATACTTCGTGTGATCACTCTTTTCGTCATTCACAAATTGTTGTTACGGTACCCACTGTGTCCTTTATTTGTATATTTATAATTAGTGTGTCGTTTGAATAGAAAAATAACTTCTATACTAAGCTGACCATTTAAATGGAGATCAAGGAAAACTCTGCATTTGATGGTAAGAAAAATATCTAAGCCTGTGTAACGGGTTACCGGTACTTACCGCGTTGCGTCACAGTACCGCCCATACGCTCGGCCAATCAGAGAAAGCCATCGTCCGCGCTCGCAAAGCCTGACCAAATATGATCATAAACGGACTCTCACCCTGATGGAGGGCCCGGTATATAAAAGGGCCGACAGAGAGGCCGGCACCGCTACTCTAACGTCGCTTCTACTACCTACCTACTATAACTAAGCGTACCTACTGACCCTAAGTCGTATCTACGTGTATCCTGGTCCCAGCTACGGGTAAGCACTACATTTACTGCGTTAGCGTACTGCCCATCTCTCTACCTGCTAGCTGAGGCCGGCTGACGCCGCCTGCCTGACTCTATTGGTTGTGGCTCTCCTAATGCTGCTTTCCTTCAGGTTCCAGGTTCACCTTAAGACTCCGGGCTACGCTCCCTAGACCGCTACACTTCCCCGCATCGTCCTCGGTGTCACCTCTGCCGAAGAGTCTGGCCCTGCCCTGCTCATCGCACTCAGACCGCCAGCGCCTGCCAGCTGAATCAACGGCCTGCGAGGATCTGGCCACTACGCGCAGCCTTTCAAGCAACCTGCCCTGCACACCACCGGAGGGAACAGCGTGGGAGACTGCAGCCCTTAGTGTTCAGGCCAGTGTCGTGTTGTTGGTCGGTCATACTCGTGGCATAGGAAGTGAGACAATACTCGGCAATAAACGCATCTAGGACCTCTTCTGCCTTTTACTACCAGAACCCGTTACACCTGTTTTATACCACAACGCCTCTCAATATTGTATTCCTTAACATTGATAACAACCAACATAAAATACTTAGCTAATGAATGAAGCAGCTATAATAATATTGCATAAAATAATATGAGACACATATTATTTTATGCAATATTATTATAGCTAACATCGATATACTAGTATGTCGATGATAGCTAACCACAGATTCGGGCTCATTTTCTTAATCATTTTGTACTTGAATAGTATCAACTAGATATTTTCTAATTATATGTGTCCTTTTATTCAAATGTTATGTTTAACACAAACACGTTAGCCAAGTTGAGATCTTACGGTTTAACCGTTCTTTGCAATTCAGTCATATTCGATTCGAATCGAATAATGGAGCAGTTAAAATCTTTTTTATGTGTTACCATAATGTGGGTCCATGAGATCCACTTTATGTACCCAGTAATGAAAGTAAAAAGGGAGCTGTTCTCTTCAAATACGGATAACTAGATGTCATAGCCGTGACACATCATGTTTGCTGTATACTCCAATATCAGGTTCCCATCATGTACTTATACTGTCAATATTTTTAACTTTCTATAATATCTTACTTGAAAGCGGTCATAGGCCTACTTCATAGTACAAAGCTACATGTCACCTCGTCCGTATTCGCCAATATCATGATTGTTCATATAGATTAACCATTACTATCAAATCTTTTGATTTTAGGTGGTATTACCTGAAATCCATCGTAGGTCCACGAGATTCACTTCATGGTACACAGCTGGACGTCGAATGGGAACTGTTCTAAGTCGATGTCGCACACGGAGACGTAGATGCCGTGACTGTGCCACGTTACCTCTCCCGTGTGCTTTAGTATGACGTTCGTGTTGATTACCGCTGACCGGTAGTTTGGGCACATGAGTAAATAAACCGAACAGAGAGACAGCTTCTTAAGAGCTTGTAAATTTTTTACCTATTTTGGTAGGGTTGTCATAATAGGTTAAGACAAATCGCTTGTTCGGTATACGACAGATTCTGGATTGGACAGATTCGTGATTCGGCAGATTCCCAACTCGACAGATTCGTGGAGTCGGCAGATTTCCAACTCGACAGATTCGTGGATTGGGCAGATTCTTGGACTCGACGGATTCGCTATATGGCAGAAGTACAGTTACATACATACATACATATCGTCACGCCTTTTATCCCCGAAGGGGTAGGCAGAGGTGTATTTCTACACCCACTTTTCGCCATATATACTTTAGTCCCACGTAATAAGGGGCGAGCCTATTGCCGTACCGGGCACATTTCCAGACTCCGTGCTGCTACTGAGAATTTCGTGACAGAAAAACCCAATAACACTGCTCGACCCAGGAATCGAACCCGGGACCTCCCGATCCCACGCGCACATTTATGCCGCGAAACCAACGAGGCAGTCGCATAGGGTTTGATGTCGAGTTTTCCGTCTCTACGCAAAGATGGTATTTGCATCGTGTTATCCCTTAGTCGCCTCTTACGACACCCACGGGAAGATAAGGGGTGGTGACACTTGTATTCTATGCCGTCAACCACACGGCTTAAGTACAGTTGTAAATAAAAAAACGAGTGGAACCAAAAAAGGCATGCACCTGAAACTTTTAAAAGCACGGAATAAAAATATATACATTTGTTTCCAACGACACGTGTACCTTTATATTCGTGGCGAGGCATGTGCTACGCACGTGCGAGGGCGAGCCAAAGCCGTATACAGACTTTGCGAGGCATGCGCTGCGTACGGCGCACAGTGCATGCCTCGCAAGGTGTGTACCTTTATATTCGTGGCGAAGAATGTGCTACGCACGTGCGAGGGCGAGCCAACGAATGTCGGCAAATGCTACAAGATCAAAGTGCCTCAGTGCGAGCATTACATTAGTTGTGGACGGTGCCGCGCATGCACGTTCGAGGTGTGTGCCGCGTACAATATCCACGTACGCCTCGACTGCGAAAATAAAACTTCGTTTGTTCGGGCCAAACAGCGCGCAGCGCATGCTCGGGCTATGCATCGCGTGCGCGTATCCGCTGCTGCTTTTATAATTATTAATTCAATTATTGAAAAAAAAGGCAAGAAAAAAGTCGTCGTCGTTGGTGGGTTAAAAAGTTCTTCCGCCTCCTCGATCCTGCGTTATGAATACGGAAATAAGTTGTAATAAAATTTATTTGTCGTCCATAATGCGTGCGAACATCACAGCGACGCGGACACAACCGTCCAAACGCAACGCACTGCTCGCAATGACCCTGCTGCCGCACTGCGCAGTGCGCACACGCTCGGCTCGCACGCGTGCGTCTGTGCGTAGCACATGCCTCGCAACAAACATGAAGACAGACAAACGAGGCAATTGCTTCGTACGCGATGGCTCGACCCGAGCATATGTTGGTATAGTTTTTCAACACGCACGCCTCAAACAGAGGCATTCGTTGTGCACCGTTCGTAGCGCATGCCTCGCAAAGTCTGTATCCAACATTAGATTTTTTCGTGCTTGCCGGAACCGATCCATTTTATCATTGAAAAGGTAATTAGAAAGTTTCAAAAGTCTTGTTCTGTAAAAATTTACTCGGGCGCAAAAACCTACAACGAGGAGTCGTACCTACGAGACGAAGTGACGTTACACGACGACGACGTCTAAGGGTCAACACAGACAGAGAGGAATAATCCCCACGCGGTCTCGGGCATTTTCTTTACGGATTGCGTATGCTCAAGCTTGCGCGCGACCTCGCGAGCCTGCGTGAGTAAACCGTTCTGGGTTACCACTATACAGTAAATATTTTGTCGCGAAAGTTCGTTAAACTCAGTAACAACACTGACTGAAAGTACGCGTACAACGTGGGCGCCGACTCGACGCCGCACGGGGATTCCCGCGTATCTTCGAGGACGCGCGAATATTTTTTGTCAGGTTCAAGCATTTATGCACTTTATTGTAAAAAAATAAAGTTTATTTTCAAGTGCGTTAATAAAATCCTCTCCGCTGCGCTCCGTTCTGTCTGCGCTGAGCTGAACGCGACGCCTTGACGTCATCCGAAGTTAGCTTCGGATGACGTCAAGGCGTCGCGTCGCAGCGAGTCGCGGCGCGCAATGTAGGGACATTGACCGTTTTGTATCAGCTGTGTGGAATCCAAAGCATGTGCAAAAAATGCGGAACTTAAAATCGATATTATAGCTAAACTACTGCACCGATTGAATTGATTTTTGGTACAAGGCTTAGGAATGTTGTAAGCTATGCCTCTATTTAAAAAGTGCCCCTATGCAAGCGCCACCCTATATATCTTCGAAAGTTTTCTCATTCACCCATTGTAGTCCTCTCATCTCTTGACTTGTCACTCTGCGCATCACGTCATCCAAAACAATGAGAAACAAAAGTAGCGACAGCAAGCAACCCTGTTTCACACCGGGGCTGTGACATGTATCGGATCCGATAATTGGCCCTTGTGCATGCAAGAGGAACCCACGTAAAAATTATGGATTATTTGGATAATCTTGTCTGGTATGCCACTTCTCCTCAGTGTACGCCATATGCTTGTCCATTCGACTCTATAGAATGCTTTTTCGAAGTCCACAAACAGAGTGAACAGTTCTTTCTGCATTTTGTTGCACTGTTCCAATATCAACCGTAAAACGTTAATTTGGTCAATACAAGATCGCTCTGCTCTAAATCCACACTGCTCATCCCTTAAGGTGCATTCGACAGCACTCGTCATCCGGTGCAGCAAAATCTTGAAAAGCACTTTCGAGCACACGGGAAGCAGGTTTATTCCTCTCCAGTTAGAACACTCAGCTAGATTTCCTTTCTTGGGTAGTTTAATAAGTATTCCTTCCATCCAGCTTTCTGGCACTCTTTCTGATTCCCAAATTGCTGTCATCAAGGGATGCAGTATGTCCGCTACCACTTCTGTATTTGACTTCAAAGCCTCAATGGGGATGCCGTCGTTACTAGGAGCTTTACCGCTATTTAAGGTTCTCTTCAGGCTTTTGATATTTCGGCTCTATCTGGGGGCTCACCGCTAATGTCTAAAGTGACTGCTTCTGTTTCATCAGAGGTGACCTCCTCATCCTTTGTGACTGATGAGTGGAAAACGTTGACAAAGTGTTCGTGCCATCTACTCATTTGCTCTGTTTGTGTGGTAAGAAGCTTGCCCGTTCTGTCCACTATGGGTCGGTTTGGCGGTGGTTTGTTGCATAGCTCCTTACTGGCTCTGTAGAGCTCCCTCGTGTTCCCGGCGCTTGCTGCATGTTCTGCTCGTTGGGCTATCTTTGCAGCTCTCACGCGTTTGTCTCTCCTAACACTACGTTTTACATCGCTCTCACAGACAAAGTACTGGTAGGCTAACGTCTCTTTTGTGCTCTGGTCTTTAGCACAATTTAGTTGATCTTTAATTTGATAGACTTCCTTTGAACAATTTTATCCCATGTGTCTGTAGACATCCAATCCTTGCGGTCGTTGCTTTTGTAGCCTAACACAGTTTCACAGCACGACTGGAGTGTATCCCTGACATTGCTCCATTCTTCCTCTATAGATCCTCCGCCGGTTCTGTGTGAATAGTATTTTTTGTGGAGCTCTGTACAAAACTCCTGCTTTGTGTCCTAGTTTTGCAGTTTGGAGACATCGAATTGTCGAGATACTGTAGTTGGTGCCTTTTGAAACCTTACTATCTTCAGCTTAATTTTAGCGACAATAAGGTGATGGTCGCTATTTACGTCAGTTCCTCTCTTATTTCGGACGTCCAGTAGCGAATGCCTTCATTTCCAGCTAATAAGGATGTGATCGATTTGATTTTCTTAGCGTCTATCTGGTGACACCCAAGACACTTTATGGCAGTTTTTATGGGGAAATATTGAACCTCCAATTACAATATCCTGCTCACAGCAGAGATCGACCAGCATATTGCCATTCTCGCTACGGTATCCCAGTGCGTGTTTGCCTACTCCTGACTCTATACCTTGGTTGTTGCTACCAATTTGTGCGTTATAGTCCCCCATACAGATAACTATATCACCTCTGTGTATGCCTCTCAGTGTGCCAGTAAGTTGATTGTAGAAGGATTCCTTCAAGTCTAAGTCTGCTGCAATAGTAGGAGCGTAGCATTGTACCACTGTGACGTTTTTCGCACTACCCTTGAAGCGTGCTGAAATTATCCGATCTGACACTGGTTTCCATTCAAGGAGACTACTACGGGCTTTTTTGGTAAGCAGGATACCAACACCATATTCATGCTTCTTTGTCTGTCCTGAATACAACAAGGTGTGATCCTCGATTTTATTTTCGCCATGGTCCTTCCATCTTATTTCGGAAATACCTAGGATATCCAGTTGCTATTCTTTCGAGAATCTGGAGCAGTCTACTTTCTTCATGCATAGTACGAACATTCCAGCATCCAATCAGTGTCCTTATTTACCCGCCAAAGGTCGGTTTATTTGTATCGGTCGGGTTTAATAAATTTAGATTTCAAGTATACAGGTTTTTAGCCCATAGTACTCTAGACGGCTAGCAGGGCTGCTACTTCAAAGCGCGCCGCCGCGCTCGGTTTGTTCTCAGAGTTCCTTCTCCTACCGAACGTTTAGAAAGCATTTCCGCCTCAAGGTCGTCGAATACCTTTTCTAGTCGTAGTCGGTTATACCGCCATTGCTCGGTCGCCATAGTCCCGTCCGTTGTCTAGCAGGGAGCACCACGGCAGCCAGTTGGCCACCGCCGCCATCCGGCGCGGACAGGTGGGATTGACAGTTGGGTCGGAAAAGATGATATTAAGTCCGTTCTCCCCTTACTCCCCTTACTCCCTCAAGCAGGTATTGAACAAAAATACTCTTAGTGTAGTTTATTTGTCTCTTGCCGACTCGTTAATTAGTTATGGGCTCCTAGTATATGGGAGAACATTTATAACATATTTAAAGGATATCAAAGATTTACACAATTAAGACTCATTAAACTCTTAGTTAGTAAAAACATAAAAGATAAGTGCAATAAAGAGTAGGATAAGTTATTCCCCATCTGTAAAATTATGCCCGTAGATAAGAAACTAGAATATTTAATAGGATTGGAATATTATTACAATACTAAATATAAAATAAATGTTAAAAATAAGTACAATACACGTAGGGTAAGAGAAAACAAACTAGTCCAACCAGAGATAACAAACTATTATGGTAAAAGAACATGTAAGTTACGTAGTATTTAGTACCTAAAGTGTTTAATAAAATATTTTATTTATTAACCCTTTACTGCATGATTTTTTATTTAAGTTAGAAAAAAAATATATAGTAGGAAACACTAAATAAATGGACACGTGTTTCAGGGTTTTTCTTTTTATGGAATAATTTTAGAAAAAAAAACATTTTTCCACTTTGGATCACATTTGGTACATTGAGCAGAAAATCAACAATAACAAAAAAACGTAATATGAATAAAAATTATGTACTTAGTATGGAATACTTCAAACAATTTCTTTTGCATTGCACTTTGCATTTTCAGCACTCCACATGAGATCTTCCATTGCATTCAGGGACCTTACAATGTTGTCTAGTGGACCAGAACTGAATGTAGTTTCAGTCTCAACTTTTTAGAGAAATTCGTCCCTCCGTCGAGGTTTTTCAGCTCTTGCGCTTCTATTTGACGAGGATGTCAATTGGGACAAAGGAGTATTATCGTCTGATTCTGTGTCGGATTCGTCAGATCCAGGAATATACCGATTTTCTTACCCCATGTTCATCTTTGGACAGGTCTTCATCACTGCTTCTATTTACAGGGCAATCCTGGATAATTATATGAATACCTCCATAAAGTCGTAGATCCATATCGCAAATTGCCTGTAAATGTAATAAATAAGCATAAAACCACGTAAATAACAAAATAAGAGGGTACCTACATCACAAAATAAGCTAAATAACTTTACATTATAAAGTATCATATTAGTGCATGTTGACACAAATAAGGTACAAAGGAAGAAATATAATATTTCTGCATGTTGTACCAAATTTGTTCCATTCAGTTAGAACCACCTAAAAGTAGTATCTTTTTGGGTTTACGCGAATGTTACACATTGAAATTAAACTACAGTTTACGGCTTTTATCGCGTTGTATTGGTTTCACTAAGTTATTACATTTGAAACTAAAGATCTAGAAACTATATTTTTATTTTTAATTTATTACTAGCCGACGTTTCGAATTCTTTACAGAATTCATGTTCACGGCAGACTGAGGTGATATTTGTCTTTTTCTTGAATGTATAAGTTATCTCAAAGTACCCGAACATTTTTCAACTGCTGGTGTTACTATTTACGCAGAATGAGCTCACAGTGTCCTTAGGTCTTCTGGTGACTTTGTCCTTCTTGGGTTTCATTAGCCTTATGACAGGGTCCCAAGCTGGAGGAACATTCCAACCATCTTCCCTATTGAAATTAGGGTGTTTTTTAATTTCAATAGCCTCTCGTATCATTCTTGGAAGAAAACGATGTTCTTTTGCGAGTATCTGTGGTTCATCAAATCGCAGGTAGTGGTTGGGTCCTTGTTCCACATGTTCACACACAGCAGACTTTGTTGAGCGTTTATGTTTTATGTCAGCTATATGTTCTTTGAGTCGAATGCCTATGCTTCTCTTGGTTTGTCCAATGTATGAGAGCCCACATTCACAGTCAATTTTGTAGACACCGGCCTCTTGCAAGGGTAACTGACACTTGACAGATGGTAATAATTGACTGATCTTCGTTGGCGGCTTGTAGTAAGTTTTGATAGAAGCTCGCTTCAAGATGTAGCCAATTTTGTCGGTCACGCCCTTGATGTATGGGAGGACAGCAGGTTGTCTTTCTACTGTGGCTGGTTTTTCTTTCTTCTGGGATCTGTGACAGTGGCGCGGCGGTCGGAGCTTGTTGTCTTGCAGAACTTGCCTGACATGTTGAAGCTCAGCGTCCAGGTGTTTCTTGTCACAGATCCCGCGGGCTCTCTGAAACAGAGACATTCCTACAGTAGCTAACTGTTTAGGATGGTGGTGAGATTCACCGTTTAAGTACCTATTTGTATGGGTCTTTTTCCTATACACAGTATGGCTTAAGGAGTTGTTTTTATTCCTGATGACAAGTACATCTAAGAAAGCTAAAGACTTGTTTGCCTCTAATTCCATTGTGAATTGTATTTGGTTATTAATAGAATTAAGATGGTTTAGGAAAGCATTAACACTATCTGTTGGTAAAATTGTGAAAGTGTCATCTACATACCGCTTGTAGAACCTCGGTGTGATGGTGGCAGTCTGCAGGGCTCGCGCCTCGAAGTCCTCCATGAAGATGTCAGCGACAACAGGCGATACTGGAGAGCCCATTGCTACACCGTCTACTTGTATGTAGTATTTCTTGTCCCATAACAGATAGCCCGTTGTCAGGCAGTTGAAAAATGTTCGGGTACTTTGAGATAACTTATACATTCAAGAAAAAGACAAATATCACCTCAGTCTGCCGTGAACATGAATTCTGTAAAGAATTCGAAACGTCGGCTAGTAATAAATTAAAAATAAAAATATAGTTTCTAGATCTTTAGTTTCAAATGTAATAACTTAGTGAAACCAATACAACGCGATAAAATCCGTAAACTGTAGTTTAATTTCAACACCTAAAAGTAATTATTACTTGATAAAACAGTAAATACTTACCTAATTACCAATATATAGATTACTTTCTTTCCTGGAGTATTTATTTGCAAGTACTAACATTGAAAACTGTATATTTTACACAATTTCGAAAATCCTAAACTCGCTCCGCACCGGTTCGTGCCTGTTCACTGGCTTTGATGAAGGATGTAGTTCACACAACTTGCTCATAGATGGCCGTTTTATACATAAAATGAAGCTCGTATGGGACGAATTTGACACAGTATGCATAAAATAAGAAAATCAGTTTGAAACTTAAAAATATTTAAGATAATATGGTTTGGTCCATATACGAACCACGATGCGGTAAAGGGTTAAGAGAAGAAGCTAAAATTAGTAAAGGGTCACTTAAAACAAAGTTGCAGATTATTATACTGCTAAGTTATAAATAAATAAAATAATTATAATTATAAACAAAAAACATACAAAAGAAAATGTAGATATATACAGGGTGTCACAAGACCCATCACCAAGCCGAATTCATTCGTTGTGGACATCATGCCAAGTCATACTAACCAAAAATAATACCTGGGAAACGATTTTTTTTTAAGTTTACAAATTTTTAAAACCACAATTAAAAGCGCGCTCGTGCAATGCTCGAAATACCTACTTATCCATGAGGTCATAATCTAAAGAACATATTAGCGGGGTAAATGCATCGATTTTGTACCTAATCAGAAAAAATCCATACTAACTTTGAGCCTCAATATCTCCTGAACCAGTAATTTCCCAGGTATGGTGCCGAAGTAAAACATGTTCGTAGTGATTGGTAAAACATGGGATTTCAGTTTTCGTTAAGGGTCTTTATACACCCTGTATATACACCGCTATTTTTTAATTAGTACAAAAAATTTAACACAACACTAAGTATCTTTAACTGATACTTAGTGCTGTGTTAAGTATCTTTAACTGAGAGGCAGCGATAGCCTAGTGGAGATACCAACAGACTGCCATGCAGAGGGTATCAGGTTCGAATCCACGGCGCGCACCAATGACTTTTCGGAGTTATGTGCGTATTGAATTATTAATTATCGCTTGTCCCATGCCTTGGAGAGCACCTTAAGCCGTCGGTCCCGGTTGTCATGAAGATCTTTGACACAAACTGACACTAGTCTCAACCATGGAATATCGCTATCCCTTCGGGTTGCGGAGGTCAGACAGGCAGTCGCTCTGTGGAAAAGCTAATATTCAGCCAAATCAGGTTAGACTAGTAAGCGGACCCCAGATTGAAAACTGGGATAACGCTAGGAGGATGACTAAGTATCTTTAACTGATCATATTTATGTAGTTAAAATATAAAAATACTAATTCACAAAACTGTCTCAAAACTGTCCACAAAAATACTTGATAATTGGTAAATGCAATACTAATACTATGACCGACCCGAGTACTACGAGTATCATAGTAAAATGAACCATTGATAAATTCAAGTCCCCCCCACCCCTCTACGCCTTCACAACGCCCCGACCATGCGACAAACAGTACTAAATTGCTAGCAAAAGTGAGCGTATCTAATTTCGTTGCAAAAGTAAATTGTTTGTCTACGTTTGCCCGACGCAATGGCCTATCAAATCAGTTTATATCACGGGAGTATGTAGCTATGCTTCGTGCGTACTTTTTGAGTGGAAAAATCGCGAGTGCAGCTGTGTACCCATGGCATGGGCATCTTATTGCGAGTGTACAAAAGTGATCCGGTCAATGTCAAACAAAACAGTGCATATTGGATGCTTTTAACAACGGTGGTGGACATTTTGAAGGACAATGGAAATACTTGTAATTTTAGTAAATAATACGTACTTAAGTAAATAATAATTTGATGCGGGCGGCTCAACATCGGTCTGTGTTCTCCACACACCTTGAGGAAGGCCTATGTCCAGCAGTGGACGTCTCTAGGCTGACATGATGATGATAAAATAATATTTGTAAATAGCAGACGATTCTAACTTCATAAATACGCCAAAATTACTCTTTTCTTTTAGTCCAGAACACCTTCTTTTATTTTGATATTTGTTTGCTTTCTAATTACATACCTCCGTATTTAATTACTTGTTAAACGATAAATTTTACCGGTCCTAAGCCCGAACGAAGTATGAAGGAGAGGGTAGAATTAACAAAATTAAAAAATAACTACCTACATTTATTATTTCTCTTCATTTTAATTTCTATGGCTACCTACATCATAAGTGCAACAGAGAGAATGCGAATGAGCAGGATGGAATATTATCAATGAATTAGTGAATGGATTGTAAAATATGACTATGATTTAAGTGAGATTTTCTACAATAAACAAATGATAATAACTTTGCTCTTTATTGATATTATGAAATTCTTACGTCACATATATGATAATAATATCTTCGCTAATATGTCCTTAAAGTTTTTGTACTAATTAAAAAAAACGGTGTATATTTATTATTATAGTGGAGGAAGTTAATCTAAAAGGTGTATTTATACCTATTTAGTTTATACAGGGTGTCACAAGACCCATCACCAAGCCAAAGTCCACTCGTTGTGGACATCATGCCAAGTCATCATCATCCTATTAGCGTTATCCCAGTTTCAATCTGGAAAAGCAAAGTTGCAATCTGGAAAAGCTCCGTGGAGAAGCTAATATTCAACCAAATCTCTGATTTGGCTGAATATTAGCTTTTCCATGAAGCGACTGCCTGTTTGACCTCTGCAACCCGAAGGATAGCGATATTCCATGGCTTAGACTAGTGTCAGTTTATTTTAGAAGTCATACTAACCAAGAATAATACCTGGGAAACGATTCTTTTTTAAGTTTTTACTTTTTTAAACCGCAATTAAAAGCACGAGCGTGCAATTTCCGAAATACCTACATATTCATGGGGTCATAGGACATCTAAAGAACATATTGGCGGGGTAAATGCATTGATATTGTACCTAATTAGAGAAAATGCCATACTAACTTTGAGCCTCAATATCTCCTGAACCAGTAATTTCCCAGGTAAGTTGCCGAAGTAAAAAATTTTCGTTGTGATTGGTACAACATATGATTTTAGTTTTCGTTAAGGGTCTTTTTATACCCTGTATATTTATATAGCTGGCTAAGATTATAAAAATAAGTGTTAAAATATGTAAGAAGATATAGAATAGATTTTACTGTGCCATTATAATATTGTTTTGGTTTGCTTTTTATTTTTGTTAATTTTTATGTAAATGAGCGCCTCTCGCCATCGAACGTAAAAGTTTGACGAGTTTAGATGTAAGGAAATATGGATTGTAATTTTTTTTGTACTTAAAAAAATCGAACGACTCCGAAATGGCTTGACTGATTTTTATGTATAGTTTGTGTCATATTTACCTAGATCTAAACATAGTAGGCAATTTTTTATACCCCTAGCTGGTAAGGGTGGCCTCGACAGATTTTTTGCAACCTATGACCATTTTTTATACGTCAGAACAACGTTTGCCGGGTTAGCTATATAATTAAGCCATTTCCTCTGTAAATAATAACAATTAGCCGAACAACTATCTCAGTACTCGCCTTGTAAAACTCTTATAATTTACTTATAAACGGCCTACCTAATGTATCTAAAATAGTTAATTAAGGCTAATGGAGAACTCCTGTCGTCTATATTATGTAAACACAAACAATCGTCCACATAAAATAATACAAATCCGACTTAAGAGGGATCCGGCCACTACAAGAAATAACATCCCTGCCCTAAAAACATTCCAAATGCATGACTTCCCCGTTTGTAGGTAATGTAGGTGCTCATGCTTGCCGTTTTATTCAATGTTTTTATCTACGAATCGTCATCTAATTTTAAAGGCACAAAACAAACATTGTGTCAGAAAATTCAATTATAGCTGGATCAAAATAGTATAAAATATCAATTATAGCGAAAACGTTTATTTCATTTCAGTATTTACTTGCATTATTATTAACAAATAGAAATAAAAGTGCCTGTAACAAAGTGGTGATGGCATGAATGGCTCGATCCGCTAGGGCAAGCGCGTTAGTGATTGTCAGGTTTAGAGATGGGTGGGTGACCGATCTGAAAATATCACACCCGTGCCCGAAGAGCACGGGTGTGTAATAGGGGACATCGTCTTATCTATATAATGATTTTAATTTGCTTGATTTCATTTGTATATAACCTTTAGTTTGTAATTGTAAATATTCTTCTGCAAATAATTTTCTTTGCGTGACCTTAACACAACTTTGTAATGCTATTTCTAACTCTATTTTTTGTAAATAAACTGTATTATGTTTTACTTTAGTTAAGAATCGACGACAATAAGCGATTACCCTTATGAGTCTTTGTAAACTCGAGAATCACTCAAAAATGTCGTCACAGTCAAACACAACAGCCACGTGTGCCTTTACGCATTGTTCTAGATCTACATCTAAATAATTTGGCCTTTTATATAAAACAACTCTTTCTTTCAGAAACTGAGGACCAGTGAACCAAAGGTTATTTTCCCTGAGCAAACTTGGCAAAGATCCTTTAGATGCGCAATCAGCTGGATTGTCGTTGGTTGCGACGTGATACCATTGAGAGGGCTTTGTATGTGTCAAGATTTCTGAAGTGCGATTACCGACGAAAGTCTTCCACTTGCTTGGGTGACTGTTCAGCCATGCTAGAACGATGGTGGAGTCTGTCCAAGCCCTTATATTATCGCTTGATATCTTTAAGACTTCGGCTGTTTCTGCCAACAATTTTGACAATAGTACTGCACCACATAGCTCTAAGCGGGGGATACTTATTTGCTTGATGGGTGCTACCCTGGTTTTAGCAACCACTAAAGCAACCTTGACCTGGTTATCGCTGTCGATAGTTCGTAGGTACACCACTGCTGAATAAGCTGCCTTTGAAGCGTCACAGAACCCGTGTAGTTCTAGTTTATCATTCTCGTTTGTACCTAGCCAACGAGGTATCTGCACCGCGGTAAGCAGAGATAATTCTCTCCGGTAAGTAATCCACTCCTCTAGCAGATCGGTGGGTATTGTATCATCCCAGCCAATTCCTGTGAGCCATAACTTCTGGATGATAATTTTTGCCAGGACTACACAAGGAGCTAACCACAATAACGGATCAAACAACCGTGCTATATCTGAAATTACAGCTCTTTTTGTTACAGTTGTCAGTGGAGGTGGCAGGGACACCTTGTACTAAATGTACACCTTGTACTTGGTATGTGTTGGGTTGAAGTAAGTGAAACCAGTTATTGCTTGAAACGGTGTGCGTTTATTGCGGGTTGATACTGATAGGTACATGTACACTGTAACGCGGTAAGGTAATGTGTGCTCTTGGAGCGCACAGCGCATCTGACTTACATATATACTAAAGGTAGGTAAGTACATAATAGTGTTCCCTACAACATTCCTCCTCTTTTTGAAAAAAAACTTTATATAATTTTAAATATAAAATTGCGTCACTTATAATAGAGCATAACATTTTAACAAAGAAACAAAAGTGTTGACATGGCGTTGTCTTATGCACGCTGTTGTGTGAGGTATCGTCACATGGCTATCACATAATAAGGTAAACAATTTGCAGGTGCAAGTAGAAATTGCTTAATTAACAAATGACAATAGCAAGTAGGTATATGATACGATGCAAATATTGTATTACAATGTCCATAATTAATATGTTATATTTATAAACTTATAATATTATGTTTTGAAAACCAAATGCAAGTAATTACTGTAAATATTCATATAATGATTATCAAATTATCATTAAAATACCTTTTAATTTTAATAAAATATGCATAATACTTAAGACGATTAAATCTGAAAGTTTAAGTTTACAATAAAAAACACGTTTCAACCTTTACAAATACATACATTACGCGTACTGCTGTGTAGGCGCTGGCTGAGGTCGATCAACTCTGTCGAGCTGATTGGTGGAGACGGCAACAAGAGCTTGTCTCCGCGCCCAACTTCTGGCGCATTTGTGGGCACGTAAACACATTATACATGCGCTTATTACAAATAGTAACGTTATAAGTGTTACAAGAAATATGCCGTAGGACTCAATCTTTTGCTCTAAAGAGCTGGTGCTCGCACTATTGGCACCATTTTGGGCAATCACTATCTCTTCCTGCTTGCTGTACGATTTGCCCATTGTGTATATCAAAAGTAAACTTGTATAATAAAAACGATAAAAACTGTAGCACAGAATACTGAGTATAAATTATAGTGACATAAAATATCATGTATATATAGTATAATTTTGCTTATTACTAACCTACTTTAGTTGTATATAAAGTCATTGTCACACTGCTACGCTATGCATAAGCTATGCTACGGCTGTAGCTGTTACTGTATAAGAATATTGTAGCTGCATTGCATATCGCATCGCGTAGCATTGTGTTAGCTTGTAGAGGACCGTTACCTTATTATAAAAACCGTACTGGCTTTTTCACTATACGGCCAGAACGTGTAGTACGAGTAATAGGAACGATCGGGAGTTCGATTCCCGATGCAGATCGATTACTGGGTACTGTCTGATTTGTACTCTCTGTGTTAATGTTATCATTAATTTCCTTATCAGCTAACATGTACGCTGGTTTTAATCGATCCATCGATATGCTGCTAGTTCTGTTGGGTAACTGTAGTACGTAAAACTTTGACCTTCTTTGTAATATGCGGTAAGGGCCGTCATAAGGAGGTTTCAATGGTTTACGTACCGTGTCATCCCTAACAAATACGTGTTTAAATTTAGACAAATCTGGATGTATAAAGCTAGAGCGTGAATTACTATGGGGTTCTGGAATTGGCTGGAGTGACCGTATATGTTTTCTTATCTGCTCTACTAAACTATGCGGTTCTGTAAAACCTGTCTTTGTAGTATCGTAGAAATCACCCGGAAGCCTTAATATGCGTCCAAATGTTAGCTCAGCTGCTGATATTCCACTATCGCTGCGACAAGCGGCACGCAATCCTAATAGGACGGTGGGCAACTCTTCAATCCATGACTTGCCACTCAAACGTGCCATAAGCGCGGCTTTGAGTGTCCTATGTAAGCGTTCTACTGCGCCGTTGGATTGCGGGTGGTAACTAGTGGTGCGTATCCTATGAATGCCTAATAATTTCATAAGCTGTTGGAATAGTGAGCTTTCGAACTGGCGACTTTGGTCGCTTGTTAGTCGAGTAGGACAACCATAACGGCATATCCATTCTGTGTAGAATATCTTAGCCACAGTTTCCGCATTTATGTCTTTAATGGGAAAAGCTTCGGGCCATCGCGTACAGCGGTCTATGATAGTTAAGCAGTATCTAAAACCGTCTTCTGAAATTGTTAGCGGGCCTACTATGTCGATGTGAATGTGTCCGAAGCGTTCTGACTGTGGAAAACTACCTATGCTTGACTGTGTATGGCGATTTATTTTTGCTTTTTGGCAGTTCAGACAAGTTTTGGACCATTCGTTAACATTTGAATTCATATTACGCCAGAAAAATCTGTTAGAAATTAATTTTCGTGTGGTTCGAATCCCAGGATGACTAATATTATGTACGCTCTCGAATGCTATGCGTCTAAATTCGGGTGGTATGTAAGGTCTCGCACTTTTGGTGGATATATCGCAGTAAATAGGTTTATTACATGTAGGTATGTAAAATTTCTTTTGCGTAATATTGTCGTTGCTCGCGCCGGTTAGCACCTTATTTACGTATTCATCGGTCTCTTGCAACTCAGCGATTTTATTGTAGTCGAGAACCGTGGGACAATGAATTGTTTCCACTCGTGACAAACTATCTGCTACTATATTTTTATCACCGCTAATATGACGAATATTTGTAGTGAATTCACTTATGAATAATAAATGTCGTATTCTACGGGGAGATTCGCCAGAATCTTTGCCTAATTTAAGAAATGCGTATGTTAGCGGCTTATGGTCGGTATAAACGGTGATTTCACGTCCTTCAAACAACTTACGAAAGTGTTTTATTGCCATGTAAATGGCCAATAATTCACGATCGTAAGCAGAGTACTTTTGCTGCGTGCTTGTTAATTTTTTTGAAAAGTAGCCGAGAGGTTCCCAAATGCCATTAACTTCTTGCTGCAAAACTGCGCCTACGTAATGGTCTGAGGCGTCGGTCATTAATGCGAGCGTTGTGTCGATGCGTGGATGAGATAATGTAGCGGCCTGTTTAAGACCTAACTTACAATACTCAAAGGCTTTGCTTGCTTCCTCTGACCACTGTATCTTGCTCTTATCATTTTTCTTAGTGCTACCGAGATACTTATTAAATAACGATTGGTATGAAGCTGCGTTAGGCAAGTGAGCGCGATAAAAATTAATCATGCCCGCGAAACGTCGGAGTTGTTCGACTGTTTCGGGTTTTGGATATTCTATAATAGCTTTGACCTTGCCCTCGGTTGGGCGTATACCTTTAGACGTGACTTCGAAACCTAAATACTCTAATTTTGACTGACCAAATACGCATTTGGATAGGTTTATAGTTAAGCCGTATTTATCTAATCTTTGAAAAATAATATCTAAGTGCTGAATATGTTGAATCTCATTTTCGCTTGCGATTAAGGCGTCGTCGACGTAATCAAAATCAAAATCTAAGCCTTGGAAAACAGTATCCATAAGTCGTTGGAAAGACTGAGCTGCGTTACGCAAACCGAACGTCATCCTTGGAAACTCAAAAAGGCCAAACAGAGTTATGATAGCTGTTTTTTCGATATCATTGGGCGCTGTTTCAATAAAGTGGTAGGCTCTGTTAATGTCAATTTTAGAAAATACCTTTTTGTTTGCCAAAATATATGTAAAGTCTTGTAATCGCTGTATTGGGTATCTGTCGGGTTTGGTGATTGCGTTAAGACGGCGATAATCACCACAGGGCCTTAAATCACCATTCTTTTTTTCTACAACGTGAAGCGGGCTTGCCCATGGGCTTTTTGAAGGCCGACAGATGCCTAATTCTTGCATTTTTAAGAATTCTGCTTTGACACGTTTATGCCTCGCGGGGGGCGGTCTAGCCCGGGCAAACACTGGCGGCCCGGTTGTTTCTATATGATGTTGAACGGAACTCGGTGGCGTGTCTAAGAATGACATTGGTTTGGTAATGCTCGGATATTTCGTTATGAAACTGTGATAAGGATGATCAATGCTAACAGAGAACACAGAAGGTACATTTGCACATACAATTGGAGCTATAACGTTTAAATCAGTCACCTGATCGATGAGTTTTCGTGAGCTTAAGTCAACAAGAAGTTTATGGTGGCTTAAAAAATCTGCGCCTAGTATTGGTTGTTTCACGTCAGCTATCACGAAATCCCATCGATAGGGCGTGCGTAATTTAAAATTTAAAGTGAGTGACTTTACCCCGTAAGTTTTGATGGCGGATCCATTGGCGGCGAACAGCTTGTAGTCACTGCACTCACGCTTCAAGTGTTTTTGGTACACGGGTAGAACAGAAACGTTTGCGCCTGTGTCGACTAAAAATTTCAATCCAGTGTTGATGTCCATGATGCGAAGGCGGCTACAGGGAGAGATTGCGCAGAGCTCCGCCGTTGTCTGCGCCTCGTCTAGTTTTCCTGTTCCCGGGGTTTCCATGCGCAGGGCTCCACGCATTTCCTGGCTCTCGAACTGAAGCGCCGATGATAGAAACAGAGGTAGTTAGGGCCTTCGGAAGTCCGACGCTGTGTAGAGGGGTCACGGCCATGGTTACGTGAGCATGAGCGTGACCGGTTGTTGTTCCAGCGACGAAAAGGTGGTCTTGATCTTTCTAGCTGTTCTACTTTCAGGGTCAACTTCGATATTTCCGCAAGAATCCGCTCGGTGTCCGTGGATGTTGTTTGCTGAGGTTCAGGTGGTGAAATCTCGTTCACGTGAGTAGCGCGCGTGGTCTCGAATACGTTGTCCGCGATGATTGCCAATCTGTCGAGTTCCTTGGTGTTGGATACGGTCAGCACTGCTCGTATGGTGCTGGGTAGGTGGTTCTGCCATAGTATTTTCAAGGTCTCATCGGGCACTTTGTCTTTTGCTAATTCCCGCATGCGACGTAGCAGTTGAGACGGCTTCTGGTCTCAAAGCTCCATCTCACTGATTAGCTTCTGCAGTTGCCGGTTCTTGGATTCCTCGTAGATAGCTAGCAATCGAGTTTTCAGTGTCTCGAACTTCTTCACGGCTGGCGGCTCGATGAGAATGTCTGTCACCTGCTGGATGGCGTCTTTGCTTAGTTTTGACACCACGATGTCATATTTGGATTCGTCAGACAGCTTTTGCGGTGCGAGCATGGCCTCCGTCCTGATGAACCATACTCGGGGCTGATCGGTCCAAAATTCGGGAATCTTCGAAGTGACTGTAATAGCTGCCAGTTCCACCGCTGACGAGGTCGAAGGTGGTGTGAGTGCCATGTTATCAGAAGGTTTTGTTCTTCTCGGGACGTAGGGTGAGTACTAGTTGCTTCTTTTGTTGCTTGCCGAGCTTATTATTTGGTAGTTCCTGGCTTGTTATAGGGCTTTTTGGTCATACTGATTTTAGTTCAGCTCTAATTAGTCTGTGGTTGGTATTGTAGTTAAACTTGTTGATCACGTAAAAATTTGTAAAGCAGTTATTTCTATTGGTAATCATGAAATCAATTTGATTCATGTTTTTCCATCTGGTGAAATCCATGTCCACATCTTCTTTTTGTTTTTCTTGTATTCTGAGTTTAAAATGGGTAAGTTATTTTCTAGTGTGAAGTTTATAAGCTTTTCACTCCTGTTGTTGTCGTTGTTTCTTCTCCCGGGTGCCTTGTTCCAATTTGGCCATTGAAGTCACCCATGATGATCAAGTTTTTGTGGGCCTGTTCTTGGATGGTGTTATTTAGGTCAAGGTAGAATTTCTCTATGGTTCCCAAGTCCGATTGTTCTGTTGGTGAGTATATTTGTAAAATAGACCGAGGATCTTTATACCCCGGTAGTTTCAGGTTCATCATTGCTAAGCGTTCCGAGATTCCAATAAATCCTTCAAATGATTTTTCAAGATATTTTTTGACGATGAAACCAACGCCATGAAGGCCTGGCATCTTTCCTATACATTAAGAAGTCTGGTTCAGAGGAAATTTTCTCTCCCATTTGTCTTACTTCGCTGAGGCCCGGGATATCCCATTTAATTTGTTTTAACGCATTTTTTAGTTCTATAAGGTAGTCTTCATTTTTCAGTGTGCGCACGTTAAGGGCTACGACGTAAATGTTTGTTTCTTTGTAGTTGTTTCTATGTGCTGTTGGATGGTTATGGTCTTTATCCCTCACGAGGACCAGTCGGCTTGGGGTAAGATGTATTTTTCTGTTTGTTTGTTTTTGTAGTTTGTTTGGGTTTTCCGTTTCTCGATTGATTGCTATTGTCTATTGTTTTATTTATTTATTTTATTTTTATTTTTTATTTTATTCAAAAGGAACAACCAACAGCTACAATATAAAATACAGAAACTAATATTACATAATATTCATCACAATATTGCAGCCCACAACGCTGTTCACAGATTATCAGTAGGATACATAGAGAAAATCACTAGAGTGGCATATTATATACATAATAGAAAATAATTAACTTTCGTGTTTAGGTAAGCGTTTGAATATAAAATAAATGAAAAGTGAGAAAAAGTTGAAGAAAATAGGAAGAAAGAAAGCGAGAAATTCATGTGAGCTCCTTAAGTATAAGTCTTTTGAACCTATAGATAGGATACGTAAAAATGTCTATATGTTCAAAAGACCTATTATAGGACTCGACCATTCTGCGCACAGGCGAACGCAACCCAGAGTTGGACTTGCAATAGCCCTCTGCATCTGCTAGCGCGTACCTTTCGCCTATGGACGGTCCTAGGAATCACATAGCATAGCATATTACACAAATCAATACAGTCAAATTTATTCCTAACTATGTTATATAAATTTACGGCTTCTAAGTACTGGCGTCTATTTTCCAGTGTTGGAAGCTTGTACTTGGTAAGCAGATTTTGGTACGACAAGTGATAGCCATAACATCTATAGTGCATGGCACGCAAGAATTTATACTGAACATGCTCAATCATTTCAATATACTTTTTGTAAAATGGACTCCAGACGGACACGGCATACTCTAACTGAAAGCGTACTAGGGCCTTATACAAGCAGAGATAGGAAGAAGTATTTTTAAAGTCGATTGTAGAACGCATTATAAATCCAAATAGTTGGTATGCTTTACTAACAATTTTACCTATATGTAAGTCTAAGCAAAGCTTAGAATCAAGGACAACACCGAGATCACGAATAGAGTCCAATTTAATCAAAGGGGCATCGCACAGTGTGTATGTGTGTTTTATGACAGTTTTATTTTTAGTGAAATTTACGAAATTACATTTTGGGAGACTTAATTGCAGCTTATTTTTCTGGCAATAGGAGGATAGTCGGTCCAAGTCTTGTTGAAGCAGAAGGCAGTCATTTAGATTTCGTATGACTCTATACACCTTGAGGTCGTCGGCGTATAAAAGGAACTTGGTATTGTGGAAGCACTGACTGATGTCATTTACATAGAGGATGAATAAAAGGGGACCAAGTATAGACCCTTGAGGAACACCAGAAGTCACCTGTGCTATGTTAGATTGGTGACCATTGACTACAACCCTCTGACTCCGATTCGTAATATAAGATGCAAACCATCTTAAAAGATTACCGCGGATACCGTTGAAAGAAATTTTGTTCAAAAGTATTTAATGGTCCACCTTATCGAAAGCCTTACAGAAGTCTGTATACACAGCATCCACTTGAACACAGCTATCAACGTTATCAAACAAAAAACTTGAAAACAGCAAAAGATTAGTATTTGTTGATCGCCATTTCACAAACCCGTGCTGTTGTTGAATTATGACATTGTGAAATATCGGATAAATTTCATTGTGAACTAATCTTTCGAATAGTTTCGATAAGGTAGACAGGATGGAAATGGGACGGTAGTGTTCTACGTTCCGTCTGGAACCGCTTTTATGAACAGGTACAATATACGCCTGCTTCCACAGCTTTGAAACAACTCCCTCAGAAATACATTTATTATAAATAATAAATAGTGGCTTGCAGATAGAGGTTGCGGTATTTCTAAGAAAATAAGATGAAATTCCGTCAGGCCCGGGGCCTTTTGCTGGATCCAGGGATTTAAGCTCCTTCAATATTTTGTCTTCACTAAAAGATAGCTCGCAAATAGTGACATCATGAGGTGTATTATAGTCAAGTGGAGGCTGCCATACAGATAGTGAAGGTGATGTAGGTTCGTAGACAGAGTTGAAAAAGTCAGAGAACATATTGCAAGCCATTTGTGGGTCATTTGTATCAGCATTTTTGTATTGTAGCTTAGCAGGTATTCCAGGTTTGTCTTTACAATTGGATATATAAGTCCGGAAGTGTTTAATGTTTTTACTAAAATTATCTTCCACAGACTTGATATATGAGTTGAAACACTTTATGCATGAATGTTTAAACTGAGTTCTGAGGTTGGCAAATGATTCATAGTCAGTAATGTTTTTATACTTTTTCCACTTGATCCATGCCTTTTGCTTCTTCTTGGAAATTTTTATCATGGAATGAGAGAACCAAATGGGGTAGTTCGCCGATTTAGGACGGGCCAAAGGAGTATCTTTATTAATAATTAAATCCAATTCGTAGTAGAATTTAGCCAGAGCTTCTTCAGGATTCATAGGGCAAAGCAGTTCAGACCAGTTCAGTTGCTGTATGTTACTATTAATGTTCTCATAGTTAGCTTTTTGAAAGTTATATTTATGAAGAGGAGTTTTAGTCATTGGGGTGATTTGGCGTTTAAACAAGTGTCACATATCAGGGCAGGATGATAGGAGTCAATAGGTAGTAAAGTAGTAAATATGTGGGAAACTTTACAGGGGTTGTTGGACATAACTAAATCCAGTATTTTACCTTTATCATTAACTACGTTATTAAATTGAGAAGCTCCAAGGAGTGAAATAAGATTATTTAGGTTGACACAGGCTAAAGGGGCCCCAGGATGTAATATAACAATATCTGTTGAAGGATCAGCTGGCCAATTGGCTTCAGGCAGGTTGTAGTCACCTATGATATAGAAACTATCGACACTAGGATGGCCTAAAACTTCTTGCAGCAATTCATAGTGTTTGTCGCACACTAAAGACGGTGTCTTTGGTGGAATATACGCAGCACTAACAATGTGTCGTTTACCGATAATGGTGCTAGGCAACTCAACCATAACATGTTCAATATGAGCGTGTAGGAGATCACTACGCTGAGTTAATGAGATGCCTAATTCAGAAGGTTTCAAAGTGTTTAAAATTGCGACTAGTAAACCTCCACCGTCTTGTTTATTCGTAGCAACACGGTCGCGATCGCATCGGTAAATACTATAACGCTTGTCTATGAATTCACTGTCATAAATTTCAGGTGTAAGCCAGGTTTCGGTTAGTATTATAATGTCGTATGTGTTCGTAAGTATGGTTGTGTATAAGTAGTTTAGTTTTGTGCGAATACCCCTGCAATTTTGGTAATAAATGGTATAGATTTGTAGAGTTGGGTATAGATTTGTTTGTCAAAGAGTTCGATCTGGGTCTCGTTGCGTGAAGGCCTGCATCCTGTTATTTTTAGCAGAGTAGGGGTTGTTTTTTGGGGTGAGTTTTGCATGGTGATGGTGAGGTAGTTGGCTTCCTTTTCCTTTTTTCTGCGTTGCGATCTTTGACTACTAGTTTGTCGTAATTCAAAAATGCTATATTTCCTTTCTCTCTCTCTCTCTTCTTTTAACCGTGGTAGCAGTGTTTGCCTTTTCTCCAAGACTTCCTTTGAGTAATCCTCTGATATATAAATGTTCTTTAGATTTTTCCTGTTCTTCATTATTTCATCTTTTTTCATGCATTTATAAAACAGCATAGCACCGTCCTTGGTTTATTCTGAACTTATTTTTTCTTTTCCCAGTCTGTATAAATTGTTTACTTCGAATTGCTCATATAATATGTTACCTCTATTTTCTCTTTTCAAATATTCTACATCTTTCTTCACGTCTTTCAAGATCGCTAACTTTTTGTTTTAATTGTCCATTTTCTTTAACAATAGGGTTATGTTTTTTATGCATCCTATCTATTTAGTTTTTTGTAAGTGATTCGGTTAGGTCAGCTGTTTGTTTCTGCATTTCTAATTTCATGTTGTTAAATAATAATTGAAATTGTTGCTCCATATTTAGTACAAGTAGCGTGGAACGGAACGTACTATAAATCGTATTTAATATTTTTCATGAACTTGCAACACTCAACCAATCAATCAGGGGGAATCAGGGGGTCAACCAATCGTTCACTCGCAGTTTACCAACTTAATGACCTGACGTGGGGTATTTATCATTCATTCATTCAATGGTGGTGATGCCAACTTGACAGGATGACGTTAATTATTTTGACAGACTTTATTTCGGATGATGTTAAATGTTCTAACCCCAAACTTTATTTTGGATTTTCTTCTGCACTATACTGGATATATCGTGTTCGTAGCCCAGAGTTTTCTTTCTTCTGTGTTCAACGAAGTGCCACTTTGTGATTTACAGTAGTTTTGACAGCTAAGGCGGCTTCACACTATTTATTTAAAATCATTTGTGACGAATAGAATCTCAGTGATGTTTACGTTCCGGAAGACCTAGATAATAAAATTTAAATTCGAATACATAGAGGGATAATTCAGCTTTAAAAAAGAAACGACTGTTCCAAAGGAAGACATAGATCATCATCATCAGCCTTTAAAAGTCCACTGGTGGACTAGGCTCTCATTTAAAAGGAGAAATTGGCCTACTATAGGTACCACGCTAGCTAAACGGGTTGTTATAAGGTTTCTATCAAGTTTTCCTTTTTAGTCATAGATAATAAAATATAAATTCGAATACATAGAGCATAATTATTGTGCATAGAAAAACGACTGTTGAAATAGTATAGAAGTTCACTAAAGCATAAAATCTCAAACACAACTGTTTGAAACAAAGGTTGTGAAGCCCTGAATGTGTGTTTACAAAAAGTTTATCTTCTCGTGGCACCAACTATATATGAAATTCTCGTTTGTGCAATCATTTAATAAATTATGTGAGACTGACTGGCGAGACCCAACCTTGTATTAAATTAAAGATCGCTTAAGCGAAAATATGTTAATTTGGATTAAATCAGAGCAGATAAGATTATGATTCAGTGATCCTTTAAAAATCATTCCTGTATTATATAAAACACACTCAATTCTAAACACATGCATTTTTCGTTGATGAACAGAAACTTATTTATGTATTATGTAAAAGAATTTCTTTACATGAATTGTAAAGAATTTGTAGCAAATTGAACGAGAATAACCAATAATTGGAGCTAATATCAATCTAGGTGGCGCTTCGGTCTAAAAGACATTATTTCAGGTGTCCGTGTAATAAATTTCACTGACATTCTAATTTCACTAAATCCAATTCCTGTGTTTGGTTGCCAAGCAGTGAAAATGCAATAGCATATTTTCATTATGCATACCACTACCACAGAGTAAACTAGAGCGGGTGGATATAGTGAAGAATGTACCTGGCAATGGGAAACCAGTTGACCGTGTTTACAATCAAAACAATGGAAAATCTCATTTTATGGACCACAATTTTTAAATATCAGAGTCGGGTGCGCCAAAGTTCACCTAAATTTTCAACTCCGATAATTGGAAATCCGAAAATGTTCTTCCTAACATTTTTCATCATAACAATCACAATTCCTAACTACTCTGTCTCTAATGTTCATAACGCCGAAGCATTAAATTTCATAATGTCAGTAGCAATAAACATCTATTTTACTTTTATTTGTTTCTCCATATTTTCTTAACAAAACCATATTTTACAGTATTATTCAAAGTCATATCTTTTTTGTTTAGATTTCTTTTTATTCATAATAATCAGTATTATATACAGTAGTTTTGCGTAACTTTATTTTCACATGACATGTTATAACATATAAGAATAATAGTACCATGGTACAAATACACAATAGTACAATGGTCAAGTTCCAGAAACGAATCGATCATATTAATAATTATTGGTTTACGTTAGGTTAGAACTGTGACTACAACGCACGAGCCAAGCGAGCGAAGCGAACGTGCCGCGGCAGCGGCCGGCGAAGTGCCAGAACCGAATAGGTCCTATAGTTATTGGTTTAGTATAAACGTAATAGTATGGTTAAAACTGCGGTATAAACTCCCAGGCCATAAACATAACCGTAAATGAAACGTGTTTTATGAATTTCAGTTGGAGTGTAGCCTTGGAGGCGCTACGGCGCGAGGACTTAGAAAAATTTAGCCAAAAAGTATTAATTTTGCAAATCGTTTATTTTCTCGATTCTATCGTATAAAACACCTAAATTTAAGGCTAAAAGTGTCTTGGTAAAAGTGTCATATATTTTTTATTACACTTGGTAAATGTTTATTTCTGAGTATGAGTGAAAATATTATGGTAATTATGTTTAGGGATAAAAGCGTTATGATAAAAAACAGTAGGAGTTTAAATATATTTACATAATGATATTATTAATTACAATTTTCGGAAACATGAGTGTTATGAACATCGCCGGTTGCACTACAGATAGTATGAATGAAAACTTTAGGATGAAAAATTTTAGGAAGAGTGATCATTCGGATTACAAATCATTAGGAAGAACATTTTCGGGTAAAAAACTTTAGGTGAGCCAATAAGAAATCACGTACTTACCTACTACTATCTTTGTGAAGAACCAGTATTTGTTCTCTTGTGTTTCGGACACATAATTTCCATAACATGTATAAATTTAAGAATATTTTCCAGGTGCCTGGTCATTGTGTGTAAAGTTTTTCTAAGATTTATTTCCTGCTCAATGATATTCCTTATTAATCTATTATCATTATCTTCACCTGTACCTTTTAATAAGTGACTATAGAGCTGAATTTCTTGTAACCTAAAAATCACTCCGCTACTCACTCCGCCTATCTAATACCGCAACCTTTGCTGAGTGTTTTGCAATGGAAACGAGTAATATAAACGCGCCATTAGCCAGCTAATTCAATACAAGCAGACGAATACTAAGAGGTTGTTTAACATTTGACGCGTTCTGAGGTTTTTTTAAAATGTAAGCAAATTCGTGGAGATCATTAGGTATTCCGCGCAAGAATTTGTTTATTCAATTTATTCGTATTGCTATCTTCAAAAGATTGGGTAAACAATTTTATCTTAATATATAAAATCCTTGCGTTACTTACTGACTGACAGACACGCTACAGCCGAAACTATTGGGCGCAGGAAGCTGAAATTTGGCATGTATGTTCCTTGGGGACCGTAGGGGTGCACTAAGAAGGGATTTCCCGAAATTCCCACGGGATCGGCCAAAAGGGGTTAATTTAAAAAAATTGCAGGCGTAGCTGCTGGCGTCCTCTAGTACTCTTATAATTGTTTACAAATTCGCATACTCGAGACAAGATATGGAAATTTAAAAAGTAGGTATGTATCATTGATTTTATACAATGTTTGCTTTCATGGTAAAAGAGCTGACAATGAGAGGTTTTATTATATGGGTAATACCTCCCTATTATCACGGTAATATAAACTAACAGTATTGTAACTCGGCCGTCTCCTCGAGTTTTATGCCTACAGACGCGCCATATGCCAACAAGCGACAGGACCCGCCTCAAGTATTTTAATTACATCTACCTATACCTTCTCGATTGTGATTGTTCATATTACTTACTTATATTTTTTATTCAAACAAATAATAATCATGCAAGTATGTAAGTACCCTAGGAAATGGCCTATTGGCGTAGTAACACTAAGCAGTTACACTAAGCCGATTCATATCGGCTCCCATTTTGAAAATTACCCTGAAGGTACCTACTACTACTAATAATCAAGTTCAATGAAATAATACATTGTCCATAACGCAGATAAAATTGTTCTGCTAGTATATTGTACATTATTACTCCAATCATATCAATATGTTTTTAAATGTATAATATGTAAAATTAATATCAACATAATAATAGATTAAGCTAATCATATTTCGACTTTATCACGTATAAGTTAAGTATTCAACATTAAGTTGTTAATCAGAAGGAAGATATGAAATTGTGGTTATAATTTTAAAATGTGATATAGTAAGTACTACATCTTCGTAATTTGTAACATAAAAACATTGTATAAATAGTTTTCGAAGTTTTCAGTTAATTTGAAAATCTTATCTTTAGGTGACTTAACGAAGAATTCAAACAGCACAATATAGTCTACAACTTAACGCCCATATTTAAATAAAGAACACTACTACAGAAACCGGCACCGTCCGTTCGTCAGTGCGACACGATCGCGGCTGTTGTGTACTATAGACACAGTCTAATGTGTACTGCGCTCGAGGCGTGTAGGTATAACTCGAGTTTCGTGCGTTTGTATGGAGTTAGAATACTGTTAGATATTATTACCGTGCTATTATGAAAAGTCTTATCATCCTCAAAAATCTTCTCGTATAAATAATAGCTTGTCCCGACTGACAAATCATCGCAGACCCTAAACTACTCAAGGTAGAAACATGAACTTTGGACATAGTATTCGTTTTATAACGTCGGTGCTCACTTTTCTCTTTTTATATTGTACTCAAAGGGAATGAAATAGGAATTAAAAGTTTGTTTGAAAACTTTTAAAGGGCTTTAAAAATGAGCTTCCAAATATTTAATCTCATAAAATACACCATCAAATACTATTTAACTTAATCAAAAGCCTAATGAATATGGTTTTTGGGGTTTGTATTTTTATTTTCTATACGGTGCCACGCTGCAACTTCTTTTTTCTGAATCTTTATCAGCTTTTTGGTTTTGTAAACTCGCATATAGGCGGAAGGAATAAGTAAGGAAAGATGACTTAAGCTGATGTAACCTCAAGTTTCTTTGTCTTCTAAATGAAATTGCAATATAAAAATCGTGAAAGTTTGAAATCGATTATATGTTTTGTTGTTAGTACATACATTCTACCCCTAATTAGCTTTTTTACTTCCAGGTGTAACGAGTCAAGCTTCTATTCTACCAGAACTTAACTGAATTTTAGATTTGTGATTTTCTCGTTTATGCAAAATAAAACGATATTGCAAAATATATTCGTGTTATATTTCAGAAAGTATAAGAGCTCCTAATCTGCATAATATAAATATATATTATAGTCAGTAGAATAGGTGGGTTATTTCTGAGTATATCTTAAGATGCTGTCACACTGTCACACTATGCTATCACAAAATAATTAAGAATATTTTTGACTCTAGCGGTAAATCGATTACTGATAGCTGACTCACGGACAACTTAATTGTCATAAACAGTCATTCGTTTATATATTAGATTGCGTATCCAGATATAGGTAGCTAAGCGTGCGCATAGTAAAAAACTATTTCCAAATATAAAAATTGTATTACTAATTATAAGCGACGCTGAGAAATTACTATATAAAGCAAACTTTGTGCGCCATGCACAAAGTTTGCTTCGCTCGCCATACAGCTGCTACACATATTTCCGGTAGCTACCCACTCCCCGACTGAAAACCCATTTCGCATAAAATACGACAAATAACTTGCTTCAACATTGCGGCAAAATTGAACCCCATTAAATCATTTGCGAGGCACAAGGCATAACGCAAACACATCATTCATTACATAAATATGAGCTATTTATCCGAATCGCGCCGCTGTAGATTGTGTACTCGCCTGTTTTCTTCGCGAAACTTAATGATCCATGATTCTCAGACTACCTACAAAAAGAAAAGTTAATTTCTTTCGCGTCATAAGCAAGGACATTTTTCTTTTAGATGTAGTTTGTCGCAAAGAAAAAGGCTATGTTGGGATTACATTTAAAATAGTCCGACTTTTGTTTTGATTGGCAAAAGGTTTCTTTGTTGATTCGGTTGCGTGTAATGCCTTCTGAAAATACCAAAGAATATTCTTTGCTAAAAATGTTTAATACCTTGATAAATGTAAAGCAAAATTGTTTTATCGTGGCAGAAAAAACAAATCCCTTCTAGGGTCCGGATAAGTGGTACAAGTGGTCTAAAACGTAATACATTCCTTATGTCTTGGTAGCAACATTCTAAGTATTTCAAAGGATAAAGAGACGAATTCTGACTTGACTTCTAGTCTCTTATCAACTTGAGGATTTGACGCTATTCACACAGCTATTAATTTATTAAAAAGCAGACAAAAAGTAAGTATAGCAAAATTTAAGCCCACACGTATCTGGGTCATTAACAAGCCCAACCCGTTACATAATTACGTTCACTGTGAATTATGTAAAACATTAATTTCAAGAATACTGTTTGATTTTCAATACCAACCAAATATTGGCACGGGTTTAAGCTTATGTCCGTTATACATAATCCAATACCAAATTGTTTGCTTTGTGATTACTATTTATTGTACAGCGTACCCTAATTATTTACATAATTGTGCGTTGTGTTATTACAAACATTAAATACATTAAAGGGATTCGTTTATTTTAGTTCTTGTGTACAGTATTAAATTAAAAAGGAGAAACGGAGACAAGAAAATGTTACCTTTGTCGTTGGCGATAGCTAAATGTTGAACAGGTTTCATCAAGATATTCTGTATAAAAGGCTCTTCGCAGCCATAACAAGCTTCTATAATAACAGGCCTCTTGACCAAGTTATCAGATCCAGGCTGCAAAGCCTACATGTATTTGATTGCAAGCTAGGACAAATCTAATGTGAGAAGCTCGACATATACATATTCTGGGTATGTTAGTGTGTGGAAGCGAAAAACAAAATATATTTTCATTATAGTTAACTTTGCAGTAACAAAAGTACATCTTCACTGCTGTAAATATCTCAATAATTTCAATTAATTGAATGCTGAATTCTATAAATTGTCGGGATCATCGACCAGACCGTGCAGATGGATTGCGGTTAGCTTTATTTTAGGTGACCACATTAACCGCACATGGAAAGTCAATTTCCGTTAGTGAAAGTAAAAGGACATTTATTTAATGGTTTTGTTTACTCCACCTTTACCACCTTCATATATAGACCTCTTCAGAACTACAGTTTGCCAACTTTAATTTACGGTGACTGATAGCTTGTTTTTACCATTCATCTGTTTGTCATTGGATACCTAGCAGAATCACTGGGCTAATACCACGTCCCAGTTTGAGAAATTAGAGACCATCATCTACCAATTGTTCAAATTTGTTCTTCAGATATATAATTTTTTTGAGAAAATAAGAAACAATTTTGACATTTTGCCTCACGAAGGTTTATTTTACTATATAAAGCCAGGTACTGGAATGTTATACGTATTTATTTAATTAAATATTTATATACACAGCGTATACAGGCGGACTTAATGCCGTGGGCATTATCTCCCAGTGTACCTTTGAGTGGTGCAGAGAGAAAAGAAGTAGGTGCTAAATAAATATAATGAAGAAAACATTAAGTTTTAACTTACATAAATATGTAGTATACCTATATGGTCAGATTAGGAGTGTGTACGACGAGAGCTGATAAGTCAGTCCAATATAAATTTGCAAACAAAAGGTTATTTACATGTCAAGTCCGGTATTTCGAAACTACGACTCAAAATTAACTAAGTAAAAGTGCACCTACTGTCACCACCAGTTGGCATGATTATTACTCGTGATGGAAGATTGGTATGAATTGAGATTCATAATCGTGTATTACCTGTAAACAAGCGATGCATTAATCGTGTTACACGTTTTGAAACGGTGCACGATTCTTAGTTAAGTTATAAGTAAAATTCAAGTGAGTTAGAAACTAGAATTTAGAAGTATCTAAACTTGTAGAGTGTGTAACTGTCTAGTTCAACATATACAGTGTTTAGTACAAAGTATGCTTTCATTGCGCGAGAATGAAGTGCCTACTCCCCCGTATCGTGTCTGAACTGCCTGAAGGACGCCCTAAAATCCTACTACGCGCCGACTTACAAATAGTATATAATAGTTCTCCCAAAATACAGGCTCAGCCTAGTTTGGGACTCAATTTCGGTACCTTAAGCGCCTTAGATACCATAATGTATTGTGTCTTCTAAATCACTGGCCTTGTATGTCTATAGAATTTGTGACAGTAAACATATATATATTTTTTGTATATACAAGACTTCGCCCGCGACTCCGCCCACGTGATATACCTAAACCTTCCTCAAAAGGCACACTATCTATTGGTGAAAAACATACAACAATGCGTTCGGTAGTGCTAGAATTTATCGTGTTCATACAGACAGACAGGAAAGAAAAGGGTTTTTTTTTTCTTAAAGGACAACTCCCGCACTAGGACTAAATCCTGTGTCGCGGGGGTATTTACAAACATACAACTAACGGACACAATGAACACCCAGACTCGAAACAACAATTTATGAATTACACAAAGTGTTGTCTCGTGTGGGGATGGAACTCACAACAGTCGGTTCAGTGTCTAGCGCCGAGGCGGCTGCTTACACCACTACGCCAACCGTGCAGTCAAAGGGATTATTTGTATTATGTACAGATTGTATAGTCGACTAATTTCAGTAAAATAGAGTTGAGCTGAAGTAGATTAATATGACACCAGTAATTGATATAAAATTGGCTATTTCAGAACGAGAGCCCAAAATGCTTTGATTATGTATACTGTCGTCTTAAAAACCAAAAAGAGTAGCTTGATCATTTACAGTAAAGCCTTCGACAAATTACTGCTGTTTAGTTAACAGCCTGTCTGCGTCTCAGAAGACACATTAACGCTTAATCTGGGTTCTTAGTCGAAGATCTATGACATCGTTATCTTACTTATTGATGATGTCGAGTGACACATTATCGAAATTAGTGTAAACGTTATGTAGGGCTTTTAAAATGCTGGGAATGGCTGAACGATGTGGGTATACCATACTATTTACAAAGTTTGAGATTATTTTTACATGTTTATTGCCGCCAGTTTTACTCAAGCGTCGGCTCCTGATTTTTAATCTAGGTGTTATTTGTCCGAAAGATTATTCTGATTCGAATATATTGTTATCCATTATCTTATCCGCTGAGTTAGAGTTTCACTCTGTCTGTCAATCGCCATCCATAGACCTCATGCTGATGTACATAGTTAGTAGTATTATTCTCACTTATTATATTGAACTTGGGGGAAAGCAAAAGGCACTTATATTCGATGATTCATAGATACTTTGCCAATCCTCTTTGTGTAGTTTCAATGACCAGTGAGCTGCTAAACGACTGAATATAAAGATCTTCCTCACACGAATAGTTCCCTTCCTTTTATTCCTTTATTGTCACATCTTATCAACGTACAATCATCATTTACAAACAAAGGTAAGTACATTTAAATATAATCTGTTACAAGTAAGTTTGTAGGCATGTAGGAATAATCTCATTAATACGGGTAGGCATTACACAGCTTTACATACATTTTGCAGCAATACCCACCCACATTCAAAAATATATCAGGTTAACTGATTACAACTGTACGCCGCCGATGTGACAAAGAGGGAGGCATTCAGCATTGCGTCCTTCGTGACGTTAGCCGCGACACGACTTGCTGGTTTTCAATGCCTCCTCAAGTGACGTAAAGAACGTACCTTACATAACAAACAGTAAACAGTTTTTATTTTTTAACTGCCCGTATCAAGTGAACAAAGAGAACCTTTATTGTTTTTGTCGTTGACAGGTTATTCATAAAAGAAAAAAGAAACAAGCCAGGTATGTTTTTTAAATTATTGTTTGCTAAAACAGTATATATACTTACACAGTTCACTTTCCTAACCTAAACCTTCAGGTTAGGAAAGTGAACTGTGTAAGTATATACCCATCAATGTATAAGCGATCTATAAGATCAGATGATCTTGAATAAAATGTTTATTTATATTTTAGCATGTCAGGAAGCAATATTGCCTTGCGCAGTCTCTTATAGGTTTGACTTTTTTCATTTAATACCAGGTACAAAGTATGGCTAAAAGGTTCTGTCATTGCAGAAACAAAAGTTTAACGAAGTATACCAACATTGTTTTGTAACAACTTTTTGCATAAAAATCCAAAATTTAAGTTCATTAGAATTTTGTACAGATGGGGAGATATCATGTTACATGGTTTAAAAAGACCCTTAACGAAAATTAAAACCCTGTATTATATCAATAATTACGAACATTTTTTACCTCTGCAGTAATTACTGCTTCAGAAGATATTGGGTTTGTGCTGGGGCTCAAAGTCACCTTATTTTTTTTCTAGTTATTACATAATTCCTTTCTTTCGTCAGTTTGTCCTATACATGTTCTATGCATCCATGGATAGGTATGTCGAGTATTGCTCTCGCGCGCTTTACATTACGGCTTCTAAAATGGGTCTACTTTTTTAAGCCAAAACAAATTTTCGTTTCCCAGGTATTATTTTTGCTTAGTAGTGTGTTGAGTGTGTATAGGCCACCATCGTCCTTCTATGATAACTTTGAAAGTGTCATGGATGATGTGTTACGGAAGCTATGCCAACAAAATAAATCTATAATAGTCGGTGGCGATTTTAATATTAATTTACTCGAAGATTCCCTGAATTGCCACAAAATTAAGAATTTGTTTAAGTCATATAATCTTGCATGCTTATTTTTGGAACCCACCAGGATAACTTCCACGACATCTACTTGTATAGACAATATATTTACAGATATTGTACCAGTTAGAAAGCAAATATTTAACAAATTAACATCAGATCATTGTGGACAATCTATAACATTTGCTATGCAGTCTAAAAAAGTAGGTAGAAAGGAATTGAGTGTGGTGCCAAAAACTTTGCGTCGTCTGAAGGGACTTAAGGATAAACTCACAAGTACACTACCATACTTATGCTATAACAACGATCCCAATAAGTTGTACAATTCTTTCTTTGACATGTACTGTACTATATTCAGTTCTATCTTTGTCCCTAAGAGGATCTCAGTTGCTGGTACTACATCCTTCAGTGAATGGGCACCCACTGGAATTTATAAAAGTAGAAATAAGCTTTACGAATTATATGAACAGAAAGTAATTAATAAAAATGATGAAAAATTTTGTCAATACGTAAGTAATTATTCTAAGTTATTTAAAAAGATTTGTAGTGAAGCTAAGACACTTTATTTAAAATCAAAAACTAAAAATAGTGACAATAAAATAAAAGCAACGTGGGATATTATAAACAATGAGACTGGAAGGGTCAAGATTAAAAGTAACGATTACACGCTTCAAGTAAATAAAAAGATATTAAAATCAGATTTTGAGGTTGCCACAGCATTTGAAAATTTCTTCACAGATATTCCAGTCTCAACCACTAAATCCCTGAACTCATCCCCCAATGACGGCGAATCTCTATTAAAAAAAAATGTCAATAGGTGTAACATTGAATTTAGATTTAGTTATGTCAATGACAAAGATATTGTAAAAACTTTTAATACCCTAAATTTGAAGAAGACTAGTGATCTTTGGGGCAATTCTGTTGTGATTACGAAATCCATAATCAACACAGTAGCACCTGAACTGGCAACGATTTTCAATAGATGCATTGACTACCACAGTCAAATGAAATGTTTCCTTATCAAATGAAAAGTAGTAAAGTAATTCCGTTATTTAAATCAGGTTGCACATCTGACCCCACAAATTATAGGCCAATATCTGTGCTACCCACGTTTAGTAAAATTTTTGAAAAAATAATTCTAGGCCAGCTTCAAACTCATTTTAATAACAATAAGCTGTTACATGAAAAACAATTTGGTTTTACTAGGGGTCGCTCAACTACCGATGCTGGAGTTGAGCTATTAGATAGTATTTTTGATGCCTGGGAGGAGTCGCATGATGCTCTAGGAGTCTTTTGTGACTTATCTAAGGCTTTTGATTGCGTTTTTCATGAAACATTGATCAGGAAATTACATTACTATGGAGTTAAGAACACTGCTTTGGATCTCCTAACATCATATTTGAGTAATAGGATACAGAGAGTTGAGGTAAATGGAAAAGTTTCTATGGGTTCAGTGGTCACAATGGGAGTGCCGCAAGGTTCAATTCTTGGTCCATTCCTTTTCCTTGTATATATTAATGATTTGCCATATAATATGAAAAATAATGAAGAGATAGTGTTATTTGCTGATGATACATCACTTATCTTTAAACTTAGACGAGAACAATCAAATAATGACGATGTAAATAACGCTCTCTCTAAAGTAATTCAATGGTTTACTGCTAACAATTTACTGTTAAATGAAAGAAAAACAAAATGTATACGATTTTCAAGACCGAATGTAAAACAAGTTAAACCTAACATATTTTTTAATGGAAAAGAGTTGGATCTTATAGATGACACCGTATTCTTAGGCATAACCTTAGATTCTAAGCTACAGTGGGGCCCACATATAGGTCAGTTGTCGAATAGACTTAGCTCTGCAGCGTACGCGGTTTATAAAATTCGTCAGTTAACTGATATAGATACGGCCAGATTAGTATATTTTAGTTATTTCCACAGCATAATGTCATTTGGCATTTTATTATGGGGCAACGCAGCTGACATTCAAACTGTGTTTGTACTGCAGAAGCGGGCTATTCGTGCAATCTACAGTCTTGGTTCAAGGCATTCACTGAGGGAAAAATTTAAAGAAATTAAGATAATGACTGTCGCATCTCAATACATTTATGAGAACTTGTTATATGTCAGGAAAAATATAAATATGTTTTCTAAATTCAGCGACATTCATAAATTAAATACACGAAACAAAAACAAACTTGTTCTACCTTTAACTAGACTACAAAAAATAAGTAACTCATACAAGTGTCAAAGCATACGTTTTTACAACAAAATTCCAGGCAATATTCAGGAACTAAGTATTAATAAATTCAAAGTATTTATTAAACAGAGCTTGTGTTCAAAAGCTTATTACACAGTAAAAGATTACTTAGCAGACAAAAACGCCTGGAATTGAGTTTAAAAATTATGAATTGACATTAAATTATGAATTGACATTATGAATTTTGACATTTTGAAATTAGTGACATAATATTTTTATTTACATTTGTAGTACTTATATCTTTACATTCTGACATTTTTGATTTGACATTTGTAATTTTATTTATTTTGTTTTGACATTGTTTGATTTGACATTGTTATTTTCTTTTGACATTTAAAATTACTTAAGTATTATATTAATATTTTATTTTTTAGACATTCTTAAATTGACAGTCAATAATATTTTCTGACATTTAAATATATGACATTTTATTGTTTAAATTTTTATAATTTTACATATTGTTTACAACATGTATTTTACTATGTATTAGCATGTAAAGTTGTGAGTACGATTTGGGCATTATTAAACATATAAAAAAATTGTTGTGGCAACCTGTCTGATGGCTTAGGCTGACATGCTTATGCATACACCTTCTGATGGCGTGGAGGCATAGTGATACAGATCGTGCTGGCTCCCTCAATCAAGGTTGAGCCGTACGATTGCTGTTGAATGCGGGCCATCAGTGGGCCGAGTCAGTCAAAAGCGTCAGATCATTTCCTGCATTGTACTTGCATACTGAACCCTTTTTTTGTCTGGACTTTAAAAGATCAAGAAAAGACTAAAGAAATTGAAGTGACAAAAAAACAATGACTCTGAGTTTGTTTCGGCTTTTCTTCTCAAGAAGTCATTTAGCTAGGTAAAGCCGGCATCATCTAGAATAGGGTTTTGACATGTATAAGTGTTGTAAACAACCAAAATGCAGAAATAAATATGTCTTTATGTCTTTATGTCTTTAGTATGACTTGGCATGATGTGAGACTTCAGCTTGGTGATTTGTCTTTTGACACCGTGTAAATCATTAAAAATGCTATTTAAGAAAAACTTAAGTATGGTTTACTAATGAATACCTAATCGGAATGACATAATTACGAAAATATATGTAAATTTGGTTTGTTCTTCGTTCGGACCGAAGTTTCGGACCACATTCCAAAAAAAGCCTAGTTTGTCCCACAGCAGTATAGAATTACTAATTTGGCCCAAATTCCAAGTAATTCCAAGCCGTGTGGTTGACGGCATAGAATACAAGTGTCACCACCCCCTATCTTCCCGTGGGTGTCGTAGGAGGCGACTAAGGGATAACACGATGCAAATACCATCTTTGCGTAGAGACGGAAAACTCGACATCAAACCCTATACGACTGCCTCGTTGGTCTTGCGGCATAAACGTGCGCGTGGGATCAGGAGGTCCTGGGTTCGATTCCTAGGTCGGGCAGTGTTATTGGGGTTTTCTGTCACGAAATTCTCAATAGCAGCACGGAGTCTGGAAATGTGCCCGGTACGGCAATAAGCTCGCCCCTTATTACGTGGGACTAAAGCATATCTGGCGAAAAGTGGGTGTAGAAATACACCTCTGCCTACCCCTTCGGGGATAAAAGGCGTGACGATATGTATGTATGTTTCCAAGTACTCTAAAAATACAGACAACAATTTTCAATAATTGTTCAATAATCAAGTAATCTGAATATAAATATACTAGGGTAGCATCAAGGTGCAGAAGTTAGACGTGTTTAATTAAACAAGCAGGTTAATAAATATTTTGAAGTCAATTTTCAATAAATTGTTAAACAATTTGAAATGAAATTATAAAGTACCAGGGTAGCATAAATGTACAAAGGTTAGTCACCTGTAAACAAGCTAGTTAAATTTTTTTTTATTATATGTACACCGCCAAAAAGAAATTTTTCTATTTAGATTAAATGTAATTAGTGACTTAACCATAGGTATTTTTAGTACAAAAAAGCAAGTACCTAAAACCTATACATAAAAATATGGTCCGAATACAAAATAGGACGAAGCGAGAACAAATAATAATAATAATATTCATTTAAATGTATTAAAATTATACTTTGTGACGAAAGAGACATTTTGTTCGAACCAAACCAGGAATTTTTCATGTGGTCCGAAACTCAGTAGTCCGAACGAAGAACAAACCGTACATTTTGTGATTGTCCGGATCGTTGCAAATGGCGGTGACGTGGGACGTGACGGCGAAATGTGGGTGTAAATAATATTACACCTCTGCCTACCCCTTCGGGAAACAGGCGTGAGTCTACCTATGTATGATAATATATGAACCGCTTATCGGTCATAATATTATAGGGCACATAAGTTCGCATGTGTAAAATTAAGGAGTATTCCTCTTGTTTTAACAGGAACAAGTTATTATTATTATTTTATTATTATTATTTATTTCAGAATATATATTCCATATAAAATTGTTAGTTATACTTATAATTATGTTAGTAAAATTAATACCTAAAAAAAAAACAATTATTTTATATTAAAAAAGGCACCCCCAGAACCATGTACATTGTTCCAGTGCCTCACAATAGGACAATCAGTCCTTTCCAGAATGGAATTTAGAAGGCTATTGGAGCTGCCCCGCAGACGCTGCATCAGGAAGGCCACTCTCTTCCTCACTATCACTCTCAAGCAGTCAGTGTTTGCCTCAACAAACATACCTGATGCACTACAAAAGCGCGGCAACCCCAACAACATTCTAAACCCATTATTGTATAGGACCCGTAGGGCATTGAAAACTTTCTGCGTATAACGAACCCACAGGCTGCAGGTGTAAATTGTCTGGCAGTATGCCTTGAAAAGGGTAATTTTAACATTATTTGTGCACCTCGCAAACCTGCGCGCCAGCATATTGCATCTTACTGCCAATGCCCTACGTTCCCGCTCAATATCTAGGTCATCTGAGAGGTCTTCAGTAACCCAGTGCCCCAGGTACTTGTATTTGGTGACCCTACTTACCGGAGTACCTCCAAGTCTGACCGGTGGAACAGATTTGGGACTTTTATTACCCGCCTTGAAAACAAGTAGTTCACTTTTCTTGCAGTTATACCTGAGACCATGTGTCTTTGTGTACCTCTCACATATACACAAGAAGATGTTGAGGGCTTTTACAGAAGGGCTCGGCAGCACCATATCATCGGCATAACTGATGTTGTTCATGCATTTACCATTAATGGAACAACCAACCCCGGCCCTGCTGAGCTCAACTATTAGTCTATTAACATACAGGTTGAAGAGTCGCGATGAGGTCAGGCCACCCTGCCTCACCCCACACTCCAACCTATACTCTGTGGAACACGAGCCCGCCCATTTAACAATGTTGGTTTGGTTGCCATACCAATATCTTAAAATATTAACTATATCCCTGGGTGTGCTGGTTTCTCTCCGGAGCTTATCCCACAACACGTCATAGGGTACCAGGTCAATTGCCTTCGACAGGTCCAAAAAACAGCCGTATATCGGCGTCTTCCTTGTAACATAGTACTGGATAGTATGCTTGAGTCTCAGTATCGCAGCTTCAGTTGATAGCCCAGCTCTAAACCCAAACTGGGCATCGTGCAGGTCTATATGATTATTTAAGTGACAATCAAGCAAACCATCCAGCACCTTGGCAATCACCGTAGCCAGTGAGATTGGTCTGTAGTTGTTACCGTCGGAGGCATCGCCCGTCCTGTTTTTAATAATAAGTATTACGGTGGTCTTCATAAGCTCCTGGGGTAAGTATGAATGTCCTATACACAAATTAAATAGCATGACTAACACTCTTGGTAGATGAACGCCCGCGAACTGCAAGTGCTCGATGCTAAGGTTATCATGCCCTGGAGACTTGCCTTGAGTCATATTCTTAATAATATGAGCGAATTCTGTCACTTTGAATCTGAACCGCTTTCCATCCTCGATCTTAGCATCAAGCACCTGCTGCACACCTACTAGAGGAGACTCGACCTTAAAACGTTCCCTAAACAGCTCGGCAATCTGATATGGCTCATTTCTACCCACAACACACACAGGCACACACAAACCAGCTGCCAGTTTCCTGGTATACTTCCAGAAGCGCTTGAAGTCCTTGTCTTTATGGTGTGTGGCCAAGATGTCCATCTTAATCTGATTCTCGTTATCTTGACACCATTTCAACTTAGACTTAAAGCGCCTTCTGGTTTCGCGCATACTATTATAAATATCACCGGACTTTGGTTTGCCATATAGCATCCAGGTCTGAAAACTGCTTCGTGCCTCCATATGAGCCTTCTGTACATGTTTATTCCATCCAGTAACATATTTTTTCCTCTTTCGCTCCCCCAGTCTATGACTGCTTTGCGCAGCCTCTGTCAAAGCTCTGACAATACTACTATAGAGCTTATCAATAATTACATAGTGACTATTAATACTACAAACATTGTCAGCACACAGACCAAGTTCCACCGGAAAATCAATGTCCCTCAATTTTTCTGTACAGAGCTCGGTATACAATCTGATCTGCTCAGCATCCCTCTGACCCCATCTCACTTTATTGTTTAACTTTTCTGTACATTGTATTTTACAAGGTAATATACCCAGGTTACAATACACTTCCAGTGGAAAATGGTGCGACCAATACAAATCATAACATACCTTAATGTCAGTGACACATTGCCAAGCTGCCTCCGTTGTCAGACAGTGATCATACCACCGTTTACAATTGTTGTGACTTTCACTAATAAAGGTGTACGTATCAGAGAACATAGTCAACTTTATCACGTCCGCACAGAGCCAGCTCCGCTCTGAACAGAAGTTGTTTAACTCCGTAAAGAATAACTCATTTGGATGAGCATTGAAGTCACCAAGAATTATGGCTGATTCACTGTCACAACTCTCAATCACTGCATTAATTTCGCTTAACACTTCCGTAAATTCTAATAAGTTATCAGCACTGTCCGTTGGCATGTACACCGAAAACACTAACGAGCTACGTTCACCCATACAAAGCTTAACAGCTGCTAGCCTCACACTACTACACGATAACACCATAACGGAAGAGAACACACCCTTTCTCCACATCATTGCCACCCCACCATACGGGCAACCACGCAGTACGCCGACCGAAGTATCAACCGCTGACTTACTGGTATACTCGAAGTTGTTGTCAATCGTTCCAATGAAAGTGGTATCATGGGGCAAAAGCCACGTCTCCTGCAGGGCAATAACGTGTGCCGTTTTACATACGTCACGTATCCCCTCCACTGACCTCATAACCGACATACAATTAAAACTAACCATTTTAATAGTCTCATTTTTAATAGTACTAGCCATAAATAACTTATTAACTTTTTCTAGCCTCATTCCCAGCGTCAGTCACCCGTAATGTAGCCGCGCTTTGCACTTTCCACTCTTTGAAATTAATAAAGCGACGGAAGGAAATACCTTCGGGCCACAACTGTTCATCCAGGAACATGTCTAACTTGTGTCTAGGAACAAACACTTTAAAGGCTTTATAATCTCTTTGTCGTTTCATATTAATCTCCGTCAATTGCACTACAACACCCGTCTTGCTAAGTATATAGTCAGCCACGTCCTTAACTGATGACTCATTATTCACATTGTTTACAAATAGCGGTATTTTGATGTCTACCGCCTTAAATTTACCCGAAGCATCCTTTGCCTTCCCTTGTATTCCTATAAATCGATTTTTTTATCGTTTACTTTGTACTATGCTCCAAGCATCATCCTTACTAACTTTAAAATCACCACCACTTAGCGCAATTTGTGAATAGATACGCCGCTCGCCGTGATTCATAAGCACCGGCACCTTACTATCACTTACACGTGCTGTAGAGGCCATCAATTGCGCACACGCAGGGGTTTTGAGTGTTGTCGTCGGTGTCGAAACCGCACTAGGGGCCTCCACGCGCTTGCGTTCATGTACTTCGCACGGTGTTGTGTCTTGCGCGACAAGGACAGAAGGCGTCCGTGACTTAACGTGTGACAAGGACGAGTTTCTTACTTCGTTGCCTTGACCTTGAACTTGTTTCTCGGCTAATGACACTTTATAAACATCAGCTGTTTTTTTATTTAACCGTTCTGGTGTTATAAACTAGTTTCAAAAATATAACCATTTTTACCACAATATTTTCTTTTCCTTGACTGCCATCTCATCTGCACAACCCGCATACCACAGACCAGTGTCAATATACTTAAGGGCTCTGACTAACCGATAATGACTACCGAAAATCTTCGTGATAGCCGAGACCAATGGCCTAATTTACTAAATTACGGGGCAAGCGTTAATTGCCAGTTTAACATATCGACTGTGAACTGGCAACTGATCATATCAATTTTTTTGCAGATTTCACTTTTTAATGCCAATTTATACCATTTAATACTCCACATCTTTGCAAGAAATCCTAACTTAAATACATTTCAATTTAGCGCCAGAATTCGCTTCATTCAACTTGTACTAACTGCAGCGCGCAGTGAATGCGAGCATTTTATCCTATCTCGCAAAAAAATTACTGATATGAACGCGATTTTGCGCACTCATAAAACAAATAACTGTTATATCAACTGTGAACTGGCAACCGGTAATATCTCAATTTTGACAACTTTAGAGGAGGAAGAAAAAACATGTTTGCATCATATATTATTATACAACATCTCGTATGTTAAAAAAATACGTAGTTAATATTTTTTTTCATTGCTCATGTATTTAAAAACAAAAGTAACATTTTATGCTTCCTTCCAATTTATAATCGAGATAGGACAATATAAATGAACACAAGAACAAACATAGACATTTTACTTGGAACATTATGGGCGATCCCAACAAGATTGTCAGTCCACCTTGCAGGAGCCCTAGCTCTGCTACGACGTCCGGTGCGTGGCCGCCACTCCAGAACCTTTCTGCTCTAACGGCCATCGGTTCTTCTGGCTATGTACCTTGCCACTGCCACTTCAGCCTGACTATTCGGAGAACTATGTCGGTGACTTTGGTTTGCCTGCCAATATGTGGTCTATAGTACTATTAGCCTTTTCGGAAACTGGCTTGTTCGGAAGGCTGGAAGTCGTGTAGCTTGCAAGCGAGACGATTCGTGATGAACCTTGAAACTTGAACAGCTTACCTATAGACGTAGCTCAGAAGTGACATGGGTCTGCAATTCTTTAAAAGGGTTTTGTCGACCTTTTTGAAGAACAGCACAACTACACTTCTGTTCCACGCCTGTGGCGTTTTACCCTCGTGTATGACGGAATTAAAAAGCTTACGAAGCATTACCAAAGCGGGTATGCCACCAGCTTTCAAAAGCTCTGTTGTAATTCTGTCATCCATCACCCGGTGCCTGGTTGTTTATGAGCTGTTTTAGGGCCACACTAATCTCGTGCATGCTGACGTCCGGGATGTCTTCGGTATGGTGTCGGGTCAATCTAGCTCTAGGGTCGCGTGTGGTTGCGGGGTCATGTATAACTTCCATAGAACCTTCCGATCTCCTTCAAGAACTGAGGTCTGGATGACACAACACTGCCATTCTCCGTCTTCAGCTTTGTTAGCTGACTTTGCCCGATAGACAGATCTCTCTGGAATGCATTAGAGCCTTTATTCCGCTCGATCGCCTCTTGAACACATTTGGTGTAGTATCGGCGGATATCGTGGGTCAGAGACATAGATATCTGTCTATTGAAGCGCCGATATTTTGGCATGTTGCAGCCAATATAAAGACGGATAAATCATTTGTAATCACAAATAATTTCCATTATTATTTATGCTCTATCGAATCCAACCATGCAATAGGGTAGTTTCCAGGGTCAAAATAATTACATTTTATTTAGTTTGTATTTTAGATTATAAGAAAATATTGGACACGTATTTTTTATTTTTTCGATTAAATAAAAAATAACAAAGATATAGCCCATTAAAGTTACGTGTGACGTCATCTAGTGCGAAAAAATGCAGCACGGCGTGACGTTATACGTAACTTTAGTGAGCTATATCTTTGTCATTTTTGGTTTAATTTACAAATAAAAAAATACGTATCGCTTATTTTTGAATAATCTAAAGGACGGACTTATAATTTTTTTTTTGTCAACTAGCCTATTGGCTAGTTAGCCATAAGGCGGTTAGGTAGTTAGAACATAGTCCTGCAATCCCTGAGCAGCAAGCCTGTGTGACTCGATGGGCTAGAACATCAAGCCGTAAAGGCTGATAACATAACTAAAGGGGGTAAAAAGCGTGAGCCTTTTATCCCCAAAGGGAAAGTCAGAGATGTATTACACACCCACTCTTCGCCAGTTATGTTTCGGTCCCAATGTAATAGTTGACAAGCCCATTGCCATCTACCGGGCACATTATTAAAAGCGGATAACACTTGAATAATACGTCAATAACAACTTATAGCGGAATCGTGCAACTTAAAATCATGTATTTCATCGAAGATATATGTATTGATAAACCTAATGAATGGTATTTTCGGTTGATGTTATACTTAGTTGAATAGAACCAAGAAGTACTATCTCAAAAAAATTCCAATCTGCCAAAAGTCTGAATGGCAATGCATAATGTACTATCTCGATTTACAGATTATTAAATTTATTATTTATATTTAAGATATCTACATATCTTAAATATTAATAATACATTTATAACAAAACCTACCATTTTAGGTTCTAGAAGTCCTCAATAATATCCCTTTATAACTTAGGGCACCGAAACCTAATGAAGCCACATAATTATGTAGGTATATAACATAGTAAAAATATATATAGATTTATAAATAACATCTGTTTGCCATAGAACTTACTTGTTATAAAGTATAATATCAGGTCTTCAGACCCGTTATTAAATATTATTAAATATTAACTCCAAAAACTAATCTGCGGCAATTAAGGAGTTGTAATGCCAGTACTGCGTATAAGCTATTAGCCTAGAGAAGTAGGTATCTAATTTGAGAGATCGTTGACAACTGAACCAGATAACGCGGAATTCATATTTTGATATACCTACCTACCTATTTAAATTTGAATAAAACTAATTAAGTAAATAATTCTTTATTGTACACCACAAAAATGCAAATACAAGGAAAAACAAATTATAACAATAGATGCACAATCGGCGGCCTTATCGCAAACAGCAATTTCTTCCAGGCAACCAGACTATGATGGACATTACCGTAGAAGAAGATAAGGTAATTTGATGGTGCAGTCACTACACCATCAAATGAATGATGAAACATAACATTTGTTTTAACATATACATTTAAACAAATAAATATAATAAATATATATATATACATATATATATTATATATTTCAATATATATAAATATATTCACATATAATCATCTAGGGAGTTGAGAATTAATGACGCAATTACATTGACTAATAGTGTTGTTTCAATGCATTTTTGAAAATGTTTAGTGATTTTGCTCGTCTAATCCCAACTGGTAGCGCATTCCACAAACGCACAAAAAAAAATACACGATCGTAAAAAATAGAATCACCTATTATTTTTTAGACCATTTTACTAGGGCTTTAAGGACGACCCTGCATCCTTTATATACGTGGCCATTACGCTGATCACTGGATTGATGGAATGGCTACGTTCTCCATTGTATATTCAACAAACAGTGGCGAGTCGCTTCGGCTAAGTTCGCTGTGCATGTAGTAGCGGACTAATGGTTTACGTAGCAAACCTAAATGTTAGCCACTTATTCTCTACGGCTACTATAATACCAATGGGACAGCAGAGATCAAAGAACTAAAAAGATCTTTTAGATCTCTATCAGCTGAAGCATATTAAAACAGTTTTATTCGGGTGTCGAATCAAACTTTCAGAAAATATTTGACAACTGCTTTAGCAAACGAGTACTTGTCCTAAACAGTCGTGAAATATTTTATCATTGTGTTACTTACCAGTTAAATAACACTTTATTAAATAAGTAGTTTTAATAAAATATTCTTGTTCTGGTGCAAGTCTTTGCGAATACTAGGGTATTCACTACTTGGTGAAAGCTATTTAATTCGATAGCTTACGCGTCAGTGTAATAGATATATTATTAAATGTTGGTCATTAATCAACAATTAAGCGAAAGGCGGGTTAGACAAAATTGGTCGAAAAGCAGAGAAAAAAATTATGCAAGTTCCTTTAACCGATCTATGCAGGTTAAAAACACATTTGGATCTTTTTCGTGTGAGTGTATGGCTAACTCTGGTGTCAAAGTTTCCAAGGCGACCGAAAGCTTAATTTTTTTATGTAATAAGAGGCAAACGAGCAGATATGGACCGGCTGATGGTAAAATATTACTCCTCTGGACGTAGGCACAAGTGCGCTGCCGTCCTTTGGTATGGGAAAAGGAACATAAGGAGGGGTGTTATGAGAAAAAAGGAAAAGGTGATGGAGCCTCCGGCACTCTTACTCACTGAACGAAGGGCAACAGTATAGATATTGTGTCTCGTCGATATTCTGTGAGAGAATAGTATTTTGCCGGTCGAGCCGGCCCAATCATGCCGAAGACAGCAGGGCTCTACTACCTATAATGTCTTGCCTCCGACATGTCCTAAATATTCTTGTCCTGAGACAAGATCTGGCCCGCCGGCTTTAATTGCCCACTAAGGGCTGTGGGGCTCTGGCATAAATGCTGCGAAAAGCGCTCACCCATCCAAGTCGTGACCTCTGTCACCGGTATTTTACTTTGCCGATTTGTTAAGAACAGCACGTCAACACTCTATGAGCTAAATATTTGGTTATATACCTCCTTATTCTGTAATGTTTCAACCAGCATAGGTAGGCCGAGCTTGCGAGTAGATTAACGCGTAGACGTGTAGGATTAACGTGATTAACGATTTAGACCAATCACGTGTGATGAACTTAGTTTGAAGTTGAAAACTTTACATGAATGAAATACAAATACTATTGCTATATCTCAGTATAAATGACTAGTTAGTCTTGTTATAATATATTATCATCTATTGAACATGAGGTTCTTAAAACGGATCATCGTACATCCAACATCGCTTATAAAAAAATCATAAAATTGTACACATAAGTGTACAATTTTATGATTTTTTTTTATAGTAGTTGGATTTATAAATCTATCTTGTACGATTGGTGTTGTGATTGAAGCGGCCGCCTCGCCGCTTGGCACTGCGCCTAGAGTTGTTGGTTTCATTCTCGCACAAGACAACACCTTGTGAGATCCATTAAATGTTGTTTCGAGTCTGGGTTTTTTTCGCATCCGTTGGTTTTATGTTTGTTAAGTCTCCCGCGACACAGGTTTCATTTCTAGTGCGGGAAATGTCTGTAAAAAATATTGATTTCCATAGTGGTCACCATTGCCTTTTATCAAAGGATTCCTGTCACTGATGTAGGTATAGTCGAACAATTTAGTAGGTAGCCGGTACCAAGCTTGGGGTTTCCATACGTGGTCATCCCTTGGGCACCTTTGTTTCCCATAATTATCGGCTCCTCTAACTACAAAGACTGCCTATAGCTACCATAATACCGGATACTTCGTTTACTGATACTGTTGAATATACATATAATTATAGATTTTCACTAAAAGTGAGTTCATACTATTTAGACACGAACCTAATTAACTAAAATACCAATACTATATGTACTCTTTGTTGCCTTTCGTCAAGTAAGGCTGAAAATGAAGATTTCGTCAGATAATAAATAAAACCTACATAGGTACAAAGATCTAAGACTCCGACGTTAAGAAACATTTTCGGCCCTGAATCTAAAACACAACACAACTGGACTAAAAGATTTTTATTTAATTTTGTATTAAGTAACATAATTTATAAGAAGCTTAATGTAATCTAATCTAATACAAAAACCTTAAAAAATAATTTAGAAACTGAAAATATTTACATGGTTTTGGCGTCGTAAAATGCCTCCGCATCAATGTCATCGGGTAACGTGCCCAGAAGGCTGGCAGCATTGCCACGTTGGATGGCAATGCTGATTCTCTGAGCAAAGAATAAACCAGCCTTCTGGTCAGGTGAGACGTCGATTAACCGTTTCGAAATTTCCCGGAATAGAGAACGAGCGCTCGGGCCCCATGAGCCTAGCGTTTCCACCCCAAACGGCTCAAACACGTAATTACTTACTAAATTACTGTATTTGCGCCGTTTGAGGGTTTCCGCAGTTGCAGCAGCAGCAGCAGCAGCGCCAGCATGGCCTCCCGTGCTTGGAACGTGTGATGGCGCGAGGGTGTCTACGCAGGTTGCGTCCCACACCAAAGGCCTACCCATGTTCCAAGGCAGCAATGACATACCATCAGGTCTCTTACCGTCGTCGCGTACCAAACCATTTGGTTCAAGTACAGCTGGTACGCCAGACGCGACAAGAGCACGACGGATTATATCATTCAGATGGGCATGACGAGGAATTCTACCAGCGCTTCTGCTGCAAGATAGCCCATGGTGGCCGAGGCTATCGACGTCTTCTCCACAATGACATCGATGCGGAGAAACACACGGAGCACCTAAACGAAGACAAATGGCAATACGGAATGTCTCATTGTCCAACATGGTTCCAGTGTTGGACGATGGTAGTGCCTGAAGCCATAGACCGGATTCCCATTCTCCCACAGCCTGTAAGCGAGCACGCTCTGCAACATTTAAAGAAGTATCCAAAAGATTTTTTCTTACTATGTTACATAGCGGCACGTCCCACAGTCTTTGGGAGAATAGGTTGGTAGGCAAATCAGTGCTTGGACAAGCCATTTTCCAGGCGTTCAGAGCTTCGGTTTTGCACAACACTTCTGAGATAACTAGTGTAGTTGATAAAATTTTCCTAGTTAACTCTTCCGTGCTGTGAACCGAAGACAGAAACGCCGGTAAACTAACACTGGAAATTTTGCGAACGCCGAACCCACCCAAACGTATGGGCAAAGGCACTTGTAGCCAGGCTCGGTCGTCCAAGTCCACATTTAAAATTCTCTTTAAAGTAATTAGGATAATTTGGTCGATTTGTTCTAAAAGTGATTTTTTTTTTCCAAAGTTGGGAAGATCTTAAGGCATGTGTGAATTTTGGGACGAAAAGACAATAACGAATAATAGTATAGGCCGAATGAATATTAATTTTGAATAGGCGATCTGAAATTTCACAAAAATTTTGTATCTTTTCATCTAAGAAAGAACCGAAAGATTCTTCAAATACTGGAGAACCTAGGAGGCGAAGAGAAGATAAATTTGAAAATTATCCATTCTGACACTGTAGCTTTCGGTTGGTATGCAAAATAGCAATATTTTAAAGTTATTATTTGCAAAACTGTTATTACTCGTATGTATCGTTCGCTAAAGTACTCCGTAAACTATTTTTGTAAATTATTTACGAGAGAATATCTTTATTGCCATTTTCTTGAAAGAAATGTAGAAAGGGAATTTTCACATTCAAGTTATTGCGGGCCTAACATCAGTATTTAGGTTAATAGTAAAATATTGCGTAATAGCGCAGTGAATATACATGATATAAATAGCTTAATATTATCATTATGACTGTGAATTTTTCATTTTAGGCTCACAGTAACTCCAAATAGTACGACGGGGTCTCTTGATAGTCATACTTTTTTGTTCTAAGTAAGCCATTGTTATAAGTGTCATGTTTTATTGATGCTACGATTTTGTGCCGATATGGTTGTATCGTGGCTATTTCGATTTAGCCAAGGTCAACTGAATTGACTAATATAATTATATCATTTCGAATCGATTACTAACGATTTTTTTAAAAGTAGTTCAACCATGAAAATATACAAACATGTAAATATACATTCATCCCATTGTCGGGATCCTGCCGTTTTGCCGAAAAGATTTTGACAAAATTTAATTACCCAAACAAATTTTAGCAACCTTTTTTTATACCATTGCAACATTTCGAATGATTTTAGTACGCATATTTTTATTTGGTCAAATTTTTATTTGGCAAAATATTACCAAGTATAATGTGATTATGGCATTTGGTCTTTAATCGAATGATTTATTACAGCAAACAATATTCAGACAATAAACGTTTGGTGATATTAGTTTATTTATGGAATTAGTTAGACTAGGTTCATTATTAAAAAAATAGTAAGATTAGATTAGGTTAGAACTGTGTCCTCCTACGCACTTTGCGGTGCTTCCGGTGCCTGGAGAAGGGGCACGTCTGGGCAAAGTGCACCGCCGAGATTGACCGTAATGATCTTTGTTATCGCTGCGGTCAGATCGGCCACAAGGCGGCCCACTGTTCCGCGGCAGTCAACTGCAGCTTATGTTCGGCTGCGGGGAAGCCAGCGGGACACAAAGTGGGTGGAGGAGCCTGTGGCGCGCCTGCCAGCAAGGCCGGGAAGAAAAAGAAGAGGAGCTCTAAACCTGCCGGGGAAACCTCGCCACCCCCGCAGGCTAGTAGCTCCGTGGCCGACTCCCGGCCCAGGACCGATGCCGAGGGAATGGAGTGTCAATAATGGCATAATTCCATTTTCTCCAGGGCAACATCAACCACTGTGCCAGAGCTCAGGATCTCCTACTCCAGAGTATGGCAGAGTGGTCGATTCACGTGGATGTGGTCGCCGAACCGTACTTTATTCCCGCCCGTGACAACTGGCTGGGATGCGCACTTATTGGAGAGACTCTGATTGATCCGTCTCGGGGCCGCGGCTGGGTTGCTGCGGTCTCGGACGGTATTGTCACTGTGGGGGCGTATTTCTCCCCAACAAGAGTCTCGCCGACTTTGAGGGTTTCCTTGTCGAGTTGGGCGCCGTCGTAGGCCGCTATCACCCTCGTCCCGTTCTGGTGCTCGGGGATCTCAACGCCAAGTCATCGGCATGGGGATCTCCGGTCACTGACCCTCGGGGCAAGGTGCTAGAAGAGTGGGCGGTGACGACTGGTCTAGTCGTCCTGAATCGGGGTTCGGTATACACGTGCGTGCGGCAGCGGGGCGGGTCGATAGTGGACGTCTCGTTCGCTAGCCCCTCTGTCGCACGCCGAGTCTGTGACTGGCGTGTCGCCGTGGAGGTGGAGACGCTGTCGGACCATCGGTATATCCGGTTCGACGTCTCGGCCCAGACCGCGAGCGGCCGCCATCCAACAACCCCGAATAATAATAATAATATAATAATAATTTATTTATCCTCAAAAACACAAAAAGGTACACTACAAATTAGCCTTAAATTAGATTAATTGGTATAACTAGCCTAAAGTCTTATATTTAGTTTTACATAATATCATAATTATATGGCATATAAACAATAGTGTACATAAGGCAAAAAAATAGCTATTTGCACCATTGGCAAAAAAACTAAGATTGCGTTATAATACTTATATTACATTGGATGAAGTATGTCAGATGATGGACGATAGAAAGATTGATGTTATTTGTGTGAATGACACAAAAAGGAAAGGGTGTGACACCACCAAGCATGGCACATATACGGCGTATTGGTCTGGGGTAGATAGTACCACCAGAGCCTGCAAGGGAATTGGTGTAATACTATCTGCGCGAATGAATGAGTGTGTAAAAGAGTTTGAATGTGTAAATGCTAGGCTACTATGGATGAGAATGAAAATAGGACTTACTCGTGTTTTTATTATAGGGGTATACGCCCCGGTCAATATTGTTACAGGTTTATCACAGCAAGAGCAAGACGAAAGGCAGGAGTTTTGGGAGAGTTTAAGAGATATTTTGAGGAAATGTAAGGATAACGGAAAATTGATTTTGTTAGGGGATTTCAATGGATGGGTGGGAGTAAAGCGAGATGCATTTGAAAGGGTGCATTCGGTGATGAGAGTGTGAATGAAAACGGAAAAGCACTGCTTGAGGTTTGTTTGGAGTGGAGCCTTTGTGTGACAAACACCATGTTTGATCACAAAAGGATACATATGTATACGCGTGAGGCGAAAAATGTTAGAAGAAGTATGATTGATTTTGTAATAGTAGATGAACAACTGAGAAAGAATGTGATGGATACAAGAGTGTATCGAGGGATCGGCATCCACACAGACCACTTCTTGGTGTTGAGCCGGATAAGTGGGCTCTTTAAAGGATGGCGACACCGAGAGCATAATGAAAATAGAGTCCTGGAAAGAATAAAAGTAGAAAATCTGCAAGAAAAAGATGTGAAAGATGAATATAAACGAAGATTGATAGCAAGATTTGAGAGGTGCGATGGCATAAACGATATGAATGAATTATGGCAGTCCTTTAAAGAAGAGGTAGTATGTGTGGCATCTGAAGTATGTGGTGTGATCAAGAGAAGGAAAATATGAACGGTTAAGAATACATGGTGGGACAAGGATGTACAATCAGCAGTGTCAGAGAAGAAGAAAGCGTGGTTAGACTGGTTGGCTGCCAGAGCAAATGAAATAATGGAGAAAGCAGCGAGTGAGGACATAGATGAAGCAAGAAAGGAGTTTGTTAGGTCAAAGAGAATAGTGAACGAAATGGTTAAAAGGAAAAAAGAGGAAAAGAAAGATGAGTTTGATAGCAGACTATCTGACGATTTCCGGAGAAACGTTAAATTTTTCAGGAAATCCGTTCGTGCAGTTCGAGGAAAAACTCAATCCTCAGAATACACATCGATCAGAGACAAAAATGGAAGAATAGTGAATGGTGAATCGTGCGTGCTGAAGAGGTGGAAAGAGTATTTTGAAGGATTATTTGAAAGAACGGCGGTAGAGACACCCATCGATGAAATGAATGGTAGTGATAGCAATGATGAAAGCGTTATTGGCGTGGATGAGATCGTGAAAGCACTAGAAAGTATGAAAGTAGGTAAAGCTGCAGGATATGATAGGATTACAGTCGAAATGCTGAAGGCTGGACAGGGCATCATAGTTGGTCAGTTGCAGCGGTTATATAACTTGTGCTGGAGCACCGGCCGAGTACCTAATGACTGGGCCACAGCTGTAGTTGTGCCTCTGTATAAAGGAAAAGGCTCGCAACAAGACTGCAAAAACTATAGAGGCATGAGCCTTCTCAGCATTGTTGGCAAATTGTATGCAAAGGTACTGATTGAAAGAGTTATGCAAGTAACCGACAAGAAAATATGGGATGTACAAGCGGGATTCCGAAAGGGTATGGGATGCACGGATCAGGTTTTCTCCTTGCGAAGCATAGACGAAAAGTTTTTGGCCAAAGGTCAAAAGGTCTATTGCGCATTCGTGGATTTGGAAAAGGCTTACGATAAAGTGGTGAGGAATGAAATGTGGTCGGTGCTGTCAATGAATGGGGTGGACAGCAGCCTCATTCGAGCTCTGAAATCCCTTTATGAGGATTCTAGAGCTTGTGTGAGGATAAACGGGGCATACTCTGACTGGTTTACCATCGAGAAAGGTGGCTGTTTATCCTCTTCATGGACAGTTGTTTGCAAGATTTAAAACATAGTGACTGCGGATTAAGGATGAATGGGTTACTCGTCAAATGCCTCCTTTATGCTGATGATCAGGTAATACTTGCGTCTTCAGCGGAGGAGTTGCAGGAGATGGTAACAATCATGCATGGTGCGTTAGAGAGGAAAGGAATGAAAGTGAATGTAAGTAAAACGAAAGTTATGGTTTTTGAAAAGGAGGAATGCGTTACGGCTTGTAATGTTTTGATCGATGGACAGCGAGTGGAACAAGTAAATGAGTTTGTTTACTTAGGTACGTTGTTTACAAGAGATGGTAAGAATGAAAAAGATATTGAAAGAAGAGTTAATGCAGGTATTAGTGTGAATGGAGCTCTGAAGGCGTTTATGAACAGTCAAAACGTGTCCAAAAAGGCACGTTTGGCTGTGCATAGAGTGGTGTTAGTGCCTACATGGCCTGTATGGTATTGAAAGTTGGGTATGGCAGAAGAGACTTGAAAGTAGAATAAATGCGGTAGAAATGAGAGCACTGAGAAGTATGTGTGGTATATCTTTGACCGACAGAGTCAAGAATAGTGTGATAAGAGAGTGGTGTGGGGTAAAAGAAGATGTAGTGACAAGCATCGACAAAGGCATGTTAAGATGGTTTGGGCACATGGAGAGGATGGATGACGAAAGACTGACAAAGAAGATATATAAGGCAAATGTGAATGGGACAGGACGAAGGGGAAGACCTAGGCGGACGTTCTCTGACCAGATTGGAGACATCCTAAGAAAGGACAGGTCAGAATTACCCTTAACAAAAGAGCATGCATGAGAAACTTGATGGGAGTGAATGAAGCGAGAGAGGTATGTCAGGATCGTTGCAAATGGCGTTCCGTAGTCTCTGCCTACCCTTCCGGGAAACAGGCGTGAGTCTATGTATGTATGTATGTATGTACATCGGCTAGCCGCTCGAACTAGGTTATACCTGTGTTTCGAGCTGACGCTTGATTATTACGTAATGATACAAATGACTATAATATTTAATTGTATGCTATAATATAACTTATTGGGAAAGTAATTAAATTAAGATTTAAAGTAAATTATAAGAGACTAATTTATTTAAAATTAATAATACAAATACGAAATACTATTTAAAATTCAGTTCAGTTAGTAATGTTACTCATCAGTGCGAAAAAATAGTAATATTATTAACGTTCATTTTAAAACTACTAGTAATTTTTCTGTGTCGTCGTAATTAAGCTTTTGTAAATATTCTGATACTGTTGTGTTGCACATTTTATAATTATGACTATATATATAGAGTAATTTATTGAACTTATTATATAAGAACGGGCCTAGAAAAGTGTAAAATCTTAACAAAGACATGATTCGTGTGGGGTGTTGTACGAACTAGGTCGTTTCTTCTTCTTTTAAAAGGAATAGGAGAATAAGGGATTTCGGTGTGCTGTTTTAGTATAATGTTGAGTATGAATAGTTGGCGCACTGTTAGCACGTTGCATGACATGTAGAGCTGGTGCGTAGGGAATTTAAAAGGACGAAAAGTAGCAACTTTAAGTATTGCTCTTTGTGCTCGTTCTAGCGGCAAAAGAACTGATTTTGCCGCACCACCCCACGCTGTAATGCAATATGTTAATATGGATTGACACAAAGCTAAATAAACCTGTTTTATTAATTTGTAATCGGCTACGTTACGTAGTTTTTTGAAAATACAAATTAATATACGCGTTCTCGCACATACAATATCAATGTGGTTACGAAAATTTAGATTTGTGTCCCTAGATATTTAATATTGTCAGTTTTAATTAATGTGGGACAAGTACATGCTAGGTCAGCGTGCATTTTACAGTTGTGTGCATAAATGTGTAGGTTATGAATGAAAAAAAGAATAACGACGGCCCGCGTTGGGCGCTTAAGCGCATCGACAAGGAACTACTCGAGGAAGCTGCCCTACCGTTGGGTATGGGGCAAGTTGCGTCCCTGGGCGCCTCCACTAACGCAAAGCATGCAACCCCAGTTGCTAGAGGCGGTGGTATCGGCCCTCTTCCCAGAGCGAGTGGAACACGTTCCCCCGGCGATGGCTTCACACTCAGCCACAGACTCTCCAGAAGAGCAGAGCACCGACGTCCCTGAGGTGACGCAAGCAGAGACGAGAGCGGCCGTGTCGCGACTCCGGGCTAAGAACGCAGCGCCCGGACCCGACGGAGTTCCTGAACGAGCTCTTGTCCTGGCTTTGAAGGAGCTAGAGCCCCAGCTGAGGGGGCTCTTCACGGCATGTCTCGAGCAGGGTCAGTTTCCCAGTGTGTGGAAGGAGGGGAGGCTGGTCCTGCTCAGAAAGGAGGGGCGCCCTGCGGACTCACCGTCCACGTATCGGCCCATAGTGCTGCTCGACGAGGTGGGCAAACTTTTTGAGCTTATTATCGCAGATCGCCTCGTCAGCCAATTGTGCAGGGAGGGACCGAACCTGGACCACAACCAATTTGGTTTTCATCGGGGGCGCTCTACCATAGATGCCATCATGCGCGTGAGAGCCTTGGTGGAGGAGACGGTGTCCCGTGGTTGGGTGGTGCTGGCAGTGTCTTTAGACATCTCCAACGCATTCAACACCCTACCCTGTAGTTGTATTCGGGAGGCTCTGAAATACCATCGCGTGCCTCCCTACCTCCGCCGTACAGTAGGGGCGTACCTAGAGGGTAGATGCGTCACCTATCGGGGACGTGACGGTGCCGGTCGGCACCTCAATCATGTCCTGCGGTGTTCCGCAGGGATCGGTCCTATGGAACATCGGCTACGACTGGGTGCTGAGAGGCGAACTCCCGCCGGGCGCCGACTTGACATCTTATGCGGACCACACGCTCGTAACTGCCCGGGGGAGCTCGCACAGGGAAGCGACGTTGATAGCCACGGCTACGGTGTCACAGGTTCACCAAACCGCATCCGGCGCCTGGGCCTGGAGTTGGCCCTAAATAAGTCGGCGGCCATAGTGTTTCATGGCCCCCGACGGGCGCCGGCGCCGGGATCACACATCGTGGTCAGCGGAGCCCGGATAGCTGTCGAGTCCACCATGAAGTATCTGGGATTTGTGCTCGACAGCCGATGGGAATTCGGGCCCCACTTCCGGCGGCAGGTGCCTAAGCTGATGGGCGCAGCAGACGCGCTTTCAACGTTGCTTCCCAACTAGGGGCCCAAGCGCCGCCTGTAGGCGGTTGTACCTGGGCATCGTGCGGTCCATGGCCCTGTATGAGGCCCCTGTGTGGGCGATGGACATGACGGCCAGCACTCTCGCCATTCTGCGCAAACCGCAGAGGGCGATGGCTGTCAGAGTCGTCCGCGGATATCGCACGATTTCCTACGAGGCGGCTTGCATCCTGGCCGGATCCCCGCCCTGGGACCTAGAGGCGAAAGTACTCGCGTCATTATATCGATGGCGCGAGGAAGAGCAGACACGAGGCTCGATGCTGGTGCAGCGGCAGATCGCGCTGCGCCGGGAGGAGCTCCGTCAGGCCTTGGTGGCAAAATGGCGGCAAAGGCTTCTGCGCCCTGCCGCCGGCCTCGCTACCGTCGAGGCGATCCGGCCAGTACTCGATGACTGCCTCGGGAGAAGGCATGGCTCCCTGTCGTTTAGGGTGACGCAGGTGCTGTCGGGGCACGGCTGCTAAGGCAAGTACCGGTGCCGCATAGACAGGGAGCCGGACGCTCGGTGCCACCACTGCGTCCATTGCGGGGAGGACACGGCGCAACACACGCTCGCCGAGTGTGTAGCTTGGGAGGAGCAGCGCCGTGTCCTCACAAATAAAATAGGAGGCGATCTGTCGCTGCCGGCCGTAGTGCGGAGGATGGTCGGTAGCGCAGAGTCGTGGGACGCAGTGGTGTCCTTCTGCGAGGACGTGATGTCGCAGAAGGAAACTGTGGAAAGGGAGAGGGAGATCTCGACTCCCTTCCCCTGCCGCAGTAGGCGCACCGGGCGCAGGAGAAGGGCGGACAACGCCCTTTTCCGGCCCCCATGAATGGGTCCAGGGGCGAGGGACTTGGGGAAGTCCTCGCCCCCTATTCGATGGACCCGAGGCGCAGGCGCGCGTGAGTGTCAGCGCACGCCTCTGAGGCGATGCACGGGGTAGTTCAAAACCTCACTACCCCGTACAGGAGACGAGGCCCGGACAGACCCGGCCAGCACTAGTGTGGGGCTGCGGAAGAATTTGGATTCCCGCGGCCCCGCACGCACGTGCGAGGAGACACCGGGGTGGTTTTAGCCGGTAAGAGTCCGGCACGCCCCTCCACCTTTTCCCAGGCGTGGTCCCAGATAGTCCATAAGGATTTCCTAGCGCAAAAAAAAAAGAACTGTGACCTCTTACGACTTACATTGATAGAAAAAAGAGTTTGTTTTTAGTAGGTTAGCTGGAACTGAACTATTTAGATTAGGATAATTATTGATTTTGCGTAAAAACTGTTATTCCAACTGAAATATTTGACTAAATATTTCAGTTGGATTCCATTCCGTCGCAGGCGCTAGTGCAAACCGGTTGTGTTATTGTCACTTCTATCGACTAGTTACGCGTGTGAGTAGCATCGCTGTTTGCGTGCGTGCGTCGTGAGCTCGGTTGAGTTCGGAGCGTTCGAGTACAGAGCACTTTACAATTCAGAGGCTACGCAAGATGACATCTTCTAACAGCACTTTCAGATATGACATAGAAGATGGACCTGAGCAGGGAAACATGAGTGTAGATGGATCACTTATCGATAAGGAATCGCCACCTCCCTACATCACTATCCGAAAAGATCAGGCATCGGAAATTCGACGTGAATTTAAGTCGTTTCAAGACCACGTACTGTCCATGATGGAGACATGGTTTGCTAGGCAAGATGCTAACTTTGCGAAGATGATTGATGAAATTGGAGACGTGAAAAAATCTCTCAATTACCTCAGTAAAAAATATGATGATCTGGAGAATGGTATGCAGGACCTCAGAAGCCGCGTGCAGGTACTTGAACAGAGTGCCTTAACATATGAACCCCGACTCACTGCTATGGAAGCGAAAATTGAGTCCATGGAACAAAGAGCGTGAAGCAGTAATCTTGCAATAAGTAACCTGCCTGAAAAGCGAGGCGAAAATCTGACAACAATTATTGAAACTATAGCAAAAGTTATAAAGCAACCTTTATCTGTCGGTGACGTCACTGCAATCCATCGTGTACCACAGAGTAATCCTAAGAACTCACGCCCGAAGAACATTATAGTAAAATTTTCTTCTCAAGCAATTAGAGACAACTTCATCTCAGCTGTTCGCCTCAACAAAGGTATCACATCAGAGCAGATCAATATACAAGGACCATCGTAGAAGATTTATTTAAATGAACATTTAACTTTGCAAAACAAAACGTTATTTCGCCGAGTCCGGGTTATTGCCAAAGAGAAAGGAATTAGATTTGTCTGGATTAAGCACGGTGTTATTCTCTCTAGGGCCGACGTATCTACTGCCGTCATCGCCATTCGAGCAGAAAAATACTTATCTAAACTTAAACCCTATGTACCTAAAAGTTAAACATCTCATTATATTAAATGCGTGTACACTTTATTATAAAAATGTCAGTGGAATTATCGAACGTAACGTACATTATTATCTTATAACAGTTTACCATAATATGTTCTATATGCGAGCTCTGCTAGGTATGTGTTCACGTTACTGACCGTTTTTATCTATACCGTCAACCTTATAATTTATAAATATAAGAACTTTCGTGTCGAATATTTGTTGCTTTTGCACTTAATTTCACATTATTTACTTTATTTATGTTTTATATATTACGCATTCGTAAATTTAACTATGACCAAATATTTACGTTATGCCTATAAGCAAATTACTTATCATTACGGGAGTTATTGTGTTGAATATTTGTTAGTTTTGACTGCAAAACTAACATATTACAATGTGTATTTTGTGAAAGTAACCGTATTTTCTCAATATATACATTGTATTAGTAACATTGTATTAATATATTACACATCTAAGGCGGCGGTCATAATAAATAAATATAATTTACTTTATAAATTTTGTCGTATCGCTGGAACAAATAAATGTTTACTGTTGTATTGTGTTATTGTATATTTTGCGTATACACTGGGGCTTAATCAAAGTCCAATTACAAAAAAACGGTTTATTACAAATCGTGCTTTCAATAAGAGTATCGGTAGCGGAATGAATTTGACAATTAATATCTACTGTGACGCGGAGTACGCAAACGCCTTACAAAATTTATTAGCAGGTAGTTGACGATGAAGATTTGTCAGGCAATAGCCGCAACATATTCCCGGCCCTTGAAAGGTTCCTTTCAAGCATTTAGTTCCTCAGCGGTAGGCAGCGGACACAGGCGGGTGAACGGACGGCGAACGCAGCCTCGCGGAGTTTTGATTTCAGCGACTCGTGCCACTCCATCTGGTCCAGGAAACAGCCGCAGAACTCGACCCAGACGCCAGCTTAGTGGAGTCGTATTATCTTCTGCCAACAGTACCATATCGCCCACTTTGAGCTGAGCATTTCCTTTGCGCCATTTCGTTCGCTGCTGCAGCTCCGACAAATACTCCTTCTGCCACCTCTGCCAGAAATGTTGCCGTATTGTTTCGAGGCGTTTATATCTGTCTCGTTGGTTGCCATCATTCTTTTCCAAGGCTGGTAAGGGCAGCGCAGTTAACGGCCGTCCTATGATGAAGTGCCCTGGAGATAAGGAGAGGAGGTCATTAGGACTGGATGATAAAGGACACAAGGGACGGCTATTGAGAATGGCCTCCACTTGTGCAAACAAAGTTATGATTTCTTCGAATGTTAAATTACTATTGCCAATAACCCGTTTGATGTGGTATTTAGCCGATTTGACACCGGCTTCCCAAATGCCGCCGAAGTGAGGAGCGTAAGAAGGTATAAAATTGAACTTAATACCCTGCCGACTTGCAAAATCAGATATAGGTTCTGTATTTTGTTTAATAAAATCGCCTATCTCCTTCGCGGCAGCGACAAAATTACGACCGTTATCACTAAATATTTCCGATGGCTTTCCTCTACGTGCAATGAACCTTTTTAGGGTCATCACAAATGCATCTTTACTTAAATCGCTAACTGCCTCTAAATGAATGCATTTGTAACGTAAACACACAAAAAGACACATGTAACATTTTACTAAGCGACTTCCTCGCCCTTTACGGTTAAGAATTAAAAAAGGTCCAGCAAAATCCAAACCAACGGATAAAAATGGAAAATCTGGGTTTACGCGCTGTGAAGGTAAGTCACCCATTTTCGGGCACAGCGTTTTGCCACTTAGACGCCTGCAACGTACGCAGTTGTTAGTTAGCTGTCCGCCTGGCCAGCTGTTTACCATTGACAGGCCAAACTGTTTCCCTTACTGTTGCTAACAACAATTGGGGACCTGCGTGCAAATTTACAAAATGTTCTTTAATAAAATACAATTTGGTTAATTTATGCGCAGCGTGCAAAAGTATTGGATGCCTCTTTTCAAAATTACACGCGGATGCATTTATACGTCCACCGACACGAATTAAGTTATCTTTATCTAAAAACGGAGACAATGCTAATATTTTGCTTCGGGCCGGCAACTGTTTACCTCTGACTAGTAAATCGTATTCTGTAGGGAAAGACTCGCGCTGGGCGATAACGCATAATAAATGAAATGCTTCCAGCAGCTCATCTGCTGTAAGTATGCCTACACGTTTGTCATTCGGATGCTTCGTGTTATATATGAATCGCCGACAATGCGCAATCAGTTTCCGAAGTTTATCAAATGATGTAAAATTATCAAAGTTTATTAAATTATTACTAACAGCTATTGACGTGAAAGCCTTTAATTCGGGTAGGTCATCCACCTTACATTCCTTTAACAGTGGCCATTTAGTTTCATTTTCACGTAAAAAGCTAGGGCCTGACCACCATAAATCCATGGACATCAAATTTTTTCATCCACTCCCCTAGATATTAAATCTGCAGGGTTCATTGCAGTGGGCACATAACGCCACGAAGACGCCTTAGTTAGTTCAACTATTTCACAGACACGATTCGCTACGAACATTTTTAATTTTGTTGGATCACTGTTTATCCAACTCAGAACGACACTGGAATCACACCAGTGTACCAACCTTCCCGGCCGTCGCCGGAGTGAATCTATAACTGATTTACAAAGTTTAGCGGACAATAGTGCAGCACATAACTCTAGGCGCGGTATTGTCGTTGGTTTTATAGGCGATACCTTTGACTTAGCGCATAATAGCTTTATAGTGCTGTCACCATTAGCATTTACTGATTTTAAATAAATGCATGCACCATAAGCACATTGAGACGCATCACTAAATGTGTGCAATTCTATAATTTCAGGCTTGTCACATAACACTAATCTAGGAATCTGAAACTTATGTAAATATTTTAGATTATCGGTAAACTTTAGCCAATCGTCCCTTAAATCTTCGGTTACCGGTTCGTCCCAATCTAATTTTTGTTGCCACATCCTTTGCAATATGATTTTAGGCTGAATGATAACCGGACTGAGGATTCCTAAAGGGTCGAAAATTTTAAAAGAGTTTGACATAACGAATCGTTTTGTGATAGTTGCTTGATTATCAAGCGTAAAGCCTTTAATGGGAAAGAATAACGTGTCACTAGATGGTGTCCATCCAAGACCAAGAGTATTTGATGATTCGCTAATGGTTAAGTTGCCTTGATTTAATTTAAGATTCTCAAAAATGGATGGATCATTACTTTTATACCTCCTTAAATTAAGACAGCCATTTTTTAAAGCTTCTGAGACACTTTTTTGAATGTAACGTAAATCATGTTCGTTATCAGCGCCCGTTATTAAATCATCCACAAAAAAATCCTTTTGGATGATGCGTTTAATCATTTCATCATCTTGTTCCTCACCCAGTTGCCATAGGCAACGTGTGCTAAGGTAGGTAGCGCTTGCGGTACCATAAGTGAGTGTATTTAAGTCGTAAGCCTTTATAAGTTGCGATTCGTTCTCCCTCCATAGAATACGTTGTAAACAACGGTCCTTTTCAGCTACTGAAACTTGCCTGAAAAATTTCTCAATATCTCCAGTCAGGAGGTATTTGTAGTGTCTAGCACGGATTAATATAGCAAAGAGAGAATCTTGGAGGGTCGGACCTACCATTAAAATATCGTTAAGGGCATAACCTGACGTGGACGGTGCGGACCCGTCAAAAACTACACGTAACTTAGTCGACTCACTCTCTTGTTTTAATACGGCATGATGACACAAATAATACGACGGACCTTGTATCTCGCTAGCTAAGGAGAGATGACCTAATTCGGCATATTCTTTAATAAATTCTGCATATTCAGATTTTAACAGTGGATTTTTTCTGAAACGTTTTTCTAAATAATGTAACCGCCTTTTAGCTAAGCTATAAGTATCTCCGAGGCAGTCTGGAGTGTCCTTTAGTGGTAGATTTACACAAAATCTGCCCGTGATTTCGCGACGAGTGTGAGTGACAAAATGTTCTTCGCAAATCTTATCCTCTTCGCTCATTACACGTTTTATGGGAACCTCTTCTAATTCCCAGAATTTGCTTAATGAATTTTCAATATCATTATGACTTGACACAATTACTTTATTGCAGTTAGTATTTTTATTACTAGCGTATGAATTTATAGGCCCGGATATAATCCAGCCTAGCTGCGTATTAATCAGCTTTGGATTTCGTGGACCTAGGGAACGCTGCTCGTCACCTAGGATGTCCCAAAATAGATCGACACCGATCAAGACGTCTACAGGTGCAGGCTGACCAAATGTAGGATCAGCTAGTACGATATTTTTGGGCAAATTCAATGTATTAATATTGACCGGGTATTTTGGTATTACGCCGGTTAATTCCTTTAAAACAAGACAATTACAATTTGCTTTGTATTTATGATCTAGAGATTTGATTCGCACATTGCAACTTTCGGCGATGTGAGACGAAATTGTGTTTCCAATTCCTACGACCTTTAACGAGTCAATTGGTATAGATTTTACAAGAAGCCTATCCTTTAATGCCTTTGAAATAAAGGATGATTGGCTGCCGCAATCAAGCAGCGCTCGAACTTGCTCCTTTTGCTGGGTCAATGGATTCGAGACTTCAATCATTGCCGTTGATAAAAGTATTTGACTCGAGTTTCGTCTTGAAAAACTCGCAATCGTTTCATCATTATTACGACTAGGCTCGTCTACCGCTACAAGATTATTAATATCAGTGCTTGCCGTAGGGCGGTGCAGCAAACTATGGTGCCTTTTATTGCACTCACGGCACGGTCCCATGCGACATGCTCCTACATGATGTCCTTGTCTAAGGCAGTTAACACACAGCTTATATTTATTAACATCTGACATTTTTTCATCTATCCCCTTTGCTTTAAAGGTGGGACAATAAAAAATCCTGTGATTATCGTTACAAACAACACATAAATAGGTATTGGAACTATTATTATTATTTTTAGCTTTATTTAATCTATTATTAGAAACAGCAAATGATTTTGTATAAGTATTTTGACCGGGACGTTTTTGATTATTATTATTTACTGCAGTAGAACTGGTGCGCGCACCAACTGTGTTACATTTGGGCTGACTGCTATCTTGCTTATTGCGATTTAATGACTCTAAAACATCTGCGCGGTCAGTCATAAACTTATAGAACTGTTCCAACGTTGGGGTGCCTTCATCTACATGCTTAATATATTCTTCCCACTTTACTGCAGTATTACTGTCTAACTTTTGAGACAATATAAAAATAAGTAGACCATCCCATTGGTCCGTGGGTTGTCCTAAACTGGCCAAGGCACGCAAGTTTTTTGTGACATGGTCAACCAAAAATCTCAAAGACCTCTCGGATTCACGTGTGAGTTGTTTTATGTTAACTAACGAATTAAAGTGATGATTGATTAGGATTCTTTTATTATTATATCGATTACAAAGTAATTTCCGTGCTTCCGTATAATTCGCGGTTGATACCTCAAGGTTCGAAATAATTCTCGCGGCATCACCTTCTAGATAGGATATAAGATAATGGAACTTCTGAATTGATGTTATATGTGCATTCTTGTGTATCAAACTCTCAAAGGTGTCACGGAATTCCAACCATCGGAAATAAGAACCGTCAAACTTGGCTATTTGGATTTGAGGTAATTTTACGCCAGTTGCATGATGATCCGAACAACAAGAATTATCATGAATGGAACCACGTCTTTGTTCACATTCGATTTTTGAAAATTTATCCACTAAACTTTTCGCAGTGGCAATGTTAACAATAATGTCGCACTCGATACTTTCACGTTCATCAATTTCAGATGCCAAATTACCTGAATTTAAGACCTCAATCTCATTTTGCAAGTCATCAGCTCGAACCGACAATGCCTCGAATTTTGCAAGTTTTAACTTTAACTCAGTAACTTGTATGGTGTTCAGTTCGGTGAGATCCGTAATGCTACTTAAATAATTCTTAAATTTTGTTATCTGTCCTTTAATAGACGACCTTTTCACAACTAAATCCTTTAAACGACATTTATCAACAGATTCGTTAGGCATTGTGAGTACACACGAAATAAAATATTAAGTTCAATAAATTATCAAAACAAATGAGTAATAATTAAACAAAAGAATGGCTCACGCTCCTCGACTCGACGACACCTGGCAGCCGGAAACCGGTTACGCTCGCGCAGCTGATTGCAGATAGCAAGATAGTGCACTCAGCTCGGCGCAGATAACAATCTGAAATTATCGGCGTTAATATTTAAGTACCTATTTATAATTGCCGAACTAGGAAAACGTAAGCGACCTTGGGTTTTAAGTTAGGTACCTTAAAATAATATGAAACGTAGGGTTTTGCAATCTTTAGTGAAGAATAATTTCAAATTGAAATTAACTAACGTTTAATTAACGTAAAGTAACGTTGAGATCAATGACTTGCAAAAAATGTAGCTAATTATTTAACAAAGAAAAAATTTATTTTTTACTCGTAGGTAGGTTGAAAAATATAAAATGATGATGCAATTTTGAAGCAATTTAAACTTATAAACCTATTTATAACCTTGTTTGCACAAATGAATTCGATTTTCAATAACTAGGAACAATATTTAAAGGAATTTGGATGGGATATATGCGAAGATTAGGAAAATAGGAAGGAAAGGGCACTTATCTGATTTCACAGAAGTCCGATGCGCGATGTGATTCTTTCGCTGAACCACTGCCCGCTTCAGCCTGAACTCGTAGATGATTCTGACTGCACCTTGGATCTTGAACCCCTTCTTCAATCTTCAATCACGCCAAAGAAGAACGCTCATAAATTTTTCCGATGACGTGTTGGTCCGATTTCTCGTCCGATTTTCTTGCTTTTTTCTTCTTATACTGGTTTTCTTAGTTTTAGTTCCCCTCATGGGCCACCATTATGTATATTTTGCGTATACACTGGGGCTTAATCAAAGTCCAATTACAAAAAAACGGTTTATTACAAATCGTGCTTTCAATAAGAGTATCGGTAGCGGAATGAATTTGACAATTAATATCTACTGTGACGCGGAGTACGCAAACGCCTTACAAAATTTATTAGCAGGTAGTTGACGATGAAGATTTGTCAGGCAATAGCCGCAACAGTTATGAATGCACGCCATGTATTTCTCCGGTTGCGAATATGGGTGAGTGACTTGTATACAGTTATGGTGATATTATTTATTTACACTTATTGTCTACACAATGACCAGTAGCATATCATTTTACTACCAAAATTGCCGTGGGCTACGAACAAAGTTAAATACCTTATATAGTAATATCTTATCGGATTCTCACGATATTATTATTTTATCGGAGACATGGTTGGTACCTGACATTGAAGACCGTGAATTTATCGACTCGAGGTACTTAGTATATCGTTGTGATAGAAATCGTGTACTGTGTGGCAAATCGGACGGTGGAGGCGTGTTAATAGCGGTACGCCGCGCGCCGTGGTTTAATAATAATAATAATAATAACCTAGCAACACGTCAACAAAGCAACATACAGATTTCCTTGAATTTTTATATTTGCAATTTATAGCATATTTTTGTGTTTATATTGATATTTTCGACTACATGCCGGACTTTTTTATTGGATAAATATATAATTAGTACAAGCAGCCATTAAATAAATTAAGAAAAGAAATCACAAAAATATTATTGAAGATGACATCAAATGTCAAAGACAAATCAAATAAACATAAACTGAAAGTAAACAATAGTAAACAAATACATAAATACGAGGAAATGATATCATGTTGACGAGAGCTAAGGCAGCTGCTGCACGCCTGAGACCCCCGGACTCGTCGTTCAGCTCCGCCTCACAGCCGCCGGCACCAGCACCAGCATCGCCGACGAGTGTTGAGGCGTCGAGCTCCTCGAACGACGAGTATTTCTCTCCGCCGACGTCGCCACCACCTGTCCGCCGGCGAGGGAGAGGCCGGCCACCGACACGCTTGGGACCCCGAGACCCACCGGTCTCGAACAAGGCCCCCGCTACCGGTGGTAATGTGCACCGCATGCGATGGACGACTTCTATGAATGAGAACGTCATGCGGGCATATTTTGTGGCCACAGAGGGTGGAACCAATCTCAGTGCGTACCGTGATCGAATGCTGCCTTTGTTTCAGGCGCTTGAACCAGCTGTCAACGTGTCAACGCAACGGCTATCGGATCAAGTGCGGGCCATCCAGCGGTGTCGGCTGTTGGATGATACCGTGCTTGAGAGGCTACGCTCTGACGTGCAGGGAAGTCTCCCCATCACTTCTTCATCGCAAACTGGCACGGTAGATACAAAATATCAACAGTTGAATCTCCCTGATGAAGAGGTAGATGATGAGACTTCTCACGTAAGTACCCAGTGCAATGATCAGTTAAGGAGTGCTTTGGAATGTGCTATTGGGGAATACCGATCCATGGACCCAAATGTTCGGCCTCGTTTGCCTCGTTTGCCCATGCATAAGAGAAACATAGCGCTAATGAGTGCCCTGGATTCGTTATTATCAAACTATTTTGATAATAGCGAAAATCTTGGTGATACACATTCAATCCTGTATTGTGCGGCTGTAGCTGTATGTCGGGTAGCGGGAGTTAATCTGTCTGAAAATAATACCGCTCCTCGACGAACCGCTACTGTGCCAGCTTGGCAGTGCAGGATTGAGCGTCGTATCGCTGAGACTAGGGCACTCATTGGAAAGCTATCCTGTTTCAGGATGGGCAATACGTGACCGAGAGTGATGCGCTTTGTGACTCGAGCCTTCGCGGGAACTGGTATCAGTTCCCAGGATTATCAGGCACGAGTTACAGAACGCATCGACTCTCTGAAGCAAAAAGTTTATGCATGGGCAAACCGTATCAGGCGATATAAAAAAAGAGTGGATCGATATTGCCTGAATCGCACATTCCAAAGAGACGAGAGGTGGGTGTACAGAGGATGGGAGCAACCTGATTCCATGGCCGGTGAAGGTGATGGGTTTCGGCCGGATGATGATGCCACTAATTCATTTTGGCGCAGCATTTGGTCGACGCCTGTCAGCCATGCGGAGGGTGATTGGATCCGGGATGTTGAGCGAGTATGTGAACGAATCCCAACTATGGAACCAATATTTATAACACAAGACGATATAGCCAGTGCAGTCCGTCCATTACAAAACTGGAAAGCAGCAGGACCGGACGGACTGCACAATTTTTGGCTTAAATGGTTCCGTAGTTCACATGCTTGCTTAGCGTCTCAGTTCCAATCATCATTGGAATCGGGTTTGCTACCAGACTTTTTAACATCCGGCCACACTCACCTGCTCTATAAATCTGGTGGTACCACGGACCCCAAGAATTATAGACCGATTACTTGTCTGCCAACAATTTATAAACTTCTTACATCCATTTTGAGAATAAAATTATCAAAACATATATTTGAAAATTCAATTTTATCAGTTTCTCAAAATGGATGTAGGAGTGGGGCGCGTGGTACTAAAGAACTCCTTCTGATTGACATGGCCATTAGCCAACAGGTACGCCGTAATCGAAAAAATCTATCGACATGCTGGATAGATTACAGAAAGGCTTACGACTCCGTGCCACATACCTGGCTTTTGAGGGTGCTGGAGTTGTATAAAGTAGATACAACTCTATGCACCTTCTTAAGGTCATGTATGGGGCAATGGAGGACCGTATTGCGCTATCCAGGATGTCGATCGAGTTTGGATTGCGGTGTTCCAATAAAGATCGAGCGAGGTATATTCCAGGGCGACAGTCTGAGCCCTTTGTGGTTTTGCCTAGCACTGAACCCTCTAAGTACTTTATTGGAGGGTTCAGGGCTAGGCTATCGGTTAAGGAGAGGTGGCCATGTTATATCTCACCTCCTTTTCATGGATGACCTAAAATTGTTTGCCCTCAACAATCTTCAACTGACTGCATTACTTAAGGTAACTGAAACCTTTAGTAATTCTATCAGGATGGAATTTGGTGTGGACAAATGTGCGGTCATGCATGTGAAGAAAGGTGAGATTATGGAATCTGCAGGGATACAACTCTCAGATTCCATACAACTTTGGTCCCTCTCTCTAACGGAAACTTACAAATACCTGGGTATGTCGCAGTCTTTGAATATCTCTGAGGCTGACATGAAGCAGTCGCTGCAGGCTCGTTTCTTTGGCCGCTTGAAAAAAGTACTAAATAGTCTTTTATCAGGTGGTAACAAGGTGCGGGCCTGCAACGGATGGGCCATGCCAGTCCTTATGTATTCCTTCGGCATACTCAGGTGGACTCAGACTGAACTTGACGCCCTGGACAGAAAAGTCCGTTCAATGCTGACTGCATCTCGGATGCATCATCCACGCTCGTCGGTAATGAGGCTATACATCCCGCGAAATGTGGTGGTCGAGGATTTTTATGTCTTAAGACCCTTCATAACCGCGAGCTGTATAACCTCAGAGAATATTTTCTGCAAATGAGTGTGGATATGCATCGAGATGTGGTTGCAGTGGATACTGGACTTACCCCGCTCGCTCTGGCTAAAGAGAACTGGCACAAACCTGCAGTACTTAGCATTGAGGACCGGAGAGAAGTATGGAAGGGCAAGGAGCTACATGGACGCTTCTATAAGGCCTTACACGGGTCTGATATAGATTTTAAGGCATCCGTTTCCTGGCTGCGCTTCGGTGATCTTTTCGGAGAAACCGAAGGTATTGTCTGTGCAATTATGGATGAAGTTGTCATGACAAATAACTACCGCAAGTATATCCTGAGGGACGGTACTGTTGACATATGTCGGGCGTGTCACCAGCCCGGGGAATCTCTCAGGCATATTGTGTCCGGTTGTTCGAGTCTTGCCAATGGTCAGTATTTGCACAGACATAACCAAGTGGCTAGGATTGCCCATCAGCAACTAGCCCTTAAATATAAACTCATTGGTTCTGAGGAACCGTACTACAGATATGTGCCCGACCCAGTTCTCGAAAATGGTCGTGCACTGTTGTATTGGGATCGGTCTATCATTACAGACAGGACTATTGTAGCCAATAAGCCTGATATTGTAGTGATAGACCGAGCAGAGCGTCTCGCAATGATTGTTGATATCACCATACCACATGAAGCTAATCTCGTGAAGGCGGAAAATGATAAAAAGATTAAATATTTAGATCTAGCTCACGAGATTGTCGACATGTGGGATGTAGATTCAGCAATCATTGTTCCGATTGTCGTTTCAGTGAATGGATTGATCGCTAAGAGCCTCGACCAACATCTTAAGAGGCTCGCACTGGGCAGCTGGATCAAGGCCTTGATTCAGAAGGCGGTTCTTCTCGATACGGCACGCATTGTGAGGAAGTTCCTTTCTCTGAGGCCCTAACCACCGGTGGCTTGGTCCGTGTACCCGACACCGGTGGGTTTCCGTGGTCCCATTTTATATAGTTAAATTTATTGATATAATATATTTAAGGTTTAATTATGTAAAATTCGAATATATGTGAATACTGAATAATAAAGAGATAATAATAATAAAACGTTTATTTCAGAAACTTGCTCCATAGATCTTTGTTAGTAATAAAACTTACGTAACTATGTTAGTACTTAGTTTTAAATAAAATAAAATAGTCCCTACAATTACATATATATTAATTCATGTATTTTCCTGCAGTATCCGACCCGTAGCTATGCATACGGGTCCAATACTCCAGAAAAACGCCGTCCAGCCTATCCCCAATCACCTTAAGGATGCCATTGGCACTCCCACGAATCCTGCGTAACAATGATGCCGTTCTTTTCCTCATGATTGCTGAAAAACTATCGGTAGCAGATTCAGCAAACATGGCTGACGCGCTACAGAATGGCGGTAGCCCCAACAGCACCCGAAAGGCGTTGTTGTACTGGACACGAAGAGCGTTGTAGGCCCTCTGCGTATGCTTGACCCACAGGCTGCATGTATAAAATGACTGACAATAAGCCTTGAAAAGCGTGATTTTGACCGCGATTTGAAACGCGACGCGTATCGTTTTAGCTAATACTACACTTTATCAGGACGATCATTACAATAACTTTATGCCACCCAATATAGACTATGTTTTGCTAAAGTTATATTCTAAGTCTATTAATCGATATCACATTGTGTGCGGTATATACATACCACCCAATCAATCGTTAACGACATACCAAGCGTTATTCGATCTCCTTGAAAGATAATTATCTTGTCACACTATTGGCGACATATACACCGCTATTTTTTAATTAGTACAAAAACTTTAAGGACAGATTAGCGAAGATATTATAATCATATATGTGACGTAAGAATTTCATAATATCAATAAAGAGCAAAGTTATTATCATTTGTTTATTGTAGAAAATCTCACTTAAATCATAGTCATATTTTACAATCCATTCACTAATTCATTGATAATATTCCATCCTGCTCATTCGCATTCTCTCTGTCGCACTTATGATGTAGGTAGCCATAGAAAATAAAATGAAGAAAAATAATAAATGTAGGTAGTTATTTTTTAATTTTGTTAATTCTACCCTCTCCTTCATACTTCATTCGGGCTTAGGACCGGTAAAATTTATCGTTTAACAAGTAATTAAATACGGAGGTATGCAATTAGAAAGCAAACAAATATCAAAATAAAAGAAGGTGTTCTGAACTAAAAGAAAAGAGTAATTTTGGCGTATTTATGAAGTTAGAATCATCTGCTATTTACAAATATTATTTTATCATCATCATGTCAGCCTAGAGACGTCCACTGCTGGACATAGGCCTTCCTCAAGGTGTGCGGAGAACACAGACCGATTTTGAGCCGCCCGCATCAAATTATTATTTACTTAAGTACGTATTATTTACTAAACTTACAAGTATTTCCAATGTCCTTCGAAATGTCCACCACCGTTGTCAAAAGCATCCAATATGCACTGTTTTAATTGTTTGACACTGACCGGATCACTTTTGTACACTCACAATAAGATGTCCATGGATACACAGCTGCACTCGCAATTTTTCCACTCAAAAAGTACGCACGAAGCAAAGCTACATACTCCCGTGATATGAACTGATATGATAGGCCATCGCGTCGGGCAAACGTAGACAAACAATTAACTTTTGCAACGAATTTAGATACACTCACTTTTGCTAGCAATTTAGTACTGTTTCTCGCATCGTCGGGGCGTGGCGCAGGCGCAGAGGGGAGGGGAGGGAGGGGAATTTATCAATGGTTCATTTTACTATGATACTCGTAGTACTCGGGTCGGTCATAGTATTAGTATTGCATTTACCAATTATCACGTATTTTTGTGGACAGTTTTGAGACAGTTTTGGGACTTAGTGTTTTTATTTTTTAACTACATAAATATGATCAGTTAAAGATACTTAGTGCTGTGTTAAATTTTTTGTACTAATTAAAAAATAGCGGTGTATATGTTTGGATATTTCAATCTGCCATATATTGAATGGATTGGACATAACACAACTGCGCTTATGCCTCGTATACACAGCAATAGTAGTTCTTTAAACAGTGTATTACTTAATTTTTTATCTACTATAAATTGTAAGCAGTATAATAATATTAAAAATAACTTAGACCGTACCTTGGACTTATTAATATCTAATAAATCATGTGAATGTGTGCTTGCCCCTATGCCATTAATACCGATAGATAATTTACACCCACCTTTTTTAACTATTACTTCGTTCGAGTTTTCTCATATAGCCATGCCTCAATTGTCGGTACCGCGATATCGTTTTATAGAAGCAGACTACTCTGCCATTAATAGGGATATTCATAAAATTAACTGGAGTACACTTCTGGCCAATATTTCTCTTGATTCTGCAATTAATCGTTTCTATGAAAATATTTATGAAGTTATTAAAACTCATGTACCGGCGAGACCAGTCAAGTCCAACGAATATCCTATCTGGTTTTCTCGCCCATTGATACACATTTTTAAAAACTAAGAAAAGGCATGGGTCAAGTGGAAGAAATATAAAAATTGTTCCGACTATGAGCAATTTTCTTTATATCGTAAGAGATTCAAGGCACTCTCTGCTGATTGCTTTAATATACATATATCTACATTCAATTGAAACTAGTCTAAAAAAAATATATAAAACATTTCTGGTCGTTTGTAAAAAGCCGTACAACTAATGGAGGTATACCCAACACTATGTTTTATAACAATGAGGAATGTACCGGTCCCTTGCATGTTTGTAAGTTATTCGCAAAGTTCTTCAGCTCGGTTTATGAACCTATTAATAATACATTTACCGAAAGCTTGGAGGCACCGATACACAGTCAAGTCATTTTATCTGATCTGTCGTTCTCTAAAGATACTGTAGCTTCTTCACTGAAGTCTTTAGACATAACTAAAGGTTCTGGTCCGGACGGGATACCCCCTTTCTTCCTGAAACATACCGCCGAGTCGTTGAGTGTACCACTTTCTTATTTATTTAACCGTAGCCTAAAGGAAGGCATTATGCCTCAAGCATGGAAGACTGCTAATATCACGCCAGTATTTAAAGTTGGCATCAAAAAAGATATATCTAATTATCGTCCAATATCATTGCTGTCAGCCATGTCAAAAGTCTTGGAGAGATTGGTCCACAATGCGGTTTACCCTACGTTGCACAATATCCTAATTCCTGAGCAACATGGGTTTGTTCAAAATCGCTCCACATTAAGTAATCTAGTCTTGTACTCAAATTTTTTGTTTGAATGTATGGATAACCAACTACAGGTTGACTCAATCTACACTGATTTTTGCAAGGCTTTTGACAAGGTTGACCATGCAATGCTCTTGCAAAAAATCGAGTATAACGGCATTCGTGGTAATCTACTTCGTTGGCTTGCATCGTATGTCCAAAATAGAACTCAAAAGGTAGTGGTTCAGGGGTTCTTCTCTGATGTCACCACCGTTACTTCCGGTGTACCTCAGGGGTCCATCTTGGGTCCTCTGCTCTTTGTTCTATTCATAAATGACATTAACAAATGCTTTTTAAACAGTCAGTTTTTGCTGTACGCCGATGACTTAAAGGTTTTTAGAAAAATAAGATTTGTTGAAGATTGTGTCAAATTGCAAGAGGATCTAGATAGATTCTCAGTCTATTGCCTTGCTAACAAACTTCATTTAAGCCTTTCTAAGTGCAAATCAATCACTTTTACCAAGAAAATAAATTTCATCAATTATCCTTACTCTCTTTGTGGTACCGCTTTAGATAAAGTCTCATTAATTAAAGACCTGGGCGTTCATTTTGATTCAAAACTACACTTTGATGCACACGTAGATTATATCACAGCCAAGGCCTTTAAACTTTTTGGTT